>CM036619.1:29698634-30313217 GCA_020746105.1 Trogon surrucura | reverse complement strand
TTAGCACTTTATTTCTAGAGGTGATCATGGATTTAATTCCTTTCCAGGTTTAAGGATATTTTTCTCTAGCATATAAAGACCTATTCTTGAGAAGTTCTGGGTGGTTTATAGGAATGCTGTGATTAGTTGAGAGGCATTCCCTGCCCATGGCAGGGGAGTTGGATTAAATGATCTCTAAGGTCCCTTCCAGCCTAGGCCATTCTATGATTCTATGACATCTATTTCCAAATAAAGTCAATGAGATTTGAATATTAGTATTTGGTGAATGTAAGTTCTTCCCTTTTTATTGTGAGATCCTTTCAAATATACCACCTTCATTTGGTATATAATGTAAGAATGTTAAAAAAAGTATTTAGAATAGAGATGTTATTCATAACAGCTGAACTTTTTAGAGAAATAGCTTGTGTTCTCAGTGATTGCTTTTCTGGCTTATTTGCTATTTTCTTTCTCTGCTTCCACAGCCGGAGGGACCAGTGTTTGTAGCAGGTGCAGTAATTTCATAGCTTTTTAAGCAAATAAGTCATAGCCTGCAGTAAGAGACACAATTTGTAATGTTTTGTGGGAATTTGTTGATCATGTAGCACTTCAGTAGTTGATCTTAATAATGATTGGTTTTGTGTACTTTGAAATAGGTAAATATTAGACAGAATTCAGAGGGAGATTAAGTCATCTTGATTTAGGTATCTTACATGGGCTTTTAAAAGTAGGTGGGTTATGTCTCTAAATTCCTATTCTCGTCAACACAGGTGGAGTCTTAACACTTAACACTTAATCAATAGAGTCCAGAGAGCAATTCAGGTCACAGTCTGAGTGTCTACCTTAAGGCAAGCAAAATTTCTCTAGAGGCTTGACTGTTCTAATCAGGAGCTTATTTCAGTTACTCAAACATAGGCATTTCATGCTATTTTTAATAAAAATGTATTTCAACTAGCCTTCAGAGACTGCTTAAAAGAACCCAGTTCATCTATGGAACTTGTATCACCTCTTCCAGTCCTATCCAGGTGTCTTTGGGATATCCCAGAAGGTACTAGATGCACATTTGTGCAGCTCAATTAAACCAATGATTTCTGTTGACTCTAAAGGAAGCCTAGACACAGCTAATTTTCATCTACCTGTAAGTGCAGATGGTTGATGAAGAGAGTTGCCTGAAGTGCAGCTAAAATCAGTTCACATTTCCTAGAGGTACTCAGTGCTCTCGGCATAGAAGACATCTGTACATTCAGTATGTAGTTATGTACATAAATATTTTAAATATATGTATTTGTATTAAAGGAATTGGAAGGTACTTGAGTCTAATGCTGTTGCAGATTATCATTTGCAGTGCTGAGAGGTGGGCCGCTTCCAGGAGTCTACAGGCTGCGTCAGCTTCACTTTCATTGGGGCTCGTCTGATGACCACGGCTCTGAACATGTGGTGAATGGAGTGAGATATGCAGGAGAGGTAAGACTCACCACTTCTTACTTTAAAATAGGGTGTAAAGTAAAATTTGGCACTTTCAGGTAGGACAAAATTCTTCTGTTTTTTGAGAGTTCCTTCTATTTTTTTTGTCTGTGACATTTTATCATAGAATCATGGCTTGAGTTGGAAGGGACCTTAAAGATCATAAAATTCCCACCTCCTGCCATGGGCAGGGACACCTTCCGCAAGACTGGGAGCTCCACGCTCCATCCAGCCTGGCCTTGAACACTTCCACGGAGGAGGCATCCAAAACTTCTCTGGACAAACTGTTCCACTGTCTCGCCACCCTCATTTTATTCTTACTCCCATTGATTTTTATGAATGTAAATCAGGCTGAAGTAATTCTCGCAGCATAAGAGAAGAAAAATACTATGTCAAACAAATTTTCATGTTCTCAAACCAACATGGCTTGAAACATAGGACAGCAAAACTGAATTACTGAGAAATAATACAAACGTACTAAAACAGTATTCTTATAGTATTACGGTAGAAGTATAAAATTGTAGTGACAGAAAGGATGAAGAATGCGTTACCTTGATTTTCTACCACTTTAGGACTGTAAGAGAAGATGAGAACTGTAGACTAATAATATACAGAGCTTAGATTCCTATGGATTCTTGGCTAGATCTGCTGTAATATGAAAGCCAAATGGAAATGAATCGCGCATCAGTAGATGACTTCTGAATGACATGTTCTACCTGCTTACTTGTTTTCTCTGTTCTTTGGCTTTAAGAAGAGAAGAGATTTCTGTTCTTTTTTTTTTTGTGATTTCTGTATTAAGATGTGTGTAGTTTATTTTAAAGCCAGCCTATTTTAAAGTAGTCTAGATAGTAATATATGGCAGATACAACTCATGAATTGCTGTTACCTTTTTACTTTTTTTTTTTTCCCTGGAGAAACTAATCCCCATTCTTTGTTGCCCCAAACTCTCTCATGTATATGAAGACCTCTAAATTTAGCTGCTGGTGGCTTTCTAATCAATAATGGATTCTTTTTACGTGCTTTTCCTTGTTTCCAGCTACATTTGTTACACTGGAATCCCAAATACAGCAATTACCTTGATGCTGTGAGAAGAACTGATGGAATAGCTGTTTTGGCCATATTTTTGCAAGTAAGTAGAAGTACTCTTCTTTGTACTGCTACTGTAGAGTTTTCTGTCCTTAAAGAGTTAAAAAAGCAAAACCTTCTCAATGTATTTTCTAGGGATCATGCCACGTTGAAGGGCTTGCACTCTTTTCAAGTTTTAGAGCATGACTCATGTTGTTTCAAATGACATCCTGTGCTATTCACACTTGTCTGAGCAGCTATTGTGTCACTGTGTGGCTGGTGGAAACTGTAAATTCAGATGTATTTGTCCCCGTTTTGGGGACACGATGTCAGTAGTAGCCTTCTGACCAACAGCAGTCAGCTGTCTTCTGTGCTAATCATGGGCTGATTTCAAGGACAAATACCACTCCTAGGCTTTTCATGAGCTTTCTGTCAGGGAAAACTAACTCATTGAATATACAACTATCTCATTCTTCCTTAAAATCCTTCTGGGGACATGCAGTCATAGCCTGAAATAGTGGCCTTTATTCTCTCTCTTTAATTAATATTCACTGGAGATAGAAAGATGGATGTCTGTGTCAAGATCAGCAATTGCAAACGGTAGATCTGACCATGAAATCTGTTTTTTAAACTAGAATGAAACTTTTTCCAAATTCCGCACTTGAGTCTGAAGAGTTGCTTATCTTTGTTAGGCTAAAATTGGATGTCAACAAGGATGGTGGTTTGTGAAATTACTCATGATGCTGAGATTCTGTACTGATGTTATTTCCTCACTTGTATCATAATATCTGTTGGGGTAGAGACAGAGGATACAGATAGAGCACGTCTTGCTAAGCTGAGTAGGGTTTGTAAGTTGGGTTAATGCATCGTAGTTTTATAGTTGATGTATGTTTAGAAACACATATAAAAAAATAGGAGAAAGAAAATTGATCTTTGGTTAGCTCATGCTGTCTTCTTTACAGGTAGGGAAAACTCCCAAACCTGAGATGAAGAGAATTCTTGAAGAAATAAATGCTATCAAAACAAAGGTAATGATGTTGGGCTTTTTGTTATAAGAAGATTGCTGTAAATTCTCAGGACAAAAAAAGAAATCAAGAGGCGTGACTTTGTAGTTCTCAAATTCTGCTCTGCAGCATCACCAGAATATACTTGTGAATAAAACCATGTGTAGCTTTACCAAAGTCTTGTCTTCCATTTACATGTGATCCTCTTTGGCTTTAGTAGGCCTTACATTTTTGTGAAAATTAGAGTCCTTTTGCCAAACTTTACTCACCCAAAAGCTAGGCATGGAGTCTTATTCCCTCAGTGGTCAATGGCTAAAGAAAGGCACCTTTGAAAATTGGTCTATTTGGCCTTGCAGTAGGCTGGCTAATGGACCTCTGGAAATGGCACTGACTGGACATCTGCGTCTCAGGTAACATTGTGTAATAAGAATGTCACATTTCATAGGCTGTTGCATTTGTTATTATCACAACTATTATAAATCTAGAGTACCTGTCTCACTTTGTTACATGGTGATCTAATCCAATATTCATGAGATAGACAGAATTTCCATAAGAAAGGAGGCCAAGAGGAAGAGTATTTCTGCACAGAGACCAGTGAAGCACATTGGTACTGGACACCGCTTCATATGAGTTAGCTCAGGTACAAGAAGTAGCATCATGGAGTTTCTTAGAATACAAGAGCTGCGTCTTTACCTAATCTGACTAGAGCTGTTGAAGAGTTTTCTGTTTTGGTTTTGTTGTGGTTTTTCTTGTGTTTTTTAAGGGGAAAGAAGCTCCTTTTCCAAACTTCGATCCTTCAATTCTTTTCCCTAAATCTCGTGACTACTGGACATACCATGGGTCTTTCACTACTCCACCTTGCGAAGAGTGCATCACCTGGATTGTTCTAAGAGAACCTATCGTAGTCAGCTCAGACCAGGTAAACTTCAAATAGACAATATTTTATCCACTTCATTATAGTTACGTACCATAACCTCATCTTATACTTCGGACAAGGAAAATGCTTATGGGATTCTGTGAGAAATTGCATGATTAAAAGGACAGTGAAGAACTGAATACCTTAGCACTCTGTAGGGAACCTGTAAAAGTCTTCAAAGGACTGCAGTGTACAACCTAATATGTGCAGTCAAGTAGATACATCTCTTTATCTGTCTCTGGATGACTCCTACAGTAACTAATTGAGCAGAGATGATGGCCTTCTCTACTTGGAACAGCTTGTTGTTTCCTAGGCCACACAAGACATCATGGTGGTTCAAATCCCCAGGCATCAGAGAGCTTTGTAAATCAGTAAAATCATAATGCAGTGTAGATGGTAAGGGTTTATAGCAGTTTGGAGTGTGACTGACAGCAAGCAATAGTTACTATATATGAGAGTTCTTGCTCCCATGGGCTCTTACGGCATCAACTGAAGAACAGTTCTCTTTGTTTCCCTGTATTCCCACAATTTTAACTCCTGCTAGTAGGAGAAGATAGAGTTCGATGTGTCTCATACCTTTCATTTTACACAGAGCTTGAAACTCTGCATTACACCAAAAGCCAGTGTAGGAAAGTTTAAGTCATTAGCTTGTGTTCTCCTGCAACCATTTAAACCTGAATATCGACACATTTAACTAAAGCTTATGTTAGGTTTGCACCAACAACTAGGATTGTCTCGAGCTTCTTTACATAAAGCATTCGTTGCTTATCATGATGAATGTTTATGGATAAACACTGGAAAAATTATGAATAAAGCTGCTGGGAAAAAGTGACCATCTGCAATGAAATGCTGTGGAACAGTCAGGTGCCCTAACTACATTGCATACTGAATGAAACCGGAGTCCAGTGTTCGCACCTAGTGCAGCTCAGTGTTTCCAGTTTTTTGAACATTATGCTTGGTAAATGTGTCTCTTATACATGCTTGCTTGAAAAACATCCTTTATCCAAAAACAATTTTAATGGGAATGGTGATTCTGTCTGCCCTGTGTTCTAGATGGCATCATGCAGATTGCATTAAAAAGATTACAGAGTGCTCTGTCAAGTACCGATACCCCTATTTCTGGCAGGTGCACCAGGTGAATTTTCACAAACGGGAGCAGCATCAGATAACTAATTTCTTGTTAACTTGAAAGCCTTCTCAGGCCACTTAGCATAAAGAAGTACTTCTTGTTAGTCCTCATTTCTCCTCCATACCATTTATAGAAATTTGAATGCCCTCTTTTGTTGCATTTCAGCCTGTGATTGTACTTGTACCACAAAAGTCAGTTTTTCTCATCTGAGATTGTTGCTCTACTCAGCAGACTATAATGGTATGATATCCTAAATATCAAGACTCCAGGACAATGAGAACATGAACATTAATCAAGTGACTGACATATTATGTGTATACATATAGTCACTTTTTTTTTTTATTGGTTCTCAAGGAGATAACGGTGTTTTGTTGTATTGATAGGTGCTTGTATCACAAAAAGAATCCATCTTCTAATATTTTGTATTTATGTGGCTCTTTATCTTTTAAAGAATAGGACTCAGGGATAATGGGAACCCTGTCTGGCGTGAGGTGAAGTATAGTAATGTATTCATATAACTTACAGCTTAATTTTCACAGCTTACTGAATCAATCTGCCTCCTGTTTCCTTGCCAATCTGAAAATTAAAATACATGAGCTATTTTGAGGCTGGTACTTGTGTGAAAAATACAAATATGATCCCACTGGTTTCCACCAAATAAATCTACTTGGAGGTTTATAATACAGAAGACCAACTACAGATTTTGTTGGAGTCGTTACTGAGCATCTCTGATTTAAGATGCGTTTTTAAAGAAGTAACCAATCACATAATTGATCCAACTTCATGAAAAAGCTTTTTGATCGCTGCTGTGTTTGGATCATGGCCTTTTTCTCAGTGTATCTAAAGTTACTGAGTTTTGGGAAACATACAGAATGTTCTCTAACTCGCCCTAGTGTAGAAAAAAATTGAGTATTTAAGGTAAGGAAATTGCTACGTAGAGATGGGACATTGGCTGTTGTCCTGAGATAACTGCTGTTCAGGCAGAATTGGCAGTGTGTGTGCGGTACTGTGTACAAACGCAACTGAAAGACTTCCCTCGCTCCAGAGTGCCTGCAGTCTAAATAATGCCTTCATAAAAGAGGATTGTGTTACCAATTATTTCTAATCCTAGAAAGTGTACTACCACGGCGGCCTCATTAATAGTAATTATTTTCAATGTGTGTGCATTTACACTGGATTGCTTAGATGCTTTTGCAGCCAGATGGTAACAGTATATTAGGCACAAGGATAAGCGCAGTCACTGTGGATCAGTGCTCTGCAGGAAAACTCAATTCATCAGAAATCCCTGTGAGATGCAGAGTGGGTGGCCTAGCTGCTTAGATTACTTTTAATGAAACGATAGGAATTTAGCTGTGGAATAACTCTATCCAATTTCAGACTAATTTTTTCACTTTATGTAGATATAGCCTGAATATATGGTTTTGTGGTTCTTTTTTTTAAATGAGTAGAGCAGATCTTCCACAAATAAAAGTAAAAACCAGCAATGTTTCCCCATAAATTTTGGATGAACAATCTTTCTGATGCATATTATTCTGGTTATAAATGTGTCCTCATTGTTTAGGCAAAGTGAGATAGAGGGCTTTTTTGAGCCCTGTAATGAAGAATGATATTGAGATACCTGAGCTAGCTCACTCCATTAACTGGAATTAGTACAGGCACAGTGAATCCAACTTCTAGAGCCCAGACAGATATTCTGCTTCTATAGGACTTGAGCTCTCTACCATAAAAGGTGGACACATCAGCGTATTGAAGCTCGTTGCAGAGTGACATGCACGGGGCTACATTTTCAAGCGTGCACGTGGGAAATGTGTGCATCCTTTTCACGGTAAACCTTTCGAACTGCAAGTGTCAGGTGTCTGAATCACAGCTGATGTGCTTTCTGTCTAGTGTTGTGCGTGGCAGTGACAACAAATGAGCATAGTGTATCTCTGAGTGGGTATATGTGTTGCATCCTTTGAAAATCAGAAAGTAGAGGAGGAGCATTATACAGTTTTGAAGAGTATGGGCAGACGTCTTCATACAACATCTCTCTCAAAAGAAATATACCTCGGTGAAAAAAGATGTGGCCAAGGAGAATCAAGCTGCAGATTTTTTGTATAAACCATTTGAAGCATTGACCAAGTCATTATCCAGAATTACATTCTTGTTATTAATAATGACCATTTTTGTGTCACTGCAGCAGAATATATTCGCTGCTACAGACTCACCATGGAAATGAACAATTAGTTTATAATTTAGCCACCACGCCTTGCAATTCCAGAGGCTTCCTAATGATCAAACACTAAGGCAGGGTTAGAATAGGAGAGGTTTATTAAGGCATAGACTGTTTCATTTGCATTTTCTGAGGACTTCCCACAGTTTCTGTACAGAGTTCTGCAGACAGTACCTAAATGACAATACTTTGCACAATTCTGTTCAGATAAGACCCATTCTTTCCGTCTTGACTGTTTCTAAGAGTATTACTGCTAGGAAAAGAACATGATTACAGTTCTCGTGGTGGTGGGGTGAAGGGACATCTCCGCAGCTTTGAAGGAGACTTTCTCCCCAGGTTCTGGTTTAGTTGTTGGGCTGTGGACCTGGTCCCCAGAGTTTTCCATCAGGACCCTTTTCGGTTTTGCTCTCCTGCAGATGGCGAAGCTCCGCAGCCTGTCTAAGAACGCCGAGAATGAACCTGCTCTCCCCCTGGTTGATAATTGGCGCCCGACTCAGCCTCGTTATTTCAGGATGGTGAGCGCATCATTCCTCGAGGACCTGGCTCAGGTTGGGTGTCCCTGAGTGAGGCAGCCTCTAGAACTAAGAGCTGGTTTTGTTTTGCGTCCTCTGTTGCATTTAGGCAGAACTCCAGCAGTCTGGAGGCTGAAACTTTGAGTCAGGAAATGTGAATTTTGCTTTCAGAGGATAACATTTACTTAGGCGAATCCTATCATTAATACGGAAGTAAAGAATCTGTTTTTGCTCTTCATGACTGCTTTAACATTAGCTTTTGTTAATAGTACAAAGGAAGAAAGAAGTTGCTACTAACTACTGCAAAACCATCTCCTAATGCCCACGTACCTCTCAATGCTTGCCTTATTCCATGCTAAAGAGATTGCAGTTAAGAGAAGTAATTATTTTCAGCATAAAAACATATTTTTCAGTAGTTGTTCTCAGCATTATCCATATCTTGCTCTGAGCTGCATCAGTTAATGCACAAGGCATTCTTGAAAATAAAGGAGAGCATTTTCTTGGTATTTGATACGTAAAATATGAACAGATGGAAAATTACTTTGTAACAAGTCATAAAGAACTAAGCTTTTAAATTCCTAAAACAATGGACAGGTGGAACAGAGGCCTGTTTTGAAAATTGTAATCACCCAGTTACATGAAATAAAAACTATGGAATGGGAGAAGACGTGTTTCTGTTTGCCTCACAGTTGGTTGTCCATGTTAAAAGACTTAATTTGCAAGCAAAGTGACATGGATTTTGAGAACTTGGTCTTCATATCCTGAATATGTATTTTCTCCATGTATGCAAGTGGTTTTTCTGTGTAAAAAGGGTGTTAAGACAGCAAGAGTTCTTAATCTTTCTAGTGTTTTTTTTTTTGAGGCAGATTCTTCTTTCATGTGCAAATATAATTGATCCTGCTGTCAGTGACATCTGTGCATAAATATCTGAAACCACAGTTTGATTCTCCTGAATAAAATGCACTTGACCAGAGTGTTCTTGTCTCCTGTTTTGGCATAAAGAACAGTGAAACAGGATTTTAAGCCTATACTTGAAATAATGGTATTTCTGCATTTAAAAAATCAACAATAATAAATACATTTACTTAAGAATTTTTGTTCTGTATGTTTTTTCCCCATTTCAGAAACGTAAAAATAACGGAATTTTAAAGAAAGACTTGCCAATGTCCCCTGTAATACACCTTCGTGGAAACTGATGGCGGATGGTATTTTTTTTCGGATGTTTGTTTGAACTACAAGAGTTCTGATAGTATTTCATGTGACTGCAAGCAAGGAAATAGCATCTTAAACATGCTACATCACTGAGACATCCACATCTATTCTTTTAGTGAAATCACCCTATTCTGGCAATGGCTTTCTTGTAATGTCATATGCACCAACTCCTTCACGAGTTGATTGCACAGTGGGAGAGTTCAGTCTGTATCTAAACCCATTAATCCGAGTGGTATTTTACATTGAGCTGTGGAAATATGAAGCAGCCTTCTCAGCTGCTGAGTTCTAGGGCAGGAGGGTGTTGCTGAGCTTTGTGATGAGACGTGGGTTCTGCTCCCAGTCTCCAGGTTGTCCGCTGTGAAGGTTTCTGGACCATGTCCTCACTTTACTTTCTTCCTTCACAGAGGTAGTGTTTCAGGTGGGAAATTTCATTTAGTCACTTAGTATTTCCCCACTAATTTTCCGAATCGGTTGCACTGTGCTGTTCGTGTTTGCACGTTTTGTTTGTAGCCACATTGTGAAATCAATCAGATGAGGTAACATCTGTTCACACTGTTTGCACATATTGCTGACTTTTACACACATGTACATACTTCCACTTACTCAGATGGATGGTCAGCAAAACCTATGCAGGTCCCTATGTTTCAAAACATGTATTTTTTTTTAAAAAAAATCATTGATTAAATGTAGTTTCTTCCAATCTGGGTTGTTCCAGGCAGTTGAAAGCATTGGGTAGCTGATGTTATTCTGAGCAGGAATGCAAGTCACGGAAGATCATTGACCATGCCTTCAAGTTAAAATGGCAATTTCTGATTCATGAAAATAGGAGAAAACAATACTATAAACACATTTCTACTTTCTACTTGTTTTTCTCCAGTCAATTCTGCAGTATATACCTGTTTACTTCTATGTTGCTTCATTAGACAAATAAACTTTTAAGTAAAAATTACTTTTCTAAAACATGTAATTTGCTGTGAATTACAATATAAGGTATTTTATAATGTGCTTTATTAAACTAAGTTGCATATCTTAGAGCAGGCTTTATCTTTCTTGCAGTGTATAATATTGCAGATCTAGAACATGTAATCACAGAATCACAGAACATTAGGAGTTGGAAGGGACCTCGAAAGATCATCTAGTCCATCCCCCTGCCAGAGCAGGATCACCTACAGCAGGCCACACAGGAGCACGTCCAGGCTGGTTTTGAATGTCTCCAGAGAAGGAGACTCCACAACCTCCATGGGCAGCCTGTTCCAGTGCTCTATCACCCTCACAGTGAAGTTCACAGGTTTTTTAATTGTGTTGTGGTTTCCCAGTCACACGTTGCGAAGGAGCTATCCAGGCTCTGTAAATCCTCTAGAGCCATGCTTATTAACTTGTAAACTTAAAGTAATCTCTCTAAAGAAGATGTCATTTGGCTTTTTCATGCATTTGCTTTCATAATACCTGTATTTCTAATTAGTAAAAAGTAGACTAAATTAGCCTCGGGCCTGTTGTTTCAGTTGCAGATATGAGGAGGCATGTGAATACAAGATTTGCAGTTGTTGGCAGACCCCCTTCCAGGGTCTAAGAGACTGCCTACAGTAATGATGACAGAGTGAGAAAGCAATGGCTCAACAGGCATTGGAAAAACTTGGAAAGTGTAGGAGTAGAAGGCAAACAAAAAGCCAAAGAATGAGGCGGGGCAGGGGGAGTGGCACTGCAGGGGCACTGTGAATTGAGCTATAGACTGAAAGTACGAGGAGATTAATGGGAGAGTCTTGAAGGCAGCAAGGGAGTAAATGTGGGGTGCCGTGAGTCAGCATTTAGAATATATTTGCATCCGATGCAATTTTCTTTTCTCTCTGGCTGCATTCATTGTTATTTTACAGAAGTTCCCCCTTGCTTTTAGGTCACAGCTTTCTGTAACTACAAGAAAAATGATTCCCTGGTATGACTGAATTCAGGTCACTGTGGGTCACTGTAGTAAAAACATCCCACGTACATCTCACTTCTACCACATACAGCTCGTTTCCACTGTGTAGTGTAGCTCTATGCATGGTGAGAGCAGGGAGCCCTGGGTTCAGATGTAGCTAGTAAAAAAGGAAGACATCGAATTTTCATCTGGATGGAGTAGAAAACAATGAGTTACTGTTAGGTTTGACTTTACATACCATGTATGCCTGACTGTACTCGATGGTATCGGTGCTGATCAGGAGCAGTCCCTCTGAAACAGAAACGCAGACGCGTGACGTGCAGCCACCTTGTGTGGATCATTGACAGCCTCTTCTCCAAGTCACCGCTTTTCATCTGCTGCAAATGTCAAAAATAATTTGCTCGGCCTAGTTCTGTGCTGCTCCGAGTCTTCCTGAAACTTGACATGTTTTAAAGTGATGGCTGTACCTGCGTATACATCACTGGGACTCTTGAGCTTGAGTAAGAAGGAGCATGTGAAATGACATCATCGCTGTAGCAACAGAGACGCAATTATGTTCAAGACAACTTCGCATCAATTTTAGTTAAGATCTGCCTGTCTGACCTTGGTGAGACTGAGAGATATCCATGGTAAACGTGTGGGAAGTCTATTTTCTCATGTTACTCTTTGGGAACCTCTTCTTTAGCCCCAACCTCACGCTGATTGGAGAAGCCATCCTTCGGTTACCTGCATGCAACTGGGAAAGAAACAATCAACCAGCAGTCTCACTTTATAGAAGTTTCTGAGGCAGGCAAGAGGAGATAAATGTAGATATCAATCTAAAATTTTATGTAAAAAATACCTAGGGATGTTAATGGGGAAGAGGAGTCAAAAGCATTCAGGTGCCAGAGATTTTGGAAGAATTTAGACTCACCAAATCTACTTTAGATCAGGACTACATTTGATTACATATGATTTATTCTATATCCAAATCTGTGCCTTGGAAATTCCATTAGAGTCATCTATACAAAAATGGACAGATTCTTAGACCCTTTCTGTTATATTAAATAAGACAGTATTTTGCAAACTATATGCATGGCTGTTAAGACCAGGAGAAGAATTCGGAATTATTTTGCCCAAGTGTCAGTTTTAATTGCAAAAAAAAAAAAAAAATCAGATTTCTCTTTACAGAAAGAAGTCTTAAAAATTTAAACAAATATGACTATACAGTAACATCCAAAGCAATGCTGCCAAATACAACTTGCTAACTTCACTTCCAAAATTCTGTGGTTTTGTGTTGTTTTGCTGAAAGAAAAAGGAGAGGTTTTCTTTGACAACATTTCGTCAAAAACCACAATCCCAATCCCTAGCCATGGTCGTTAGAAGACACATCATACCTCTAATGGAACGTCCTGAAGTCTGGCTTGTTTTGGGTAATGTTTCACTCCCTTGCCTTTTTCCCATTGGATACACAGAACACATATGTGCTGTGTAAACACATGTACTGTTACTGTGTTTTGTTAATGTGGGATAGCATTTTGACTGAAACAACTAATTTTAGCATCCTTCTAGTGAAGTTAGTCTTGCTTCTATCAAACCTGTCTCTGGTTTGCTGCCTACCACACCTGACTGCCTTCCAGAATAAAGTAGCTGAGGAAACAACTCCCTTCCCTTTTTTTTTTCCAAGAACAAAAGAAACTCATCAGCTTGGAGTAGTTCTGCTTCTTTCTGAGATCCCTGGGGACATTAATTACCTTTTCCACTCTCCAGTCTGCTAACTGCAGTGTTAATTTTGGTGGAGGTAAAGATGTTGTATGATCAGGCTAGTGAGGGAGAAGTAGGTCCACCTACTTCATGGGTGGAAGGTCTCAGGAAAGACCTTGTGAAGACTGGGCAGACAGCAAACAGGTACAGGTGGTCACAACTGTACAGATGTGCAGAGCTAATCTAAAGGCAGAATTCACTATTGGCTGGGGAAAGTGATGAGGACTCCTGAACCATGAAAGGGTTCAAACTTCATCTCTTGAAAACCAGTAGTGTACCTCCTGGTAAGCAGTGCCATGGTCATACCAAAGATGTGGGACCAATGAAAGAGGGAACCTGAGCAAATCAGCTCCGTTGAGAAGGGAGAAGGCTGTGGCTTTCATTCTCTGCGTGCTTCAGTGAGAGAGAGACCTCGTGATCCCACGTGAAGACAGCTTGGATTAACACTCAGGCAAACAGAGATGGTCCCCTAGCTGCACAGTGTGTGCGGCTGTCCGAAGCACACAGGTTTTATAATGAGGCAGAGAGACTTGTTCATTAGATGGTCTTGTATTCCTGTGAGAAAAGGTGTATGTAGATGGTATTCGGGGTTTTTTTGTGGGTTTACTTCTCTTAATGCCAGGGCACTTGCTCTACTTTTCAGGAGTGAAGCCAATTATCATCTAGAGTTTGTGATTCTCTACGTAAAGCAGATTTAGAGATCTGTGGACCTATGTCAGTGAGCGTCCACTGGAAACACTTGGTCAGATTGTCAATCAATAGCAAGAGATATCCAAACATTCAAGGTGATCTATAACTCTTAACTAACAGGATATGGACTGAATATTAGTCTTTGTTAATTGAAGGACAGTATAACTTAACGATATTGTAATTGCTGAGAACATTGTATGGAAGAAAGAAACACCAGGGTGTCAGCACACCCAAACAGAGAGACCTTTATGATTCTGTAAGTTTAATTTTTTATTCTTGCCATCAATTTTGATGTTTTAAATTGTTGCTACTGACTTTCAGATAATGGTCTGTAGGATTTTCAGATAAGATGTGAAGATGATTCCTATGATTATTTTAGCAAAGACTGCTGAAAAACAATTCTGTATTAAGACTAAAAGTTCCCCCTAGAGCATTTACTAATCACAGCTTCAAAAGCATTTCCAAAAGCCCTGAATGTCAGGGACTAAGACCATTTTGCACACCTGGTATGTCCACGTTAGTTGTGCATTTCGGATCAGGAATGTAATTTTTAAGTTAATCTCCATGCCATTTACTGCGCTTTAGCTGCAGTTGTGGAGCAGTTTTAGGTGGAAGTGAACTGGAAGCAAACCTTCAGCTAGTGGACTCCTGAAATGTTTATAACATGGATATCAGGTCTCCTCAGCAAGAACATTTCTGCTGGCCGTATTAGCTCTGGTCGGTTCACACTACTTGCTAGTCTAGACATAGCATAAAAGCCCAGTCATAGACCTGAAAGCTGTTGTGGGAAGCTATGTAGAAACACACAGAAAAATAAGATAATTCCTCATCTAAAAAAAAATCCCATCAAAGCATCATGGAAAAGAACAGTTTTAAGGAGTTATCTGAGTGTTTCTGCAAAGCATGAAGGGATGCCTAAATTCATACTTGCTTTAAAACATAAATGGACACTTGCTGATCGGAGACAAGAACTGGCAGTTTGGTTCCCAGTTTCAGCTAATAGGTCAGAAGGAAGAAGTCTGCAAAGGACCTTGAAAGTTGTGTGTGTTTAATGTGAGAAAGAAGACATCTGGGATTCAAAGAGATGGTGACACGACCTAAAAGAGAGAACAAGAAAATGATCTTAGCAAACAGTGGAAAGGTTGTGTTTGCCAGTGCTGGAGGAACGGACACTGCAGCAGTGAGGGTGCAAGACACTGAGAGCCTCAAGTAATTTTTAGCTGGTTGATATATAGGTTCTGCACTCCAGTATCTTAACAGGAGGAACTGGAAAAATTAACTTGTAGCTTGGACAAGATCTGGATCATAGGCCTGAATTATTATTGGTAACTCTTACTAGCCCTCTTGCTCAAGGAAAGAAGAGTATTAAAAGACCATTTTCCCCACAGTGACCTTGAAGTTAACAGTGAGAAATCAGAAAAGATTTTTGTTTGGCCAGAAGACATATCTGCGTGGAAATATCCATCTAAATAGATATTTAGAGGTAATATTGCATTTGTATATATGAGAAATGTTCAAGAAGGAAAGGGAAAAAAGGCTAAAGAGTTTCAAGAAGCCCTTACATAAGCTGGAGAAGATAGAGAGTATCTTCCTCTTATTGAGAATGAATAAACATAAGTTAAATACTGTGGTTATCTGTGTAGTCCTATTTTTTTTACTTATTTGACTTTTTTAGTAAAGAAAAAGCTATATCGATCTGTTTTTCAATCTGAAAAACTCCTGGGAAGTACAGATGGTTTGTACTTCAAAAAACCTATGGCCAAATATATTCTCTGAGTACCCCAGCAGTACTTTCACATATATGAAAAAGAAACATGATGTTCATGAAGAATCTTTTAGAACTATATATACACCGTCTTTGTGCTCAGTGTGCCAACAGAAAAAATCTAATTCTTAAAAATCCTTAGATCAACCACGTTGGCCAGAAAGGACAGTAACAGGTCTTTACCTTATGTTTCCCCTTTTTGGGAGTCCAAAATTATCTGGTCTTTGTATAAAATTCTCCAGAAATAATAAAAATTTTATGATTTTATATATTAACTGTCTTTTCTGATACTAATTCGTAGTATAGTACGTGTGTCTGATGACTGTATTTTTGGAAGGGTATGCATCCACCCTTGTTCCTTGATAGGATTGATTTATGCAGACAGTTAACTCCTAATCATCTTTTTACCATCAGAGAAATGCATTTCTGAATTACTGGTACATTTGTTGTGATAGCTTCCATTAGGATCAAGGGAGAAAGACTTTATTTTCTAATACCTATCCTGAATAATCTTCCATTTACTCAAAGCAAGTCTGTTCGACCAAACTTTTAATCTGAATGTGGGTACAGGAGCTAGGTGGGAACAAGAACAGCAACTTTTTAGCAATTTTTTTCCTCCTGTTATGGTAATTTTGCTGCCAGTTAAAATTACAATGTTTTCTTTTATTTGATTTTTATTTTGAGAACAAATGCTCGTTTAAATGGTATAAACTAAGAGTTATTCTCTATATCCACTTAGTAGAAGATCATACAGAGAGACGAAAGAAGGTAGTTTCTGGTGGGAACCTGTGAAATGGTCAGATGGTATGAAATACATGACAGGAATATTCACTGGGAGGGAAAATGCCTCTCTGGGTTTATTCCTGACAATACATGAGAGTTTCAAATGTGGGGAGTGTGTTCTTAATAGTGCCTCTTTTGGAATCTTGAAGCTTTCTGGGATTTCCAAGACAAGTAATACAAGGAAATGGATAAAGACAAAATTTCACATAGCCAGCATCAGTCAATTTATCAGGAGTGGGTGTCACCGAAGTTATGTCTTCCTGACCATCTTTCTTGCAGATGGATTCTCTTTCCGGGCAAATACAAAGGAGAATATCCTGTGGAAGAAGACCGTAATGAGCACTGCTTCTCTTGCTGAGAGACTTACTGCTTTTGAAGAAGAAGCACAGCACTCAGTTCTAAATGTCTTAGCTATAGCAGAATTCCTTGCTGTGTGTTATCCCATATTTATATTACCTTTGATTGACTTAACTCATGATGGGCAAATATTTCCTCATCTATAGGTGTGCTGCCAGGTTAAGACTTTTCTCTACTGTCACGTTGATACTGTTAATACTGTCTTCTGACAGCAGCTCAGGGTCTCTAGCTCTTATTGGACTTTCTTATCACAACATTTCTTTGTTTTTATTTGAGCTAACTTCAGGTGTTTGAATATTCTTGTGTTCTGGGCCCAGGGTTGAACATCAGGTCTAGACTTCCAGGGTCAAAATCAGACATATCTCAGGAGAGAAAAAAAATACCAGTCTGATGAAAGCTCACAATAGATGTATTCAGAGTTTTTATAATCAAATAGTTCAGGTAAAATTTCCATTCTGGGGATTTTTTTCCCAGTTATTATGTGCCTGAATATTTAAAACGAGGTACAGATTCAGATTTCTGTTCTTGGGTGAAGATTGTAATAAAACTGTAATAGTCTTGGAGTGTCTGACATTACATGTTGTCACGTCCTGTATGTGTATAATGGTTGTACGGCAAAGCCCTGTAATTTACTGAACTGACATTTTATGGGTGAGTATGGATCAGTACTGGCGCTGTGTTTATTTTACTCTTGTGTTAACAGATTTTCTCTGCCAGTACAGGTGTTTTACTCACCACGGTGCGTCTGGCTCATAACATAGCGCTGAGCTTGTGAGTTTTCACTTGCCTAATTGAACTGAGAGTAGTCTCATCAATAACCACATATATTAATGGAACAGTATTCATAATAACAGCATCTTTTAGATATTGTTAGACCTATTAAGAGGCCTATTCCAGAGCTTTTGGGCATTAAGGTAACTCTCACCATGCCACAGAAGGGAGCAAAAAGCAAGGAAATACACAGTCAGGCTTGTCCCAGGTAGTGATGGTGGAAAACTCACAATTTTGTAGAGAGGCCCTGCAGAACCAGACTTGAGCTCTTTTGGCTCTGGCAGATATTCTAGCAAGTATTTGTCTGTTGCTGGGGTTTCCACACGTCTGTGATATTTTCCATAGTCTGGCACACATCTGAGTTTTTTGCTATAACCTGATACCTTGGCAATGGCATTGCACAATGTGACACAGTGTGACATACTTCTTTTGTACTCGTATACACGAAAGGTATCTCAAATAACAAAAAGTTGTAGCTTTTCTCATATGTTTGGTAGTACTTTTCCACTCTGTCATACTGTTTTCTGGACCAAGATGTTTAAATGAAATTTGAAAGTCCATATCATCCCCCTCTTATCCAGGTGAGAAGCCCCATTATCGTCAGCAGGACTAACGATATTTAGAAACTGTAAGGTAGGAAGGTGCTCTGCCTAATACTTAAAATATTGCTGCTTTTTTTTTTTTTCCTATGCTATATCCCATTAGAACATTACCTGACCTTTAGAGGTAAACAGATCAGATGAGGCAGTGAAACATTATCTTGTTACATCTGAACAGAAGCACAAAGAAATGCCATCATAGGACTTTGAGAGATCAGCCAGCTAAGCATCTGGGGAGGGTGCTATGTGTTTGCTCAACATAACCCTTGAAACACTTTATAGTTCTGAATTTGCTTCTTTGTAAGCTCATGTCATGCAGGAATATTCACAGAAGTAGAGGGCATGAGCAACTCTCAACTCTGTCTAAGTGGTTTCCCTTTTGAAGTCTTAGAAATAGTGTATACGGTTATCCTACGTGTGGATGGGTTCTTCGTGTTGCAGATAAGCACAAAAGCTAATTCAAACACGTAACATGCCTGACATTTACAGCCTCTTTGTTATCTTGCATGTGCAGAGAGGAGGTGAAGATGTCCAAATGTAATTTCTTCAAAGACATCACGCTAGCAATGTCAGCAAATTTTTCATGTCACTCGTATGTACAGTACTTTGATGTATATCTGTAAGCCAAAAAAAAATTGACTTCTCCGATCCTATTTAATGTTATACCAGCAAAATCTTTGCTTTATAACCATTATGCAAATACAGTTTACAGGAAGTAAACTTCCATATTTAACTTTTATTAAATCTAGTCTGGTTATGACTAATTAATAGTTATTTTGGGCTTTAATTTTAGAAACGACAGCAGAAAAGAAACATAAAAATTTCCAATATTTTCAGATCTAAACACCAATGCTGTTGAAATGTGTTTTCAGAACTGTCTTTTTTTTTTCCTATTTCAGCTTTTCTTCTAGCAGTCGCAACCTGTCCTTCAATTAGATTTTATTATTCCCTCAAATTAAAGCTTATCACACCTTCAAACTACATTTATTGGGGTGTTACCACTTGACGCTATTGTACAGGATCATGTTCTCAGACATCATCTGTTCAAGGCAGAAATCCTTACTTTCCCGTTCCACTGCCTTCTTTTATATCCCCACACAAATCACACCTGGGAGCAATGTTCAAAATCAAAAGTTCATTTAACCAGTTTGGCAAATCTTACCTCTAAATTGTTTCTCCCTTCCTTTGCATTCAAATGTTGAGACGGACATAGAAATAAATACTGTTAGTTGTAAGGGTGCTGCTTTCTGTAATGACTGTGATGTGTCTGCACCTGGAATACTTGGAAGTAAGCCAGTTGCTTAGTTGAAAGTTCATAAACCTTTCAGGAGCAGTCCTGTTCCTACTTAAGATGCTCTGACCCTTGGTATCATGTTTGTTCTGCAAGTTGCTGTATTAGGTAACTTCCTGTTTTAAATCCTTGACATATTTAATGAAAAAAGCAAAGGACTGCAAAGTAACTGAAATCTTGACCTATCTATTTTCTACTTAAATTGACTAGTTTGATCACTCAGCTAATGATAGCTCCTGCAGTAAGTTGGCATGCATGCTGTTGTTCCTAATAGTCTTCATTAAAAGTAGGTAAAGTAGATCTCAGCTCAAAATATATAATAATCTTCAGAATGAGTATCTGAAGAGATACTTGCAGAGATACCATGGGGAAAATACTGTAGGTATCTAGATATACAGTTAAAAGTGCCATGTCTTTATTTTTCCCATCTAATGATAAAGGCAAAACCAAAGAGACAGACAAACAGACACTCTGTCAGCGTTGCCCCACAGTGACTGATCAATGCTTACACACTTCCTTACTGCTTCGGCGTTGATTAGTCTTTTGTACATCTCAGATGAGAGGTAACGCAAGCGGGCTGTTTGTGAATAATTCATTTTGCAGTGAGTCGGTATACAATCCACTACACACAAGTTGCAGAAGCCTCTGTGACCTGTAAGAATTGATTGCTCTCGCCTGTCTTTGAAACAAATGACTGAGCAGCAAAACCACCAAATCCTTCTGTCCTCCACAGTCCCACCTGAAGATGCAGCCCCTAAGCGGATTCCCTGAACTCCAAGAAAAGTTGTATCCCATCCACAGAAGGGACATGCATAGGTCTCATCCATTCTTTTTTACTGGCCCATGCAACCTGCAGGAAAAAGACTTTGAGACAACTTCTTCCTTTATCAAAGGTAGCCGATAGATTCAAACATGTTTAGGAGGAGCTGGCTGCCAGTAACACGCACATAGGGATATGCACAAGAACATTTTGGTTTGGCAAAAAAAGTGGCTTGTCAGGTCTTACAGACCAAAGTGGCCATTATAAAGAACAGAAGAATAAGCCAGTCTACATGAAATTTCATGACCGCAAAAATGTTTCGATCTCTTGCAAGGTGATAAAGACACCATTTCTGTGGGCTTACTGTTTTGCCAATATCTATGAATTCAAACTGTAATAACATAGCTTCTGTACATATGAGCTGAAGACAAAGGATGAGATAACACATTTAATCATTGGCATGTAATAAGGAGTGAGCTCGTTTCAGTGATTCTTTTTGGAAACTGGTTAAGTTCCTGTTCTTTGTTATTGATATTTTTTAATTGCTCGCATTTTCTCCCCGCCTGGTTGTCTTGTAAGGAACTAAAAATAATGAGATTCTTTAGAAGAGATTATAATAGGTGGATCTTTCTAGATCAGTGTTTCAGGAGCTGACCCTTTCCAACGTATATTTTTTCCATAGTAAAAAGTAATAAAATCAAGGCAAATTCTTATCTGAGGCACATAGTACAACAATAGAGAAAAAGTCATGATTAATTTCCTGTGAAGGTCACTTATTTTTTACTTTCTCATAAAAATTTTTCTCCTAACTAATTGCTTCTGCATAAGGCCATTACAAGAACCTACAGGCTGCTATTTGACCCTCCAATCTGGCAGACCAGCTCTTTTATAGCTTTTTACTCATGACATTGGTGTGGGAGGTTTCTGAGGCCAGAGCCGAATGCGTCTGAGCAGCTGTTCTGCTAGGGATCACTGATGATCTTTGTGTGAAAAAGGTGATTCAGTAGAAGATTAAGTGTATATTTGCTCTACATACAAGCCACATAACTGACATATATTCCTCTGTTTATTCTGGCAGACCTATGAAGAGATACAGATGGGTTTCACCTCAGATACTTCAGTGTCTCACAGTGTCTTGCTCTGTCTAGCCAGGCCAGGATGAGTTTTCCACAGTGTCTTTACAGAGTATAACACAGCTCTTAGACTAACATTAACATTTGTATTGCACGCAAAATTATTCACCCTAGGAGTGGAGTCCAGTGGCTCAAGTCACTAAGGTACTTCATGGCTTTTGGCAGGCTCTCCTTTTCACCTGGAAGCAGAAACTTCTCCCAGGAGAAGATATGTAGAGTCATGCTAACACTCGGCCCAAGGAATGACTTATGGTAAGCAGTCACTGAGCATAAATTGTCCATGGGACAGCAATGGGCTCCTGTGGCCAAGAGGGCCAAAGGGATCCTGGGATGCATTAAGAAAAGTGTGTCCAGCAGGTCTAGGGAGGTTCTTCTCTCCATCTACTCTGCTCTGGTGAGACCACACCTGGAATACTGTGTCCAGTTTTGGGCTCCCCAATTCAAGAGAGACAGGGACCTGCTGGAGAGAGTCCAACGGAGAGCTACGAGGATGATTAAGGGATTTGAACATCTCTCCTAGGAAGAGAGACTGAGAGAACTGGGGCTGTTTACCCTTGAAAGGAGACGGCTGAGAGGGGATCTTATTAACATACATAAATATCTGAGTGGTGAGTGTCAAGAGGAAGGAGACAATCTGTTCTCAGTGGTGCCCAGCAATAGAACAAGAAATAATGGTTTTAAGTTAGAACATAGGAAGTTCCACCTCAACATGAGGAGAAACTTCTTTACTGCGAGGCTGACAGAGGACTGGAACAGGCTGCCCAGAGAGGTTGTGGAGTCTCCTTCTCTGGAGACTTTCAAAACCCGCCTGGACGTGTTCCTGTGTGGCCTGCCCTGGGTGATCCTGCTTTGGCAGGGGGGTTGGACCAGATGATCTCTAGAGGTCCCTTCCAACTCCTGACATTCTGTGATTCTATCATTCTATAATGAACACAACATCTCTGAGAACTGGGAGATGGGTCTCCTCATATCCACACGAAATTCCCAACTGTCCTGGTAAGGCATTTGAGCTTCCTTTATTTTTTCACTCTCTCTCTATGACCCTGAATAATTCAGAATTTCTTAAGGAACTCCGCAGCTTCAGTTCTTGGAGGACAAAGAATCTCCCAGGACCTACTTATTAGCATATTAACTTTGACTGGCAAAAGTTTTAAGTGTGAATATCCTCTGGCTGGACAACTGTAAATGTGTACAGCATCCCAGCAATCCTTGTAAAGAACAGTGGCATGCATTTGAAGGTGGCTGTCTTCTGCATTTTGTGTTAGATTTAATGGAAAAAATGCTTACTAAGTGATTTCTTCTTGGATCTAGCAAGAAATATTTCAGAATTCTGAGCCTGGGGTATGCGTATTTATTCACACACATGAAATTTTAGATACTGGGCTAACTGTCAATCCAGATATGAAGGCCTCTCTATTTGCTCTATTTATTTATATTTTATACTTGGGCACTTATATCTGACTAAGTTTTGTTTGGTGTTTAAGTATAAACAACAAATGTATGAGAAGAAAGTATATCTTTGATCTGACAGCAAATTATCTCTCCTTACCCACTAGAACTGAAATTGTATTTGTTTCATACTACTACAATTATAGTTGATGCATCTTATGATCTATATACACATTTCTGCAGACATCTTAGATCAGATTTTCATTCTTGACTGGAACCTTGATTTTCAGCAAGCACACCACTAAGGTGAGTACATATGAGAGCATGGCAAAAGTCACCTAAAAAAGGAGAGAGTATGCCCTGTGCATGAGTTCTGCATGCTTTTGTTTTAAAGGGAGCTGTTACAAATGAAGCACAACATGGCTTTTATAGAAAGGCTGGGGATCATTGGCACACTATCTAATTATTACTATTTTCCTTACACACTGTCTAATTTTTTTTTCCTTAACATCTATAAGCATTTCTTAGGTTTTATTAAGTGCATATTAAACATTTCATAAAGTGTATCTTCGAGGAAAGCTTTCCTCAGTTTTCATTCTTTGCAGTCCAGAGAGACTCACCCATGGGCAGAGGCTGTAGATGAAGTAAAACAGTGGAGGAACATCCATAATTACCTCAGGGTTCCTCAGTAGTTGAGCTTCCACTGCTGTCAACTGCACACAGCCATCTCCTGACTAGACTCTGCTTAGCTCTAGATCACTCTATCCCTTATTATTTTTACATGTTTCTGTTCCACATGGCCCATTTCACCACTTCTCCCATTAGGTTTTGTCATGGGTTAGGGCTGGGCCGGTCACTAAACGCTGACAGATGCTCCCTAACCCTCTCTCCCTTCCCAAAAGGGAAGGAAGAGGGAATGACTGAGGGAAACTTAGAGACTGGAAGAAAATTGAAACAGTTTTAATGAATAAGGAAGTAATAAAAATAGTGAACTATATACATATATACAAAATTGATATTGAACCTGACTCCCCTCTGACATCAATCCCCGCTGATGCTGCAGAGCAGGCGGCACCAGGGAAGCTCCAGGCTCAGCGGCAGAAGGGAGCTGGGTACAGGAGCTGGATTCAGGAACTCAGGATTGGGATCAAGGGCAGAAGATTGAACAGAGTCCTTGTTGGATGTTGGTCGTTGAAGAAAAGACAAAAGAGAACTAAACCCTTGTGATCTCTGAGTTTTATACTGAATATGATGTATATGGAATGGAATACTCTTGTTGGTCACTTGTCCTGTCTGTAACTCACTGGAGGTGCAACCTTTTAGTTCCTTGTGACCTCTCTTATTTCCTGACACCCCGAGCGTGGCACACAAGAGCCAGCAGTGGCCTTGGTCACTACAGGAATAACCACAAGACAGAGCCTTTCTGCATCCCTCTCCCAGGCAGTAACTGTAAACATCAGGTGTTATCACTGCCAGCAGCACACACTGCAATAACAAGCTGCTGACTTCAGAACATGCAGCCTCTTAGAAGAGACTTAACGGAGAAGTAAAAATCACTGAAGAGAATTGATTCTGTTTAGTTCAAACCAGGACAGTGTTCTTTTCCTTTAGAAATTGCTGCTGGGTGCAATCTGCAAAACATGAGAAAGCCAATTTGCACTGCTGGGAGAAGGTGAATTTTCAGATATGAGATTCCTAGGCAAAAACTGAGGACACAGGATTAGACAGTGTTTGTAATATCTGGTACCTAAAAATTATTAACTTTCTTTATGGAATACTTATATACCTAGCATGCTGTAAGTAATTTATAAGCTTTCTGAAAATAATGTAGAAAAGCTAGATATATGTTCTTAAAGTCGTGAAGGGGCTTGCATATGCTCAGTGTTACTATGGATGGACCAGAAACATGAGGGTGGAAATGTTCACCAACAGAGAAACTACAAAGATAAATGCTCCATAGAAAAAGGGCTAGTGATAACAGTAACGAATGCATAGTGCTGACTATATATTGCTTGCATTCTGTTTTTTTTTAAAAAAAATCTATATAGAAAAGCATTTATGTTACCACCAGATGGAAAAGAATGAGATTTAATAAATCTTTGACTATAACTCACTTTTTTTTTCACCTGGTACTGACATGCACAGTGATTTATGTAGTGCATGGCATAACAAGCCCCAGACATAAATTTTCTTCTCAGACACTTATCAACACAGTAATGAGAGATCATGTTATTGCCAGCAGAATCACCACATTGATATGACCACATTTATCATCTCACTTCATGTGGATCATATGGATTACAGTTTAAAAATTTAGTACACATATATATAACCACAAACATGCATATTAAAGCACATAGGTATTTTCATTTAAATTCTTGGATTAAGATAAGGCTCTAGTATATTTTACAATATTTGTTTTTACTTATTTGAAGTGACAGATATGCAGCAAACTATTGAACAACAGCTACACCTGCCTTGCTTTCTGATTTATAGATCCTGTATCCTGAGATGGAGGAAGAGATGGAGGGAGGCAGGGAGATTCAAACTCAGATAATTATAACAACATGTAAGTTGCAGGACTGAATTCCCTTGGATGATCATCAGGGTTCTGGTGTAGCTGGATCAGAAAATAGATTAAGAGAAAGAAAGGGTAATAGCTCTCATTTGCCCGCTATGTTCAAAACTCCTAAGGAAAAGTAAGGAAGTAGAGCAGGCTCAGCTCTCTGAGCTGGATGGAAGGACACTCATACAGATGGGATCTGGTGTCCCTACAGGTGGAGACAGGGAACCACTGGGTTTATCCTGATGCTGCCTCTGGGTGTATTAATAAGTGGTGTGTTGCATACACAGCTGGGCAGCACTGCTGAGTCATAGCTAAAACACCTCTACATCATCAACGCTGTTTTGGTCGCAAACCCAAAGTATAACACCATACCAACTGCTACAAAGAAAATAAGTCCATCACAACCAAAACCGGTACAACAGACTATCTGGATCCTGTACTTCATGATACATAGATTCAGAGTTCAGATTAGCAGAGTCACAGTGTTTGAAGTCAGATTGAAATAGCCTCAGAGTGCAGTACAAATAAATGGTTTAAACTTGCCATGACCTGTTGTGTTTATCATTATCCCTTGACTCTGAAAGGAGACCAGTCATCATGCAATGCAGGATGGTGTTGCTTCACCATTGCTGGCTTTGGATAATATTAAATACAGTTACACAGCACTATAGCAATGAGATTCCCAGATTGTGTCCTGTGCCATCCTTGCAGCCTCCCAGCTCTTCCTGTGCAGCCTGCAGAGGGTCACTGCTGCACAAAATAAAGCAGAGAGCATCCAGAGCCACAGTGCTAGTGTTCTGCTGAAACAAAAGTACCCCTTCCTCTTCTACCTCTGCAGGGTACTGGGCACACCAGCAGCTCTCGGGTTAGGAGGCTGAGCTCATGAAATGGTGAGCCAGCCACAAATGGCTGGCCAGTTGGTGGCTGGACACGAGTGGTTTGCCCCAGGGCTCAGAACCGGGGCCACTCCCATTTAACATTTTTATCAATGATTTGGACGAGGGGATAGAACGCACCCTTAGTAAGTTTGCAGATGACACCAAGCAGGGTGGAAGTGTCAATCTGCTTGAGGGCAAGAAGGCTCCACAGAGGGATCTAGACAAATCGGATCACTGGGCCAAGGCAAATCACAGGAGCTTCAATGAGGACAAATGCCGGGTCCTGCCCTTCCGCCACAACAACCCCCAGCAGCGCTACAGGCTTGGGGAGGAGTGGATGGAGAGCTGCCAGGCAGAGAGGGACCTGGGGGTGTTGATGGACAGCCGGCTGAATATGAGCCTGCAGTGTGCCCAGGTGGCCAAGAAGGCCAACGGCATCCTGGCCTGTGTCAGCAATGGTGTTGTCAGCAGGAGCAGGGAGGTGACCATGCCCCTCTACTCAGCTTTGGTGAGGCTGCACCTCAAGTGTGGTGTCTGGTTTTGGGCCGCTCGCTACAAGAGGTGCTGGGGAGGGTACAGAAGCGGGCTACCAAGCTGGAAAAGGGCTTAGAACATAAGTCTTATGAAGAAAGGCTGAGGGATCTGGGGCTGTTTAGCCTAGAGAGGAGGAGATTAAGGGGACACCTTATTGCTCTCTACAACTACTTGAAAGGAGGTTGTAGCGAGGCGGGGGTTGGTCTGTTCTCCCTAGTGGCAAGTGATAGGATGAGGGGAAACAGCCTTAAGTGGCACCAGGGGAGGTTCAGGTTGGATATTAGGAAGAATTTCTTTACTGAAAGGGTTGCCAGGCATTGGAACAGCCTGCCCAGGAATGTGGTTGAGTCACCATCCCTGGAGATGTTTAAGAGAAGGGTACATCTTGCCTTGAAGGACATAGTTTAGTGGTGTTGATAGGGCTAGGAAAAGGTTGGACTCAGTGATCTTGAAGGTGTCTTCCAGCCAAAACTGTTCTATGATTCTATGATTCTATGACTGTCACTTCTGTGTGTACGGCCCCTCCAGGGCATTAATTAGCTCAGACTGGAGAGTGTGGAATGAGTGCAACTGGTGTAGCAGTATTTCTGCCCCATCATCACTGTGGATGGTGGATGCTTTGCCTTGACTGAAACACTGACAGGGGCATATTGTGCTTAGCATGGGCCCTAGCAGATAAAGGTACTCTTCATCCAAGTTGCTAGTGATGTTTCTCAGTTTTCTCTGGGTCTGCACGTTTGAGAGAGTTGTGCCACTGGATATTGGACAAAGTGACCTCTTTGGTCACTGAGCACAAGCAGTTTTGCCCTAATGCTCGTTCAGGCTGTGGAAGAAACGCAGCATGTGATTATATCATTACCTGAAGGACTGTAGTCCAGCCTCTAAAACGCAAAGCGCAAAGCTTTTACTGCATGGGCAAACTCACCTTTGACATCACATCCTAGTGAGTGCTTTACTTTGTAGCCCCACCACTCATTTAATGGAGGTTTTAATGGAATATTATTAAATGTGAAAAACCATTGGTACCTGGGGACAGATAGCTCAACAAACAGTAATGAAAGCAGGTAAGTAAGTAGCAATGTTAGTAAGAATAATGGACCTCAGCATGTTGCCCTCCTATCTTTGGTTTAGGGGGCTATTACATATGTTGTGATTGCAGATGTGGACTTAATTGCAAGATTTTGCTAGTAATTGACAGTAGGATTCTCTTCCACAATAAAATAAATAAATAAATAAAAAGTCATCCGGTGAGTCTGTAAGATTTATGGCAGTGGTAAAGCTTAAAACAGAACACAAGCCATCTTGAACTGCTGCAAAATTCCCAGGACAACAGAACAAGCCACAGTTACAGTGAAATTTCAACCTGCTCTCACTATGTTTTTCAAACACACACAAAAGCAAATGCTGTATATTCTGGGATAATAATTTATCTTTAGATATAACTAACAGTAACTGATTGGCCGAGAGCGCTACAATGCATTATCTTTAAGCAACACTTTGCAACTCAATGCCAATGTGCTTTCTTGGTTAAATACTTGGCTATTGTAGCTCCATTTCAATTTGAGTGATTTGCGAGGATCTAAACTTAAATATATGAGTGAAGGATGCAATGATTTTGTTTTTCATGGGCATTGATATTCAGCCATAGGTGAACAGCTGTATATTAGCTTACAACACTGCTTCATATGTATTCACATAATACTTATCTGATGGAAATCTGGATAAAAATGAGACAGACTTGAATCATGAACTGCGAGGTTTGGGAGTGTATGAAGCTGCCTGGAACCATTTAGCGGCACTATTACTGATTCACATATCGGAGCACGTAAGAAAATTATTTACTTTTTGATTTTTCCCCATTAAATCTGTTCAAGAACAGACTTTTTTTGTGTGTATAGATCTGGTGTTTCATCACTTTGACCTCTAATCACTACCAGTCCCAGCTCCAAACACTTCAGGGTGTCAAAGAGACATCCCCCATATAGTTTCTTTGCATGTCACAGCCCTGATCTTCCTCCCACGTGTGATAGAAATCTCACAAGAGGTCAAATAAAAAAAAAGCAAACAAAACAGGATTCAGAACCTTGGGATTAATCTCTAAGCATTTTACCTAGGAAGGCAAAATTTAAGCATTTTATCTAGGGCAGATAGCTTGGGTTGGTTATTAATTACTTACATCTGTTTCTGTGATAGGTGAGCCTGTCAGACCTCTCCAACACTTGGATCCAGAACATAACTTTCATGGATGCTTGGCTCTGGTATTTTGGTTGGGTTTATGTCATCTCTCATTTCTCTGACACAAAGTTGTTGCATTTCAAAACAGAAAAATTCATCTAGTGTATGGGAAACTGAACTGTAGGTAATGTCAACACTGTTTCTCTTGTCTCTTCTCGGGGAGGTGATTCAAAAAGTACTGTCGCAGTTCTATAAAGATCCAGACAGGATGTTTGTTTCTCTCTGAATCCTTGCCACTAAAAGGTAGTAGCAACCAAAGAAAAGCTGTTGATCCTACCATGAACCCCATGAAGTGGAATCGTTTCCATGCAAGTAGCCCATTGGCACCTACATTGTCCCAGGGGTACGTGGTCAGGCAGGTCCATGGAGTGACTCCCATTGCCTTCAGGAATCTCTGGATCAGGGCTGAGGGCTGTGCACAACTTTCCTTATGATTCCAGTTTCCCAGAGTGCTTAGCACAACCCCGGTGCTCCTGCAGATTTGCTAGTGGGCTCACAGTGTGCAGACGGCTGCTGCAAAGACCCAGCCTGGACTCTCTCCAGCAGGATGGCGTGGGACTCCCATGTGGTGGCTGAAGGAGAGCAGCAGACCACTGCAGGACATGGCAAGGCTATCTAAGGGATGTCATTGCAAAAGCTTAGACATTTCCACTTTGAATAGTCAGTTCCTCAGTGGAGTGCAGATCCCACTCGATGATAGCGTGCATACTTTGATGACTCACTTGTAGCAAGTGCTCATTAATTTGTCTAAATATTTTCCGTTTTCTGCACTCCCAGCCTCTTTGACTCTTCTCAATTGCACATATAGAATGATATAGAATCATAGAAAGTTTGTGGTTGGAAGGGACCTCTAGAGATCATCTAGTCCAACCCCCCTGCCAGAGCAGGATCACCCAGGGCAGCCACAGAGGAACGCGTCCAGGGGGGTTTTGAAAGTCTCCAGAGAAGGAGACTCCACAACCTCTCTGGGCAGCCTGTGCCAGTGCTCTGTCACCCTCACTGAAAAGAAGTTTCTCCTCATGTTGAGGCGGAACTTCCTATGTTCTAACTTAAACCCATTATTTCTTGTTCTATTGCTGGGCACCACTGAGAAGAGATTGTCCCCTTCCTCTTGACACCCACCCCTCAGATATTTATATATGTTAATAAGATCCCCTCTCAACCATCTCCTTTCAAGGTTAAATAGCCCCAGTTCTCTCAGTCTCTCTTCCTAGGAGAGATGTTCAAGTCCCTTAATCATCCTTGTAGCTCTCCGTTGGACTCTCTCCGGTAGGTCCCTGTCCCTCTTGAATTGGGGAGCCCAAAACTGGACACAGTATTCCAGGTGTGGTCTCACCAGGGCAGAGCAGAGGGGGAGGAGAACCTCCCTAGACCTGCTGGACACACTTTTCTTAATGCATCCCAGGATCCCATTGGCCCTCTTGGCCACAAGGGCACATTGCTGTCCCATGGGCAACTTACTGTCCACTAGGACTCCAAGGTCTTTCTCCATGGGGCTGCTTTCCAGGAGAGCAACCCCTAATCCGTACTGGTGCCTGGTGTTACTCCTCCCCAGATGCAAGATTCTACAATTGTCCTTACTGACATCTACTTGGACCCATTCCCACAGAGGCAGGCATGAGGCTGCTGTGAGCTGAGGAGGCTGGTGGTGAGGAGAAGGTGACCGTGACCATGTGGCAGGGAGGGACAGCCTCTCCCTTGCCCCTGGCAGGCAGTGGTGTCCAGCATAGGGGAGTCAAGGAGCTGGGAGGAGGTGGCACACACAGGCTACCTGGGATACCAACAGCATGATAGGGCATCAGGAAAATTAAAAAAAAACAACCCTAATGTCACAGTGGTAGTATTTCCTTAACAAATCTGCTAAAAAGACCCCCACAATACTAAACAGTTGATTATCATACTACAGAACTACAGAAAGACTCAACAGAAATAACTCCAGCTGAAACTAAAAAAACCAACAACTCTAGCAGAGATTAACCTGGAAAGAGATCTTATGCAAACATATGATAAAGAGGGACAGCTTAATATTTTGCTCTGGGGTTTCAGGAAATCTCCTAATATGTGTGACATTTGGAACATGCAAAACTCAAGAGATTTCTGATAAAAGAGCACAATACAGTCACTGAACTTTATCCCCATTGGTCCTTATTGGACTAAATGATCTCCATATGTCCCTTCCAACTCTGACGATTCTGTCTGTGATTCCTTTGTCAAAACATCAAAGTTGCTTTTTAATTAATTCCTCAACACTGCAACATTTTTATGGTCTTTCTAGTGACCTGGTGCTTTTCTTCTAGTTTATATCAGGGAAGGGATGAGGAAAAGTGTACTTTTGTCACAGGACTCACAAAGTTTTGAATGTTGTGATCACAAGTCAAAAACCAGTAATAATCATGAGTTATCTCACTGAGTTCAGAAAGGTATTTCACATATCTAACATCTATCTGAATACTCTTATTTAATCTCAGAGCATGCACTCCCTTTCAGCCCTTAATTTGATTCAGCCTGTGACAGGCGGGTCACACTACGACACTCGCAGAGCTTTCCTGGCAACCTGGTGTGTCACTGTTCACTCACTGCTTTCAAAAGTCAACCTAAATATCCAGCTACAGTGAGATACATTGATAAAGCACTTCTATTTTTCTGGGGCAGTAGCTTGCTCAAATGCCACTCAAACCATGTTGCTTTTCCGTGGTCCCTGTTCCAGAACTCATTGTCAGGAGACAGAATTTGAGGATTGAGAATTTTTGAAGATTTATTAAACAACCTGGAAAAAAGTCAAGAGAGCTGCTAATAAAAACATTTAGAAATAGATTCCAGAAAGAAAATACTGCCCTGCTACAGGAATGGCATTTCCAAACAGTTTTTAGACACGGGATCCATGCCAGCCAATCAGATCGTGTTTGATATCTTGTAGAATAAAATTGTTTTGTGAGACAAATATCTTAGACAAATGACCTACACCCTCATGTCTGCTCTCATGTAAAGCTGTCAGACAAAGTACTACAGCAGAATTAAAACAAATACCATATTTCGTTTTTTTTTGCCTGGTTTTAAGAAAAGTATATGAAGAGCCCTGAATAAATCCCTGCTATGTTAGTTTTCTTAATATTAGTGAAAAATAGTTTAGCACGTGAAAAAAATTCTTCTTCCATCATAGATTAATTTGCAGGCCCTGATAAAGGGACTAAAAACATTCCTTTTATCTGATGGAAAATCTTTTTTTTCATTAGTATTCATATTATAAATCTTATTTGTTAGTATTTTCTCTCTATTTTGAAAAACTCTGTTGGGAAAAAGAACGATACTACCTTTGGTAGGACATTTTTAATGCAGACTTTGGAAAGCTGCAGCTTGGTCATTGAGCCACCTCTCACCTATTCTGATGAACCAGTCAGCAAAGCCTCCAGTACCCCCAGTACAAGACAGAGGACAGGCAGCACACACCAAATTGCTGAGTGAGGGGCTTTCCCCCTTTCACACATGGGTGGGTCTGAGGCTGGTGTGGGCTGCCCTGGAGTGGCAAAAATGCTCTTTCCCTGTGGCTGATGGCCGGGCACCCCACGGTGCCCTTTATCATTCCATCTCAGTCTTGCATGAAGGAAATGTGCTAGCAAGAGCAGCAGAGCATGGACACCTTACCCCTCCTAACCTCCTCCAAAAGGTGCCAGGGCCACATCATGTCCCTGCTAGCCCAGGAGTCACAGCTCAGCTGGGAAATCCAGCCAATAAAAAAACCTGACATCTACAGCAATAAGAGTCAGAGTGCACTGATGGAATCATAAAAGCAGGAATAAGTGTGATCTTGTTGCCTTGAAAGCTCCTTTTGTCTCTTTTTCCTCCTCTTCACTGATTTTCTTTCACTCTCTTCACAGGTCTCTTTCTGCTTCTGTGGTTTCCATCTTTCTGGGAAGAGCCTGCAGACCTTTCCATTCAACAGTATTGTTAGATAGGTAAACCCAGGGTAAACTTCAATTAATTCTTATTTTAATCAAAGCTACCTTATTTTACCTTCTTTCTGATCATAAGCTCTTCAGTGGTTCAAGGCACGTGAGGGAGTCTGCCACACTTTCTGCCGTGAGAGGAGGCAAAGTTATAGGCACCTAAAATGAAAATGTTAAAGTTAACAGGTGGCAAGGGCCTCCCTGGAGTAGTCATCCACTGCTTGCTAAATTCCTACCTTAGCTCTTAAAAGCATATCTCTTTTGTTGTTTGCATTATTCTCATTTCACACAGTCGCCTGACTCAAAATGGTCTTCATGGAGCTCTGATGAAGGAGCATCTCAGCTCAACTTTTCTGAAGTGGACAGCTACTACCAGGACAGCTCTGATGGGATCATGGTGCAAAGTGCAAAACCAAACTTCCATCAGCCTTACTCTTGATTTCTGCCGAGCTACAGACTGATGACCTTGCTCGCCCGCTCATCACAGGATTTTAATCGACAGGAAGAATGAAGCCCTTTCCTAAAAGACATAACATGCATAGGACCTTCTCTGAAGAAGACCAACTGTTTCTTGCCTATGTTGGTAACAGGAGACTCTTACTTGCCAGTTCACACTTTTCTGCTTTCAAGTTCAGGGCATTCAGAACCTCCTTTCACCACTGTCCTGAAAATCCTCATTTTCTGCCCCAGTTTCTATGGCACCAGCCACGACAGACATCCTCTCCTTCTGTAAGGGACCTCACTTCACAAATATGACCTTATCTTGAGAAAAGCTCGACATCTCTTGTGTAGTGTGTGAAGAAAGCCCAGCTCGGTGTCATTAATGTGATACTGAGTATCAGTGACTGCCTTCCCCCGTCCTCCCTCGTTGCCCCTGAATTCCTGCGGACTCTTCTGCCCTCTAGTGACCGCCACGTTGTCTGTCTCCCTCAACCTTTCTCCCACGGAACGGACACTGGCTCTTGAGCAGAGCGAAGACGCTGGAAACGCCCGTGTGTGTTCCTCACCTCGGACGTGGTGTACGAGCACCAGGGTAAGACACGCAATTTCACCACGTGAAAGTAGAGCCACGGTACTCAAATTCAGGGTTCAGTATCTAATAGTAGAGGCTACGTCTGGGTGAAAAATGCCTTCCAAAGCAACACACGGAGATGCACACAGGACAGTTCTTCGAGGTCTTCTACTACGTATGTTAAGTGGATGCCTGTTAAACAGGCAGCATTTATTAAAATTAGAAAAAAAAACCCCAACATACAAATGAAAATGAGGAGCAATTATTTTCCAGTTCTTTTAGGCTCTTTGTTAATCACAAAACAGATGAAATCTCATGATTAAAAGTTGCCCGGAGACTCTGGAGACAGTTGTTTTGTGTAGGGTGCAGGACCTGCCGTGAGACATACAGCACGCATCCCCATGACACTTCATAAGGAGGATTTCTTCTTTTACTGACCTCTCTAATGCAAAGACTCTGTAGGTGCACTCTGAAGGTGCACATCAAACTCAGAAAAATGCATACACTTGGATACCCTTCATCAAATATTTTCTTCTGGAAAAAAAGACAGCAAAGTGTCTTTAAAATGTGACATTTCACACTTGGAGTGTGATATCAGTGGGCTGGAAATTTGCTGACTATGACCAAAACATTTTTTCCACTCTTGTTTGTATGCTGAATGTGGCTGCAAAGTCGGTTGGTTTTTTTCCCATTTGTTTAAACACCTCCACTACACCCCTACTTTCATCTACCCTCTTCGGTATCCATCAGCTGTCAGCAACTTTTCTACACAGTCAAGACCCATTGCAACTGTCCCCTGTGCCTCTGCTCATCTTTCATTCACCATTTAGCACTGGCTAAATGTCTGACCCAATGGATCAATTCAAACCACATCTATCTAAAAATTCATGGCTTGTGGTAGAATAACTCTTGGTCCCAGAGAGAAAGAAAAAAACCCAATGTGAGATCAGCCTTGCTGAGGTCCTAGAGAGCATGAATCTGTTAAGAGAACTTCCTCCTTGCAATGCACATGCCTTAATAACCCAGTTAGAGCTCACATCTCAGAAATCAAGGGGAGAGTTGGCAGAACTGTCTTGGCTAGATGCTCTCTCCACCTCAAACCAAGACATAAGAGAAAAGGAGAAGAAAACATTGTTTTGACACAGGAAGGCTGAAGGCAGAGCTACCCAGCAAGTCCCTCCCTTCAGTGGTGAGCAGACACAGAAGACTGATCTGCTCCAGCATAGCGCATACACCCAGTGTTACTGACTACAGCATTAAAGTGAAATGATGGTTTGATCAGCCCTTTCAGCAGCTGTAAACAGAACTGCCAGTTGATTTCTTTTCTGTGAGAAAGCTTAAAATTCCCTCGCTGGAGTGATGGAAGTCACAGGTAGCGTTTTGCATCTTTCTTTGGACTCCTGCTGCATTCTTCTCTAGCCTCGTTTTCAGTGCAAGCCGTGCCTGTTTTACCCACATTGCTCTGTATTCACAGGTGTGTGCCTCCTCCAGTGCCACCAGTGCCACGCACAGAGGCGGAATCGCACCAGTCAGCCCACAGACGGGGTTAGTACCTGGCACAGAGGGACGGGCTGGTGTGGAGATGTTGTTCCCAGAGCACGTTATGCCCAGCCCTGAAAATCTGCCCCAGAGCCCCAGCCCTACAACGGAGATGGCATTGTTTTGTTCCCCAAGGCAAAGTCTTGCACACTTGAAATCTTGCCAGGAAGCCTGCTATTAAAATCAACTGGGGCCTGGCGTTAGATAGTTGAGGGCAAGGAACGCGTATTTGTTTTATGTGCCTTTACACCACCTTAAGTACCTGCTATAGCTGGGTTACCCTTCATATTTGAGCGTGTTGCCACCATACATATAGATATATATAGGAATAACAGGTAACTGTCTCTGAAATTATGAAACTTCAAATAAATATGACAGTGCCAGCTACATTTTTTAAATATCCATTAACATGGTCATTTTCTGCCTTATATGAGGCCAAGTGTTCTTCTGAACACTACGCACAGCTCTGGCCAGCAATCAGATGAACAATCTGTTCCTCTTCCAAACGTACTAATGAAAATTATGAAAAAAAGGAGCACTACCTTAATTCCAGTTGAGACCGAAAACATGCTGCAGAAAATTTGATCAATGAGTCAGCACTTATCTATTGTATTCTAAATTAATTTCATACTAAAATGAATATAGTAAGGTGGGCAAGGTGACAGGATGTTGACATTTTTGTCCCTGAGGCAACACTGACTCAGTAATGACTCTGCTTTCGTCTGAGCCACAGATAAATCTGTAGCTGATGCTATGCAACGTAGATAGCTGAGTCAGAAATAAGCTGATCTGTATTTTGCAGCCAGAAGCTGATGAGATCACACCAGCATGCAAAGACAAGTTTCCGAATATCAAGTGTCTTCAGTACCATGAATTAGCAATGGAGAAATGCCTTCCAGGCAGCTCTACGTTCAAATGAGTTAGGCAAATACTAATACTAAACACAGCTGTGCAATAGCTTGTGTTAACTTTACCCTAACGACTACAGTTCACATCATATTTGCACTTGAGTGATATTATTGACATCCATTTTTCATGCAAAATAAGCAGACATATTTGTATGTCATACTAATGGGAGCCAAGCTTTTTACACAGTGGCAAAAATACTGACCCTCACTTGTTTCTACAGTGCCCATTAATCATCATTATATATCACAGAATCACAGAATGTTAGGGGTTGGAAGGGACCTCAAAGATCATCTAGTCCAACCCCCCTGCCAGAGCAGGATCCCCTACAGCAGACCGCACGGGAACGCGTCCAGGCCGGTTTTGAATGTCTCCAAAGAAGGAGACTCCACAACCTCCCTGGGCAGCCTGTGCCAGTGCTCTGTCACTCTCACAGTGAAAATTTTTTTTTCTCATATTTTTATGGAACCTCCTATGTTCCAACTTGCACCCATTGCCCCTTGTCCTGTCAATGGATGCTGCTGAAAAGAGCCTGGCACCATCCTCCTGACACTCCCCCTTGAAATATTTATAAACATTAATGAGGTCACCCCTCAGCCTCCTCTTCTCCAAGCTAAAGAGACCCAGCTCCTTCAGCCTTTCCTCATAAGGGAGATGCTCCACTCCCTTCACCATCTTTGTGGCTCTGCGCTGGACTCTCTCAAGCAGCTCCCTGTCCTTCTTAAGCTGAGGAGCCCAGAAATGGACACAATATTCCAGATGTGGCCTCACCAGGGTAGAGTAGAGGGGCAGGAGGACCTCTCTTGACCTGCTAGCTACTCCCCTTCTAATACACCCCAGGATGCCCTTGGCCTTCTTGGCCATGAGGGCACATTGCTGGCTCATGGTCATCCTGCTGTCCACTAGAACCCCCAGGCCCCTCTCCCCTGCTCTGCTCTCCAGCAGGGCAGTCCCCAACCTATACTGGCACATGGGGTTATTCTTTCCCAAGTGCAAAACTCTACACTTGCCCTTGTTGAACCAAAAACACATAAAACATCTTTTAAGAAATGTAAGTTCCTATTTCCACTGTGCCAGACAGAGTATTTAAATTTTGAGTACTTAATGCAGTGCAAATTTCAGTGCACAGGAATTACGTGAATAAGAGAAGCAATTGCCAGAAGTTGACTTTAAAAAAAGGTCAACAATTCTGATATCCCTACCATGGCAGTGGGGAGAGCCGGTGCCCCTTAGGATTAATCTATAATGAAGCGTTGTCTGAAGTGCTCTACATCACCCTAAATGACAAATTAATTGTCTCTAGCATGAAGCTTTGCTTTGTGGATTCTTTCATGCATGTGTATCGACAGTAGATACCTGAAATGTCTAGTGTAGGACCCAACCACTCCTCAGACGCTTTGCTTCAAACACCAAGCATTTGGTAGTGAGGAGAGTCAGCCTCATTTGACAGCAGCTGCATTGTTCCTCTTCGCTCCCCTTCTCCCCACATCCACTTTTATGGAAGGTCAGCGTCTAATCAAAATTCTGCATCTCAATAGCAGGTAATGAAATACAAGCATCTGGGAAGGGATGGGTTTATCCCACAGATACCAAGCCTATCTTTTGGCACAGGCTCAGTCCTTCTCTAGAGGTAAACTCCTTTCTGCTGCAGCACAGCTCCAGCACATTTTCTGTGAGTGGTGAGGTTTTCAGTGCATGGATAACAATGCTCCTGTACTTCTCCTTAATGTTTTGTGGCAGTCCACATCAAACCAAATGAAGCACACAGCAGCCACCTGAAAAAAATGCACTTCATACACCTGGAAAACCACAGATTTTTTTATTCTCATTACCAAAGCCACTTGGAGAGCAATCTTTTTGTCTTCATGGTACATTAAACCAATGTAGTCCATAATCGCAGCGTTGCAGCCTGATGACTTAAATCTACACAGACACATTTATTCAGCGTCCCATTAGATGAGCTCTAGACATTGACCTAAACTCTATTTTTAATTCATGACCACAACCCTTGTTAAGCCATATCTCTCTGGTACTAACATTTTCTCCTCATTAAGACCTCTGCAGAGTCAGTTATCACCAACTGGACATTTATGCTATATAGTTGTTTGAAATCCAAGCTGTAGCAGAGTTTTGAAACAGTAAACAGTCCCATCTTGAGTAGAGACCAGCCCAGGATGCTAGTGTCAGTCCCTCTCTTGAGGGAGCAAGAGCAGCTCATCCTGCAAAATGTGTCACGCAAGAGTGATCAGGATAAAGTTGGGGACCAACTGCAAGTGCCAACATTGGCATCACAGGTTTAGTTGCCAAAGAAACACTTCAGAACTGCATTTAGGTAGAGATTTATCACGGTTCCAGAATCTCAAAGAAAAGGAGAAATAGCATCATACCCCATTACCGCTAGCCTATAGGACAGACATGGACTTCTAACTAAACCCTTCTGTGGCTTGTGACCAGAGTCACAGACATAGAGGAAAGCATGATAGAGGACAGCATCTCTGCAAAGGTTATGCTGCTTCTCTCCTTTTAGAGGGGCCCACAAACTGCTGTCTGTCTTGCTGCTATCCATCACAGCTCACTGAGACGCATCCTATGCTTCAGCCAAAAGGTTGTGCCACATCTGCAGTCCAAGCAGGGACTGACAACTAGGTTGCTTTCCTGGGGCAACCTTAGCAATCTTCCTTGGAAGAAGCATTTCACTGGGGCAGAGACTAAGAAACTGTGGCCCAGAGTCTCAGGTCACAGAAATCAGCAACAGTCACTGCTGTGACACGCTGACTAGTACAAGCCTGATTTCTGACCAGTAATGTGTCTATTTTGCCCCTGCCCTCTGCCGTTTACATGGACATTGGTATCAAACACTGAAATCACAGAAATATATAAATCTATACATTAATATTTAATCACACAGCATAACAGGAAGTGTGTTCTCCAGGCAAATTTTGTAGTAATTGCTTTCCAGGATAACTCCAGGGCAGAGTATGTGGTGCAACATTGCCTTCTTACTGTGCATAATAAATTCTCAGCTGAAGAGTCAACACGGTTGGCTTGAGCAGGCAGAGGGACTGCTTTGTTCTCTCTGCTGACTGTATAAAGCATCCCAGGAAGGGTGGGAAGTGGGAAGGACATGTCTGCAGGCCCCCCAGGGCTGCATTTTCTGGGCCTACTCTGCTTCTTAGTTTTCCCCCCACCCCGTGATTTAGACACTGGGGTTCTGCAGACAGCTGCTCATTAAAAGAGGCAGCTGCTGCTTCTACTGTAGCCAGCAAAGGCAAACTCTGTAGTTTTTCATGAGAGTGCCTACAACTACCTTCTACCTGGATGTTACATGAAGTATAAAACTGGTGTTAAAACAGGGGACTTCAGAGAAAGATACACACAGGGTTCTGTAGAAACTCCACCTCTGGACTCTATTGCCAAGGCTCATCCTCTCTCTTCCCACCCCATAACAAGAGATAGCCTTTCCCTTCCAGCCACCGCTTTGGCTAGAGACAACATACGCTGCTGATCCTTAGGGCAGCAGCACAGGGACACCTGCAACAAGATGATGGGACTGACAGTGGGTGGCACAGGTACAGGAGTGAAGGATTCAAGGATAACCACACATTCATGAACAAAACCACAGTGGCCTAGGGACCTCCTTGCTAAGCATATGGCAACACCGCATTCCTGCTGATTTGAAACCCAGGCCACAACTTTGTCACTAAATTGGTGGCAGAAAAGGGAAGACAATCCATGCTGAACATTGGAAGATAGGACCCTCAGCACAACTGCTTGGGTTAGAAAGGTTGCTTTGTTGACCTGATGCTGGCCGCAGCCATGACCCCCCCAGCTCCTGCAGGGATGGCACAAAGCCAACACAGAGCAGCACTGGGGACAGGCGGGCTCTGACCGAGCAGCTCTGCCTGCCACTGGGACCCCACTTCCCAGCCTTGCTCAGGCCACCTGGGCACTGTCCTGAGCCCCACAAGTGTGTCCCATGGGATGGTCCTCCTGGCCTCAGCGGAATAGGCCAGGTGAACTGCTGCTGCAGCTCCAGGTGAGCTCCCTGGTGGCTCAGGGACATATGAGCACAGCCAGACCCGCAGCAACAGTGATTCTCATGCCTGTTGCTGTCTGCTCTGCAAGGAGACTCTGGTTCCATGGATCCGCGTGCACTCATCTCAGCATTACCCAATGGCAGCTCTGAGGTGGTGCTCAGTGAGGGCATGTGGGTGACCTGAGGCCACATGATGAGTGACAAGCACCTTCTCCTCTTCAGGGAGTGTTTGATCATTGCCAAGTTAAAGACTCTCAGGCTGCAGCTTCCTCTTCCCACACCATGGCCCTGAGATCGGTACAGGGACACCCTGGGAGCAGCTTGAGCTTCCTGCTGGATGCACCAATGTCTGCAAAAATGGCACATATATGTAGAGGTAGAGGTGAGCAACCAGGTTCTCAGGAGCCAGCGTGTGCCCAAAGGGCAGTGTCCATGGGTGGCTCTTGTCACCAGAGGCTGGGGACTCTGTCTGGCAGGACTCCCCAGGACCCCCCAAGGAGTTTGTCAGGAGAATGAAGGTAAAAGGAGCTAGCTTTGATTAAAATAAGAATTAATCAAAGTTTACCCTGGCTTTACCTATCTAATAATACTGTTGAATGGAAAGGTCTGCAGGGTCTTCTCAGGAAGATGAAAGCCACAGAAGCAGAAAGAGAAAACAGATCTGTGATGAGAAAGGAAACCAGGGAAGAGGAGGAGGAAGAAGCAAAAGGAGCTTTCTGGGATCATCAGCTGAAAAAATCCAAGAAGGCTGAAAAGTACAAGAAGTCCAACGGTGTAAAAGACTCTGCTGTCCACCCCTCAACACTATGAACACTGCTCTAAGTGTATAAAATATTTCTGTGATGCACTAGATAGCCCAAGGCAGGAAGCTTGTTCCTGAATTCAGGAGAAAAGATACATCAGGACAAAAATATCGCTCCAAATTTTGCAGTTTTAATTTTGTACTTGTTGAAGCTCTGTTTGTACAAGGGTAAGCAGACACCCTGGCGAGGTCACAAGAATCACTATTTTTAGCTATTTGATCTGCTATTTAAGTAAAGAGGCAAAGTCCCACATTTTGGTTCCTGTCAGCTGGCAGTCCTAATGCTGCCTTGTATTATCTGAATCCCAAATAAGCAGCAATGATTTGTTCCAAGTAGCTTTAGAGAACACTGGCACTTCTTAGAAAGGTCATACTTTCCATGAGATAGTTTAGGGGGAAAAAAAAACCACAAACACCTAGGCCCTATACAGAAGAGATCTAATTTGGAGTCTTCATATTTCTTTCAGATTTCTTTCTGCATTATCCACCAGGGAGCAAGGCAGTCCAGGATAGCTCAGTGCAAACTGATCAAACCAGACAGCTCAGCAGGGTGTTTTGCAGAAAGAGGGAGTAAAGTCCTGGAAGCAATGCAGTCCTGGCCAGCTCAGTGGCTCTGCCCAAGGGGCCCTGTGTGTCCTGTAAACTCGAGTTGGTAGCAAGGGATAGTATAGGATTATGCTGCTCGGGTTTTGGAAACGACTACATCATAGCTACCCAAGGGCTCTCTCTTAAGTCCTACTGCATGCAAAGGGGCCCTGTAAATCTCTGTACACCTACAGTTCTCTGAGGCTACTACACATAGTTAGAAGTGGCCAAGCAATACTGTAGTCATTGCTGGTAAGAGTTCTCTCTTTTGTGCTATAACCAACTACTTATGCACTGCCGCTCTTGCCAGCAGATTTCATCCATGCACAACTGAGCTGGAATACGAAAAAAAAAACAGAGGGCATCTGCCCACCTGGAAGCAGGGCTGAGTGCTCCTACCACTCCAGGGCAGACCCACACCTCTCTCAGAGCTACTCCTAACCCATGCAAAAGGGAAAAAAATCCCTTTGGATGACACCACAGGTGTGAGGACAGTGCTGAGGCTTGTGCTGCCTGTCCTACACCTTGTACTGGGCGTGCAGAAGGTGCAAGAGGCATCCCATCTCTGTCAGGAGGCTTTGCTGGCTGGTTCATCAGCTCCATGAACACATGCCCACCAGCTGGCAGAGCTGAGAAATGTCTCTGTGACCTGGAAAAAGCACTGAAAAAATCACAACAGAAGTTGCTCTGGGGTAATTTTCCGTTTTGCCTTGCAGTCTCAGTTAGTTGGGATAAAGTTTCAGGTCTTCCGGACGCTTATTTAAACTGAATTTGCAAATCTTTGCTGCTTTACCATTTTTTCCTGTTGAATTTGAAGGAATGCTGTCATCTACTCACTGATCATGGGCTTTGTCTGGCAAAGACTGTGGCAGTTCAGCCTGACTCAATCCCTTTCTTCACAGTGAAAAGAATCAGCCTTTTCTCTGCTTTCTTGATGATTCTGTCCTCCACTGACCCCCTGTCCAGGTCTCTCATGCTTTCTCATGCCAAATTCCAGGTCCTCAATGCACCGCTCTCCTAAGCTCTCCTGAAAGCTAATTTCTTCTGTGAGCCTACAAAGCTGTCAACACTGATGGGCTGCCCCTACTGATTTGTGGAGTACTAAAGCCCCATCATCTTTATTTGTAGCTCTGTGTTTTCAGCTCCATAGCTGAACTTAAATAATAGTAATAAAAAAATTAGCTGATAATAAAAAATATAAATAATAATAATATAAAGAAATAAAGAAATATAAAAATTAAAAAATAAAATGAAATAAAAATAATAAAAAATATAAATAATAATAAAAAATAGCTTTCTTAGTTTTCTTGCTGAAGCCAAAACAAAATTCAGTTTCTGCCTGAAAAAGACTTTTCAGGTTGTTTCAGGAGGATAGAGATAATGAAGTCCTGAAATTATATTGGTGTCTACCCAATTCTAAGAAAATAATTTTAAAATTAAATATTTCAGAATGAAACAACTGGAAAAAAGATAAAATGTCATATTGAAACTTTTTAACTTGTTTTGAAGTTCTCTTTAGTTCTTAGGAGGCCAAGCAAATCTAATAAATTCAAAACAAAGGTGTTCAAATAAGTCTTTCCATGCACGTTTCAGTGTGAAAAAGTTCTTCATGGAAAATTTGAATTAGCTGAATTACACTGATATGTTCTCTCTTATCTGTGACTTGACTCCCGTTTCTATTGTTATTTGTGAAGTAGAGCCCCCTGTATATGGTTAGACAGCGTCCAAAGAGATAGGGTGTTGTCCTTTTACTGTGGCCTGTGTGCCAAACTCAAAATATGTATAGTCCTGCACAAAAAAACCCAGGGAGCACACTATTAATGCTGCATTTGTATCTTCCAGTTCTTTCAATAGGGAAAATACTTCCAGTGAGAGAGAAACTGGTGGAAAGCTGAGCCGTTCCATCTGAGGTGCCCCAGAATGGTTTCTGTTCCCTGTAAAAACTGATTTGTTACGAATGATTATACACTTACCAGAACAGAGAACTTCCTGTTTTCACCCAGTAGAAGTCACCCTGTCCCCATTTTTTCCTCTGGGGACAATTAATGTTTAATTGAGTGTATCTGTGGGGAAGAGTTTCAAAAGAAGATATGAAGAAAACCTGTTTCCTGACTGTTGAAACAGTCTAACCTCATCTAACTGATGAGGCCTCCTCCCGGGAGGTGGATAAGCCAAGCAGAGGTTCCAGGTACGGAGAGGGGATTCGAATGGATGAACACGACTGGACTGGAAGAAGAGCAAAGTAACTTTAGGAGATATTATATTAACAGGTAGGTTTCAGACACCATGCCAAGGTAGGTTTCGATTAACTAAAGCCTTCCTCATTAGTCAGTGATTAATGACAAATGAGAATTTTATTACTTTTTATAAAAATCAGTATAGTTGAAGCAGGCAATAGAAGAATAATCTTCTTCTCTAGAATTGCCAAGGGAAGGTTTGAGCTCAATTTGCTTTACTCAGAACCAAAGTATCTGCTATTTGGTTAACTGTAAAACCAAACAGCAATAATCTTCCAAGTCACATATGCAAAGGCCAGTTATCCCAATCAAAATATAGCATGTAGGTATAAAGGACATCAAGAATGATATTAGTCAAAGGGAATTCAAAACTGTTAATTTGATTCTTGCCAGGAAAATTATGAGCTCATTTCATTATGATAGTTTGGTTTTTTTTTCCCTAGGATTTCACCATTTAATAATGATGAACTGGCACTCCCTCCCCTGTATATTGGGTATCAATGTCTCAGAGATAGTTATCTGTCATTCACTTATTTGTCTGAGTGTACGGTGGCAACACGCTCAAACATGAAGGGTAACCCAGCTATAGCAGGTACTTAAGGTGGTGTAAAGGCACATAAAACAAATACGCGTTCCTTGCCCTCAACTATCTAACGCCAGGCCCCAGATGATTTTTAATAGCAGGCTTCCTGACAAGATTTCAAGTGTGCAAGACTTTGCCTTGGGGAACAAAACAATGCCATCTCTGTTGTAGGGCTGGGGCTCTGGGGCAGATTTTCAGGGCTGGGCATAACGTGCTCTGGGAACAACGTCTCCACACCAGCCCGTCCCTCCGTGCCAGGTACTAACCCCGTCTGTGGGCTGGCTGGTGCGATTCCGCCTCTGTGCGTGGCACTGGTGGCACTGGAGGAGGCACACACCTGTGAATACAGAGCAATGTGGGTAAAACAGGCACGGCTTGCACTGAAAACGAGGCTAGAGAAGAATGCAGCAGGAGTCCAAAGAAAGATGCAAAACGCTACCTGTGACTTCCATCACTCCAGCGAGGGAATTTTAAGCTTTCTCACAGAAAAGAAATCAACTGGCAGTTCTGTTTACAGCTGCTGAAAGGGCTGATCAAACCATCATTTCACTTTAATGCTGTAGTCAGTAACACTGGGTATATGCGCTACGCTGGAGCAGATCAGTCTTCTGTGTCTGCTCACCACTGAAGGGAGGGACTTGCTGGGTAGCTCTGCCTTCAGCCTTCCTGTGTCAAAACAATGTTTTCTTCTCCTTTTCCCTTATGTCTTGGTTTGAGGTGGAGAGAGCATCTAGCCAAGACAGTTCTGCCAACTCTCTCCTTGATTTCTGAGATGTGAGCTCCAACTGGGTTATTAAGGCATGTGCATTGCAAGGAGGAAGTTCTCTTAACAGATTCATGCTCTCTAGGACCTCAGCAAGGCTGATCTCACATTGGGTTTTTTTCTTTCTCTCTGGGACCAAGAGTTATTCTACCACAAGCCATGAATTTTTAGACAGATGTGGTTTGAATTGGTCTGTTGGGTCAGACATTTAGCCAGTGCTAAATGGTGAATGAAAGATGAGCAGAGGCACAGGGGACAGTTGCAATGGGTCTTGACTGTGTAGAAAAGTTGCTGACAGCTGATGGATACTGAAGAGGGTAGATGAAAGTAGGGGTGTAGTGGAGGTGTTTAAACAAATGGGAAAAAAACCAACCGACTTTGCAGCCACATTCAGCATACAAACAAGAGTGGAAAAATGTTTTGGTCATAGTCAGCAAATTTCCAGCCCACTGATATCACACTCCAAGTGTGAAATGTCACATTTTAAAGACACTTTGCTGTCTTTTTTTCCAGAAGAAAATGTTTGATGAAGGGTATCCAAGTGTATGCATTTTTCTGAGTTTGATGTGCGCCTTCAGAGTGCACCCACAGAGTCTTTGCGTTAGAGAGGTCAGTAAAAGAAGAAATCCTCCTTATGAAGTGTCATGGGGATGCGTGCTGTATGTCTCATGGCAGCTCCTGCACCCTACACAAAACAACTGTCTCCAGAGTCTCCGGGTAACTTTTAATCATGAGATTTCATCTGTTTTGTGATTAATAAAGAGCCCAAAAGAACTGGAAAATAATTGCTCCTCATTTTTAGTGCTATGCTGTTGTTAGTTTTGTTTGTTTATTGTGGTTTTTTTTCTTTTAATTTTGATAAATTCTGGATGGTAATTTAGCCTCTTAAGCTGGCATCCATTTATAAACACCTCTGTTAGGCTCATCTTGGCTCGGTTGGGCTCGACTTGCTGCCTGCATTGCCTCACATCCTCCCACTGAAGCAGCCTCCCCCCTCTCAGCCACAGGCACCTCTAACTTTGGAATTGGAGTAAACCCTGTGGTTAGTCTGCCTTGCCTGCAACAGCACCCCTGACTGCTTGTAAACAGCACCAGTTGCCTTTTGCAATATTATATTTAGTATATAGTGAATGCTGGGATTGGCAGATTCAGGCACAAGCATGCCTGGTATCCTGCATTTTTATCAGTTCCCATCACATGCCATGGATTACCTGATGCCAAACCATGCCATCATTGCTGCAGCAGTGATAAACGAGCAAGAACGTGTAAACCTTGGCCTCTGCTGAGGTGCAGGCTCTGCTGTCTCCCATCGGCTTGGTCTAGGGAGCAGGGAGCATATCTCTGGTCACACCGAACTGAGCATCCACCACAGCACGGCCGAGTATACGGGCTGAGAAACGCGGGGCACAGGGAGCTGAAAGCAGGGATGAGATTAATGGGGATTTGAGCTGACTAAGGAGGGAATTGCAGTGTACATGCTTTTGCAATGTGTTCATGTTTGATATAATCTTTCCTCCCCCCTCTATAAGCAAGTTAGATTTAATCGCACAAATGTAGTCTTTTGCCTTGACCTGTCAGAGAAACTTCTCATCACTATAGAGGTGTCGTCAGTGATAGAGCTCCATACAGTCACAAGACCCACTGCAACAGTGACAGAACATAAACCATGTCTATATGCACATCTGAATGGCAGTAATAATGAGGGCAGCACACAGGCAAATGCAGCTGAGCTTGTCCCTTCTGAATACGCTGTGGTTTTCAGCGCCATTGTTTTGGGGTCTTCTTGGGTCAGCCCTATTATGCATTTTTCTGTAGCCCTTCAGATGCCTCTCCTAATCTGTATGCCCTGGGCTATGCACACTGTATCCAAGTAATTAAATTTCCATTGTGAAACAAGAAACAAACCTTACAAACCCTGTCAGAAGTAGGAGAAAGACTGACTGTTGTTAGAGGGCAGGGACTGAAATATAAAGCCTAAGTCAGCAGAAGGGCTATCAAGTCTTTTCTGGTGCAGGTTGAAGGGCCAAAAAGTTAAAGATTTGCAGCAGTTCTGAAATTCAGCCTGTAGGTCCAGCAGGGCCAGGCTTCCAGAATTGCAGTCTCATCTGGCACATTCTGCTGTGTTTCGGGGAGTAAAAAGCTGGTTGTATTTGTCACATTTATCTAAATCCTTTTCATCTTCAGGGGGTCTAAGGAAGGAAAAAGGAAACACAATACATCCCCAAATAATGGAGACATGATTTCTATTAGATAGGTCACACTTTTTCAGGAATAATTCTGACTCAACATCTGCATAATACAGATTGATTTAAACTTGACCTAAATTGAGGAGTGCCCTTGGTAGAGCTGTAGGGAGAGTTTCCCTCGGGTTGCTCCCTGGTAGGCTCTAGCAGCAGTGGCAGGTGATTACAGAAGCTTCCAGGGAGAAATGTTAAACTTTGCTTTCATTTGCAAAGTCTCTCAGAGCAGGCAGGAGGAAAACCAAAGAGAGACAGACTACAGCCGGAGCCAGCCGAGTCACTGCTTTTTTCTGTCATCAGGAGCAAATATTAACATGCCATAAAACTTAGGAGCTGGAGCTCTTTTCTAGAGCTATTGCATTTAATGCCTATTTTTATATAGCATGATTTTTTGTGTATGACTTTTTCCTCTATACCTCTCCTAAATCTCTGACTTTGTGCCTTAGTGAGCTTATTATCACTGTTTCTCCTTTTCTCATCTAATGAGAAGAGAAACCATGCTGTTATTTTTGAGTTGTCCGATTTCATGGGAACTGTACACCAGCAGTTTTTGAGAGTGCATCCAAGACAGCCTGGGCTATTTGGTACTTATCAAAGGTCACGAAACAGAACAGTGTTACCACAAGGTGGAGTCTGTGAGTGACTGAATGCAAATGTTTGTATTGACAACTGTCATGTGACGCATCATTTTACCTGTATGTTGCTTAGTTTTCAAGTCACGTAGGAAGCCTAGAAAATGCAGTTGCTGTAACTGTGACTAGGTATATCTCTGCATTCTTTGCATGCTTTTCGCATTTTATGAAAAAAATACTTTCTTGCTTTTGTATCTACATGTTAGTCTGTTTTTTTTCCCGTTAGCATCAATTCGTGTTGAAGTCTCTTACAGACTTTGTGTAAAGGCACCTCTAGATTTATATTCCAAGGCACTGATGTCTCCTTAAATCTTCGTGAAACTCTTATCCTTAAGCATCAACATGTACCTCATTGTAAGCTTAAAACTATACAAGAAAACAAAAGATATTAAACAAATAAATATAGCAAAAGTAGTGAGGGAAATAACACAAGCAGAGTAGGACATACTAATAATTTCAAAAGTGAAACAATTAACCCTAAGGTCATGAAACTGGGGTTCAGCAAGGGCTTGCTGGCAGCCTGCCTAATCGCAGTTATACAATGGCAGTAAGTTGTTGCCTTGTCTGCAGAGTCCTTCTGGGTTTTCTTGACCCCTGATAAAGTTTTTAGCACACCTTGTACACCACAGCAGGGGCTTGAGTACATGAGCGCATTGTTTTGCTGTTTGTACCTCCCTTCTCTAAATGCCTGAAATTTCTGGTTCCGCAGCAACCCCAGGGGCGTCGAAATCCCACACTTTGCAATATGCAATAATATCTGTATGGTCTGGAGCTGTCTCAGGGCTCAAAAGCCATGGTGTCAAAAGAACAAGAAGTGAAACCTGCAGACTGTAGTACCCTGATTTCACAAGTGTGGGTCACAAGCAGCACTTCAGCCGTGGTGGTTTATGAGTTTGGAAACACTTTACTAAGGCTATTTTGCTGGTACTCATTGTGCCTTCGTGGACCTTTTCCATGCAGCCCAAAACTGTGATGTCTGACAACTGCAGGACTGAAAAATACGACACATTAAACAGATCTGTATGTCAAGGTCTGATTTTTTTTTGCACCCATTGGCTCTCACTAGTTTTAGAAAATTATTGCCTTCACCTACAAAGTGCTTTTTCATGTAAAATTGCAACAATGGTATTATAATGTGGTGGTATTATAATGCAGGAAGGGCTTGGGTGCTGAAAATTTTTTTCACTTTCACTTTCTAGTAGAAAAGCATGGAGTTTTGGGGGCATCAACAGTGTAAGGAAAGGAAAAGAAAAGAAGTATGGGAAGGTATTTTGCTGTCTTTTCCTCTTAGGTAAAACTAAGTGTTCATACGGGAAACAATAATCTCCATGAAAACAGACATTAACTATGTTTTCATCCCTTTTGTGACAAAACCCTTCTGTACAGAAATAACAGACAACTTCTGTGAAAACAGGAAGCTTGACTCCTTTAATGCTACAGCTTATGGAACTTGCACAGTCCTGTGGTTCTTCGTCTCCCAGATTATCTCGAATTTCAGTCCTCCCCAAATTTGTAAAATGTCCATTTTGGAGCAGAATGCTGGAAAGACTTTATTAAGAATATTGTTTCTGGTTATATACACTCTGATCTCACATGACTATAGCCTGCTGTTCAGAAACATCCTCTTCTTGTAAGTCAGACTTTTCAGAGAATGATAGTGAGATAAAGAGGGAGTCTTGTGCTCCATGAACTGCATGGGACCTTACTGAAAGGTTGTAAAAGTGCTCATGACATGTAAGAGACAAATATTTGACTGACAGCCTCATGCTGCTGCATGTCGATCTCCTAATGTCATTGACAGAGCAACCTGCAGATACCCAACCGCACCCAGTGTTGTGAGATCATGGCACGATGATGCCTGGAGCTTCTGCTAATGTCATCTTTCCATGGCTGTTCTTTCTATCTACCTACTAAAAATCTAGTATATTTCCACCATCAATGAATTTCAGGTTGGGATTCCTCCCTGATTTGAAAGGGCAAGAATTAATATTAATGATGAAAGTCTTTGAGGACAAAATGAAGATTAACTACCAGTATGGTATGACTATACAGTTTTCAGAAAACAGAAGTGTCAGGTGAAATAAACAGTCAATTCGTGTGAGGCCTGGAAGACACAGAAATGTATACAGTCTTCCTGATTCTGGTTACTCCTCTCTGCTATATTTAACTTCAGAAATTACAGGGGAAAAGGCACATTTCAGTTTTCTAACTCAGATGTACACTCATAAGATTCTTTTGCTAATTCATGTCTTAATATCCCATAAGGTGAGTCTGCTGACTCTGCTATACTGTAGACATATAAAGGCTTGGAAATTTTAGTTGTGGGAACAGAGTATAGATGTCACTTCCACTGCTTGCAATGTAGACAAGTCTTTTATTTGAAGAGTTTAGATGTCCTCCTAGAAGATTCAGAAGCTGCACATGCACTTTGGAAAATGTAAAGGAGATATCAGGTAGAAATGTACATTTAGTTCTAACAGACCTCTCTAGGAAACAGCCAGGAAAATCAAAAGCTGAGATAAAATGCTTGAAAAATAAGGCATGCGCTGTTATTGTTAGAAATTCATCAAACTACAGTGAAGAAGAGTAAGATGCACTGCTGAATGTTTGCAGAAAAAGAGAGACAAAAGGGCTGGATGATTTGGATGAATGAGCCAGAGAAGGAGAGTTGAAGTGACAAGGAGAAGTGTCCTTAAGGGGGAGAGATTACAATGTAGTGGAGAATTTGGACAAAGGAAAACGTCTGCTCCAAAATCGGCCCTTCTGGATTGTAGAATGAAGATAAAACACATCAGGAATTCAAAAAGATTGAATCAAGAGAGAGACCAAGACAGAGACTGAGAGAACATGTGGATATTTTGGGGAGAAAATAGTGTTTACTGGAGTCACCATGATTTACAAGCAGAAGAAACTTGGGTTGGAGGACAATACTCGCAGAAAACCTGAATGTTACTACTAGCATGCATCATGAGGAAGCTAGTAGTTCATAAATCCTGGAAATTAAAGTAGGAGCCCATTAGGAGAAAAGGTAATAAATCTTATATTGTGTGTCTATACTATTACCTTAATCATCCTGACATATATTACGGACACTTGAGATAAAAACCCGTCTCATCCCCTGTATAAATATTAACATAAAGTAGATGTCTCAGATCGATACCACATCCACAAGCTATTACATGCCTTGTAATCAAACAAAATATTTAGTTTGTTTCAGAGCCAAATCCCATGCTGTCAAGTTTATTTAGCATTTTATTAACACTGAGGGATACCCTGTTGTCGCTTATCTGTCTTCTTAAGTAAAAATAATTCCTTTTTAATTAGATCATTGCACTCACTCACTGCTGCCATTATATAAACTCTTCCTTGTATGTAATGATGGATAAATGCAGCATAGCATTTATGTATGTTTGATGTTGGCATGAAGTACTAACATGCAGGCTGTAGAACAGCTAGAGCAGCTAGAGTTCGATAATACAAATTACTTTTCTGAGTTCTGTCTCAGTTCTGACTAAACCTACGGCTGGCAAGGTAAATTACGGCCACTTTTCCTAACTCTTCCAAGCAAGAGGGCACAAATTTATATAGAATGCCTACACTCAAGACATTGAATAAAATCTATTTTTCAAGTGCAAGGAATTTTAACAAAGACTAAGATATGATTATCCCAGGTGATTATCCGATATACCTAGTTCTCAGCTAACCACACTCACTACCTTATTCTTGCAATAGGTAGACTCAAACATAGAAGTGGGAGAGATTTAAGGGTGATGTCGGTTGTTGTTCTCCTGGAAGCAAGATGTATGATTCAGAGAGAATTTAGTTTTGTTATCAGCTGAAGAAATTTATTGGCAAAAACTATATAGATAACACATGAAAATATATTCAGGAAGAAAGGTCAGAGAGAATGTTAGATTGAGCCTCATTTAAATTTAGGTTTATTCTGATAAAATTATTTTATGAGGTAGTCTTAAAACACTGTACACAAGACTGTTTAAGCTTTGAAATATAACAGTATGTTTCTGCTGTCAATACAGTATAAAGCATATTTTCATGATATAATAGATATATTAAAAAACCCCACGGATTCTGAACTTAGCACTATTGCAATTCTTCAGCAAGCACACTTTTAGATTCCTCCACAGGTAATGATAAAGACAGTTCACTATTTGTGTAGGTCTGGTGCTGCCACTGCAATATAACTGGGCAAACTACAATCTGACAAAATAGTAATTTGTTAGTGAAACACCGTGTAGTTACTGTCCAGAATGTCCTTCAGTTTAGTAATAGCTTCTTGGGTCTGGAATAGTTTAACTACACTGTGGATCCTGAGTAACCTTTCCCCGAGAACTCTTACGGTGGTGGAATGTCAGATTGTTGCTGTTGTACATCATCTGTAAAAAACAATCATGAAGCGGAGAGGGTGAGTTAACAAGGTCAGTGAGTGTGTAAGTGCCTGCGCAGGTCTACACGCAATACACATCCTCTATTGCACAACTGGCAAGGGTGTCCAAAACTCTTCTGTTTGCAGCTGTTCCTGCTGATGCTATCGATCGGTCCTTTGTCTTGTGTGCTTTCCAGTCCTAAAGCAAGCTGTTCCTGCTCAAGAGGGCTTTTGCCTCATCCTAATCTCTGTTGCTCTGTGCAGCAAATAACTGGTGTGAACTGATGCTCACTGCATCTAGTCATGTGTGTCTTTTGGGCTAGAAGTGGCTGTACTTTGACATATAAGTTCCTTGTAACCTGCAAACAATTCAAGCACAACTTCCGTGCTACAGGGGTGATCCGTTTGACTGACCATGAGCCTATGCTAGAGTAACGTCTCGTGAGTAGCCGTGACGAATCTGGCTAGTCACGCTGGCACTTGGTGTGCATGCAGCAAGCACCGCCCAGCCCTGTCCACAGTGAGAAGCTATTGTGATATGTGAACTACCCCCAGATTACTTCCTTCCCTCAGCTTTTCAAAGGATCTGGTACATGTCTCATGACCAGACAAATGAAGCTTTGTGTTGCAGCTCACAGATGCTTGGAGCTCTTTCTTATCAGCTACAGATCTTCTTTTCATATCCTCAGTTTCCCTAACAAGAGCTCCTTAGTCCTTCAAGTGTCAAAATGTGTTATGTGTTTTGCCTGTCATGGTGGAACTATTATCAATAATGTCTTGAGGATTTGTTCAGAGGTGGTCCACAGCAGGTTATAGAGTAAAATGTTTCTCTGAGTAGGCCGTCAGTAAGTCATTAACATGAACAGTTCCTATTTATCCCTCTGCAAATCTGTACGAAAACCCCAAATTTTTGCAGACTGAATTGAGTCTGAGGACCTGTTTTGGAGGTTACAGGTCATCATACCTCATGCCCTAAGCAGAACAAGCAGGACGTACTCTAAGGTGCATCCTCTTTTGATGTTCTTTACAAGAACAAAATGCTTGAGAAGGCTTGACTGACCTTTACTGTAGCTTGCATCTCATCATGGAGATGTTTTAAAATAAGCAGCTGCTCTTGGACAAGAGACACTTTTCAGGAGCCTTCAGTCTGGGTTTCTGATTGCCTCAGAGGTTTTAGTAAACTCATGGAAGCTATGTAAAAGTCTAGGTTTTAATCCATCCTTTTCCTGCCTTTGTGTAGTGATAAATGCCATTGTTTGCCTGAAAACCACTTTTTGATTTCTTAAAATAAGTACTGGCAGTATGTGAATACAGTAATACTGGTGCTCTGCCACAGAGATCTTTCATCTCGTACAACTTGATCTGGATTCACTGACAAACGGACGTTAATCCGGTCTGTCAGCAAGTATGTCTGACCAAGATAACACAGCCTGAGGAGTGCTTCTCTCCTTTTCAAACAGAAGCCAACTGGCCTTATTACTGCCAGCAAACCAGCTTGTATGCTTCCACTTCATATTGTAAAACCATCTCTGCGCTAAACGACAAGCCTCATCTGAGCACTTTCTTCAAATAGCCTATGTGGCTTTTCAGAGGCAACCAGACTGGCTATTTTTGTTCATTGCAGCAGCTATGTCACTTGCCCTTTCAGTGTTACTTTGCATCCTCAAAGGTGGTTTCATAATTTTCTACCCTGTCTACAGGAATTTCAAATGGTAGGTGTCATTGACTGCTGTAATGCTTACTTTTGACCACAGCAAGGAAGGATTCAGCAGACATAGCATGTGATATCTCATAGGAAAAAACAACGGTTTTAATTCTTTCCCATTGTAGAAGGTTGCTCAGCAGTCCTAATTCACAACACAAAGTTATCCGTGAAGTCACGAAACATGCTGTCGTATTTTTATTAATTTTGTTACAGCACCCTGTATTCTAGGCTGGGTGTACACAGCTGTAGCCTCACATTACTACACTTCTGCCTTCACCCCTTTCTACAGGATTTCTCCTTCGCAACACATGGCTGCCACTGAAAGAGCTATAGTGGCTTATACAGCACTACTGTGGACCTTTTTCTGGGTCAATACATCACTGTGCTAAGTGTCTCCACTGCTATGAACTTACTACATAGGGGTTTTTCATTGTTTTTGTAACCACTAATTTGCACGTTAAAATTAAATTTACTTTAAAACCATTTCAGCGCACAATCTGACAAAGCCACGTACATAGTTTAATGGGTCAGACAAGCCTGTTTCCCAGGGAATTGCTGAACAGACAAAATCAAGACTACCAAAAGTCATTTTCTTGACCATGGAATGAAATGTGGAAATCAGCTTTTGTAAGCAACAAGACCAATAAGATGAAGGCATAGCTGTTCTCGGTGCTAGTAATCTAGTTCTGGGAAATCTGCATGTTTTCTTTCAGGACATCAGGACTATTCCTCCTCTGCGCTCTGGTGATGAGATGTAATTAATTCCTATGCTCTGAATTCAGTCTGAGTTCCATTCTTTGAAGAATGAATATTCAGGTCAAAACAAGTGGTGGGAAAGAGTTTATACCCTGCTGCCAGTGCAATAAAGAAAGATATTTAGTATTTAAAGGCAAACATAGTTTATGAAGTGTTTTGATATAAAATAGGTGGTAGCTTCTTCTTTATTTGCAGATGATATCTATAATAGCAGACAATTTGGTACACAACATACAGCTATCTGCACATTTTTAAAGGCTTTCTTACAATGAACTGCATTATCAAACCAGTTTTGTTTAGTATATCAGTCCTGGAAGAGTACTAATCCGATCAGAATCTAAGCAGATTAGGTAATGCTAATGCTTCCTGAACAGAAATTTTCAGAGCCACATGTGAGAAATATAAATTAAAATTATGAAATATTAAAATAGTAGCTACATTACTGAACTTTGATTTCTTAACTAAAAAGTCCATTTTGTGAGATGTCATAAATCAAAATACGATAAAGTAGAAATATTCAGATAACATTGTAAATTTCAATTTTGATTGGTTTAGATCAATCCAAATTCAAAATATTTACTTTCTGTTCTTGTAGAAGACCAAGTCTTTGCATTCCTCCTACAGGTAGGGTCTTTCTCTGGTTGTAAACCAGAGATGAAATTGGTACTAATTCTGAATTTTCCATGATTTTCTACTTCTTCTGAAAAATAAAAATATACGGCTTCTATGGATACGAAGATCAAAAGGAACTTTGTAAAAGCAGTTTACACTCTCTGACTTTGTACACTGTCTGAAACTCTGATGAGCTTCTAACATGAACCTTTTTATTGTTTTTTAGTGCATGGTAACTCATATACCTAAAGTAAACATCTTAAAACACTAAAAATATGAAAAGTTATGAACAATCATTTTTTTCCTACATTTCCCCCTGCTGCTTGAAAATGTTGTCACCCCACTGCTTGCTTCTAGAGATAATTACCACTTTGACAGCAGTAAGTAGCCAACTTCACTTTACCTAAAACCATCTTTTCCACAGAAAAGCTGTTGCAAAGCTAACTTCAGTCACTAGTATGTTTAAATCATTTGCAAGGAGCGTTGCAGGGTGATATTAATACTTTTAGTTAGCCAGGCTGTTTGCGATGTAACTGCATAGTGATTTTCATCCTAAGCAAGTAGAAGAGGTATCACATAAAATCTGTATCACTGGTCCCTAGGATGGAAGAGCACGCAGAAGATTTTCGCAGACAGGAATAGAGTGGAGTGTAGGCAATATATATTCCAACACAAAGCCTTAAACATGGTTGGTTTAACCAGTGACGTTACCCACTCACAGGTGCTGGATTTTTCAATAACTTCCTGAGAGCTGTCAGAGAAATGACTGAAAACTGGTTCAGCCAGTTCCGAGCTGCTTTTCCTCTTCGCGCCACCTCAGCCCCAGATCTGCAGAGGGCATTCTGGGGTCACGCTCTGATGTGAGTAGTGGATGATGTACTATCCCCAATTTAAATTCTTTGAGGGATACCACATCTAAAATAGTCATCCAGGTACTTTGTGTCAATGAGTGAGGAAACCACCAACAGACCCAAGGGTCAAAATTCAGAAAACTGATGCAAAAGCACCTTTGCTTTACTTTGTCACAGTCTGTGCTGAAAACAGTTTAGCTAGACATACAAGCCTGATCTCACAGTTTGCTTTGTTTCCCACATGCTAGGGAAAATGCTGAACTGATTTGAACTTTGTGAGATGGATAGCAGCTGTTGTACTAAGCTGTTTAAAACCACCAATTTAGGCTTAAACCTTAGCTGAGTAAATACAAAGCCCTAACCATACATAGTACCCATAATGAGCTTTCCTTTTTCAATTTCAGTGGATAGAATTTATTTTTAAAACAACAATATCTCACTGCCAGATTTTCCAACACCAAATACTCCGTTGTTAGAATTGGAAGTATCTTACCAAGAAAGTATTACTAGGAGCGAAGCAGGTAAGTTTATTTCCATCTTTCATGAGCAAAGTCACTGTTCATCACTGCTGAATGCAGTAGAGGGGAGCCTCCCTAAAACAGAGTTAAAAAAAGCCCAACATAGGAATCATGCAACAATCTGAAAGGTTCTGTCTGTGTGTGTGTGTGTGTGCACACACTTCATACATTTCTGGAATGAGAGAAAGGAAGATGAAGTGGTTGAAAAGAAACGTAAACAAAACTAGCCTATGATTATGTGCATGCTTCCTGCTGGTTTCTGTAGCCTCAAAGCCTGAAAGTCCAAAAATCACTACATAAACATAAGACTGGGACAAGTTCCAAAGCATTCTTTCTGAAGTGAGTAGGTTGTTTCCTGATCACCGAGTAAGGTACCTAATACAATGCTCACACAAGAAGGGTAATAGTGGTTTGGGTTTTTTTGACCAGGTAGAAGAGAATGAGTGAGTAGGTAATAGCATAGGTACAGAAAGATCAGTTCTGAGAAGTTTAGTTCCCATTGCAATCCAGATTTATACTTAACCCTAAAAAATCTGAAGGTCCTTTACCCAATAAATAGCCAATCAGAGACTTTCTTGGGAATGCAGAAGCTGTCATTTAGTGGCAGCTTAACATAAAAATACATAACACAATAGATTTCTATGTAACTTACTGTAAGTTAGTCCTAGACAGAAATTTAAACAAATCAACGTTCTGTCAGAAGCTTAATTATTTTCCCAGGAAATAAAAAAGAGGTATCCATTATGTGGCTATTGCACTGATTTATCAAGTATTTGCAAACCTTGGCAGGTTTCATTACTACTTTGAAACCACACAGATTCACACAGATGCTAGGATTGCCCAGTCTGATTTGCAATTTTTCATTAAATTAGAGGTCTCAGCTGGAGGCTTTGGATCAAAGGCTAGGGTTCTTATCCAGCATTCTCACTTACACCCATGAATGGCACAAATCAGAGATTCATGGGAATGGCTTTTGGACAAAACTAGGTGACAGCCTGTTGTTATTAACAGGTTTTGCTCTGCAGTTTCCTGCTCATTTGGATGTGAAAGTTTAGCAAGAGAATCTAACAAAATCAATAAAGTGTTTATTACCCTGTGACATGACGCTTGGCAGTTTTGCACAGTGCGGTCGCTGGCGCTGAACCACCATCCATCTCTGCACAGCACAAGCCATTCCTGAAACCTCCGGCTTCCCTTCCTAACTGCTGTCCTGAGGGCAACTCACAGGGCTCCTGTGCAACTTCTCCTTGGTCACTGCTCTACACACAGCAGTCCTGGTCCCTTGGCGTACCCAGGATTGATTTTCCCAACCCGTGAGCATGTTTGTGACACCATTTATAACTGGGTAGAAAGTCCTTTCAAAGAGAAAATGAGGAGCATGTCACCACTCTCTTTTACCCTGAGAAGCAACATTCAAACTGAAAGAGGGTAGATTTAGATTATATATTAGGAAGAAATTATTTTCCGTGAAAGTGATATAATACTGGAGCAGTTTTTTCAGAGAAGCTGTGGATGCCTCATCCCTGGAAGTGTTCAAGGCCAGGCTGGATGGGGCTTTCAGTAACTCGATCTAGAGAAAGATGTCCCTGCCCATGGCAAGGGGGGGTGGAATTAGATGAGCTTTAAGGTTCCTTCCAATCCAAACTGTTCTATGATTCTGTGCTTCTATGATTCCGTGATTTCTGTGTTCAAAGTAAGAGCTTAGTACAGAATCTCATATAAATTAAATCTTACAATGCCCAGTACAGGGATATCTGTTTGAATACCATTTTCACTGTCTTCACTTTACACATCATTGAGCAAACAAAAGCAGACTATGCCATGTTATGCCATAACGAAAACAGAATATCTCACAGTGGGTCCTGGTTTGTTTGGGGTTTTTTATTTGAAATAAAAGTAAGAATTTGTCACAGAAATTCAAATCTCATCTCTTCCTACATTTTGCATTTTTGTCTGCAATAAATGTGAAAGGGATATATGGTTGTTGTCTGGGTTTTGTTTGTTGGTTTTTGTTGTTTTTTTAAGTGCTGGTGATTTAGTTGACTTACATTTAGCAAGGCAGATGGTACTAATAAACTCATTAGAGAGCCCAATGGAATTATTCACATATATAAAATTACTCAAGTATATGAACATTTGTATGATAATAGTTGCTAACGATGTATACAGTAAAATTCCTTCTCACAAAACATATTTTCTATTATTTTTTCAGCTATACTTAGAGGTAAAGTTAGATCATTTTTCCACAGCTACCTCTTATCAATAATCCTTAAGTACTTCTCTCTTTTTGTTTCTGTTTCTCTCCTCTGTAGTTTCACTTCATAAACTGATTTTGCACTTCTAAGTCATGCTGCACTATAGCTGGAATATTTGGTGAGTCCAACTCTGAGCAGTTCTGTGCTACTTGAACTGTTTTTGACTAGAGAAAGGACAGTCTGTGCATTTTCATCATGACTGACACTCAGTCAGTGTACTAATACAGTGTTTTACATCCTAACAGGACATCACTTTTTGGTCCAGATGTCAGCTGAAAGATTCACAGTTTTGGGGTTCTGCATAGAGGTTAATAACCTAATGACATATTGATTTAGGCATTTATGTTGTCTGTACTTAAATCTTCCCTTGCAATTAGGTTCTGTTCTTGATTTCTTTCTGTAAAAGCATATTCTCCAGATCCTGGGTAACGTGTGTAATTTAGGATTTTGGTGACATGAACAGGTTTATTTTGACGAAGAAAATACTGAATTAGGAATTTTGAGATAACAGTTCGACCCAAGTGCATGCAAAAATCCACTTGCTACTTCAACATGGTTTATTATTTCCACATAACAGATTTTCCCCTAAAACAGCTGCACAACAGACAGCTCACAGTCCTGTACAGGACCAGCTCACCCTATAAATTCTGAGCAGTTGCCACATTGTGATACTTGGACTGGGAAGCATCTATTATTGCTCACATGTTGGATAGCTATTACCTATTATTGTAGGACACAAGGAGTATCTGAAAAGCTGAGAGAAGACTAAGAAGATCATATGCAGAACATGATCCAGGAGATAGTATTGCTGAGGAACTTACACCTTATGGATGATTATTCTGGGGCCAGGGAAAAGCTCTGCAAGTCTGGGATTCCCCAACTGCATCAATTGCTGACAGAGGCTTCCTTCTCTTTACTTGAACCCAGGCATGGCATCTATATGCAGTTCTTCTCTGTGAGAACTCCCAGCTGATCACCATGCCAAGTGCATGATCACCTCTACAGGCAGGGGACAGAAAATAACATGAAGCTGGGATTTCCAGAATCTGTTCTTCCCTAAAAGCTAACTGATCATGGTGTGCTGCATAGCCTCCTCAATGTGAGGGATCTGCATCGGGCCAGGTGAACTCCGAAGATCTCAGAAGAAAGAACCTTATGCCTCCTGAGAACTTTTTGAAGGAGAAATATCTAAATTGCTGAACTTCGGGGGGGCATGAACTTTGGAATGACCATGTGGGTTATCTCCTGTATCTTCCAAATGGAGGTGACATCTCTTGCCAAGATTTTGTCCTCAGAGGAACAGGAAGTGACTTGCCTCATGGCCAGCTGGAAGCTGATGGTTTTGATTAGTTTATAGACCACTTTCAAATCTTTTGCTTGTACAGTGTTGTATTGAGTCATGCTGGTGAGCTTCTCCTGCCTTTGCCTTGTAATCCTGGGAACAGAGTTCCAGTTGCTACAAGTTTAGCACATGGTGCAATGCCAACTGCAGAAGTCAGAAGAAGGCAGTTTGCACAACTAATGGAGCATATTTGCAAAAAGGTGCATAGGTGAGAAGTCAGGATGATGGCCACTGACATATTCATGTGCAGAGAGGAAGGTACACTAGCACATAGAGAAAAAGCATCTGGAGCTGTAAAGGCCAGACAAGTAAAGGCTGGGTTTTAAGACAGTTCAAAATGTCATGGAATACAGTTGGTGAACTAATGCATTAGCCTGGAACAAGAAAGCATATGCACAAATATTTCCCTGAATTTGCAGGACTTAACTAAAACAGAGACTAAAATGCCTTCATCAAAATCATGTTTACACTGTGTAGGGGTTTGTTATTGATATGACCCAGACTGGGCAAACCAGAGGGTGGTAGAGGTTTTGAGATTCCCTCAGGCTAAAGCGAAATGACACCAAACGATTGATTAAAGGTTTTATTGAAGGCAGAAGAACTTGAACTTGGATAATGCAATGGTAAGCAACGCAGCTTCTATTAAAACTCTTTTAAGGAGAACAGAAAAGAGAGAAAAAGAGGGGGGAGAGATCACCACCCTTGGATTGTGTGATGATGATGACAGACATAGCAATCTTCCAGTGGTAGACGCACAGTGGCTCTTTGGGTTTGTGTTTTTTTATGGTCTGGCCCCTGCTTTTTGATTCCTCCAGGGCTCATGTAACCCGTGATGCTATGCACAGGTGCTATTGTGGGGGGGGGGTGGTCACATAGGGTCTTTCTGGTGGTCCTGAGCCCCTTCCTCACATAAACTCTGTATGACCTCGGCTGGGTGGTCCTGCTGGGCCCATTAGAGCAGGGAACCACCCACCCACCTGCTCACCAGCCTCTCATTTGCCACCCAGAGTTGCTAGGCGGAACAAGATCCTACCCCTCACCCAGGGCTTGGAGGTGCCACACAACACCTTTGCTACAACGTTTGAGCCACTAACCTACATTAACTCCTTCAGTCTCTCCCCATCCTGTGGACTTGATTTCATTGAATCGTGACAAATAGCTCCAGTCTGGAAATGGAGCTTATTTGTGTGTTCAAGCTTGTTCATTTTAACGTACGGGATTACTTAAATATGGTATATTTCAAAGTGTATCAAAATGTGTATTTCAAAGCAGCTTCCATAGGAAAGGCCCAGAAGTTAGCAGAGATTGAGGCAGGCTTTCTGTATTGCCCTGATATGTCATGAAGCTTGTGCTGTTGATACTTGTATTATTCTCTCATTAGAAATTAGTAGTAGAGCATCATTTCTGCACTACAAGGACTCTAACTTGACCTCACTGAGGACCAAAAATGATTTTTATTTCCATAATTGCATTTAACTTCCACAGAATAGCTAGAATGAATCAGAATAACACAGGAATCTTCTGGATCTTTCTCAGCACTGAACAGAAACACAGGCACAGATGAAAAAAAAATGACTGCAAATAAATTTTCAGAAAGCTGAAAATCTACCATGAAAATTAAAAGGTGGATTTACAACATGATCATTGTAAGTACTTCTGCTGAAACCAGAAGGGGAGATGAAGAAAGGTATCTCACAGCATGTAGTACCAGTAATTACATAAATGGGAGATAAGATTACACTGGCATCTTTTCTGCCCAGAATGTTAATGTCAGAGTCATGAGTAATCAAATGGCTACAGTAATTATCTAATCTGTTCCCTGTATTTGTATTGCTTGAAATGTATTTATAATGCTTATGTCGCCACAGGATTTGTGAACATTTGCTTTAGGAACTGCTCCTACACATTCTGTACGTGCAAGGAGGCCTTACTGGCATGCGTCATTCCACCAATTTCAGCAGAACTGTGGCAGAGAGGGGCAGGTTTATGGAGTGGCAGAGTGTGGATTTACGTGAGATGCTTGAGCTAATGCAGGTACCGTGATGACGTGTGTTATGTCGTTTTACTGTTGCAAACATGCCTTGCTTGTCACTGCTCAGCCGCTTCACCAGTGTGCAGCAGTATCTGGACTGGACTGTTTCCAGTATCGAACTTCTTTTCAAGGCTAGCTCATCGCTCACATTGAGGCACTGCATTCTGCCCTAAGTCACAGATTATAGGAGTCTGATGCAGGCAAGAGACAGAAAAGAAGGAGTCTGGAATCCACAAGCCCAAGTCAGTGCCCAGGTCAATGTGAGGCTCTCAACAGCAGCTTCTTGGCATGGCCTCCAGCCTGCAAATACTAACTGCTGACTGATCAAAGAAAATGGGGATTTGGTTTTAAGAACAATGAACCTTCTATTTGTGGATATATGCCTGCGTATGCTTAGCATGTACCACATACATAGTGAGAGAAATTATGCGACAAAATGAAGAGTCACCTAACTAAAACCCCAGTCCCTCGGAGGTGCTTCATTTCCCTGGTAAGAACTCTATTGTAGATCTTTTAGGAAGCCTACCATGCCAAATACTGTGTCGTGCTTAATCCTGTGCTCGTCCTTTATGTGGTACTCCCTTTGACGTCAGTGGAAACCTGACACGTGAAAGCACAGAGGAATCAGGCTGAATTGTAAGTAGTAAGATTAAATGGAAGGAAGCCTTCTGAAATGTACAGAAATCTTGTTCCTTCCTACAGCATAAAGGAATGTTTTCTGCTACATCCTTCAGGGATTCTTGTCCATATGGACTCGTATATGTGTGTCTTTATGAAAGACTGTCAATACACTTGGACAGCACAGTGGTCAAGATTTAAAAACAATTGCTGGAAAGTATCTATACTGAGCAAACAAGGAATTCCTATTAAATTTCTAACGTGTGCATTTCCATTTACTGTTCGACATCACACACACACCACAGCCACTTTTAAATAACTTCTATGTTTACAGTTTTGCCTTCACATTTCCATTTTGTGGTCGCTAAACCATCTCGAGTAGAGCCATGCAAATGTGAGAGGACACACACTGTGTTAATCAGCAATAAGCTTTAAATACTTTCTGCTTATACTCAAAGGGGTCGGAGAAATGGCTTAAATTTTTATAAGCAATTCCCTATCTGGTTCCTTTTGCTATTAGCAACAGTAACCACATTGTGGAATAGACTTTTTTCCCTCCTCTTCAGATAAAAACAAATGACACAATTTACAATGCTGAATGTACTGACAACAGAATCTGGACCCCTGCGGTTGAATCGCAAAAGAATAAAATTAAAACCATATTTAAGTAAAATGCCTTAATTAAAAAAAAAGGGGGGGGGGGGCAGTAAATCGATATTACAATGTCATTCCCGTACCAAAAACTCCCTGGAGCAAAAGGAAACAGAAAAGCCGTCGGAGGGGATCATCTAGAAACCCACTCGGGCCGGAGTTTCTCGGCGGGGACCGGAGCGGGGACACGGCGGGGCTCAGCCCCATGGAAGAGGGTTGTGGAGCTCTCAGCCCCCCTGTCCCGCCGATAAAACGCCCGAGCGTTGAATTTAGATAAAAAACATCTAAAATATGTATTGCGTGTCCACTCTGGGGAGCGGTAATTGAACCGCTCTCACCGTTAAGTATTTATTTCCTAATCGTTAAGCAGTAAACGCAAGCGCAGCTCTACCTGCTGCCTTCTCCAAAAGCGACTGGGAAAAAAAAATGCGCTCTCAAGTAATAAGCAACAACGTCCTCATTCTTCCGAAGCGTGACCACAGCTCCCCTCGGCTAAATCCCTTGATCTCCGCCCCCAAATCCCCGCTAATCTCTTCCAAAACCCGCCACCGACCACAAGACCCCCGTGGCGGCAAGGCAGGAGCGGGCGCTCCATCACCCGCGCTCTCTCCGTCCCCGCTCGCCCCCCTCTTCGCTCCCTGCCGAAATAACTGCCCCGGCTGCCGAGCCCTTCCCTTCACCCCCGGCAGGGAGCAGCATCACACCGCGGTGCCGCCGCTCCCCGCCACACGCACGTACACACACACACACACACGGAGCCGCACGGACGCGCCCGCCGCCGCCGCCGCCGCGTTTGCCCCCGGCTCCCGCCGGCGCCTCCCCAAGGTCACGGCGTCCCGCAGCGCACCCGCGCAGCGGCTCAGCCCGGCCCGCCGCGGGTGCGCAATGCGGGGGAAGAAGAAGCGGCGCAGCCCGGCTGCCGGGGGCGCTGCCGGCCGGCTCCGCCGCACCTCCGCGGCCGCGGCGGATCGCGGATTGCAAGAGACCCGCTCGCTGTCTCTATCTGCCTCTCCCCGCCCCCAGCGGAGTCTCCCTCCGCCCCCACCCGCGCTCCCCACCCCTTTCTCCGGCCGCGGAGAAGGGCATGGAGTTGGCGGGAGCCTATAAAAGCCCCTGAGAGCCCGCCGCGAAGCACGGCGCTGCGACAGCCTCCGCGGAGCGAGCCGGGCCGCGCACCATGTCCCACCACTGGGGGTACGGCAGCCAGGACGGTGAGTGCCGGCGGCGTGCGGGGCGGTGCGGGACACCTGCCGGCGCGGCCCCGGGAGCCCTTGCCCGGGACGTGCCCGCTGCGCGTCGCCCCGAGCCCTTGCCCTGAAGCGGGAATGAGCTCGGTGGCGCTTTCTTCTTTTTCTTGCTTTCTTTTTTTTTTTAACCTTGAGATGCCACCTGCGCCTGAGGAGCGAGCCGGGCGCGCCGCGCGATTCGCCTGGAGCATCTTCCGATTTCCTAATGTCATTCCTTTACTTCGGCTACGGCACAAGGAAGAGGAGCCCTGGGATGACCGGGCGCTGCTCCAGCAGGACGGGGCGGCCTCTGGAAGGACGCCCCGGTGAAACCCCAACCTCAGCCTCTGGGGCACAAGGACTGCCCGGCCCTTGCCTTGGTCCTCAAGCTGGGTTTCCTCTCGCCCTTGGTCCCCAAGTGGGGTTTCTCCTCATCTGTGTTGCCAGCGTCGTTGGACCACGCGGCTGGTACAGGGTTAAAGGCTGATAGTAGCATTAAAACATGCCGGTCTCTGGAATGAGAGTTGACATTTCCATCCCCTGAGCTTCATGTCCTTTCCTACCGAGCTACTTTACGCTCTCTTGCAGGACCTGCTCACTGGCACGAGCACTTCCCCATCGCCAATGGAGAGCGCCAGTCCCCAATTGCCATTAACAGCAAGTCCGCCAAGTACGACTCCTCTCTGAAGCCCCTCAGCTTCAGTTACGATGCCAGCACAGCCCGAAACATAGTCAACAACGGGCACTCCTTCAACGTGGAGTTTGATGACTCTTCCGACAAGTCAGGTGAGAGCTTATCTTGGTGTGCAGGGGTGGAGATGGGAGAAACTGCTACTGGCACTGCTGCTAAAACGCATACTGAGATCAAAGTCTTTTTTAAAGACAAAAAAAATAGCCAAGTGGTTTGGCTTCAGTGAGGTCAGGATTCAGCCCTTAAGGATTCAGTGCCCCGTATGGTTCCTTTAGGCTAGAAGGAAACTGAGCGCCTGTTAGACGAAAACTAAGCCTCGCTGGGCAGTTTTGAACTGCCTTCCTCTAAACTGCAGAAAAGTGAATTGCATTGTGTTTGTTTAAAATAGAAGGATTTGGATAAGGGCTCAGCAGGGGAAAGAAAAAAACTTACTACTTGACGAGAACGATTTTAGGCATAGCTCATCATAGACTACCAACCAAATGGTTAAAAGAAGAGGCAAAATACATCCTAGGAAGAAATTTGCCTTAGAATAACAAAGGATTGCAGTTAACAACTTGCAGTGGAAATAGTTCAGAAATAGTTTCTTTTGTTATCAAAATATTGTTTCATATTTTTGAAGCCAGTATGCTCCCAGGTTAGTACAGAAACAGAATGATTAGAAAATACCTCTTTGTTCTTTTATAATTTAAACAAGTATTATCCCTGACAGTTCTTGACACTGGGCTTTCTAGATAAAGATAATGTACATGACATATTCCTACAAAGTTTGCTAGCAGGCAGTTGTTCCACAGTGTCTTGCTGTTCATTGTACTGTGCGGTGAAATTAAGTGCTGAATCCTGCAAACATCTAAGTAATCCTTACTGAAAGGAATGGCCATGTTGATGGACAGATGGAATCCAAGCGGCAGCGAGGGTTTTGTAGCTTGTCTTTAACTTTTGTCTTTCAGCGGACTGAATTTGCAGAAATCACCCTGCTACAATGAAAGTGCCTCTATTTTTAATTTAGATAGCAAAAACAATCCCATTGTAAGTCACTGCCTTTTCTAGACACTGGCAGATTTAACTTGTTTGAGCAAGTGCCCTGTTTTTCCTAAGCGTTTCGCTGGCACTGTCATTTGGGGAATGGTGCTGAAAACAAATAACCATGCCTTCTCAAAATGTGAGGATTTTGCAGGTAATGTAGTACAGCAGTATAACGGACATTCAGCATTGCCCTAAGAGTTAGATGTATTTTAATTACAATCTTCATACTGAACAATATTAAGTGGTCAGCTGTAAGTGTTCACAGTTGTATAAATACACATAGGTTCGTGAATAAGAGCATCCACATTAATCTTGGCATGGTTTAAAAAAAAATGGCAAAAAAGTATTCTGACTTTTTAATGTTTATTTTTCTGAAGCGCTGAGAAGCTAAGGCTCAATGCTTGTTGAGTTTTTTGATAGTGGTGTGAGTAATAAGTTAAATGATTCGGAGTACAGAAAAAGGGATTATGTTTTCACCAGATACATGCAAGTCTGCTCTTGCTGTCATCCTGCTTTCACTGAGCCTAAAGGAAACAGGTTCAGGTCTTCGCGGTGTAACAAAACTATTATGTGTTCACTTTGTGTGTGCATATGTTTGGAAAGACTGTGAAAACTAGGTTGTATTTGGGAACTTGGGAGAAAAGAATGACAGCAACATATAATAATGTAAAGAAATGTCTGTAGGATGAATGCTTTTTATGAGAAAAGTCGGTACAGCATCAGAACATCTGTGACAAGGATCCTCTGACAGAGCAGCAGCAACACAGCTTTCAGAGTGGGAGGATAGGAGAGGCAAGTAGAAATATTCTCAGTAGCTCTATTAGTGAATCAGAAACTGATTATTCTTTAGAAAAATACGAGAAACGGATCTCTATGAAGCTACGTGAGGGTGGATCCTTCAGTATCACACTTGATATTGAAAACTACAGGGCATAGAATCTACCTGGCAGCACACTTAATGGCTTCATTTGTATGCACTTAACTAGGTAACCTACTTTCCTTACACAAAATAGAGCTGTCTTTGACTTGACTGTGCTTGATTCACTCCTATTTCTGAATTTGCGACTAACTATAACGTCTGTACCAAATTCTTGGTCAGACATCACGCAGCAGTCACAAGGAGAAACTGTGTGAGATTGTGATGTGCTGGTATGGTTTACAGAAGACAATGGAAAAAATCCTGTAAATACTTCCCACAGACTGTTTTGCTTGCTCCTACGAGCTGTCCCATATGCAGTAATGAATTATCTGTAGTAGTAGGCACAAAATGAAGTCATAAGATCATTGTTTGTGAATAATCTCCAAGACATGAGTAATGGCACAAAAAGAAGTAGATTCATTCATTAAGAATCTTCAGGCTTGTAACTAATGACACTGAAGTAGAGTGAACAGTAGCTCCAGGTATTAATGTCTGTTTGGTTCCTGCTCTTCAGAGTATGAAATAAAAAATACAGGTAGTAATAGTACAGTAAAAATGGGTAAGAAAGCTATAACACATTTTCATAAAACTCATTGAAAGTCGGTATTATTTGATTCAGAAAATACGTAATGTGAATGCTGTTGATCACAAGTAATGGAAAGTAGATATCAAAATATTCAAAATTTTGATGTAAAATGTTTTCCACTAAGTAAAAGAATCTTCCCCCAAATATATATTTGTTACGTTACGTGTATTCATACAGGAATATATAGTATAAAGGTTTTACCTGTATCTGTGAAAAACTAAATATCTAAAAGAAAAAACAGTATTTCTTAAAATGGTATCCCATCTATATTCTTCAGCATAATAAGAATGTAAAATAGAAGTTGAACATTTTTAAACAAATAATCTATGTGCAATTTATGTGACTAATGTACCTTAACAGAAGAGTTCTCTTCTCTCCTCTTAGATCTGACTAATAGGTAGAACTTGACAGACATAGATTCAGGTTGTAATTATACTTATGACCTATTCAATTTTCTCTTAAAACAACGTTTTAACGGAGAAATGATGTTAAAATCTTTGTCATAGCTTTGTTTTGCTTTCTTGGTTTTTTTTCAGATATGCTTAGATGTTAGTAACCATGCTTAGAAAAACCTTCTTTCTAGGCAATTACCCCCAAATCTTCAATTTCACTTCTTGCAGTACAACCTTTGAATTTCTTGGGCTGTGTGACAGCTGTTACATTCCAGAATACACTTGTAAAGGCTCAGTCTGTTCCCAAAGTGAATCCCTTCCATATTTCACAGTTGCTAGGTGGTAGAAATGGTGTATGGAAAGAAAATGCATAAGGCAGCATTGCCATTTTATGAACACTTTTTTGTTTGCTGAAATACCATTATTTTCTTAGATAAAAGGGTATTTTCTTCTTGTTTCCCTGCAGTCTTTTGGAATGTTTTCTTGGAGTTGTATGTAGAAAGAAAATAGTGAATGTTCTCTTCCAGCTCTCATGTAGTCTCTCTTCTCTTTCAGTTCTTGCAGTTGCATTCTTAGTTCTCTTGTCCACCGTCTTTTAATAGTAGTGAAAGTTAAAGTATTTGTAATGGACATTATTTTAGGAACATTATATCAAAGGTGTGTCTCGTTAAGGACACTTATTTACCATATTAAACACGTCTGCTGTAAGGACATCTGTAAGGACGCTTACTTTATAATACAGAAGTAAACAATGTTGGGGTTGGACTAGATGATCTTTGAGGTCCCTTCCAACCTTTAACATTCTGTGATTCTGTGAATGACTTTTCAGAGCTGTAAAACCATAGGAAGTGACTTTGTTCAAGAAAGCCTCAAGAGCCTGAAATAAGATTTTGTAGCTTCCTTAAGTGTTCTCCATATGTAAGTTTCCCGGAAAACTTTTCAGAATTCACCTGAAACTTGAAATTCAAATAGTAAATGTTCACAGCAGTAGGCACAATATTGAGTATTTTCTTATCGTGTGTTTGATGAACTTATAAAAGACGACAATCAGCAATAAATTTATTCCTTAACAAGAATATTAGAGTATCATATTTTAGCTGTAGAACCTGACAGAAGTGAATTGCAACTATGATATAAGGTGCTAGAGGTGTTACTAAATGTGCTGGTAATTTCTACTTGTGGACAAGTCTATTTCTTCCTTTTCCTTCCTTGCCACTGAGCTAGAAATAATATTGAAATCCAAGACAGGGTCCCAAGTAAATCCAACATTTCTGCAAATATTAGATCACAGCAGAACTTCAAAATTATGAGAGGAGACCTAGGGAAATGAAAATACTGTATTGAACTCGATACTAGCACCCCTCGGGAGACTTTCAGTAGTTCTAATCAAATATATTACCCAGTTCTTCCTATAATTGTAAATACTGATGAGGGTGCTTCAGCTGTCTTGAGATACGACTCACTGTAAACAGGCCAATCTGTTTCATTGCATGGGTTAGTCAAGAGCCCAGGCGTGAGCACCGCTTGGTTGGCAGCGAGTTACTCAGAAAGTTATGCTGCTGTTGCTCTTTTCTTACTCTTACACTTCAGCTGGTAAATGGAGGAAGAAACATGCAGGTCTGCAGCCTTTAAGGCACAGCTCTTAATCAAAGTCACTGCCACCGGTCTTATTTTTAGACTTCCAAGTTCCAAAGATGGGTAATATTAGCCATGCAAGAATAATATTGCATGTTACTGGCATATAGTCACAGTTTGAATGCAGTATAGCCTAAGCAATGTGTTGACCCTTCGGAATCATAAGTCGGGTAGATGATTGTTTATTGTTGATTGTATTCAGACACCTGCTTATGTGTCACAAGTACTGTTGTGCAGTGCTTGACTAGAAAGTCAGCAATCCCAGAGGATGTGTGATCATGAAGTCATTTGGCTTGTGAACTGGGATTACCAGAAGCTATAAAACCAACATAAGCACGTGACTCGAATAGCTCTAGTGCTTCCAGGAACTGGAAGGGAAGATGAGAGGGCTGGAGATCAGTCCTGCATGTTTCACGCCTTCATTTCTTTACGGAGTCCAAAAATGCCCTTCTTTGTTTACACCAGCTTGTTTGTTTGTTTGTTGTTTTATTTAATTTTATGCAACTTCTGAGCAGAAATTTGACATGGATTGTGCATTTAAGAATCGTGGCAACTTCCTTTGCTTTCTCCAAATTCCTCCTCTAGACTTGTTTTTAGTGCAAACCCGGGAGAAACGAGTCAGCTGTTATCAGCTAGGGCTACTTGGAAAAGTTTATTTTTATGATGTAATGAAGCTGTGTGCCAGATGTCACCATGACTACTCATGATTACTATTGCCAGCCAATATATTCATTTACTTATAGGCATGAGGGACTGGTGTGTACTAGGAGGCAATACTTCCACCCTAAGTTTGTTCATCCTTCATCAGATCTCAGGGTAGTATGAGCACCAACCATGTCCAACACACAATTTTCCATACTACAAGCAATCACTCAGATGAGTATTATAGATACCACCAGGCATTAAACCAATTGTTACTTTTAAGAGAATTCTAATGCTTCAGGGTTTGTTTTTGATTAGTGGGGTTTTTGGTTTTTTTTTGTACTCGGTTCTTACAATGTCATTGTCAGCTCATAGGGTTTGAAACGTGAGGATTCAAGTCTCATCGGGGGCTCAGGCTCTAGGACAATCTTCATTTAAGCGACTACATGAGAAATAAACTCTGCTGGTCCCGAGGAGTGGGAGGAAAATTAAGAACCTGATGACTTTGTATCCTCAAGCGAGTCAGAGTCTCTCTCACTTGGTCTGGATGAAATAGTTCAACTGGGGTGCATCAGAATCACTGACCTGTTGCCGATACACATTCGCAGACCTGCTATATTTTGGCAAGTGCTTCGTTCTGGTCTATCTCTGTGAAACATCCTTGCTGCCTTATCAAGCTAACCCTCTAGTGCAGTCAGAGTAGTTGTTTTTTTAGTGTTTTTTTTTTTTTAATGAGATACCAATTACGTAGTTTTTCTCCTGGTGAAAACCATTAGAGATATTTTCTGCAAGCATGATCCCTACAGTCAGATGCTTGCGTGCCGTCTTGCTCTCTTGCTTACCATGATACAACGTCATAGAAGGAATGTCTGAAAGAGATAACATAAAGAAGGAAACATCTCACAGAATGTGATGCTCCGTGCGCCACGTTTAACAGAAGTGACTGCTCACCCTAACTGAACTCTTCAGTCTGTCAGATGGGGAAGCCCATCCTTGCATAAGAACACTGTGCTAATCCCTAAGTGTTCTCATAAGAGCCTTTTTTTGTGCCATTAATAGTGCATGGTGCTCAACATTTCTTTTTCTCAAGTCATGCTTCATTTACTTTGTCTCCTCAAGGCCTGTTTTCTGTGTATACACAAAAGCTTAAAAACCATTGACATCAATGTATATGCTATGCATATATTTACATACACACATACATATATAACATTATATACATATGCGCATCTACTGCAGACTGATTCAAAATCGTGGCTCTCTTTATGCCAAAGCAAATTGTGTGTGGGAGCAGGAGGGTTGTCCTCAAAGGTAGATGCTTGAAATATCCTGCTGCTAGCTTTTTTCTTTGGTGGAATCTCGGAACTAAATTTCCTAAGTTTGGAACGCTGGACATTCGTTGTACTGTAGTGGATCCATTATTTCAGCTACTGGAAGGAGCTTTGCTGTCAGTGAATTCCATTTGAAGAACATTTTCTCATTCTGCATTTTTTCAGAGTAACAAACTTTAAAATAGTATTTTTCTTACCACAGTAATTTGTATTACAGGAAGGAATTAATTCTAACTCATGAAACTATCTTGTAGTTCAGCCATTTTAATTATTTCTCTGACAGGTTTATTGCCTTGATGACATTTATTAGTCTCCTGCTCTGTACAGAGAGAGCATTCCATAGGAGGCAACTAAATAATGGTAGTTCACAGTATTCCTTCAAAAAATCACAGATGTGGATGTTACTGCTTTCTGAAAAAAAAGGCATGAAGTGTTCCACGGTATTTTTTACAAAGCTATTCTGTTCTACATGGGAAGAGTAACTACCTAGTGACTTTCCTTTAAATAGAACAGTGAAGTTGTGTGGCCTCAGTAAACAGCTGTTCCAGATGCAACAAAATGCCCTTTGATTTCTATGTATTCCCAAATATCCTAAGAAGGTGTAATGGAGACAAATCGAGTTGACCTTCTTTATCCAAGAAATACCACAGATATAAATGGAACCATTTGCATGGCTATTTCACTTTCCAAATTAGTGCTGCTAATACTTATGCTCATCTAATTTTAAAAATGGTACAAGATCGTTTAATAACAGTGGTATATAATTACTGGATGTTACTAGTATAACTTTTCCAGTGAAGGGTAGAAGGTTAAAAATGGTTACCATGCCTTAATTCTAAATAAAGTAGCTCCAAATTTGTCTCACTGTAACATTTCAAATAACTGCCAGTTAGGAAAAAAAGTTGCGTTTTCAAGACCAGGTTATGACGCAGATTGTGTTGAGTAGGTTGAATCTGTAAGAAAATAATGTGTTTTCCAGGTTGGCTTGTGCTGTCTTCACCCTGCATCTGAAGCTGTGCTATATAACAAAGGGGAGCAGAGCTGCATACGTACTTTAAGGATGGTTTTCACAAGTACTGATTTCAGAAGGAAGGGAGCTAACGATGAGATAATCAAATATAGATCAGAATATGAATCCTCAAAAACAGGAGATCTAAAGGTTGAGCTTCTATCATCAGTGTGGCCTGAATTGATGTTCATGTCACACGGGACAAGGACAGGGAAGTTTCTGATGTGCATGTTACTCTGATTCTTGATGAATTGTGCTTTGCAAAAGCTAGTAACGTTTATTCATGGTTTGAAAAGCTTGTGCTGGAAAAAATGAAGCTCTAACATTTCTACTTCGCCTTTTTAATTTTAAGATTTACTTTTCAGAAAGGCTGAGAAGTGTTAAAAAAGCTATGAACTGCTTAATGTAGGCTATAACAAGAAGGGCTGTTCTGTAATTAAGCCTGCTGAATTTGTATTCATTCACACTAATCTAATTATTACTTTCTTTGAATGCTCTGCTGTGAGTCAAAATAAGCTAGTGCTGGATTTGAGAACCACAGAGTGAGAAAAGTAAGCAAAAACTGCAAAGAGATTTTTGTGCATCCTTTGAGTTTCATGAAACTATAGCAAACTTTGTGTAGAGAAATAACACCGCAAATGGATTTAAGAAGATTGCATGGTTCTGCTTTTAAGCATGCTTTCCATTATGAGTAATGGCAGATTAACCTGTGCTGCGCTAGTGCTTTCTGAGGTTGAGGAATGGTGGAACCTCAGTCCATTTGCACCTGCAACGAGCAGCGAGTCCATTAGCCAAAGGAACTGAAACATCGCAACTCCATGGCATCTTTTTAAAATGAAAAGTGATACTGTGTGGGTTAAGTGATTTTGCATCTGTAAAGATATAGCAACTGATTCCTTCAGTTTCGAAAGGTACTAATGCACATGCACAGTATTCAGATTTGTAGTCCTGTGCTTGAGGCAGTTACGCTTCTTGGCATGCAGAAACATGTAAGTAGAATAATATATGTTCCTATTTAACTACTTTTAAGTAGCCGTTCCTCCTTGTATCACATAGCTTGGCAATAGGTAGGGGAGGTCTTAGTCCCTTGGCTGGTCAGTGTTCGCTACGGTATTGGAAATTACAAAGACAGCGTTGGAACATATATTCGCATTTTTCAAACAGAATTATGTGTTGGGAGACTTCTAAAGATATTTACCAAAGGAGCCTCAGGCAAATGCCTAATTTATTCACAGAACCCAAATTTTGCATGTGTAAGGCACACCAGTGGAAGCTAATGTGTTTTATGTATTTATATTATGTTTAATTTTCATGTACTCCAGCTTTTTAGTCAAACCCTTCTCATCTCATTGCCAAGTATCTACTCCTGTTGTTGTCCATGCTTGCGTATAGTAAGAACTATTAAAACCTGAAAAGACATTGACCTTTTCCTGTCTGCACACATTTTCACACATGCACGTATTGTGATAGTGTCTAGACTAATTACAGACTGAGAGGAAGACATCTTTGGTCCACAGAAACATTTTGTTTGTGGCACATATTCAGAGCACTACATACCTGTAATTTCTGATGTCAACACTCTTCTGTCACTTCATTGTGTGTATATATTTGTGTATATATATATAAATTGATCTCTAAGATACATAAAATTTCAAATTACATTTTAAAATATTTTTTATTTTAAAATATTTACATCTTAAAGATTTAATTGTGAAATTGAGAAGCTGAGCAACAACAAAAAAAAAAAAAACAGGAAAAACCCGAAACCACAAACCGGTGTGAAACGTTGCTCTCATAACTTTGATAAATAGCAGTGTGTCATTTGTGATGGTTCTGTGCTAAATGCTGCACTGGAGGAGACATTGCCTCTGCCTTGAGCATTTTACAGGAGTAGGGCTTGATCCTGCATATCATAATGGTGATTGGTCACAGTTTATGTACAAGGTTAACACAAAGAAGCAAAATAAGGAAGCTCAGGGGAACCCACTCCTGTGTAATTAAAAGCCGGGCTGGGCACTTGACTTACAGCAGTCCCATAGCAGGAGTAACATCAGATAGTGGAGAGCATAAGTAAATGCCTCTTTTCCAATCCATGGCATTGCCATTTTCGCTACCAGTTTTTCAATTCAAGAGGAGTAACGGATGGAAGGGACAAGAGGTTTGAATTTCCATCTCTGCAACGCCTCGCACTGTGCGCAGCTCTGTGCTTTGCCACAGCCCGTGGCTAACAGGTGTTTAGGTTTAATTTGGAACCAAAAGCGTTTTACTCAATCCAATCTGCCACAGGATCTGCAGGATTAAGACCTAAATGGATAAAGTGTCTAAAATGAAGGGACGGACTACATTATTAAGTGAAAGGTGATTTGGTACTTGCATAGAATAACTCGGTATGAGCTATTCTTTTTCCTGGCCTTTTATTTATTTGGTGACAGAAAAGTTACATCCTTAGCTCTCCCCTCGTCACCTGTCACATTAGCATGCCTGTTAAATTGCTGATGAGATGCTCACTGTCAAGTCACTTGTGTTTTTATACATTTATTATTGATTTGGGCGTGTTGCAGCACCGTACTGTGGAAGATGGTCTGGAGTAGCATGGCAGCATGCAGAGCAATGAACTGTAATTCACTTGGAAGACTTGAGATGGACGTTCTGGTTTGAACTGAGACTCGATAGCAAAGGTTGTGGGAGGTGCTAATAGAGGCTTTTTGCTTTGCAGTGCTGCAAGGAGGAGCGCTGGATGGAGTCTACAGGCTGGCCCAGTTTCACATTCACTGGGGATCCTGTGAGGGGCAAGGGTCTGAGCACACTGTGGATGGTGTGAAGTACGATGCAGAGGTAGGACATGCTTCACTCTTTCCAGTCTTTTGTGTATAAAAAGTATTTTATTTTTTAAAAATATTTCACCACAGTAGCAGCTTCTCTACAGACCTTCATAGGGCAAGAGATTGTGGAGGTTACCATAGGAGATTTTGGCTTCCCAGAAAAGGACAGGACTGTTTTTTAAAAACTGTCTAGATTGCAGATCAGATCTGTAGTTACTGTGTCTTCCCTGCTTCTTCTGGTGCTGACAGTCATGTATTTCAATGTTGGTAAGAACAGGACATATAGCATTAAAGTGCTACATCAAAATCCTGCAGACTGCATGTGGGGAAGATTCATGCTGAAGATAACAAGAGATTCACCAGACTAAAAGCAGAGTGGTACTGCCACAGTTTGCATTTAAAACTCGTCTGGGAATAAGAGTGAGAAGCAAAATAAAATGCATGACAGAAATCTCTTGGCATAAATTGAATTTGAAAGTAGATGAATGATTTAACATATTCTTAACTGTACACAAAAGTTTTTAAAGCTCAGCAGTAAGACACCATCTGCTCTTAATATTTAATAAATTACTTCTCCTTGCATCCTCATTTGTGAAATACTGTGGATGGAATATCATCTTCATAGTGCTTCTTGTTTTCTTGCTCCTAGCTCCATATTGTTCACTGGAATGTAAAATATGGTAAATTTGCTGAAGCTGTGAAGCATCCTGATGGTTTGGCCGTGGTAGGCATCTTCCTGAAGGTTAGTTGAACTTTTTGTTCTGTACTATTTGCATGAGTCCAGTGTGTTCATTGTGTTGCAGGAGACCCTAAGAGCCTAAAATACAGAATAAGGCAGCATTATACTATACTGCCTAAACCCATAGCAGACTAGGTGGTGCTCCAAATTCTTGCCTTTCTCTGCACATAAAAATTGTACAGGAGCCATGGAGTACAATTGCCATCCATCGCTGTGGCAGGCCTATAGCAGCATCGTTGCCTTCATCATGACAGTGACACTGCCAAACTCCTGTCAGTGAATAATTGACAAAAGTTATTTGTGTATGAATCTGCAGGCAGCCCATCCTAAAAAACACTTCTTTTCCTTTTCCTATCGGTGTTAAATGTCCAGAGCATTTTGTCTAAGTGGAATTGTCTTCATAGCTAGTTGGGGAAGGTGACTGTACCTCAGCAGTGTATACACTGTCTTGGCCTCAGTATATTTTATTGGGAGGGTAACTTCTATGAAAAAGAACAGCTCAAGGCCAAAAATAAATCCACACACTGTAAAAGAAAATAACTTTATTCTGTCTAATGTCCTTGGCTGACCCATTTGTGCTGACTGTCAGCTGGCATGATTTTACAGAGACCATTCCAGTCACTTTTGCTTTAATACTCCTGTTATGAAATGAAGTGTTGCTGGGAAAATGTTTCTTCAAGAACTGTAACAGAAAACTAAAGGTGTCATGAGAGTGTATGGTTATTTTCTTTTCGTATGGTTCATGTTGCAGGTAGGAAATGCCAGACCTGAAATACAGAAAGTTGTGGATGCTCTGAACTCCATTCAAACTAAGGTAATATTTGCTCTCTGTGTTGATTGACGCCAGTCACAACTGTGCTGTGTTTTCTTCTTCCAAAAGTGGATTTTTTGCTTCTTCCCAGTCTCCTGCGAGTATGAAAGTAAAACAAATATTCCTGCCATCAGCACTGATGCTCCAGTAAAGAAATTAAAATGAAGTTGTGGCAGAGGGCAGGGAATGCTAGAAAGGATGATAATGTTGTATCTCTGTGACTACATTTTTCTGTCTTTTAACTGCATTTAAACTTCCAGGGTAGGATTCATCTTCCTAATCCAAACTACTCTTCTAGGTGCCTTTTCTAGTCTGTAGTGACAGATGCAAAAGGCACTTCCCCTCATCTCTGCCTCACTGAGATAAATTTCCTTCCTCCAAGAGGGCATGCTTCTCTTGGCTATTTCTAGACAGAGTCCAGATAAGAATTTTGATCAGGATATATAACTCTTAAGGAAAAAAAGCCTTTCTGTATTTTAAATACTGTGTGAAGCATGTGTGTGATCTTACTGAGCTGAATAATGAGAAACTGAAAGAACTTGCTGAGTAATTAGGTACCTTTGTAGTGGGTAAAGGCTTGTACCAATGAGAAATATGCGCAGGAATGGTGAAGAATGAGACTACACTGTCATCTTTGTCATCAGGCCCCCTTTAAAGTAAATAGATGTTGCCACTTACTGCAATGGACTGACACTCCAACAGATTTCCAAGGTTTTATATTTCCAGTACAGTCAGTGTAGATGGCATCTGAAATCTAATCGGTCCTTCAAGCAACATCAAATCATATCTCTAGGAACACAGAACATAAAGTCAGCATTTAAAATGAGAAACTATGCCTTGGAAGTCTGACAAGAAGTACATTGCTCAAAGTCTTTAATCCCAAATGTGCTGCAGGAGGCACTCAGCACTTCACACCAGTCTTCATTTCTGCCTTTCTCCAAACATGGAGCTTCCCGTAGGAGACTTCACAACTGCAAGCCTAGTGTGCTCCTGTGGTCTCTCCCCTGACTAACAGTATCCTATCTACTTTCTTTACTGTAGGGTAAACAAGCTTCCTTTACAAACTTTGACCCCACTGGACTGCTTCCTGCATGCAGAGACTACTGGACATACCCTGGCTCACTGACCACTCCCCCACTGCTCGAATGTGTGATCTGGCATGTTCTGAAGGAGCCCATCACTGTCAGCGCCGAGCAGGTATGGATGGTGCCAGTTGATGTGCACTGGAGTCAGATTGATTGCTTCAGTTCAGCCCTCCTGGTGATCTTTGAAGTGGCAGTTTATGCTAATGCAGAGCTGTGCAGGGTACTAGGTAGCATCACATGTCAAAAATCATATCAGAGTGGTTATCCTCATCTGGCAGGACTGCTTCTGTGAGTGGAAGTGGAGTTTGTTGTAAAATTTAAGGCCTTCCTTCATTTGGACACAGTTCAGGGAAAATTAGGGGGATTTTAAAAATTTAATTGGGCTTTCTATACACATGGAGCTGTCATGTGGCAAAAATGTGGGGAAATGCATGAAAGGACCATTTGCAGAGTTAGTCTAGCATGTGTTGTGAGCATCAGCAGGTTTCCTGTACATACACACATGGCCTATCTGGGTATACTTGCCCTGAAAACACCAGGTTTACCAAGCATCTGAAGAGCATGTATTCTGCATCTGCAGTCTCACACCATAGATCTGTAGTTGGCTTGTTGATCTTCCATCATTTCCAGGACACAGAACTCATTTTACAAATTCTGTTCAGCACAGAACAGACTGGGAAATCCCACGCGGAATTGTGACAATGTTAACAAAACTGCGTTGTTTGGAAGAGGCAAAACTTGCAGATTTCAGATGTCTGCTGCCTGAAAAACACCATTATTCTGTTGAGCAGCTTGAGGACAATAGAAGCTTCCTAGTAGGATGGAGCTTGTGCAGATTAAATCACTCCTGGCCCTAGCTTTCTGCACCATCCATTGATGAAATTACATAGAGGCAAGATTCTATCCCCGGGTTCACATCTGTGTGCTTGGGAGATATAAATAGAATCCAGAGCCTATAAATATAAACTAGCCCTGAAGGGCTTTAGTTTACCCTTCAAACTCTTAAATCTCTTTTATTAATAGCAGGCATGCTAACAATATACACATAATTCTAGGGGGATTATTCAGCTGATGTGAAAAAAGTGGAACTGAGCTGTTGTGGGACTTAACGTAATGAAAGAAAAGAGTAAATTACAAGGAATAACTATTGGAAATAATGATTATAGCAATTATTATCATTAATAAACTGCAAGGGAGCATTACGGTTGACACTGTTTGCTTGTTCTAAACTAGTGGTATTGCTGTTGATAATCCAAGGTTGGCCAATATGGTTTTATTGCAGGGCAGGAGCACATTCACCAAGATAGAGTTGTTTTTCCTACTATGCTTACTTTAACCACCTACAAGTGGTAAAAGACACCACTTGCTTCTCCCACACACACCCCTTCATTATACCATTGACATTTCAAAGACGGATTTGAGATCAAAACTGTGTGTGGCAGCTTGCCTTTTCATTCCACAACTTCCCAAAACAAGAAACCAAAAGAGTACTGAGACTGGGTTTAAGTTGGTGTTACAAAGACAGATGAAAGCTGGATATTACAGCAGGGTGTAGCGAGCCCCTTATTGTTTGCGGTAGTGACACAGCAGTTCCTGGTGGAGGTTGAGCTCTGAACTTTGTTGCAGTCAGTCCTGAAGTCCTCTCCTGGGCTGGTCACTGCTGGGGGCCTCCTCCTTGAATGAGGGAAAGCCTGGCCTGCAGCCTGGCTTGTATGAAATCCTGTGTCCCACCTTCATACCTCTGTCAGCAGTTCCATCTGTCTGTGCGACATCATGTTTGGGTGGGTTATTAATCTGGCACAGTCTTTTTACTAATTCTGGAGTTGCTCACTTAGACAAAGATGATTTTATTGCGTTGGACGGTGCAAACACCAATTTTACTCTAGGAATAAGCACTAAAACTTTACAGTATGCCCCTGTTGATGTTTGATGCTGTTGATGTGGAACAGCTTGAATTAATTTGGCTGCCTTAATATGACCCAAGGGTAAGGTTGGGTGTTTTGGGGGTTTGGGGTTTTTTTACTTATTTAAATATGTTTTTATTTATTGATTTCAACTGGGTTAAAAAAATCCACCTTTCAAAAGAGCAAAAACTGTACAACTTGCAAAGCATTGTAAAAGGATTTCAGTTCAGGTCTGGATCTAGGACAAGCAACTCTTTGTGCACATTGTTCAGAAAATGTGTGCCTACGTCCTTGTTTTCTGTGCTTTCTTAATTCTTCTTGCTATTTGGTGGACGGGAGAGCCCGTGTCAGGGGCAGGAAATGGTGTGGAATGCAGAGCCACGCGGGTGGTGATGCCACCTCTAGACCATCAGCGCTGGCGAAACTTCTGAGTTGGACCTCTGTGATGACCTCAGGCCCAAGGTGTACAGTTCAAGTAGTCCTACTGAAACAAGAGTGTGCTTTTGAGGACGTTTCTGCCTTTTTTTCTCCCCCCCCTAGATTTGCAAACTCCGTGGCCTTTGCTTCAGTGCTGAGAATGAGCCCGTGTGCCCTATGGTGGACAACTGGCGCCCATGTCAGCCTTTGAAGAGCAGAGAAGTCAGAGCTTCCTTCCAGTAACCTCAGCGCCGAGTGTGTTTAGAAGTTGCTGTGTTTGTGAGGAGCCCCTTCGGCTAAGCACAAATCAAACCTTTGCCGTGTGTGCCCTGGCAACATCTTGTCTCCGAGATCCATTCTTTCTTTCGCTCTGCGTCTAAAACGCCAGCTAATGACATGTGAAAGGCTCTTGGCCAAATAGGAAAGGGTTCGTAAGGTGTGGGGTTGGGGGAAGCATGGGTGTTGGGGGGTAGCTGTGTGCATTTTGGTGACTATTGCTGCGACTGACACTTGGGTGTAACAGCGTGTTGGCTACTTGGGAGAGGATTATTGTGATAGCAAAATAAGCCATTTTAAGAAACCTCATCCACTGGTGTGATAGTACACATAACTAACGATAACTTGAAGCTTTGTGAAAAGCACAGGAATAGAGTCTCTAGGTATGATTTAGGAAAAAAGCATATTTTGAGCAAGTAAAGTAAAATGAATAATGATAATTAGAGTTCTTAGATTTTAAGAAACTGACATGTAAATATTTTTGAGACCGTTTTACATTTTTACCCATTGTATCAGCAACTTTGATTATGTCTTATTGGTAGTGTTGGATTTTTTTTTAATTAAAAATGTTCTAAATTAAGCATTATCTTTAAAAGTTGATATTACCATAGGAAATAATACAAAATATCTTTTCATTGAAATAATATATGCTCTAATTTAAAGAGGAAAATGATATTGTATTTTAGATAACTTCTCTAATAAATCTATACTTATATTTTTGCTTCCATGTTGTTGTTTTAATTCGGGAAGGGAGTCACTAATATGTTTACATCATTTTCTATTAAAAATCCTTACTAAACATATAACATATTGAAAATTGGTTTCAATGCAGCTGAAGCTGAATGGAAACATATATAGACACGTTAGGAAATATTCCCTAAGTAGCTCTCTCATAGAAGAAGGAAGTGTTAGTTTGGAGTAGTAGAAAACTCTGTCAAATTTCCCCCTTTCAAAAGCTTCCCCATTTAAAACACACACACACATAATGCTAAAAATAAAAATAAAACAAACCCCCAAACCAGATCAGAAAACAAGAATGCGCCTTTACCACAAGTCGTTTTTTCTAAGCTCAGTTTTTCTGAATGGAGCTGCAAGGGCAATTGTCTCTTCCTACAACAGCTATGCTGACTGATTCAGGTTCTTCATGTTGAATAGATTGAATATTTCCTGGCTCTTAAAGTGTCACCTGCAATCCTGAGTGCTACACGTGTCCCGTAAAAAATGCAATGGAGGTTACACCTCTGTAATTAGAATTATAGATTGAATACATGGTGGCTTTTAAACCTCCTGAAGCAAGCGGAGAGGAAACAGAATCACAGGATGGCTGAGGCTGGAAGGGATCTTGGAGATCATCTGGTCCAACCCAACAGGGATACCTAGAGCAGGTTGCCCAGGACTGTACTCGGATGGCTTTTGAGTATCTTCAAGGATGGGGACTTACTGTCTTATAACCCACTTATTTCAGCAAGTAGCGCCCTTTTGCTGAAGCTGAAGTGCTTGTTAGCAGTCGCAAACACTAAACTTCTTCCTGGAATTGTGTATATGTGCCGGAATCTACTCTCAAAGGTGGCAGCCCTACTCTGCATAACTGATTACATGTTAGGGTGAAAACCTGGAAACGCCTGCGAAGTTCTAACTACTGCTGCAACAAAAAGTTTCGTATCTCATACGCAATCGCACTTCAAGGTTTCTCCATAAATAATAAGTAACAGCAATGACAACCACTACCAGCCATATATTTATCATCTTGTTTGTGCAAGCCTGTTTACCTGGAATGTTGCCAGTGCCATATGTTTGCCTTTGCTGAATATGAAGTACTTTGTATTCAGCCGAACAATGCAAGCTGGTGTTCGTAAGTCATATACATGGTGTACAGGAAGAGCCTGCTGTGTGTCTTACCTGTGTGCTCTACCAGGGAACACTTCTTTTTTTTCTTTATGTGAACAAGCTTAGAGAACTACCGCTTTCCCCGCCCCCGGTACATGGACTTATCACAAATTCACACTTTACAGTTAGACTCTTGTGCAATGAATGGCATTTTCAAGGAAGACGTGTATTAAGGCCCGCCCAGAAATTAAGAAAACTGTTTCTCTGGCATTCATGAGCCATTTCTTGAATGGTGAGTTCAATTAAGGTCAGGGTGAACAGAACCATCCGGTTCCTCCTAACATCTGTTCTGCTTCACTGTTTGCTTGTGTAAAGGGGTTGTGATTAGGTGTTGCAGTTGATCCACAATGGACTTAAACACCACCCATTCTAACATCACATTCAGACCTGTTTCAACTGGAAAACTGCTCATGAATTCATAATGAAAAAAGAGACCACTTTGGTCATGGAGCAGAAGATGGTCCACCACAGGCAATTGTGTTACTGTCAAGTAGGCAGCCCTGATTAAAGGGAAATTCGTTTAGAAGGAAAAAAAAAAAAAGAAAGGCGGCTGGTTTGTTAATTGGAAGCCATCGTAAGATGCTCAGCCAGTGCTTTGATGGGGGAAAGAGAGAAGCACATTCACTTGCAAACTGTTCATTTTGCGCAGTTTGTGATCTTGTCTCGCGGTCTGCCAACTCCATGTGTTAGAACATTTTATAATTTCGCTACTGTTATTTCTAAGGGTTGGATGTGTCCTAGATTGACATGGGCGGGTAGACTGTGATTAGAGATGTTCCCTGGGAGATTAGATAATGATGCCCTGCATGGAGTCAGCAATATTTATAGAAGTCCAGATAGTTTACAGAAGACTATCACTCACTAAATGACAGCTTTAGGATTTTCTAACTCTTCAAAGAAAAGCCCTGCAAGCAACAGCTGTGTCAAATCTAATATCATAGAAACAAGCAGTGATGAAAGTACAGGCAGTGGCTTTATTGAAAAATTCCCATGGACCATCAGCTACTTCCTCTTCCAAACCACAGCATCTCAGAGAGTCATGTAGCAGCTGATGACAGTTGCTTACATGGAGCCTTTGATATATATTTAGCAACTGGATGCTCCACTGCTGTTCTCCTTCCTCTTTCAGTATGATGGTGAAGGGCTGTGCTGCCTTGATGCCATCGATGGTTCACACAGGCTGTGAGAGTCCCCAGACACCAACTTCTTAAAAGTAGGAGTGGAGTGGATGAATGTTCAATGCCATCATGGCTTCATATAAAATACTGAGAGGAACAATGACAAAATTTTTCAGGGACCTCTCACTAATTTTAGATGGGAAATCTCACCATTTTTTTTATCCAAGCCACAATCCAAAGCCACTTTGGGTTATGTCGCCAGCCCAGTGTGGATTACAGTGTAGTGATTCCCCAAGCTCTCATGTTCATCCAACATTGAGCTTTTCAGGATGCTCACTTCAGTTCAGAGCTCAGAGCAACGTAGCCGTACTGCCTGAGCTGAGGAACCGAGATTCTCAGCAGGGCTTGCTGCTGACATGGCAAAGCTGTCTTGCTCCTAATCCCAGAATAGAGTGGCCCAGCAATGATGTCAATGCACTGCAGCATATTAAACAATAAAAAGGTATCCTCAGGACATTTTGAAAAAGACAATATGTAAGCCTTGTTCTTATAGTTCTGAGTGGTATGAGGCATTGCTGTCTATGTATGACAAGAGGCAGTCACTGCTTTTTTGAAGTCACACTCTGAAACGGAGAAGAAATGCATTAAGACAATATGCAATAAACAAGTAATTAGAGCAGACAGGTGGATGTTAAATATATATTTTTCCTGAGGGGTAGGTTTTAATGCGTTTTGTAAATCACTCAGTATTCAAGGACCTGGAAAATTCCTCCAATGTACTGGCTACCTTCTGTCTGGGAAGCCCCAAGATCAGACGGAAAAAAGAATTCATCTGGCACTTGAGTGACCTGGACGAGGAATAACACAAACAGAAATCTTCCTTTGTCTTTAGCACTACACAAAGGGTGTCTGATTAACATGACAGATACATCGAGGCTGACAGATTTCACAAAAAGCAGAACTAAGCTCTCTTTTCTGGAAAACGATCTCCTAGCCCAAAGACCAGGTCCAGAGATTCGGTTCACTCCAGGAAGGTGGTGTGACAAGTGGAACCCACGATGACTGAAGGGTCCTCTTTGGTGGTCGTCTGCCACTCCACATAGAGAGGAAAAAGCAGGCTAATGTAAGGACTCATGAGATCATCTTTCCCATAGCTTGGCCTCCTCCTGCGCACCTAGGCAGGGAAGGACAGTGGAAGCAGGGTGTCCTTTCCAAAGTGAAGGAGAAAGGATAGCCAATGTTCGTGTTTTTACAAAACTATGTAGCAGAAGAATACTTTTTTTGTCATTACTCAAAGGTCAGGGAAGAACTTCCCCTTTCCTCTGCCTAAATTCCTCTTCAACCAGATGACTTACACTTGTAATACAAGAACATAAGACTATTTAATAGGATGATACATCAGGTGATGGAGGATATTATAATTTGGATGATGTATCTCACCACAGCTTTATTGATTGTATTTCTTCAAAACATCACTATAAATAGTCTAATTGCATTATTCCCAATGACAGTCTTAAATAATATATTCTTTGAAACAAAATCAAAACCCAAAGGCCTCTAGATACTTGAACTGAATTTGTCTTTTGGTTATTTTAGTGATTAAAAGCTATGTCCTGAGAAGGAAGATAGAAATACTAAAGAAAACAAGAGCAGCATTTTGCAGAAAAAAATAAAAAAGAGAAAAATAAACCTTGAAAATAATACCATCCTCACTCAGAATCTGTTCCTGGGAGACATTTGAAAGGACAGCATTTTGCAAATCAGCTTAAAAAGAGAGTGGTAAACATCATTTCCTCCTACTCTCTGTAGAAGTGCATCAGATTCTCTTAAATACTTTCTGACTGGTAATGGAAATCATAAACAGACTGCATTTTGAAGCTGAAGTGTTTTAGATATTTTTTAGAGACTTAACCAGCACTCAATGAATGATAAAGCCTACAGATATAAAATGCAGTAATCTCAGAATGAGTAAAATGCCCCTGCTATGACTTCTTAAATATCATCTTCTGCTCTACGTTTCCTAATGTTCTCTCTCTTTGGAGAAGAGCTTGTCACATCATCAAGGGTGTGGGGGAAGCAATACAAAAATTAGAGCCTGATCATGAAAATGCTGATGTGACTAATCACTGATGTGAGTAATTTCATCCATTAAATGAAGCTCGATTGACTTGCCACACTCTTTGCACAGGAAAGGGCATTCTCCTTCCATGAGGAGAGGAGTTAGGAGGCCAGGTCAGGTGTCCTGTTCCTTTGCATTTCAGTGAAAGGATTTACCGTGAGGAATAGTAAGAAGGGGATAGGATGGAGGAATCACCTGTGGTAAAGCTGTCTAGAGGAAATGCTCTTCATTTTTCCTCCAGTTTCAAAGAGGTTCCCCAGAGACACGACTGTGAAGCAAGGACTGCACCACTCCCATGTGTGAGGAGGGATATTTGCAGGCCCAGTATTCCAGGTGCCAGTTTTAAGTTGACAACCACTGTAGTGGCTAAAGGACAAGAAAACCATGAGTGGTGCAAACTCCTGTTTTTCAAGGCCAGTGTCCTACAGAGTCAATAGAGAGGTCAGCAATGAAGTACGGTATAATAGACAATCTCCGTGTGGTCTCCTCATGGCTTCAGCTTCCCTTGACTTTCCAAACATCTCACAAGCCCTCAGTCTAGCAGGTAATGGGGTAAACGTAACCTTGCTGAAATCTCTTTCTTCACTTGTCACTCCAGAGACGGCTTTTGTCTGAACAGGAGTGAGCTGGGCTGATAGGACTGTTCAGACGGAGAAAGCTGGCCATGCTCTTAAGTGATTTTCACGATTTAGCTCTAAATTTTTGTGGAGAAAAGTTCTATTTCCATCTAGTTATATAATCCTTGTAAAGTCACTAGGTAAATGGAAATGTCAAATAATTCCCATGTGAAAATCCAGTCTTATTTCTCAGAGGATTTTGCAAGCACTGAGCAGCTATTTAGGTTAAAGGAAGAGAGGGGACCATGAAAATATCTTTGTTTTTCAGAAGGAAAAATGGCAAACAGGAATCTAAGATTGTGGAATATTGAGATTATTTTCATTTTGAGGAAGAATTATTTCAGTGTAATAATGACCTGATCTGTTATGCAACCACCATGCTGTGTTTAATAAAGTTATATGATAACAACAAAATGTATGAATAATGTTTTGTTAGACCCTGAGCCTCATATCTGAATACTGCAATACATCTGGCTGCATGGTAGATGTCAACTGCAATTCATAAGAAGGAAAAGCTTTTCTTCCTTCAATGTGTTATGCTTTCAGTAATATAAACCTTTGAATAAGTGTTTATTTTTGTGATTCTGAGACCATTTATCTTAGAGAAGATGTGAAATAGAAAACCAGTATACCAATTGTCACCCAAAACAAATAATCCACATCAAGCCAAACAAAATATTTTGTGTTTAGTTAGTAGTTGCTTTATCTTTGTGTTCAGCCCTTTACACTTGGATGAAAACTGAACCTTTTGAAGTGCTCGCTTTCAATAATAGGGAAAAATTGGGTCGTATATCTGCTCCAGCAAAAATTGCTGTGCATCTCAATCTCAGACACCATACATTTGCTTATGCTTGCTTACTGGAATTACAAATTCCCACTAGGACTGAAAAAAAAGCTTTATTAAAAGGTGTTTCAGGGACTCGAATGAAGCTATTTGCCCAAGAGGGATAGGAAGCCAAATAAAAAGCAGGTCTGTTGTAGACAGCCATCACTCCTAGTCATTGCATTCTCAGTGACTGAAGAGCTAATGACACAAGACTCTTAGGAAATTCAGTGCCTGCAAGCCTGATTAGGTAAGACAGCAAGTCTAATCTGCATTTAATGAATGATTCAGGAATAACTTTAAGAGCCTAACTGTAAGGTAGTAGGGTGTTGGCAGAAATAGGTACATGCTCTATGCACGTCTTGTGACCTATCCAATTATGGGTTTCTGAAAAGGCTATTACACTTTTTTCCATCCAGTTTCAAAATCTGATTTCTGCTTGTTCTTCCAGCTAAGAAGATCCAGCCTTTTGCTAAGACTTATGCTACTGTGAAAGCAGAGCCTAGGTAATAATGAGAGAAAAAGGAAAACTGACTAAACCTGTTATTTCTGCAGTGCAGTGTGGGCAGACAGATATTTATGCCTCCATGGAGCCCCAGTGTTATTAGCTTGTATTTACAGTGATGTCTTCTATTCAGTAAGAGGATTTGACCTACATTGGTCTGAACACCACACATAGAGTCCTAAAGACATACAAATAAATGCAAAGAAAAAAGTGTAATCAAATATAAAAAGGAGATTAGGACATTTTCATTCTTTTTGATTCCAATATTATTTTCTCCTAAAATAGGGAAAAAATGACAATTTTCTTTTAGGAGATGACTCTCAGATGTATTATCTTTCAACTAGAAATAATTTGTGAATGTTGACAGCAGTGCAAAACTATACTAACATGCACAACCTGCAGTGATACCATCAAATAATATCAGTCCTTCTTGGAGTTTGAAAACCCTCCAGAACCTTCCTTTTGTTATAGCAGGGAAAAATTGCTGAGGCATATCTAAAACTCACTATATATCAAGGTTCCAGTAGGGAAGTGAGGTGTTCAAGTGACAGATAATTGTCACTTACAATTTTCTGGCCTTCCTCGATACTTTGGTCCTTCTGCCACTGAAATTCATGTGCAGAATTCATTCAGCAGGTATCACTGAGAATTTCCTCCCTGCACCTTACTATTCCAGCCCTAACTTTCCCAACTCAGCCTCCAACACTTACCTCCATCTTCAGTTAGGAAGCCAGTGCAGTGATCACAGAATCATGGAATCACAAAGTGTTAGAGGTTGGAAGGGACCTCAAAGATCATCTAGTCCAACCTCCCTGCCAGAGCAGGACCACCTACAGTAGAGCGCACAGGAACGCATCCAGGCGGGTTTTGAATGTCTCCAGAGAAGGAGACTCCACAACCTCCCTGGGCAGCCTGTTCCAGTGCTCGGTCACCCTCACTGTGAAAAAGTTTTTCTAATATTTTTATGGAACCTCCCATGTTCCAGCTTCCACCCATTGCCCCTTGTCCTGTCAATGTACGCTGCTAAAAAGAGCCTGGCTCCGTCCTCCTGACACTCCCCCTTGACATATTTATAAACATTAATGAGGTCACCCCTTAGCCTCCTCTTCTCCAAGCTAAAGAGACCCAGCTCCTTCAGCCGACAGAACTGGACACAATATTCCAGATGTGGCCTCACCAGGGCAGAGTAGAGGGGCAGGAGAACCTCTCTTGACCTACTTGCTACTTCCCTTCTAATACACCCCAGGATGCCATTGGCCTTCTTGGCTATGAGGGCACATCGGTGGCTCATGGTTGTCCTGCTGTCCACTAGAACCCCCAGGTCCCTTTCCCCTGTGCTGCTCAAGGTATATCACATACTCTCTAGGTATACCAGATACTCTCAGTATAGATTTCCATCTGATGTCCCCTATGTCTAAAATACATAGCCTGGGATAACTGGGGCACTGTGAAACTGCCATCACACTCTGTGTGATGTGAAAAAAAGCCACTGCAAAAGCAATGTAGAATCAACCTACAGCAGAGCAGCTGAGGGACAGCAGCTTGCTCCTTTGTCACGGTTAGCTGATTGTGATTCTTCTGTCTGTTCTGCTGTATTTTTCGGTTTTCCTGTACAACTGACATTTTTTTTAAGTGCTCTGGACAGCAGTGGGCGTAAAAGCAAAGTATTTGGAATAGCTATTGCCTGCATCTTATAATGAAGGAAATACAAGCAAACACAAAAATAAAAGCGATCTCCAAAGTCACACCCTCTACAATCAGAAATAAAGCCCTAGGCTCATACATTGACTGTAAGACTGTTACTGCCCAGCAGTCAGAAATGAGATACTGACCGCAAGAGCAGTCAGTAATATACTTGAGGGAATGAGGGCTCTCAGCCCTTTGAGCAGCCAAGGGAATCTGGGTTAGGCTCAGATAGTAGCACCGCTCATGCAGCCTCTGCTTAAGCAGACGGCTTTGCACCGCAGAACTTTTCTCCTGCATGCTGCTGTATATACCACCAGCCTCGTGAAGACTATGACTCAAGATCTCTGCAGGCTTATAAGGTTGAAAATATCCTCAACAGCTTTGGCTCTTGTGAGGCATTTCAAGATGTAAGCCAAACCTGCTGCAACAAGCCCAGCCTGGGTATGCAAAGTTGACAAAAGTGGCACATTATGCAGTATTTCTATTGTAAATCCTCTGTTCCAAGGGACTGAAATTGAACTGTAATTAATTACTGCAGAATGGAGCTAGGCAAGACAGCATTCCAGACAAGTACATATTATTTTTCTTTCAGCAAATCTGAAAATATTGCACGTGTATGTGGAACACCAGGGAGATAACTCCAGGGCCTTGCGATTATTTCATTTTCCATGTTAATAAAAATAGATGTAACAGCAAAAGCTGGCATACAATGGGGATTTGTAGCAATGGAATTTCACTAGATAAAAATGCTACAGCCAAATTAGAGCCTGTCTACCTCTGTTCCCAGGTCTCAGTCAAAGGTCCTTTATTTAGTCCTTCTTCCAGTTACGAATTCTTTAGAGGGTTTTTTTTTTTGCACACAAAATCTATGCTTTTTCTCAGGACCAAAAACTACAGCAGTGTCATAGAATTCTTTCACAGAGAGCCATTTGTGATGCTCCATGAGTTAAGGTTGTAAAATCCATGAGTTAAGGTTGTAAAACGGGGTCTAGGAAGTGCATACACCTGAAAGTCCACTTTATGACCATGGCTCTGTCTCTCTGCCAGCTCCTGCTGGTGTTCTGCTCAAAGATGTGAGCTCAACAATATCTGTCAACAGGTTATCCAGTGCTCTTTTCTACCTGCCCTCCCTTGTCATCTATGAGTGCTACGCCCAGACCACCTAATTAAATCTCTTTTAAGGTCTTTTACATCAAAGAAAGAAAAAGAAAAGAAAAAGAAAAAGAAAAAGAAAAAGAAAAAGAAAAAGAAAAAGAAAAAGAAAAAGAAAAAGAAAAAGAAAAAGAAAAAGAAAAAGAAAAAGAAGAAAGAGAAAAAAAAAGAAAAAAAAGAGAAAATGAAAGAGAAAAAGAAGAGAAAAAAGATACTCTGCAGACAATTCAACCCGTTTCTGAATGGGATGGCAGGAAAAGGCAGTCGTAGATTCCCAGAGACAGCGGCTGGGTTGTGGGAGTAGATTTCCCTGAGTTTTTGTTCGAAGTTTTTCTGGATGTAGAAAACCTCTGGTAAATTCACTGATGGCAAAATAATCATGAGTCAATCATAACCCAGGTGGTGTAATCACAAGAAACACTTGATCTGTTATACGGCACATAATGAGCTATGGTGGAAGAAGATGATGGTCAACTTTGTGATTATTTATAGCAAGTAAAGATGGACCCTGGAACTAAAGCAACCATGGCCATATGAGAATAAATGCTACACACTATGGACACAGGTGGCTGTAACGATGCACCAGCAAATCTTCTGTAACTACTGATGTGGTGTTTGTTTCATTTTATAGAAGATGAAGTGCTACAAGTCATGTTCTTTATGACTTTCTTTTTTGGATAAAACTCAGTTTGTTTTCAATAGATTCATAATGCCCAGTGAAAATTCAGTCATTTATATTTTGCCTATTCAAACCGAATGTCTTGTTCTAACTGGGACTCTATGACAATGTCAGTCCTAATACTTTCTTATGCTAAAATATTTTAAATGTTCATCTATAAACATGTGCTGAGGAAAGCTTGGTGTTTATAAACATTAAAGGGATATTATGAATTTTATATATTTTCTTTCTTTATTTATTTAATATTCCACACTTGGGCTTATTATGGGCTAGACCATGGTTTCATCATCATACTGAAAGTAAAAAAAGAATAACATACACTACAGAGAGGCAAATAAAAATATTGAATTATGTCAGTTATACAGTAAAAGCTCTTGAATATAGCAACCAAGCACAGAAGAACCAATCAAAGAAAAGGAAATGGCAGTAACTGCACTACTTTCTCATGGTAACTGACATGAAATTTTCTGCTTTGACATTATTCTTTTTGGCTATAAAGATAAAATATTATCAGTATTCTGAAAAACTCAGGACATTAATTTTCAAGAGTTCCTCAGTACTTGATAGTGTTTATCCCAAAAATCAATAATAAAAGTACAAAGGACCTTAATACACTATCAGTATTTAAGAGGTCTGTTCTAAAACCAGATAGCATTACATTGCCCAGTGCGTTGAGCTGATAACGAAGTAGGTAATTTATTATTAAGAGGAACTACTTTTTTTGCATACTTCCTGCCCTTATCTCTTAGAAAATGCATGTGTCTGAGCAACTGCTATACTGGGGTTTGGTGATGGAGTTGTGAAGTCCCTGCTGAAAGTTACTCATTTAAATTCAACCTGAATAGAAAACTCAGGAAGATGAGAAGTAGTTTGTTGCCCAAACAGGCAATAGAAAACATTTTTTCCTCATCTTACTCTTTCGCAGTTTCTTCTTCACCACTGTAGACTAATATCTATAATCACACTCAGCATCGATTCAGATCTACAGTGGCAAGTCCTGAGGTGGGATGTGGACTGAGACTCTAATCAAGAATTTATTAAAGTAGTCTTGTGTCCTCAGTCTGCACAAACACGGAGAGAGGTGTAGCTTCTGCTTTCTTGAGGTGAACATAAATCTTTTTCTTGCAGTAATCTTTCCTCCCAGAATCCCATTCAGACTTCACGGAGAGTGAAGCTCTCCAACGTTAGATCTAGTACCTTCCGTTACTACTGTGTTAACACCAGTTTCCAGGTTTTCATTTGAATGTAGCAAAAAGTTGTGGTGGGAGTAAATTACTCTCTGTAAAATTGAACATGACGAGGCAGGAAAGGGCTTTTAAAAGGGCTTTGAATCATCTTAGTCATCTTCACACTTTCCCCACTGTTTGGCGAATGGTACAAGACGTCTCTCGTTTCTAAACGCCTGTTGCAGGCTGCCTGGTGTTACTTGTGATTCAGCCTCCCTCCTTCATGCAGAGACAGGATTTTTTGCAACCTACACACCAGGGAGGCTGTGAAACAACTTCAGTTTACTCACTCCCTGAGTGCTGAAGTTAAGTGGCAATTTTCAGAAATATATCACTACAGAAGTCATTAAAAATCTCAGGTATTTTGCCAAGGATTTGCTTAATTTTGCTACAGCAGGACCAAAAAAAAAAACCCAAACCAAATCAAAACTGACCAAAAAAACTGCAATCCCCTCAAAACAAACAAAAAAAGAACTGAGGTCAATCAGCCTGTATTTTCCTGTATTTCTCTCTATTTATTTTTTTGTATGCAGTAGTGGTGAGAATGATTTTAGAACTAGTAGCCCTAAAAACCAGAACTGTTACACTGAGCGAGACCTGACTAGCAGTATCTCAAGGTATAGTAAAGTATAGTAAATTTCATAGCTGTGTTTTTTTCTGTGACTTTTTTTTTTGCAAGTAAAACTCCAAAACATAAACCATTACATAAGACCTAAATGTATGGGATTTTTTAAAAATCAGCCCAGGCAACCAGCTGCATAATGATTGTAATGCTTCCACCTGTTTTAGAACAAGTAAAGTGTTCTTCAAACAAAATAGATATTCTATTTATGGGCAAAATGAATTAATATAACATTTGGAGTAATTTTGGTCCAGTTAGAAACAGGTGTATCAATCTTTGTCTTACATAGTGAATTTACTGGGATACCTTTATCCATGACAGTGCTCTGGTAGTGTTTATTAATTTTGTTATGCTAATATTTCATTTCGGTTAGACCAGATGGAGGTTCAGACCTGCAACGTTTTCTGAAGCCAATGTGGGATACGCCAGCACGGGGACTGAAACATGAACTCCATGGTTCATTGGAATAGAAAATTTCAGCCAGCCACAGGAGTGTGAGGGAGCTGCAGTGTTTTAATGACAGGGATTTTAGTCATGTTCAGAATGAAACAGAGCTGCTATTGCAATTCTCAAGAGAATAACACTCATAGTATTACATTCATTTATCAAAACTGACAGTCACTGGATGCCTACCTTTCGTGATACTGTCAATGCAACTTTTCTTCTTTGACTTAGCACATAAAAGAAGATACATATGCCCATCCTGCCTACTGTAGCTCAACATATAATTGTAAGTCTTAGGTGAATCAGCACAAAAACGTCTACTTCTGGAAGTGGAATAATCATGGAATGAAAGGAGAGAAACTACTGATTTCATCTTGAGCAAACATTAAATGACTGAGTTTCTCTAACATCCCTCATTATATTTATTCTTAAATTCCTAGTGTATTGGACATTCATATAAATATGCTTCAGATATTTTGAAATTTTTTCATGTGTTTTGGTAAATGTATTACATTGTGAGTTTTACTTTTGGGGTCTCCACACTCATAATCTATAATTTTAATTATTCTTTTTATTGATCAGACCTCAGAAAGCCTATTATCTGCTTTAGGTAGTCCCTACAAAGGTCAGTGTCACACTCCATCAAGTTAATATATTTTGTCCTGTTTTGAAATGTAGAACATTTACATCCTAAAGACAGCTAAACCATCCATCCTGAGGCAATTTACCAATGAACAGACACTCTTCATCCATTATCTTTGGAGGGTAGAGGAGGGTGAAAGGGCACATATTTACCTGCTGGAGTCTGATTCCGCCTGAGCTTCTCATACACAAATTATGGGCCATCCCTTGCCACTAACTGTTCTGCAGAACAGAAGCAGATGTCGGTGAGCTCTGTTTCACAACCAACCACACAAGTTAAACTAAGTTAATCTGTAGTCCGGATCCTGGACTAGAATTATATTTTGATATCACCAACACTCACTGACCTATGAGATCTGATCTATGAGACTGGCCAAAACATTTTGCAGGACAATGGGGGAACGACACCTGCCAGGAATCCCAGATGACTCTACACAGCCATTTCACTCTCTTGAGACATAGCTGATTAAACACCTACATCCCAAATGGCTCCATGTTTTGTCACCCAACAATGAAAGCCTCTGGGAAACATAATGGCCAGAGACCTTACTACATGGCAAGACTTCAGGCACAGTTAAACATGGCCACAGTGGCTCCTACTCAGAGGAAAAGCTGTGACTGGGTGACAGAGAGATGGTTTTGCCAGGTCTCGTTACCCAAGAACTGCCATCAAGGCAAGGGGTATCCCAAAGCAGCTGGTTGCTCCTCTTGGGGGCTCTTGAGGACAAAAAGGTGATGGCATAACCATGGACATGTCTTCATAGGAATTTTAGTTGGACAAAGGTCTGCCGTTCTTTGCAGGTATTACTCATTAATGATATGGGCCCTAATAGGAGCTGGTGCTCAGCCGTGCAAGAGCATGTGTAGAAAGCAGTGAGGAGGAATGAAGGAAATCTTGCCTCTTCAGATAAAGAGGAATGTTCCTATCAGAGAAAGATTACTTCATGAATCAGGAACTACAAATCACATGAACGAAAACATTTTAATTAAGTGAAAGTTTGCCAGTGTTGTAGCACCAGGATTCGAGACAATTGCCTTTTGATATATCTTATGGGTTGGCTGTTTCCTAGGACCTTCTGAAAAACAAAGAAAGCTACTTCTCATCTCTCAGAAGACATCAAATATTTATTGAAATCTTCATTTATTTAGCCACCCACAGAGAACCACATACAGGAGATGTTAGTTGCTGGTTTGACCTTGACTATTTAATGAGATGTATAATGATGCCATTGCAGCAAGCAGAGCCTGGCAGAACAAATGCAAGCAGCCACTGCACTAAGAGCTCTCATCTGCAAAAGCAGCAGTGGGGAAAGAAGGTAATATTAGATGAAGGAAACAAGTCTCAGCATGTGGAATCAACATATGGTGGCACCAAACATCAGATGCCAAAAGGAGAACTGATGCTATTTGCTGGCTTATTTCATGCTATAATTTTTTCTCTGTAAGATGGTTCTGGGATATATCATACGCAACCTCCATGCTGCATGGCAGGTAGTAGCAGCAAATGTGATATTATTCAAAATAAAATGTATTTGAGTAACTTCTTCCCTTCTCTTGTATATTTGCTATTATTTGCATCTTTGTAAAGCAAACAGGCTGTAGTCAAAAGCACAGACATTTTGAGATACTTTTTTTTAGAAGAGGTAAATGTTTGTATAAAGCAATGAAGTTAAAAATGCCTTTTCCAAAAGTCTTTCCAAAAGCAGCAGCGTTAGTGGACAATTAAGCTTGACAACACATAAAAGTGCAAGACATGTCTCCTGCTCAGAAGGCAGGAGTGCCACAGCTCTCTGTCTGGGGAGACTGAAGGAAACTAAAGATAATTACAGTCTTGAGTCTCTTTATTGTAGTAAGGGACAAAGTTTACGGTAGACAAGTACAGAGGGAGTAGGATGCTTTGCCCAGTTTCTTTATTTTAAGCTACCTTCTCTACAAGAAATATTTGTCACAATTCTGCATATGACTTCATCCCAAAGTTTTTACCTAGCTAGAGGTGAGGATGGCTGCCTGCCATCCCAGCTCCCTGTGTGCCTAATCACTATGAGAGCCAGAGAAGCCCAGCAATGTTGTATTTTATACATACCAAAAGGTATTTCAGATGTTGAGGACTTTTAAAACATAGGCATTGTTGTTAGGTAGTTAAGTCTTACTGCTCTTTGTATTAACCCATAAAGATGGCCTGTGTCCTGTGGATATCTTGGCAGAATTGCATATGAATGAGGGATGTGGAGGTGGAAAGGTCAACTGCTTTATAACTCAGGTCAAAGAGGCATTTTAGTGAATGGGAAAGGCTGGGTTAAAGAAAGTTCACAGTTTGATATGGAGGAAGGGGACAAGTATCGTGAGACATGCACATATGTTTAGGACAAGCAACTGATAAAGATTTCAAAGACAAAATCAATGGGTTTTTTTTTTCAGAAAAAGACCAAATAAACATTTTTTTTAAAAAAAAAAAATCCACTTTGATTATCAGTTTCATTGACAAATGCATCTAATCCAGGGGTAGTTCACTGGGAAGTAATGGAGAAGGTGAACTCACGTTGGCTGTCTCCTGTAATTTCTCCTCCCATCCCCTGCACCATATGAACAGCCTCAAGGCATACTGTTAAAACTAGATGATCTCTCCCACTCTGTCTGACCACACAGCCAAACACAGTCTACTAAACACATCTTCTTAATGGTCAGAAAGTTCACCTTCAGAGCAGAATAAGTAAACCAGCCTCTAGGCTATGCCTTACTTATAGGAGGTTGGTGGACTTTCCAACAGGATAAACCAAGAATACCAGATGTAGACTAATAATATCCACCTTGGAGTACACTCACTTGCCAGCCTCTGCTTGCAGACCCATCTTCATCCTTTCCTGTTGAGCTGCTCCCCCAATACAAGCCCCCTTCTCTATTACATGAACAGCCCCTTCCACGCCACAGTACCAGATTAACACCGACTTTTCTCTCCAAATCTGCTACTCCTGCACCCGCTGTACTCATCTCTGAGAGCACCAGGTAGCTTATGGACATGGTTACAGGCAAGAGCTTACCCAAATCCTAGTATTATTGAGCCAAGACGAGAGTTTTTCTCCAGGTCAGCTCCTGCCAATGTATAGTAGTTATCTTAGCCTGGCCCTGGGGAAATGGGGATGATTGCAGACAAGGGTCTACCACCTTTTTGCTCCTTTTGGATGGGGCTGGAAGTAACATTTTTAAGAATCCCCTTTTGCACGTAGGCTGTAAACTCTTATAGGCACAGGCAGTACAGAGGCTAAAGGCATGCCTTGGGCATTCTTTTTCCTTGCTTAGTTCTGTAAGCCAAGCCAAGTCACAGAGAGGTTTTTTTTTCTTGGCCTGCATAGTTTCATGGCAACAACTTTTCAACAACCATTACAAGAGATACATTATTTCTTCCACAGTAGAAACTGAAAAAAAAATATTTCTATTGTAAAAGAGATTTTTACAATGACTTCTAGTCAGATATCTCCCCAATATCCACTTAGCACCCCAAGCTGATTCTCTCACCAGAGTAACACCATTGTGGCCTTGCCTTCCTGTTACATTCACTGTGTATATCTCCATGGACATTTTACAAACAAACAAAAAATACTCTGATCATATCTGTCTATTCAGGGGAACTTAGAAGTGCACTTAAGAAGCAATATTAGAAAGTATTTTTTAAATGTACTTCTGTGAGTTGGTGTTTTTTCCCCCCACAAAAAAAAATCTTAGCAGGCACATGGTATAAAATAAGGTAAATATATATTACAATACTGTCACAAACTGCGTGAAGCAGTTAAAAGAGGATGTTTTAAGATACCAGTTATAATGCAACTGCCAAGGGCTAATGGTACAAAAACATTGCAATGAGTTTCCCTAGTTAAGGTGTCCTCTGTGCAGTCTGGATATCAATTCTTAGGTCAAAATTTATTGACAACGTGGGGATATTATTCTAGGTTTGATAGTCTCTCATGAGATCTCTCTGTAACATTCTCCTGGAAAAGTTTTCTTGTTGAAATTTTTTGGTTGTCAGTCCAGAAGCAGAGATCCTCTGGAGTTTAAGAATCTAGAGATAATTAATGTGTCAGCTGTGCTGTCTGTTATCTTTTGTACAAACCACTCAGAAGACTTCAATGATAGTCAAAGAATGAAGTATTTCTTAAAAAAATGTTTAGATTAGGCTACCTAAATCTTAGCATGTCTTCAATATATGTGTTCTTGACTTCAAATTACATATTTTCAAAAAAAAATATAGACAGAGTTCTCACTATTTTAAGCAGCGAAATGATGCAAACATTAAAACATACCATCGGTAAAGCTCGATTACAAGGTTTGGTTCCTTTTCTGAGGAATTCAGAAGGACAAACAAAGGCTTTATGTCTTGGGCATTCTCCATTCACCTGTACAGTACAGAGAGATAAGAAAGCAGTTATGTTGACATTGCAATGGGTAATAACAATTACCTCTCCATCTGGCTCTTGTGGAGAAGAAAATCCCTAAGGTTTGAAATTTGGAGAAGAGTGACATGGGGTATTCCTGTTAGTAACACACAAGAAGCAGAGTTATCTTCTGGCTTTACAGGTGAAGGTGCCAAAGGTTTGTTAAATCCATGCATTTCTAGGAATGAGAAACCCTTAGCAGATATTCCTCATGGGAGATACAAGAGTAAAACATGCAGCTGACCTCTAGCAGCCTCTTCTCCATCCTGCTCTGACATAAAGTCAGAAGTTTCAGGGAACCTGAAAACTTTATTTCAAGGGCCTAACCCTCACATGTACATCACTTGTCAGAGGAAAGAGACCGGGGTGACTATGGCTGCTTTTTTCTAGATGCTGCCATGAAGTAGTTGGATTTTGTTCAAGAGAGTGGCTACCAGAAGCTCACAGGATCTAGCCATCCAGCATAGTTTACACCCACTCAGCAATACATAAATTACAAAAGGTCTTACCTCATCCCTGCTTTTGACCTAATTTACCCACACCCTTTGCACATATCTCAACCGACTTCTTAGAGTCTCCCACGAAATGGGGGAAGGGAAGATTATAGGCTGGCTTTTCCACAGGAGAATGGAGCATCATATGACTTAGTGAGCTCTAAGGACTTGTATGGACATATCAGATAATAATTGCATATTTGAATATTTCCATGAGAACATCTCAACCCAGCTAATCCAGAATCCTTCCTTTGGAAGAGTAAAAGGTCTCATCTCCCTAAAGAATGAAAGAAAATGAGCACTAGGGCAAAGCAGTGAGTCAGCACATTTTTGTCAACCTGCACCAAACTGAAAAGTGGTTACATTTTCTGCAGTACATCTACATCTACCTCATAAATGTTTATAAATATGTCAAGGGCGAGTATCAGGAGGACAGAGTCAGGCTGTTTTCAGCAACGTCCAATGACAGGAAAAGGGGCAATCAGTTCAAGCTGGAACATAGGAGGTTCCACAAAAATATTAGAAAAACTTTTTCACTGTGAGGGTGACAGAGCACTGGAACAGGCTGCCCAGGGAGGTTGTGGAGTCTCCTTCTCTGGAGATATTCAAAACCTGCCTGGAAGTGTTCCTGTGCGCTCTACTGTAGGTGATCCTGCTCTGGCAGGGGGGCTGGACTAGATGATCTTTTGAGGTCCCTTCCAGCCCCTAACATTATGTGATTCTGTGACACTTTGGAGAAGAAATTAAGGAAAACCAGAAACCTCTTTAAAAAATAATAATTAAAAAAAGACTTTGTCTTTTTGGTGCTTCAGTTTGTTATTTTGAAAAGTTCCATAAATTATGAGATTTTTCATAGCTGATAATTCCCTGCATCCTGCTGCTTTTTAGGTACCAGGCCAGTTCTATTGCTGGGTGAAGCAGAAAGATATCTTAGAGCCAACACCACTTTGCACAATGAGTCACAAGCTGGAATAGCTAAAAAGAGCTTCACAATTTATTCCTGGTCTTAAATGGGAACTGAGTTAGATTCTTCTGATCAAACTGTTGTTGGAAACTTCCCCTTGAGAGCCATCATTAACACTTTTCACCTTCTTGGGTATTTCTCTTGATGTTATTACAAGTAATAATCACTGAATTAAGGAATCAAATGCATATTTGAGCAAATAAAGGACATTCAGGGCATTTCAAGATGACTTCCACTTAGTGAATGAACTGATTGCAGGTAACTGAGATTTCATGTAACTCTAGATAGAATTGACAGTTCAAAGTCCAGTGTGTTCTGTTATAGGCGATAATATATAGAAAGCAACCTGTCAGGTTCAGTGAGACACCCTTGGAAGAAGCAGAACTAATGTCATTCAATCTTTTTAGACAAAGTAGTCTTAGATAGTCACAGAAGAGTGGTTAGAGATGTGTTGACACTGACTATTCATTTATTAGGACAATTAAAATAATTCTGGGTTGTATGATTGATGTAGTGGAACTTTTTTTGGTTATAATCATTGTAAAACCATTCAATACACTTACTAGAGTGTCTCTGAATATGTAGCAAAGTATCAAGACACATTAAAACATCATCCTTTCAGGCTATGTTCTCACTGATGTCATTAATTTCTTAACATACCCACTCACTGCCAGTCTGCAATACTTCTTCAGACTGCTTCCCATTTATAAGACAATGTCCAGAGAGTTGTCAACAATGGAAAATACGAGCATTCAGTTCTTTGCCAGATTTATCCGCACACTGCTCAACAGCCTCTTGGAACACAAAACATTTTTTTCCACTATGGTTACTTCACTTTGTAGATGGTATATATCATACTATAAAAGTCCTATAATGTCTGCTTCTAGTCCTGGGATAAATTTAATACCCTTAAGAAAGAAGCAATGTGACTCTACAAACAACTGAGTAACAGAAAATGAAGCATGGGTTAACTTTCTTGTTTGGCATACGTGAGAATTCTGTAAACTACTCAAATGAGAAGTGAGGAATAAACTCTGCTAGAGTGGGTTCACCGTTGACTTAATCTTTGACTCGAAATATACAAACCCTTTTGTGTTTCCTGCAAGTAGTCCAGCAATTTTCCACATAAATTCCTCTGCTGACCACATTTCTGCCTCATACTCGTCATTAGCTTTCTAAAAGTTTAAAAGATGCTTCTTCAAATATCCTCATTCCCCAAACATCCTGCCTTCCATCTCTCAAAGACTACTTTTTATATTCATCTCCTCTTATTTTGTCAGACAGCAGAATAAATGCACATTGCAGATGTGGTGTTCCTTATTTTAGCTAGGGCCACTAGGAGGGATGAACGCACAAACCGGAGCAGAGTCCCAGGAGACAGTTGTTTGCAGTTTGCCAAAGAGGGCTGTACGCAAGCACAGATGATTCACCCTGCTGATGCTGACTGTTTCTCCAACTCTGGGGAGGAGTCAGAAATGGCATGGTGAAAAAGTAATTAAAGATAATATTCTTCTCTTTGATACAGTATTTTCAAATGCAGCTGAATCACTCACTTTCAGATAGGTCTGAAGAGCTGAAAATCTTTGTTCAAGCTCATTTTCTAAATGAAAATGACTTTTTTTAAACATATTTTTTAAACAAACATTTTCTTTCAGCATTTTTTTTTCATTTGGACAAGGCCCTATTTGTCTCCTCTTCCCCTGAAAAGCTGAATAAACACTGAAAATGCGTAGCCGTGTCTGAATGCTTAAAGATGCATGGCTAGGAAAGAGTTCCTTTCATATTTGTGATTGCAGACAGTTCTCTCCAAGATGGACTTGTGGCCCATTTGTGGCCACGTAATTTTGTGACTGCTGGGAAAATCTTTTATATATAAACCCTGAAACCACCAGCCTTAATGGCTTCAGACTGGTTAGCCATTCAGTTGCAAATAACGTCTACTGAGGGGACTCACCTGAGAATTTAGTTGATGTCTAAATCTTACTTGACTAGATTATAAATCCCAGTTTCCATTGAAGATTTCAACTCCTTGGACTCATGTTACCTGAAGGACCAGTGTAAATCTCTCATGACAGCTACATCCATTGAAACAGTGACACTGTGAATCACAAAAGTAAAACCTGTATGTACAAGAAGCAGACTTTTCTTGGCAACTGACCCACTGAGTTAACACTCACCTCTGGAAGATGTCCAGAAACCTTGACACCTTAGCAACAACGCATAATAGCAACATTTCTTCCGGCTTTCCTTCCTGAGATACAGTCAGGAGTGGAGACTGAAAATGTGAAATGCAGAGCTAGGCTCACAAGGAAATCTTAACTCTTTACTAAAGGACCCAACTATCAGGACACCTCAGCCACGAGTTACGTATCTAACTGTGTGCATTGCCTCACATGCACTACATGTGAAAATGTAGGCTCTAGTCATACAGTACCCCCAAAGACAGCAAGCTAGGCAGATGGCACATGCTGGTCAACAGAAACATATCATACTGATAGCTTGTGGGGAGTCCCCTACTCTCATACTGATTTCAAATCACCCAACTTCCCCTTGATGTGAGGCCTCTCTGTGAGTCCTTCTCAAAAAGCATGGCCTTAGCAGAGGCTTTCTTCCACAGGTCAACCTATCTGAGCATTTATGCAAGAAAAGTGCAACTAGAATTGATCCATTTCTGCTCTATAGGGTACTTGAACCTTCATTTTCCACTCCCAAATGACTGGAGCCAATGTTACCCTGGGATGTGAAAGAGAAGGTTGTTCTCAACCTCTCTTTTAGAAGCTGTATCCATCGTCATAGACTCATTAAATATTCATCGTGCCCTAGAATAAAGACAAGAGTGAACATATCACTAAAGCTCGCTGCTTTCTTACGATTCTCATCTGGGAGAAGAGGAGAATCTCACTTCTGCTCTCTCCTCCAATTTCAAATCCAATATTTGAAAAGAAGTATTCTGTTCCACAACAAACCTAAGGCTTTCTTCTTGTACCCAAGAGCCTTAGTAACTTTATGTTAATCTCATCTTGTTCTTCTTTCCTGCCTCTGACCTAATGAATATTTAATTGTTCCCTGGAAAGGCAAAATTATGAGAACTCCACTCCTTCCTACTATTAAGTACTCTCTTAGAAAATTTATTCTGGGCCTTGTTCCTCCTTCTGTGAGGGCTCAAACTGTTGCAGGTTGTTAGAGGTCTGAGGTACTGCAACTACCACCAACCTTTACATCTTGTGCAGGGCCTTATCTGATAGATGTGCACTGAAAAAGCTTGTCAGTTGGGCAAGAGAAGCAGAGAAGATCTCTTCTGCAAATCTTTGGGGAATTATGCATCCATTTAGTGGTGGACCTGGCATTGCTAGGCTAACTGCTGGACTTGATGATCTTAAAGGTCTTTTCCAAACGAAACAATTCTGTGATTCTAGGATTCTAACTGACTCCTGAGGCATTCCTGGCATACTAAAGATAAAACTTAGAAACTTTGTTAATGCGCATGTAAATGATTGTGGATTTGGACAATTTTAAAATAAGGCAAAGCAAAATGTTCCATTTTGATGAGAAAAGTACTGGGTAATTTCTTTTTTTTACTTTTCAGACGGAGAGTCTTAAGACCTCTGGTGACCATAGCTTTCTTACACTCAGCATTGCAGTGATGCCAGAGATTGCATGCAGAAGGCAAGGGAGAGCATCCCAGATGCCATCTCTCCCTGGAATTATCATAAATTGCTCCGAGCTGCCATTGTCTGCACCTCCAACATTAGGCAAGATAAGGCAGAGGTATGGGGCTGTCCCTGAGGCAGCCTGATGGACCAGGTCACAGAGGGCCCGAAGGCACCACTCAGACTGTGGCCAATTTTCTGGGAGGAGCCACTGTAGCATAGTAACATCTAGAGCTACACTGACACTTCCAAGAACCTTTCCCCAAATGCCTTGAGGAGTTTAATTAACAGTTTCATACTCTGACATGATTGTATTACAGGAGAAACTCTGAAAATAACACATCTTTTTTTTGATCCTGCTGCCAAAGGAAGTGACGGGATATCTGGAAGCAGAAGGCTGCTGGTTCTGGCAGTAGGAGCAGAGCCAGGAAAGAGACAGGAGTAAGCTCTAAGTTGCTGCTTACTTTGGTTGAAACCCAAAGTCTTTTACCATCACAAGTCTGAGATGAGATAAAGTCAGTCTTCTGTTGTAACCACAAAATTTACAAGATTACCAATTTCCCAGGTGTTTAGATCAGTTAGGAGCTTACTAGTCACTCTTTCCAGACTGATGTTTTGCAGGCAAACCTGCAAGATGCATGTCTACAAAGAGATTAGCTACTGATTGAGTGCATACAATCAGAGAGGGGCACTGGAAATTTGTCCCTGGAATTGAAGCAGTGAGAAGATTACTTCTATAACAGGAAGTTCATTGACTCGCTGTGCACCCACAGCATTATAAACATGAAGTTTATACAGCAAGAAAGAAGTTTGTACAAAGGAACGTGTAACAAGAAGAGTTCCAGTTGGTGGTTAAAGACAGATATTTTAGATTCCTGAAAGAGCAGAAATACAAAATCTCAGAAGACCAGCTGCTACAGTCCTTTGGATTGACGCTGGTCAATGGTCTACTCTCTAAATCATTCCTAATGGGTCTAAGTCATCCTAAAAACTTCCAGTAGAGGAGTCTTCACATCTTCCATAAAACAGTTTCAGTGCTTTAACAGCCAAACAGAAGCTTTCTCTCACACTCAGTGAGATAACTTTTGGGTAAATTTAAGCTAATTTATGTTTGTTTTTACCCCATGGGCCCTGAAGAACAATTTATAATAATTTCCTTTGCAATAATATTTTATAGAAATGGAAGGGGGAAAAAATGTTTCCCGTCCTACAGGGATCAAGTGGAAGGAATAATTACCTCCCACATCATTGTCAGCTCTTGTGAATGCAACCCAGAATAAGATTTTTCTGTTTAGCTACAGTGTAGGACTTTTCAACTCATATTTAGTCTGCAATCTACTGCAACTACCTTTTTTTTTATAGTAACTCAAAGGAAAACTAACAAATCTGGCCTTCTTGTGTTCTGATTGCATTGTTTCATTAATTAGCCAGTAAACAAAACTGTAAATCACATAACTTTTTAGTCTAAGGAAAAATAGGAAACACTAGAAGTATACAGCATATATACATGTCCTTAATCTTTCTTTCCACAGCGGACTTGCTCTTCTCTCTCAGGAATGAAACTTCCAACTGTGCTGAAAATTACTCAGTATAAAGTGTTATGAAAATCAAAGTGTAAATTTTATAGTTACACAGCTTTTACTGAGGCCAAGTGAATACTTGGATATTATTTATTTATTTATTTATTTTAAAAAAATAATTCATTGATATCAGAGGCATCAACATGTGTCCTTTTACTTTGAGTAAGCTTAAGGAAAGTGTTCCAATATATAGTGCATCAGGAGATCATTAGTCACCATCCCAAACGAAATGTTCTTAAAGGAAAAAACAACCCTATTTTAGACCTTCACTAGTTCAGAGGTTTCGGGAAGAACACATTTCTTTTTCCAGAATCTGTAGTGCTACAGAATTAGTCACAATGATCATATATACACTATGATTTCCAAATGAATGCAAGAAAAACAGTGTAACTAGCAAAAGCACTACATTTCAAAATGTTACATTTAAAACACTTCTAAAATGACAATATAGTAATGCCTGAGAATCCTGCACTATTTAGCTTTGTGATTAAGAATTATTCTGACCATAGTAATATTTTCTATATATGGAAGAATATTTAATAGCTAAGAATTAATGATCACAACAAAAAAAAGTTAAAAGACAAATTACTGTATGATAGCTGGTAATCTTGGAACAACTGTACTGATGCTGAAATTCTCCATTTTTCTTTATTGCAGAGTGGGATTATAAAAGCACAGCAGATGAAAGAAACTAAATCCAAGAATCGGAATCGTCAAAAAAAAAGATTCAGTTCTTACATAAAATATTTTTTGTGGTAGAAGTTAAAATAAAAGGTTGGGAAGATCTCTATGTTAATCTAGAAAAGCTAAGCGATCAAGAGGAAGAATGAAAGAGTGCAGTCTGAAAATTGCCTAAATCACTTCTATTTTCTGGCAGCAGGAAAACAGAAAGAGAAGGGGAACAAAATAATTAAGAACTTACTGAAAAACACATATTCTATATGTTTCAGTGTGTTTTCATGCCTCCTTAACCAATTTACTCTCAACTCAGTAAATAATGACTATCTACAAACAGGAGGAACATCAGGCATTTAAATTATAGTACACAGAAATTCTACTGTTAATGTTTATACAGTTATAATTCCCAATATTATTAACAGCCATCCTCTAAGGTTCATGAGGATATCTTATAGCTAAATTATGAATGTGATATATTTAAAATCAAACCCACTATTCAGTTAAAAATCAACTATAAATATTTCTTACTATCAGGTATTTTGTATGAAACCTTAACATCATTTGGTAGATCCTCCCTAGCTTCTCTGTGCTGCAAGTCTAATAATGTGGTGTAGACTTTAAGAATGGGATTTATCTTCCAGCAGAATTTCGGTTTGTGTATCCATATGTATCACTACGATTTAATAGAAATCTCCTGAATATAACCCTCTTGCATTCCTCACTGTAATATAGTCTTGTTATATTGCAATATCTTTTCAAAGCAAGGAAACAACAAAATTTGAGCTAAAGCATAGGAAGACCTGAAGAATGTGTTGCTGTTTTGTGAAAAATGGGCTGTCCTCTGTGGCAGCTTAGCATAACACATGGAGCTGAACACTATCTGACTCACAGTCTTTAATTTCTCAGACTAAAAACATGGTTTTTAGAAAAATCTTCTTATAAACTCAATTCAGGATGCACGTGAAAAGATAATCTAAAGGAAAAAAAAATGAAAGGTTTATTAACTATGCAAGTTTCTGTTCATGAGGATTTGGTTCTCTGCACGCTGTTGCTCCACCAGCCCATGCTGCTCTTACTGATGGCTGTTTCAGTCCCTCCTGCTCTGGATCCACCACCCCACACGGTCCCCTCTTGCCTTTCCTGGTCCATCCAGGAGACAGGTGGAGGGCAGCTTGGCTTTCCACTAATGACCAAACGTTAGGAAACTGGTTATGTGAATGTTTAATACCTCCTGGTGTCCTAGAAAGAAGTAAATAGAAGAGGGTGGGGGAGACATATGTCTATGAGATGTCTACTCCAACTCAAGTAACTTGACTCTGCCATAGATCTGGAAGGTACAGAGCAGACACAGGAAAAGGTCAGACAGGCCAGGGCAACACTGTTTATCTGCTGGGCAGTCCTCTTTCTGTGTGTTAACATTGCAAACTTAAATCTAGGCCACATGTAGTCTTGCAATATTTTTTTTCTGCCATGCAGCACTTGCTAACAGAGAATTGCAGGTTCAATTTATACTTTGTTCTGAAGTGTCGTACAAGCAAAAGGAGTTTCACAAGCCTGGGAAATGAAGTGATATGTCACTTGTTAAGAACTGGATGAAAAATACAGCAATGTCTATAATGCATTTCCTTAGGAACCATGGCTGTAACTTGGCCAGTCTAGAGTAAAGCAAATTAATTAATTTCAGCCTTTTACTTGCTTTACACCAGAAGAGAATCTGGACCCATAGCTCTTTACCATAAAACACCCAATACTGTAATAAAAATGAAAGAACTTTAGGTTTTGCTTTCCTGAGAGATATGGAGGAATACATTTTATCTTTTTAATTTCACTACTGACACTGGGAGACCATGGCTCTGACTGATAACTTGAGTACAGTAATTTGTATACAAGTTATTTCTGATGCTATACTGATAATGAATAAGATGGCCAGAACCTGTTTTAGATTCTGAATATATCTGAATGCTCAAACAGTCACGTTTTGTAATCACAAATTAGATAGTCCCATGAGAGACTGTGGACCATAAAGATGGTGTTAATAAAATAGAAAAGTAACTCTCAGTCCTAATTTTTTCCTTGGCAAGCTGCTTTAATATTTTTATTTTTTAATCCAAAATAAGTATGAACTTTTCCAATTATCTGGCATCTTACTTCCATTTCAAAGCCTGACAGAAGAGGTCTTCTAAATACATGCAAATTGAGTCTGAAGATTAGTGAAGTTTCAGTACTGGTTAAGGCCCAAAAAGAAGGAAAGAGAACAAATACCAAATCGACTCCCCGAATATGAATTCAGCAGTTGTGGCAGATAGACATTTATATCTATATCCAGATGAATATTTACATCTATATCCAGATGACAATGCCTATGACTGGGCAGCAGGAAGGTAGAAATACAAGAGTGGATGGCAGATATGATCCCAAAATATGAGAGGGAGCATTGAGTCTCAGGCTCAGGACAGGAAAGATTCACAGCTCTGGCAGAAGTGAACCCAGGGAAAAGAGCTATGCTGTCAAATGTCTGTTCTACATGACAGCAGCTACTGGCAATATCCAATAGACAAAATGATTTATGGTGGCACATTATATGTTACTATTTATATTGCAATAGTGGTTTACCTTTATGTAACTCCCTAGTTCCTCACTGCTAAAGAAAAACTAAGGCTCACCCATGCAAGTAAAAATGTTACAAACCATGAGTATCATGAGAGATGATATTCTGCGCACAGAACACTGAGTTTTAAGCAATTCATGTAAACAACAGTATCTTCACTGAAACTCCTGGTATCAGTACTTAATGATTGGAAGTAGTGTGGATGTGCTGAGTAGCTGAGTCAAGACAAGCCTCTCTCAGGCCTCTCTGTAACCCAGAGAGGGACTATACCTTATCAAAATTCCCAGTTTGTGCCCATGAGATGTCTCTGATAGGCTGATTTCTTTGGTTCTTCTCAGCTAATAAGAGAACTTTGAAACAAATATTCACTAAATTCACTTTTCAGTAAAAAAACTTCCTTTTCCTCATTTTCAATATCTTTCTTATGAATTTCATTACTGTTTTGAAAACAAAAGTTGATAAACGAGAATAGTAGGGAAAAGGTTAACGATCACAGCAAAGCATTTCAGTTAACAGTTGTTCTGCTTTAGAATTCCCTACAGAAATCCTATGACTGAACATTAATTCCACAAGGAATTGTTAATTTTCTCCAGAACCCAATTTTCCAAGATGTTTTTTTGTCAAGAACTTTAACCATCTAGTAAATCCAGGGCCATCATTATACCTAAAGTGTGTTAGCAGAGTTCATTTCTTTGCAAGTTGTCATTCCCAGTAACACTGGTATAATATATGGTTTTCATTTAATACTTGGCCTGTGTTCCTGTGGCACATTTAAAAACATGATAGAGGTAAACAGAGCACAGAATGCAGGAAAGGGTTGTATAGAGCTAGAAAGAACAAACACTTCAAAAATTTTTATTAGAGTCTAACACTAATTATTCTCTGAGTTTTGCCAGCTATTGATTCATAGAAACCTTGATTGGACACATACACATGGATGGATATCTCTTCAAAATCCAAAAGCCTGTTTTTATAGAGAAGAAAGTTTCGCAAATTATGTTAAAATCCATTTAAAATTAATGGGAGGAGAGGTCAATCTAATCCGTGTAGTATGAGGATACTTTATTTGAAAGTCTCAAGTGTTTTACATGATGGAGTTCTATAAACGATGGAGCAGAAGTAAGTGATAGCCAAAAAGTGAAATAGCTCCTGGTTGATTCTTCATGGCTTTTCACAAGACCAATTCTGTTTTCATGTAATGACATTTTTCAGAAAAAAAAACCCCCACAAACAAGGTTTCCTTCTGAAAGCCTTTTCTTTTCAAAAGTAACACTAATAAAGTCATCCTTTACTATATATAGAGGAAGCTTTCCATTGTAATTCAACCCATATCTATGTATAGTTAATCAGAACAGCTGCTGACTGCATGCATAATTTAGTGATGGAGAGAATGCCTTAATGCAACAATGCCATTATATAACAAAGTAATATGGATGAAGAAGTAAAGATAAGGAGTTTGAGATATATATCCTCCTGGAATTGTAACTAGTCATCAATAAAAATAATTAGACACAGCACATAAAAAATTCCGGCTCTGGCACCAGCAAATATCTGGAGCATTTCCTGTAGCTCCCTGATACAGGCAACAGTTAGCAGATACTATGCACCAAAGGCCAGGTGGGATGGAAACTGCCTTGGCTGATAAGCACAGCATTAGTATTCAAAAGCTAAGAGTTTAATGTCCAGATCTGAACAGATTAGCCAATATATGGAGAAGAATTCAGGCAGCTATTTTATGTTCCATCTTCTTCACGTGCCAACTTAGTATGGTACCCACTGTGGGTAAAAATACACTATTGGGTACAGTAATCCATAACTGTGCACACTCAGAGCACCTGAGAAAAGACAAGGAGCTGAAAGGTCTGTTACATCCATCCTGCTTTTCTCTTTAATCTGGGAGAGCTCTCAGGGATGGTGTTTGTGTCACACAATTGAGGAAAGCTCTGGAAACTAAGTAGGTGGAATTAAAGTCTTATTAAAACTCATTTTTTTCTGTGCTCCCAGTACAGAGCAGATGCAGTAAATTATATTTCACTTTATCATTCCCAATGCAAAGCAGAAGTTATGATGCCACGTTCATATTTATAGTAAAGCTTAAAAAATATCCACGGAAGTTTACACTTGTAAATATGAGTACTTTTTTTGGCAAATTTTTCAGTTTATATGGTGAGCTGTAAAAAAGGGAACAATTCTTCCATGCACTACAATGTTGACTCATGCACTGCAGGACTACGGCAGCATTGCTTCCCTGGAGGATTATAATTCCATGACTCTGGGGAAACTGTAGGATATTTATGCCTCCCTCTTCATGACCATTCATGAAAACACCTACTGAATATTTTGCTGCTGCTGCTGCTGCTGCTGCAGGCAACCTCTCTGATTTGTGTTCTGACAAGATATCACTCCCCTTCTGGTTTAACTTTTTGAACTTCAGAAATGTAAATGGCCTGAGAAACTTAATGAGCTTCCTGTCTGCCCAAAATCTGGAGAAAGATTATGGCTATTGCTTTTGGCTGCTTCAGATAAAAGGCTTTGGCAAAACAGTTACTGCACGTTGCTTTTAATTTACTTCAGAGCAATGCTGACTGTTGAGTTTCTAACCTACAAGTTTCAACAGTAGGAAAAGAGTAGTCAGAACAGAAACTTGTCTATTACAGTTGTGTGTCAGATACTAATCAGATATAAATTAGGCTAACACTATTAATTAGCTTGGAATGAGTTTGCATTAAGTGTTTGTTTATATTAAGGTTTTGCTCCGTGAACATGAAGAATTCAGTCTGTCGTTAATTGCAAAGTGATTTCTGAGGCTAATGATAATTAGGGTGTTGAAAGAGAAGTGCAGCCTATTTCAATGAAGAAAAATAAAAAGGAACAAAAAGATTGACTCCTGGAAATTACTTCTGTGTGAAGATATCAAAAGTCGGTCTGATACATGCCATGAAATGTTCATCACCCTTGTAAAATTGGATTTGCCCACACACACCTGTTTTTACAGTTATGACTTTTAAAGTGCCCAACACCACAAGCATTCATACATGTGATTACCTTCACGTACGCAAATAAATATTCAGCAATGTTGTTGCTAATGTGTACAAAATAATTCACCATCATCTTTAAATCCTGAGGAATCAGGAGCTGTCTTTGTAGCGTAAAGCTGACATTTAACTCCGGGGTAAAAGAGCTTTTTACTGGTGCTTGCAGGCATTTAAAAGGTATATTAAAGCAACACTGACAATTTTACAGAAAATACAAGGAAAATATTATTTCTTATGACAAAAATTTTTATTTTCTTTTGGTAACTGTTTGCTTGAACACACCAAGCTCACTGTGATTCTAAACCTACGTGAAAATAAGACCTAAAGGCTAATCCCAATACTTTGAGGAATCCTCTGTGCTCTTTCTTGCTCCTGCACTATGTATAAATCCATCTAATTTCCACTCCCCTCCCTGATCCTCGCCCTCAGATAAGTGCTGTGGGCATTTTCTTTTTTCCCTTGGTGCTGGAAGCCAGCCGGCCTCTCCCTCCCTGCCCAAAGACCTTGTCTGACATTCAGACACCTCTGCTGTAAACTGAGCTGCTGCCCTCCTGCCCTCCTCACTGGGCCCTGCCTCTGACTGCTCCTCCAAGAATATTACAAAAATAGATCCAGTTAGCCCTAGCCCTAGTTCGGCCAAGCAGAGAGGCACAGGTTTAATTTTAACTGAGACGGCAGTGAAATAGGTTATGTTTAAAGTTAATAGGTGTGTTATTATGTTCCACAAGGATCAGGCCTTAGTGAACCTGCCCTCACCTGCATGCAATGTTACACTTACAGAGAGTTGAAACTCTGTTTGAAACTTCAGTATTATTTCTGTTTTACACAGTTCCAGATAAGCTAACTTTCCCTTCTTTTTGCAATATATTTATAGAATCTATCAACTTTACCCATAGAATAATTTTTAAAATATTTCAATTCTCAACATTGCCCTGGAAATACGTGTTAGTAATTTTACCAAGAAATTAACTGATATGAATAAAAAATACCTTAACCATCATGTCATGTTTGCACAAAACTTATGGTGACGTCATTTTAATTTTAGAAAATAATTTTCTGCATAACATTTATCTACAATATCCAGACAGCTTTCTCCACTCCATGGCCATGATGCTCCTAAAGCCAGTGTTCTGCAGAGCAGAAAGTGAAATGCTGCTATTTCAGCTACCATCAGATTCCCTCCAGAAGACAACAAAATACTTATTCAAGATCACAGACCACAATGCTGAAGTCAGTAGACCTTTGACATTCATATCAGCTGGAACCGTAAGACATTTGCTGGTCTGAAGATTTTGCGTCATTCCCTATTCTTTATGCTACGTAGTATGTCCAGGACAATTTCTATCAAAAGAATTTACTATTTAATCTGTTGTAGCGTCTTGGAAGGCAGGAATTTTTTTCTATTAACTCTGGGATATTAAGAACTGTAACATTATGGAAGCAAACACAAAAAGGTTCACTAAGGATTGTCCAAAATGGACTCTAGTCCTCCCTGCAGCTTTTTGCCTAGACTGTTTTTGCCCTATTCTTTCCCTTCAGTTCCCTCCCATTCCCATCACTGCTATACTTATGGCATGGCAAATATTTCAGAAGATTATAACTGACCAGACTAGAAGGTCATCCTTGAACTCCTATAGTCTGTGAAAATTACAGAGAGGGGTTTTTTATGCATCAAATTAGAAAGAAAGGCTGGCATTTGATTTAAAAGAAGCTACATTTTTACTGTTCTTCACACTACACTTAAATTCTGTCACATCTGTCATTTTCCTCTGCTGAATAAACCATGTGCTGGATGTCAGTTCAGGGTTCAGCTGAATGTTTTCTATGTAAAGTTGACTGTATCCTCAATACTGAGTTTTTAATCTTTTGTCCCCATCTAAGAGTTGTGCAGTGTCAGCTGTCCTCATTGTGTGACTGCTGGGTGAGGTCTTGGCTCTGAGAAATCATTGGGGATTTTGCCACAGGATTCATTGGGGCTAAGCTTTCCCCCAAGCTATTTTATTTGTACCCCTTCTGTTCTACCCTAAATACACACACTACAGCTGTCAGATTTAGGTCTTCGATGAAACACTTTACCTCTTTTGTCAGACAAAAATTAACGGATTTTTTTAAGCTATGATGCCCTTTAACTACTTCAAAGACAGCAAAGGACAAAGCAGGGGAAAAATCTGGATATCTATTAAAATGTAATGCTAGGTATCAGATTTATTTTCCAGACAAAATTATACTATCACTGTAGAAGCGAACAAGATACTTTTAGAACTGTATAAAGTATAGGAATTTATTTTCTGAACCATTGTATTATGCAGCTATTGACTAATAAAATTTCTAGGTATATCATCATGCAACAGTCTAGTCTCTGTTCAAAGCTTTACTTGTTCATTTCTCTGATGAAGATTTCAAATTTAGCAGAAAGCCATCTCAGATTCCATATAAGTTGCTTTGCCTCGTCCTATGTTTAGAAATTAAATTAAATAGATAGTTCCTCTTGGTTTGAAGACTGAAGGCATGCACACCACAAAGCTGCTGTCTCAGTCTCAAACTGGACATTGTCAGATGCTTGATCACAGAAAAAAAACAGCTCAGCCTACCTGGAGCACAAGGCCTACCACACATGCAAAGAGCAAAGCAAGAGTTCAAAAACGTGTCTTTCAGAAAGAACTGATGAAAATACAAAGGATAGAACAGTGACTCTACACTCAGATTTTGGTTTGGAAAAAAGACAAGTACAAATGATGTCAGCTGGAGAGCTAGATGTGAGTGATGGTCCAAGACCTCTTGGACAAACTGCATGAGAAGCAAGAACATCATCACCTGCAGAGCAGGGGAGAGGAGAGACCTTCCACCCATGGCTGGTGCAGTGTGGGCTTTGCCAACATCCCCACCATGGGACAGAGTTCTTCTTGTGGCCTCTGCTTCTGTAGGTCATCCCTATCAGACGAGGCTGGATAGTACCTGAACTGGCTGTGGATTCCCTTGGGAAAAGAAATTGTACTCACCTTCTGTATTTTGAAGTGGAGCCTGTAGAATGCAGAAATAGCTGGTGACAGGGGAGTAAAGATTTCATTCAAGAAGCAAAGGCAGCAGGTGAGAACATCTTGGACATCTGTGTCTTTATCATTTCTCATTGTCATGAGATACCTGCTGCACTGTGGGAAGGGAATATGAGACTTTTCTGTAAACCAATCTGTTCCTGTGAGTTTAATGTTTTTTCTTCTCATTAGGCCTCACTTTAAAGAAGACAATTTTAGTGAGTTTTTTTCCCCAGAAGTAGGATCTTTTTCACCAGTCTTCCCTTAGTTTCACATTTCAAGTAGATAATACAGTAGCATTAGCATTTTATCCAGTAAGGGAAGAGAAATACTAACACATCTACCAGACAAAAGTGATTGGTGTGTAGGCAGACACAAGTGAAAGACAATAAAGCTGTAAGAAGGTAGGAAAAAAAAAAATAGAATAGAAGAATTTGCAACATCATCTGTGCTAACTTGCCTTTAGAAAAGCTGTAAAAAAAATATATTACACAAGTAATTGGGGTTTATTTTATTAGCTGTGCATGTACTACTGTTATGGCACAGATGTTGTGATAGCAACTCGTGCATAATGCAAATAAAGTGTAGGTATCCAGTATCTGTCATTGCATTCTTTTGCTTGGTAGTTCCTAAACATTGACTTTGCCATTTTTTTTTTGTTTAATTTTCTACAAATTGAAGAGTCTTGCATTTTACAGTATGTGTACACACTGGCTGAGGAGAGACACACAATTATAACACGAATCCTGCACACACAAATGCCTACCTGGTTTCTCAGTTCGTGCACTCAGTGCCTGAATTTTACTCATACGGGTATCAACTGTGGATTATTAAGCTCTATTTTTAGGTACTTAAAAAGGCAGAAAGAGCTTAGGGGCAGAAGAAATGACCTTTCAACTCCTGTCAGAAAAAATGCTCTGGAAAATAGCCATCTTTCATCCAACTTCAAAAAAAGCTATTGATTTGTTCTGCATTCTTATGTTACGGTTCTGGTCCACTCTGCTAGCACCTTTGAATAAATATTGCAACTGTAATAGGCTGTGGGGTCCAGAGGCTGTGGGGTCCAGGTTTTGGGTTAAGGTCTGAGTCCTATCCTACAAGATGTTTGTGACCTCTTTGCTAACTGCTCACTGTGCATTTTTCTCAAAGGATATTCCATTTTTTGCAATCATTGCTCGTTGTTGTATTTTCATAATGACCATGGGAACACTCAGAAGCACATGTGAGACTGATGTTTATCTTTCAGCAGCTGTGACCCTCTTCCCCCAGTCCTCCTCTTCTCTGCTGACACTTTCTATTCCCCGCCTCTCCACACACATTTCCTGTATGTATTCATCACTGTTTTTCTTATTGTGGGTGTCTGTGCAACCATTTTCAAAAATGTAGTTGACATTTTGACCTCAAAATGGACTGGTTTGTGGCCATTCCTATTTCCCTCTGCTGAAAAGAGGTGAGGAAGTAGCTGAGAAAATTTTGTTTTCTACTTACACATCTTATATGCTTAAGGTCAGTGGGTTTGGCACTTCTAAGAAGTAGAACTGTTGCAAATAACCACACAGAGGGGGGGAGAGGTGCTCTTTATGAAACTGAGATTGAATTAATGAAGGCCTTTGAAGATTAAGATGAAGGCACTGAGTACAAGAACCACCCAACAAAATAGCTTTATTTCCTCTGGGTACGTGTTGGAAGGTTCATCCAAGTCACTGGGAGTGGCCTCAAAGTTTTAAAGCGATAAAAATCCCATTTGCATGAACCTATATATTTTTAATGAAAAAAAAAAAAAATCCACCCCCATTCTAGTCATTGTTATGGATACTTACTAGGAAATTAGACTGAAAGTACCAGCAGGTAACATTAGAGCACTACTGGATAAAGTCTCTATTTAAAACACATTAAGATCAAAGTTGATTTTCGTTAATCCTGGTGGAAGTTTGGGGTTAATTTTATATCACTGAGATGTTCTTGCTGACTTAGTTATGGAGGGGAAAGAGTCACAGACAGCACAGGAAGAGAAACATGGAAATACTTGTAGAACACGTTAGTGGTCGCTACCAAGAGATTTCTACACTCTCCACTTATGGCTGTGCAGGTGGAGAGTTAACTGTTGTATTGAAGTCCTACGTGTGAGATGCTCTATTCACAAGGAGTTAGAACTTGCTGACTGAATAAGTGTAATGCCAGTGTTTTAATGGGTTAGACTATGTTAAAATCAGAGTACAATTAGTGTACACACCTCTCTTAGCCCTAGGAACACCGAGATCTGAAGATCTGAAGAGGCTCAGAAACATCTTAAATTCAGCTGAAACTAATGTTTCAAGTATTTCATCACTGAGTGATTAACAGCTTCACAGCTCCAAAAGAATATTTCTTAGGCATCTTTAGCAACCTGACAAGACTGGGATTTGGTATTACAGCATTACGGAAACTTGCTGGTCTATGCTGGAGCACACAATTTCTCATGTCAATGTAATCACAATGGAGAATAATTCCTGGGAAAGTGGTTTATTTGATTGTTGTTCCAGGCTGTATTGCTTGTTCTGTCTAATAATCTATGACTATTCAGTAACGATTTACTTCAACTTGGCAGAATCCCTGAAAATAAATTTCAGCTTAATTTCATAACTGGAATTTAGTAAGCAATAAAGAAAAGCCTTTTATGTTTCTTTCCTAGTGATACGCTGAACTGTACAATTTGGTGTACTGAGTGCAGTAGCAGAATCCAGAAAACAGGATCCAATCACCATAATGTCTTGCCAGCAGCCAGATCTTTGTTTTGCTGGCGAACTCAGGGCAAGCTGCTTCACTGAAGACTCTTTCCTAAGGGCTTCAGCTGACTAGATTTAGATAGTTCTTAGCCTGAACAAATGCTGTCTACCCTTGAAGTGGTATAGATGGAAGTTGATCCAAACTCCCAAGCACCTTCCTCATCCCATGCTGACGCAAGTCTAGTGGCCTGCAGCTCCTTCTGCGTTCTTTCTGATCTCAAACTCTGTCTTGGGGAAAAAAAAGAAACAGCACCTGCCATCTATGCTAGGTTAATAGTTTATGGCACACACTTCCTAACCGGCTGGGAATTCACCATCTGTTTCATTGTTGGTGACTGAAAACGCTGTGTGTTACCTCAGCTACAGATTTTCATTTTCTTCCTGATGCTGGAGAACTGTAGAATTTCACTAATATCCAAGCATTTAGTATCTTTCTTTCTTTTTATTATTTTTTTTTATCCCCAGTGCACAATAATCACAGATTCTTGGATCCAGATGAAAGGAAACTGTCTTTAATTTCCTCCACTCCAGCTGTCCTGTGCTGAAGGCATCTGCCATACCTAATGGATGAGTTCTTGCTGTGGGAGCAATATCAGTTTTGTTCAAAAACTGCCAAACTTTGCAGAGATCACAGTTACTGTTCCCTACAGTTTGACAGTCTGACCCTTTCTGCTTTGCTTCACCTCTTCTTAGCCTTTTGCAGGAAACTTGGGAGATTCATAAGGTTTATGAAACTAGGGTAGAGTTCACCATGGCTGCTGACAGTTACACTTTGAGATTCAGATGCCATTATAGTAGAAGAAAGCATTCCCATACCGTACACTGGTATCCTACCAAGCAAGGAAACGGTCCAGGATAGAAACCAATTTACACAGACCCCTAAGTCTCAGCTATTGGACTGAGCTGAAATAGAGGGGTTTTTTCCCCCCTACTGAATACTGGCTGAATGTAGTAGTTCTTCTGCTAAACTGATTACACGCTCTCCTCTCTGACATGCAAAGTGGTGGTAGAAAGCAGGAGAAAGTTTTTCTCAGCAGTGAGTTGTGGGCCATCCACCTGTACAGGGTAAACCAGGGTAGCTTAGGGTCCTCTGCTGCACTTCTGTGTGCCTGGAGTTAGAGGAGTGAGTTTTGTTTCTTGGCCCTGATGCCATTCCAACAGCAGCTAGTGTTATGACAGCACATTCATATTTCAGAGTATTAGCTTGAAAGTAACGTAATCTAAATGCATATTGGAGAACTGACTGCTGTATATGCTGTGGCTGTTACTCTACACTTCATTGTAGACCGCAACTGAGGGGAGACCTTACCACTTTCTACAACTACCCGAAAGGAGGTTGCAGTGAGGTGGGGGTTGGTCCGTTCTCCCTGGTGACAAGTGATAGGACAAGGGGAAACAGCCTTAAGTTGTACCAGAGGAGGTTAAGGTTAGGAAGAATTATTTAGGAATTAGGAAGAATTTAATTAACTAGGAAGAATTTGTTTACTGAGAGGATTGTCAGCCATTGGAACAGACTGCCCAGGGAGGTGGTTGAGTCACCATCTCTGGAGGTGTTTAAGACATGGGTGGATGTTGTGCTGAGGGACGTAGTTTAGTGGTGTTGGTAGGGCTAGGAAAAGGTTGGACTCAATGATCCTGAAGGTCTCTTCCAACCAAAACTGGTCTATGATTCTATGTAAGTGTGTGTACTTGAGGTAAGACTAAGAGGTGTTTCCTGAGCCATAGAAAACTTGTAAAAATTGTATTGAGTAGAGTGATGGCAAAAGCATTCATTATATAAGTCATATTTTGCACAGCTAGTACTTAGAAAGCCAGCACTGTTTTGGCTTCTTTTCTTTTTCTGGATCATGTTTCTACTTGACATAGCTTTGCACTTCCAGAGATTTTGTTTGACAGAGATATGGCATGAGCGATTTACTTGCTTTCTGATGGAAGAGAGCTTGGAGCTCTGTAGGCCCTACTTTGAATGTTTTTTGGGGCTAGGCTGGAGTAAAGAAGGACACTCATCCATACACTGCCTTAAAGACTCATCATCATAAACAAGATTTGAAAGATAAAAGTCTCATGAAGCATCTGTAGGAAGCTGACAGTGTAAGGAGAGAATGTTTCACCCATGTAGCTTTTAGAATCACAGATTTAAGCCAGCCTCGTGCTCAAAGCAGGACTACATCTGAAGCTAGACCATGTTCTGAATTATGTTGTTCAGGGTTATGCCCAGTCATGTCTTGAAAATCTCCAAGAATGGAGGTTCTGCAGCCTCTCTGAAGAACCTATTCCAGCACTTCACAACACTCAGAGGGATTTTTTTCTTTATATTCAAACAGAATTTCTCTTGCCTTAGCCTGAGACCATCCTTCTCCTCCCTGTGCATTGCTGAGAAGAGTCTGGCTACCTTCTTTGTAACACCCCGTTAGTCACTGAAGACAATTGCATCTCCCCTTAGGTTCCTCCACATTGAACAAATCTGGGTCTCTTAATTTCTCCTTGAATGCATTAGTGCCAGTTCCCTAATCTTAGTGTTTCTGCTCTGTCTGCAGTTTGTCCATCTATCCCTTGCACCAGGGAGCCCAAAACTACACAGTTTTTCCAGTTTAACCTCACCAGTCTTGAAACACTAAAATTTAATCAACCACACAGATGATATAATGACAGAGACAATTGCCGTGTAAATCTAATACCAAATGGAAGGTATAAGAGCTGTTAGCAGATTCTTGTAGTGGGTCAGCATGATATATTTCTCAGAATGCAGTTAAGTAAGAAGTCTGAGATCGCACGGGAGAGGTCAACATCCAAATAACATAAAAGATATTTTTTTTGTAACAGAAACTCATGTTTCTCTATTGACAGTATGTGCTAAGCTATTTTTGTTCCTTGCAAGACAACTATTTCATACCTTGGTGCTTTTGAACAAAGTGCTATTTAAAATTTAAATGTCAGCTTGACTGGAAAAAAAAATTATCCAGAAGTCACTAAAAGGAAAAGGCTGTGATGGATTTTTTCAGTCTTACCTACAGTTATGATTCTCTTTTTAAAGTCTGTATAACTTCATAGTATATACAAAAGGCACACAGTGGGCATCTAGATGATTTCAAGAGAGGAACTCAAATTTTAATGCAACAAAATCTATCTTTTGGTGCAAGTCCCTAAACAATTACTGAAGTATGAGCAATTTCATGTTGCAAACTTCCCTGAAACTTCTAGTCTTTCAGTCAGTGGCGTAATAGGCACTATTACGATGTGGAAATACGCCAGTGCACTCGCCCTTGACAAGTACATGGTCAACTGACTTAAAATACAGTTGCTATGCAAAGTGAAGATCTACCTCCTCAGGTGGTGATCCTTGTCTCAAATATAGCCAAAACTGATACAATCTTTACAAAAACAACTGTCTCTGATAACTTCAGAAGGACAAGTCAACCATTTAATCAAAAAAAAAGAAAAAATTTATTCCAACACCCACTCAGTATTCCACTCTTATCCAGTTCTGACTAAGGCAACGCTGACATTGATTTTGGTTTGGCTGATAGGACACTCTTGCCCCTAAGCCTGCCTTAAGACACTCATGTGTTCTGAAACGTTGGTTTGGAATATTTTACAGTGCAGTATCAACACAAAACTGAGCTCCTCACTCAAGAAGTCATATTTGTGAAATATATTTGTACCCCTCGGGCCAGACTGGCTAGGTAATGGCCAACAAATTTAACGGGAGTAAAGAGCCTCCTGGTTTAGCACGACTATTCTCAGGAACACAGCTGCAATCTTCTTGCTCTCCAGAGAGAGTAAAACAACCCAAGGGAGAAAGATAAGTGATAGGACTGCAGCACCTCTTTGAGGTTTGTTTTTTCCTGCACTGTTCCAGGAGATATTATTGTCACAGGAAATGGAGCAGTCTCTGTGGTCAGTAAGATATAGAGACATCATTATGATGGGCTTGTAATGGGAAGAACTCCTGATAGATAGAGGTCAGCTGTAGCTGGACCCTTCTAACCTCTTCATTTTTGTAACAGTACTAAATAGAAGGGCATGTCAGCCACTGATACCATCCCCTCTCTGTCACAATAAAAAATTAAGTAAACATGAGAAAGAAATAATCCTTAGCATGTTCGTAATATATTTTGAAAGGTCCTATAAGGTTAAGAACACTATCTGGAAAGCCAGCTGTGCTCTTTACTCCTCCCTATTCTCGATAAGTCCCTTATGGAGGACAGGTTGAACCTCATTGCAGTGACGTTTTGAACATTATCTGCCGGTTCTTATCTCTTCTGCCACGCAAATATGTACATGAGAACCCTAATTTCTGCACGTTGGCAGCAAGAAGATTAAAAGAAGAAATAGCTTTTATTTAGCTATTCTCTACAAGCAGACCTGAGTAGTAGTGAATGAGTACAGTCCAGAATATCAGAGAATATCAACAGAGCCCACTCATCCTCATTCAACAGAATTAAATACCTCACTGTTGCTGTTTCTTTCTCAGTGTACACAGTGCAGGATGTCTTCTGCATCAACTAATACTACACATCCAGTAATGGGCTTCTGCTCTTATTACTGCTGCTGCGTTTAGCAACTCAAGGAATGAGTGAGGTTGTATGATGGTAGGCACTTCATACAGACAGGGAATTTTCTGCCTCAGAAAACATACCCTGTGTACCAACCAAACAGGTTAATGAAGGCGAGAAGTTAAAAAAAAACACAGGGACTTGAAAACTTGTGTGAACAGCTGGATGAAGCTGGCTCTCCTGCTGGAAAGATCTCCTCTGCACTACTTCACCTACACATTTTGACCAAATGCTGAATTTGGGCAGGGGACCATCATGGCCAAATGGCATCTGGAGCTCGCAGTTGAAAAGAGCTCAACTCTATCACTTCTCCAGGCATACCACCCTGGCCTCTTCCCTCACAGCCACAGGTTGCTGCTGGTACAGGCACTCGGTGGTGGTGAGGTGTTTCCAACTATTTGTGGAGCTCAGCTTTGGTGACAAAAGCAAACAGAAGTTGGCATATTTGTTTATGCCCCCCTCGCTTGCACATAATGTATCTGACCTTTCTTATCAACTGGAGGATAAAATTAAATAGGAAAATTGATTTTTCTTCTAATAATGAATGCAAGTAAAATAAACATATGGTCACATTTTTACTTAATGTTTAATAATGTTCACTTAATATTTACTAAGTGTTTAGGACCATTATTCCCTTTCTTTTCTTGACACAGCAGCATAGTCTGATACTCTTACAGACATGAATTAATCTAGATTCATGGAAAAACTGAAATATTTTTCAGAACACATATACTGACGTCAGTAAAAATTGGGTTGAATGGGAAATGTAATGTCTAATTTCTAGTGCATTACATGAGGCATAACATTATGTTAAGGACTGTAACAGTCCATTACAGTCAGTGTGTGACATAACTTTTAATGTTATGGTTTAAGCAAGAAAGCCACAATTTCCAAAGCTTTTCAAATGTGCCACAGCTTAAAACTACCTTAAATATCAGAAATACAGCATTTTATGAAGTGTCACTGGAAGAAGGGCAGCAGTGACATTTTCTGTTTTGCAATGGCATTGATGAAGGCACTAGCTTGAGAGACAAAAGCATTACCATTATTAGAAATAATACTATACATAACATCACACTGACTACAGAATACTCAACCACATGTTAAAAACAAGAGCCTGCTTACACTGACAAATACACGGTCGAAAAAGCCAAATGGGATAAGTTCAGTATTTTATTACTGAGAGAAATGATGGTGTGCATAATGTTACTGACAACAGCAATGTTTTGGGAAAGGACTTGGCAGTGCAAAACTTTTAAAGAGCATCCTGTGTTTAATGGAAGTGAATCTTCCATGCTGAGAGATATTGTGTTTCTTTCAGAGATAGGCAAATATTTTGAGACTGTCTATTATTTGGAGGGAGGATATCCTCTTAACAAGTTACCCTAGTATTTATAAACAAAAATATTAAGAAAATATCATTTCTATGAGAAATGTTGGTGCTCCAATGCCAGTGCTAAAATCTTCACTATTAAAAGGACAAGCAGATACAAGTTTTTGATTGCATCTTATTGTAAGGGTTTTGTTGATTACATTGAATGTAGCTTTTGTTACTGATATCACTGCCATTAAAATATGGTGCAGTCTCACATCTTTAAAAGTGTGCATTTTTTTTTAATTCTCATTAATATTACCAACATGAAAGAATGACTATTTTATCCTGTTATCTTTACAGTCCTCTCTTAATTACAGTATCAGGCTTTATCCTGGTATAACAAATTTTGTTAGCAAGTTTAGAAGCAGAGTGGAAGTGATGGGAATCATCAAGTTAACGAAACTCAGGTTTAATAATTAAATACTAAAAACTAGAGGGGAGGGCATACTTGTTAAAAATTCCTTCAAGGCCTGTAGTTATGTCATTGCCACGTGGTTTAAACCCATTACAAACTCTCTGAAGCTGGCTATTCAAAGTTTTTACTCTACATTGCATGGCATTTTGTACATCGTGACACACATGTATAGGTACTACCCTTATGCTAGAGGTAACACTGGACAGATTGATCCTCGTTGGGGCTTCTATATGTTTCTCACTCACATTACAACAAGTTACTGCTGCTACACTGAAACCTTCGCTTTGGCATGCTTCACTTAATGGCAAATTGCCTGGGTACAGGCAGCTGCGAGCTGGCATTTCTTCACATTTCAGGTCAAGTAGCACTTATCCGTGCACAAAGGGCAGTGCTAGTCATATTGGGCAGAGGAGCAAGAAGCAAGGAGTCATTTGTTAATTCTACAAGCTTTTTCTATAACTAAATTATTTTGTGTGAATGAGTCCACAGATCTGAGCACAGGAGGTGTTACATTAGATAACTACATATTATCTACTCTGCTGGATCAGTATCACTGAAGAGTGGGTGGTCGTTACTTTGGTAAACATTTGAATTATATTTAATTAAAATCAGTTTAATGATGACACATTTTCCTCATACCTTTTACCACTAGAAAAAACTTTCATTTGCTACAAAAAGGTTCTTGGGTGGGAAAAGGCCAATATTCTTTAACATACCTTCTGCCCTGAGGAGATACCTTGCACAAAACCTCAAGCTATGTTGCTCAGCAGTCTCGAATTCATGACTTCTTGAATGTTGTGTAATTACAGAGGATCATTAATGCACCTTCAGCTGCATTATTGTAGTTGCTCATATGTTAAGCAATTTCGATTTGCTGACCCCGTTGTAGAGGATTGGAGCTTAAGAACAGGGTTGTAACAAAGCATATGTTATGTATAATCTATAAATACAGATGTGTCCTTTCTCCTCCACTTTGCTCTGTGCGAGAATCCAGTGCAAAATAACAAAATCTCCACTCTTAATTGGATATAATCTTGGAAAAGTATAAAAAGTATTCTGAATTTGCAAGTTTTCTCATATCAGTGGGAACATTAAGTAAAAAAGCAAGTGTTTTTGAAAATGTCAGGAGAAAGTAAAATTACAGAGGTGTGGCGGTTAGACTAGATGATCTCTAGAGGTCCCTTACAATCCCTAACATTCCATGATTCTATGATTCTATGATTCTATGATTTACGATATTGGATTTAATAATTCTGCTAGAAAGAACGACCTGCTTTGAACTTCAGAATGGAACGTGTGTTTGTATGCATATATGTGTGCATATGTTACATCTCATGCATGCTATAGATTTATAAAGCACATTTAACATCTTATTTCACAAACTTTACATTTTTTGCAACACTATTTCTTCTCTCTTTCTTCTGGTGGGTTGTTACCTCCATGCCACTGCACTTCTACGATAATGTGGTTTACTGGTTATCATGGTATAACTACGTATAATTTTATCATAATGAGGCCAAAAAAAAACCTATCCTGCCCTGACACACAAACATTTTATTTATAGGCCAGTAGGATGGATGCTTTCCCATTCCTTATCTTCTGTAACAGTCCACATAATATCAGGTAGTGGACAAAATGAAGTTAATTTCAGCTCCATGGATAACCTCTGGTATGACTGCTTCAATATAAAAGCACAAACAGACACAAACAGTAGGACACTGTAAGAGGGGAACTGCCCTGCTAACATCTCTGAAGCATCTTTCTCTCTCTTTAGACAGAATAAGTTATAACTTTGGTAACTACTGTTTCATCAGGCAGGAGTATGCAGTACAAACAACCTGAAATATGCAAGGTGTCACACATCCTTACAAAATTTTAAGGTGTTCATCTAGTAAGGCAAAAGAAAAGTATCAGGGTCATAATATCCACATTTTTATATGGCTTTTGTTGACTTCTAGGCAGCAAATGTACCTGAGCCAAATAGCCAGAAATTAATTTTAATTTTACACTGTACTAACCTTTACACTGTCAAAACGTATGGAATTATTTCCACTCTCACAAAGCCCTGAGAGCTGCTTGTGCCAGAGGGAGGAGGCTTTGGCTTGTAGTGCTCCTCATCCATACCTTGCAGAGAAAACCCAGGATTCCCCCCATATTGCTCCAAAACTGGGCATTTACCGAGAGGAGGTCAAGAAGATACCCTGATCTACTCCCTGCTGAAGCAAAATGCAAAGCCTTAGTTACTTCACTTGGTTTTTGTCTCAGAGACTCCTGTAGACAGCCCATGATAAAAGTCTTATGACTGTTTTGGGGTTTTTTTTTGCCAGTTGAATCACTCTGGCGTTTCTTGTGGAATGCCTGTATACATGCTACATGAAAAGGGGGGGTCTGGGCCTCCCAGCTGCGCCACCTTGGAATTCCTTTTTTTCCCAGAGGCAACAGCTTAACCTTGGGATAGTAGAGACCTCACACAGGTTGTGCTCTCTTGTGCTAGACAGGAGATTATATCCTAAAAATAAAATTTAAAAAGAAAATCCCAGAAGCAAGTAAAAATGTAATTAAGAACTAACACATTCACTCTTGTTATGTTTCAACATGAAATAAGCATAATTTTTGCTTTGAACAAGGCACCTGTGTCAGAGTGCTAGCTAAATCATGTCCTTGCCTGTCTAAACAAAAGAAAAAGAATATTAATCCTTTTTTAAAGGTTTTTGACCTTGGTTGTTTTGGAACAAGTTATTAATGTTGCCTGAATCAATGTTCTGTCTCCATGCATAGCCATTGCACACACATTACAAAGATTCAGCATTATTATTTCTAGAAGCTTTAACAGCCTGTCTTAGGACTTCAAAAATGATAGATAAAAGGAAAGTTTTCAAGGTTGTTTACTGTTTTGCAGGACTCAATTTTTACACCATGTATTTTTTTATTTATCAGAAACATCCTTGACATTGCCACAGAAAAAGTGATGAGAGCTATGTTTTTGGAGTCGGGTTTATTGGATATTCTGAATTTGTATGTCACCACTGTGAGTTGGGCTGCAGATTTGCTTTCCCACCAATTTGCATCACTGTTATTTTACTGGGGATCTTTGTAAAAGTCCTCAGGCTCAGAGATAGCATCACATTCCTTGACAATCCTTTTCCTATCGACTCAGATCACAAAGTCACCTCAGGCTATGGGGTCACAATAAGGTTATGCAGATCACAGCATAGCCGTAGCAGCAGCCACTCCTGTAGTGTAAAAATATTGTTTCAGCAAACTAAAAATGCCAGTCACTGGTGTATGTGATTACCACCAACTCATGTGCAAATGGTGGGAGCAGATAAAGGACCCAGAGGACGTGCTCAAAGAAGAACCATGAAAAAATCATGTGTGGGAGGGAGGGAAATTGTCTTTCATATACCTGCCATAAAGGTATATGGGTATTCCAGAGAATATGGGAGGTGATGAAACCGCATAGTTTCATGTTGTTATTGGAGCACACAAGCTACTCTGAGAAATGTGTTTCTGATTCAAAGTTTAAAAGCTTCTTTTTTTTAAACGGATTAATCTTTTAAATAACGAAGAGCCAAGACTAGTTTGCTGAGCTTTTATGTAGCACTACAATGTCTTAATTTGCACATTTTCTGCCTTTACAGTATCAAAAGTGCTATCCATTTCTGCTTGTATTTGTTCTTCAGAAGTTTATTCCTCAGCACTACAAATTCGTAATTTCTTTTCAGACTGCATTACTGAAACCAGTGAGAAACAAAAAATAAAATATCCATGAGAGAAAACCAAGAGTGAAGGTGTAGCACAGGAAAGGAGTTGCTATTTCTGCACCTTGAATTTCACCATAGGCACTAAAAAAATCACCCTAAAGGCTCTTTTAAGCACCTCACTAGCAGGTTGGAGCAGTGCACACCACAGATCCATTAATTGCTCCCTGGCTGGAAGAGGCAGAAATGAGGCATCGAAAGTGAGATGACTCTGGTGATAAATTACTAGTCTGAGGTCACATTGCTACAGGAATCCTAACTGGACCAGTGTGTTCTTCTGCCACACGCTTCAAGTCCTACAGCAACTCTTGTTTCTGAGGTGTTAAAAGTCGCAGCTCATAGTCAAAAAAAAAAATCACAGAGTTAAATATAAACACAGATACTATAACTGCTGTGAGATGTGTACAGCTCAGGAAGGCAAAGTCTTAAAATCAAGCTTAGACAGTATGGGCTTGCCAGGCCTTCAAGTCTAGCACAGGAGGACCATCCTTAGGGTGAACACCCCTGCTGAAAGCCTGTTGCTCTGGTGTCCCAGGCAATTAGTTATATGTGGGCTTAAAGGCAGCCTCGACAACAGCCATTTGCATTCCCTGAATGCATCAACACTATGTTCATTGCAAGACAAACTACGCCTGCACCCCCAGAAATTCAGCAGTGTAGCAGATACAACATTAACCATCACAACTTCATAGTCATGTATAACAAGGTACAGTATTTGATTTCTAACAGATTAACAGCTCCCACTGCTTGTTCACCACTTGCTGTTGGAGTGTCATCTGATTTAATTGGCTTTTGCAATTGCAACAACAGAGTTAGAGCCTGAACTCCAGGGATCTGTGTTAATAAAACAGGATTATTATCTTTATGGGCTTCAGTCAAAAGCTGAGAATTACCACTTCAGATATAAACGACATGAACAGATGAACTACTCAAAAGCAAAATTTCTGTTTGTGATTGCTTCTAGCAATGAAATAAAAAGAACAATTACATGATGTACACGCCAAAGTACCTGCAAACAGAATGTTTCTTTCAAGCCTTACTAGTTGAAATAGTGCAGACACTTCATTAAAAATTTAGAAAAAGCAATATAAATATTATGTGTATGAAACCACAGTTAATATTACGGAGTTTAACTGTTATTGCATAGCTCCCTGCTAGGGGTAATCAGCCAGATTTTATCCTCACGGATGAGAGCTTCAAGTCAGGATCCCAGCCTCCTGCTCAATATAGATGTGCTCTAGGGCAGAGCAGGACAGCCATCGCTCGGCTTCCTATACCACGCTACCAATGATAAACTCTTTGAGGTCACTTAGCTAAATCATGTATTCTCTTCTGCACAGAAAAGAAAGGGAATTGATGCTCAGTTCAGAGGCATCGAACCCAACCAAAAACCATGGGAGTTCAGGGGCTGGGCTCAGTGGAGAGTTTTGAAGAGCCTCCTTTGAGGTATAAAAGGACATTTAGCCAAAACTATGTGCATTTGGGGTGAAAGGGGGTTCAGAAAGATCCTGTCCAGCTCTTAACATGCCTAAACTTTAAGTTTTTTGCCTGCACGTTCCTTCTTGCTCCTCATACCTCACTGACTGCCACAAGGGCAAATAACGTGCTGACACTGTGCAACACTCTGTTAGGGACAGGGGTTTAGGGTTTCTCTCTGGATCTTGTCCTGTCTAATTTTTCTTTAGTAATGCAGATAAAGCAGGAAACTGTAACCAGAAACACAGCAGCTAGTGGTTTGGGGATTCTCCATTTTGAGTCCTGAAAGTCATTCATCAGTGATCACAAGGTGAGCATTTATCATCAGTAATTTCTTTTGAAAACTTGGCTTCCTCTCTTTTTTTTCTCCCTTTACGAGTCGTGCTTGGTCCCGCCTTCCTTTGTTAATATCAAAATAAAAAGGAAACCACAGATCATCATTAAAAATTCTAAGATGATCTTAAAGGACATTCTTTTTATAGCTTCACACTATTAATATACACTATAGGAGATAAATTATAACAAGCATTCACTTGCCAGCATCCTCCAAACTACGCAAACAAAAAATGCTAGTCTTGACGTAATTTTTTTAATTTATTTTCTGACGAAAATCAATTGTGTTCACATTAAGACAGGAGAGACACATGAATTTCTCTGATGCTTTCTGCTCAGAGGGACAGGGAAATTTTATCTGAACATAGAGGTCTGTGTCAGAACAATGCAAAAAGAAGGAAAAGAGTAACTATTCTAACAATATGTATTTATGTGTTCTTAATAAAGAACACAGGCAAGATGGCCTTTTCTACCAGAACTGAAAAAAACACATGAGAAAGAACTGATTTTTCCCTTAATCCTCATTATGCTGTTAGCGGTTGCTGCACTTAGAGAGAAAGATGTCTTTGTAAAAGGAGAAGTTGTGTGCAGAAAGCAGTGATAAAGCCTGAGGTACTTCTTTCTGAGCGCTTTTGCAAGCAGCTCAGTGGAGCTTACAAATGTCCCTTTATTTCAGCTTTGAAAAATCAGCAGGAGAATCTAAAATTCAGAAAACCAAGTATTTACAGCTACTGGACTGAATCTTTTTGAATGAGGGATTGGAAGTGCATGAACCCGTAGAATTTTAAATTCCATTAAGAAATGTTTTATTTAACTGTCCTTTCTGTCATTTTTTCAGACCTCCAATATAGTCTCAGAGAAATAGTCCTGGACAACACATAATAATGCATCACAGGAACCTGTGCCCATAGACCTGATTTTTTTTTTTAGTTTTATATTCCCTTAAAATATAAAATATTTCCCTAAATAAAATAGAATAATATTCTCAGTGGCATGTGCTGAGTGTTTTCAGCCACTTGGAAGAGTAAACACAGCTCCCCTGCCTCTTCCTGCTTCCTTTGACTCCTGCTTCCTTTCCCACGTGCTTTATTTCTCTGACTCTTTGACCCATGTCTGGGTCTTGCAGGTTCTACCTTGTTTCCTTAGCCCTAACGGGCCGCAGTACTCATAGAATCATAGAATCATAGAACGTCAGGGGGTGGAAGGGACCTCTAGAGATCGTCTAGTTCAACCCTCCTGTCAGAGCAGGATCCCCTAGGGCAGGTCACACAGGAGCACATTCAGGCAGGTTTTGAAAGTCTCCAGAGAAGGAGACTCCACAACCTCTCTGGACAGCCTGTTCCAGTGCTCTGTCACTCTCACAGTAAAGAAGTTTCTCCTCATGTTGAGGTGGAACTTCCTACGTTCTAACTTAAACCCATTATTTCTTGTTCTATTGCTGGGCACCACTGAAAAGAGACTGCCCCCTTCCTCTTGACACCCACCCCTCAAATATTTATATATGTTAATAAGATCCCCTCTCAGCCATCTCCTTTCAAGGCTAAACAGCTCCAGTTCTCTCAGTCTCTCTTCACAGGAGAGATGTTCAAGTCCCTTAATCATCCTTGTAGCTCTCGGTTGGACTCTCTCCAGCAGGTCCCTGTCTCTCTTGAATTGGGGAGCCCAAAAGCGGACACAGTATTCCAGGTGTGGTCTCACCAGGGTGGAGTAGAGGGGGAGGAGAACCTCCCTAGACCTGCTGGACACACTTTTCTTAGTGCACCCCAGGATCCCATTGGCCCTCTTGGCCACAAGGGCCCATTGCTGTCCCATGGACAATTTACTGTCCACTAGGACTCCGAAGTCTTTCTCCACGGGGCTACTTTCCAGCAGGATGACCCCTAATCTGTACTGGTGCCTGGTGTTGTTCCCCTCCAGATACAGGACTCTACACTTGTCTGTACTGAACTTCATGAGGTTCAACTTTGCCCAGCTCTCCAGCCTGTCCAGATCTCACTGGATGGCAGCACAGCCTTCCTGTGTGTCAGTCACCACTCACAGTCTCGTATCATCAGCAAACTTGCTGAGGGTGCATTCTACCCCCTCATCCAGGTCGTTGATGAAGATATTGAACAAAACTAGACCCAGCACTGATCCCACAGGCCTCCAACTGGCTACAGGCCTTCAACTTGACTCTATGCCACTGATCAGAATCCTCAGAACCTTGTTGCTGAGCCAATTCTCAATCTATCTCACGGTCCAATATTCTATCCAACACTTCTCGAGTTTACCTACGAGGATGTAATGGGGGACAGTACCAAGAGCCTTAGTGAAGTCGAGGTATGTGACATCCACTGCTCTCCCTTCAACCCATTTGGTCACGCCTTCATAGAAGGGTATCAGATTAGTCAGGCAAGATTTCCCCTTGGTAAATCCATGCTGGTTATTCCTGATAATCTTCTTTTCTTCCATTTGATTAGAGATGGTCTTCAGAATAAGCTGCTCCATCATCTTCCCAGGGATGGAGGTGAGGCTGACTGGTCTGTAGTTGCCAGGGTCCTCCTTCTTGCCCTTTTTGAAAACTGGAGTGATACTGTTTTTTTCCCAGTCCTCAGGCACCTCTTCCATTCCCCATGATTTTTCAAAGATGATGGAGAGTGACTCAGCCACAACATCAGCCAACTCTCTCAGCACACGTGGATGTACACCATTGGGGCCCATGGATTTGTGTGTTTTCAGTTTCTGTAATAGTTCTCTAACCAAATCCTCACTAACCAATGGAGAGTCATCCTCACTCCGGTTTTGCTCCCTTACTTCCAGTGACTGGAATTCCTGTGGGCTGGCCTTAGGAGTAAAGACTGAGGCAAAGAAGACATTCAGTAATTCTGCCATCTCTGCATCCTCTGTTATCATATCTCCCACCTCATTTAGCAGCAGACACACTTTTTCCCTACTCTTCCTTTTCTCATTGATGTATTTGAAGAAATTTTTCTTGTTTTCTTTCACTTCCCTAGCCAGACTAAAATCCAGGAGAGCCTTGGCCTTTCTTGTTGATTCTCTACATACTCTGGCTGCATTTCTATTAATTAACCCAGATCCTTTTTCCACTTACTGTAAATTTCTCTCTTCCATTTAGTGGCTAATGAGCCACCAGAATGAGCTCTGCTGCTTTTATTGGGAAACCCTGGCTAAAACGTCTCCACTTTATGGGAAATTATTCCACTTGGATGTCAGAGAGGCACTGGACTTCACATGATGGATGACATTGCTGCTCTTATCTTGACCTTTCTGCCTTTTCTTTTATTCCCTACTTTTACTTTTTTTCTGAACTACTGGATTCTTGGCTAGTTTTACTGTTTGCAACAGAATGTGTGTATCTTAGGATCTGGGTTATTACCTGACATAACGAGAGGAAATAAATACCTCTTTCAGCCAAGATATGAGCTAAACTAAATGAAAAATACTCCTTTTGATTCATATACCTCAAGTCCCTGAATTCAGATTACGTTCCTGAAAGCAGTTTTTCAAGAAGAAATCAATTAAAAATGTGGTAGCTCAGAAAATTCTTCTCAGTTTCATTAGTGCTTAGATGTTATGTGGAATAAATATGCAAAAATACAATGGTGCCACACTTAGAGGAATTGTTCTATTTTAAAGTTATAACTAGCTAGCACCTGTTTTAGTGTAACTGATGTCACATCAGAATATCAGCTATGTTTCTCTTTTCCTTTCTCTCACCCATTTACCAAAACAGTAAAATATTCAGTTCTCCCTAATCTACTTAAAATAATTTTTCAGTACTATATACATCTGCTAAAAGTTTATGATGAATATTAAACTGCAGAACATTAAATTAATATCGTGTTAAAAAAGTGAATAGTAAACAGTTCAAGAATCATGCAGGAATAAATGTCTTGTTGGTGATAACTGATCACAACAATATGGCAAAAGCCACAAATAGTAATAGTGCTGAATATACATTATTAAAATATCTTCAGAAATGACAAAACTCTTTTGTGATTTTAAATATGTGTGGGCTGTAATACCAACTGAGACATACCATAGTTTACGACCTTTGTTCTGCATCATCCAATAAGTTTGTTAAAAACACACAGATTTTTGATCAGAGTTTATTTACTGGGACAAAAAGTCCACTGATTGGATTTCTTGATACTTCTTGGTAGTAGTAGCCGCATTTCAGTAGCTTCTGCTATGACATCTTACAAATTCTTTTGATTTGTGAACTCCTACATATTTCTGAGAGATGTGGATCCACACAGCTGTGTTCCTACCAGAAGCATTTGTACACCTGCCATATAATATGGGAATTTGCTTTTCTTACCTTTTAAAGGCCTCAGAGGGAATAGTCAACAGCACTCAAGGATACCCAGAGAGTAGGATGAAAATCCCTGTTCTAGAATATATTCTTTTAGGTATTGACGCCTGAATTATATGTGGTTCACAAACGGAGGTATGATTATTTCAAGCCTGAAATAGAAATTAACACCTAGAATGGGGATTACACAAAATGCCAAAATGGCAATAAAGCCCACCAAGCTGATCAGAAAGTAAGAGGCTACAGACCTCCACATATTTACCTGGTCCTGCTGATTTGCAGGATTCACGGCAAAGATTGAATTTATCTAGCCTAATTATGTCAAGAATAAGAATGAATTTCTATGGACAGAGATATCTAGGTTTCCCAGAAACCCTGAGAGAGTTGTATTTGATCAGAAAGTCTCTATTTGAAACTGGAACTATGATTCTTGCTCTTTAGGCATGGGATGCTGACTCACATGTACAGAGTAATCAGAGTCAGCATGAGTTCACCACGTTACCATTAACAATAGGTAGTTAATAGGAGATTGGGAAATCTTCTTCATAGCAGCTGATCAGTGTCTGTCTAAGCAAAATCCATGGCAAAATTACCACACAAAAAATTTGGATTGGACCTAGTCAGCAGAAAAGCAAAGGTGATATTTCCTTTGAAAATTGCAGTTGGCCACAAGCAACACTCACAGACACGATTACCTGCTCGTCTATTGTCATGTCAGCTAATTACTGGTGCAACTAAGATCAGGATAAGAAAAGAGATGGTCGTTCTGCATGAAGCAAAGACCATTTCAAAGGTGAATTTTGGATAAAGGAGGGGACCCTGTGGTGTGCATCTTTTAAGATCTCAGTGAATGAGAAACATGTGCTAGTCCCTCTCAACAAATCACTTTCAGTTTTGGTAGTATGCAAATAGCTAGTGAAGAGCAATTCAAGCCATACTTGATAATTCCATAGCTCTTGTTTAATAATATATGGGCAGTTGTTTAGAGGCTGAGGACAAGAGAAATGTTTAACTAAGCACATGCAATTAGATAATGTTTCTGAAACCAAATGCAAGCCTGAATCCATTTTGCTGCATTCCTGCATGACCATCTATGTCTGCACACATTTATTAATAACCACTACAGTTTCTTAAAAAGTGCAGTTATTGATCTCAATTCACAACAAAGAAGCGAATGCACTAAGTGGAATAAATGCTAGCAGGAAGACACCTACACTGAAGATCTTGACTGTCTTTTCCAAGTAGAGGAGAAAGACCTCATAATCTGATCTGACCATGCAATGGTCAAATAGCTGAACAACTTTGAAACACATAGTAACTTCTTTTGGCTTTACTGTACATTATTTTAGGAACTTAAAAAAAAAGTCTTTAAAGGTCTCCAAACCTATGGCATAGCTAATTCAGTTCATCAGTTATCACTGAGAAATATGGTAGTGAGTGAGCAGGGATGAAGGCCTCTGCATTATGGAGAGGAAGCAAAGTCCCTCCTGAGAGCTGATAGCATCAGGTAGAGGAGTCACTTCCTAAGTGGAAGCTGAAATCAGATATAATTCTAACAATATCCACCAGGAAATCACAAAAATCTGTGGGATTCATTAGTTTCCCAGAAGATGTTGATGTTTCTCTAAATCTCAGAAGTTACTGTACATGGTATTTGTTTTCAGCAAGTTCAGCAAGGAGAATGACAAAGATCCTGTTGTCCTCGCCACCAGACTTATTCATGTTTCTTTATAAGTTGTCCCCTGATAAGCCATTTATATAACAGTGTCCCAAGTTACATCCTCTGCTGTCTCTGCACCAACAATGTCTAATCTGACTTGGCTTCCTATGATTCTTATCCAATGCTGCATTTAAAAGTTAACATCCAGTCCAAAAATCAAAGTAAAACAAAAATTAGCTATGCTACCTAATATTTTTATGAATTGTTATAATGTCAGTAGTTGTGAATATAATTCTAGCCATGAAGGCTCCCTTTCTGAGACACTTTATTGCCTGTTTTTTACTACACAAAATTTCTGGTCATTAGTATAGCTATGGCTTTTCTTACTTATCCAGCTTCTCCACCCTTTTCCTCCCACCCACCTAGACTGCCAAGTACTCTTTCTCTTGATCTCCCCTATTGTCTCTTTTTCTACTTGCATGCCAGCCGGGAAATATTGTGCTACTACAGATATAATTTGGAGATCCTGAAAGAATGACCAGATCACTTCAAGCACCTGAGACTTTCCATTGTACTCAGAATGATCACTGTCTTACACAATCAGGTAAAAACTCTCAGGAACCAGTCCCTGTAATTTCTACCACCACTATGGTTTCACGTAATCCTAAATTGTAGAATATCCAGACGAATTTCTTGCCCATCTCATGCAACACTGCTGTAACAGGAAATTGTTGGTACAATCAGCATAACTCTTCCCAATCCTGTGCATGATTTTTGCCCACATGAACTAACTTAGCAGCAGTACGACAGTGTGCTCTGTTGAAATAACACACATAATGATAGCTATGGCCCCACACCAAGATATTATTTCTATTTATGTATTCATTGATAAGTGAACAGTAAATGAGGGAGGAGAGACACTTACTTAGGAAGTTTACTTATAGCAATGAATCACTCTATAAATCAGTACAAACTTAGCAACAGTGCTTTCCACCAGCATTTATCGTAGGGCAAGGGTGTACTGAGCTAAGGATCATATTAGTAAACTGCACACCAATTTGAGAGTTGTGCTTAGTCTGCACAGCAGAGAAAAGATTGCAGGAGTGTCTGCCTCAAGAGGATGATGTTGAAGTGGAAAGGATACTGAATTTAGCCAAATAAGTTAACCATTTGGCCTATTTAAACATCCACTGTAAGCAATGGAGAGATTCCTCCAGCAGGTGATACAAGGAATATAAATTAAGTTCCTGGTGTTGGTCCTATTTAGAAGAGCTCCTAGGTCTTTGTTGGCTCTTTAGGGATTCTATTTGTCTAGTTTACCTAGCCTAAGCTGGAGGGTATCGGTGTCTTCCCCCACTTCAACTGCCTTCTCACCTCCTTCCATTATGCAAGTGGCTGCCAGTGTCCAAACTTCAGGCATCATCCAGCAGGTCACTGACTGCACTCCATTTCTCCACAAAGCTTTGTTTGGCCTGTGAGCTCTGTTTTGTCTGTTGATACAGGTGTTTTCAAGTAATTTCCAAGTGAAAATGTAGATCTTTTCCAAGACCACAAAATAAAGAAATTCTTCTGAGACTTTGGGCTGAATTTCTCTCTCCTAATACCACCCTTCTTAAGGGACAGTGGGGTCCATACTTTTTCACAGAAATATTGGTACTTCCTGAATAATTTTTTATTTCCTCTAATACAAATTGCGTATTTATTGCAATAAAACTTATTTATTCTCATCACACCCCACCAATGGTATATGCAGTAGTCACAAAGTTCACTGACCCATAAGTGACCATAGGTACAATGACCCCAATTACCTGCACATCAATATTCTCAAGCATACAAAGACAGAATTTGCATCCAAATGGGTGTTTGGAAGAATACTTAATAGGCCATAATGAAGCTGTATTGTTGTGTAATCACTGCTAATGTGCTTTTGTAATTGGTTTTGAAACTGTATTTGAGCACTTCAGAATAAATTAGATGGAAGAATACAAAACTTTCATAAAAGTGCAGTTCACATCTGATGTCTAATTTAGGTCTCCAGAGAAAAGGTGAAGCATTTTTCATTTCCTTCTAATAGACCTTTACAGAAGGTATTGGTTTTTTAGGTTTTGGACGAACGAAAAACCTAAAAGCTGAGGTTGTTTAGCCTGGAGAAGAGGAGACTTAAGGGGACCTTATCACTCTCTACAACTGCCTGGAGGGACGTTGTAGTCAGGTGGGGGTCAGGCTCTTCTCCAGAGCACCTAGTGACAGGATGAGAGGGCATGGCCTGAAACTGCCTCAGGGAAGGTTTAGATTGGATCTCAGGAAGCACTTCCTCATGGAGGGGGTGATCAGGCATTGGGGTGCACTGCCCAGGGAAGCGGTGGAGTCACTGTCCCTGGAGGTGTTTAAGGAGAGGCTGGATGTGGCACTTAGTGCCGTGGCCTAGCCTATGTGGTGGTGTTGGGACATAGGCTGGACCTCATGATCTTAGGGGTCTTTTCAAGCCTTAGCAATTCTGTGATTCTGTGATTCAGGTCACAGAGAGGCAAAAAGGTATTATCAGAACAAAGCTTCAGGTGGCAGAGAGACAACAGATATTGTTATAACCCCTTCACTGCAGCTTTCTACTACTCTTAGGTGTATTAGAATGTGGTTGGGAAGAGGGAAGCTACACAGTGCTCACATTACATGGCCACATGCTCAAAAGCATTACCACTCAGTGCTTAATGCGAAAAATTGTAATTCCTCAGTCTCTCGGTAAAACATTATTTACAGCCATTATAGCCTATGAGCTTGAGCAGTGTGATTGGCTCCATCTCCTGGGCAGGTCTCACAGGCTCTTTTGGAGCTAGAGGCTGTCCTGGGTGAATAATGAGAAGGCAAATGTCAAATGGCGAATAGCTGCACATCTAGCTGTATTTTACAGGACTTTGCTAGAAGATGGGATTTCTGTAGAGACTATCTTGTTTCTCAACAGGTTGGCTCAATATTATCAGCCCTTCCCCTCACTATTACAAAACAAAAAAAGGAAGAAGCAAACAGGCGTGATCTGATCTGCATTCTGACTCCAAACTGGTGCTGTCCTCGGGCCTTCAAATATGTGATTAATTTTAAGAAGTGTACTTAAAGCGTACTTAATATTGCCCTGTTTGTCGGGGTGTTTGTTTGTTTATTTGTTTGTTTTATAATCTTCCTATATTGTTTCATGGAGAGAAGAAAGCTCACCTGTCTCCACAGGAAAGTGGTAGCCCCCAGTAGTCCACCACTTATGCAGTTCTCTAGACAAAAAAACAATAAATCGGATGTGAGGCAAGCAGAGTGCTCAGTGTTGCAAATGATTTTCTATTCTCTCCTCTCCTTCTTTCCTTCCTATTGTTCTGCCTAATTTTCGCTGTTCTCTATAATGGCGTTTCCTTAAGGTCAATCTATTGTTATTTAGGAATATGACAGAGATATCAGGCTGAGTCATGCAGTATTTGCCAACTCCACACCTTTCAGCATTCTGCTGCTGAGAGTGGAGGTAAAATAGCTGTTTGTGGTTATTGCTACTTCCTGAATAAAAGGGTTTATTTTAAAGAAAATGAGTAAGAAAAGGACTTTGAAAAAGTAAATTACATTTTAATCCATTTTCTTGGGTTTTTCATAAGCCTTCAATGAAATTGAAGCTATCCAGAGCCAGTAGCATTCACAAATAATACCTTGGTAACACATGCATTGAAGTCTGAGAAACAGTCGAAGGAATTCAACAAAGAAGCATTTTTTAAATTTATTGAGGATGGAAAATGAGAATCAATCAAAAAAAAAAAAGTCTACCTAAAAATTCTGGTAGATTAGTGAAAATGTTTTTCATTTCACAAATAAAACTTTCCACTGATCACATGTAAAAACCCCTTAACTGGAGATGAAAAAGGTCTACATTAAGCCTACTGTGTGTGAAATGTATCTAATGTGAGCCATTATGTAAGATGCTAACCTTAATTTTCTTTGCAGTAGTCTTGTACTTGAAATTATTTTTCATTTGCCTTTAACAATTTCTAAAAACTACACAAAACATCTGTATCGCAGCCCAAACACTCAGAAGGCTCATCCTGAAATGGTTGCACATGTGGTGATGTACTTGATAGTTCTAAATTTCTCCACTTGGCTGTCATTAAGCAACTATAAGAAGCAAAATACGTTACACTTACTGATATGGGAAAATGCTGCAGAGCTGCTAGTGGACGATCTAGAGCTCTGGCTAGATACATAGGCATGTATTTGCTTTTGCCACCTCAGCCCTACAAAGCAAATGTGATAAACAAATCCAAACAGAACATTATATTTGTTTTTTTCTTCCTTCCAGATTTGCCCTTGCAGTCATTGCTCAACATTTTCCCTCTTCCCTGACACACTACATATATGTGCCCAGGGTTCAGATTCATGGATTATCCACACCCTGCTATTTAAGGTGAGGTTTGTCAGCAACCACGAGCACTTCTTACCCTCCTCCTCTTTGTTGGGGAGGGTAGCAGGAGGAGGAACTCTATGTAAGAAGTAACCTCTTTCAAACTGGATAAATTCCAGTATCATGAGAGGAAAATTACTGACCTCATACTTTAGTCTGTGCCTCTGCCATGCTGAGACTTTGTTAAATCTGAGACAAATTATTTCAAAATGTATAAGTTTAGACTACCTGCATTACTATTTCTACTAAAATAATTACTATAATATGACTGATTTGCCCAAAAGGTCATGTTGGCCTGTCTTGAGTGACTCATCACACCATATAGCTGTAGATTTCATGTAATAATTCCCACCTTGAAAATGAGCTCTAGCTTCCAAGTGAAATACAATATGCCTTTCAGAAAAAAATATACAGGCTTCTCCAGCTCACAGGAATTTCATCACGAGCCTCAGGAGTCTCTCCTAGGTGTTAATTAACTTAACTGCAGTGCCTTTCCAGTTTTTCCATTTTTTATGTTTATTGGCCTAGACCAGAGAATTTTGGGTGTTGGGTGAAACTGATCAAGGATTTTCTTCTGTAAGAACCAAGTACGAAATTCACTCACCCAATCTTTGTTCTCTCAAAACTGGACTTCTATCTTAGGTAAGTTGTACAGTTAGATTTCACCAGTTAAGCAATACTTGGATGGAAGACTCCTCAGGATGTGGTGGAGGTGACCACACAGCAGATTCTTGCTTCAGTAAGCACTGAAGTATGAGCAGTTGCTGACTGAATATACTATGACGCTCTTGACACAGTGGTGAAATTGTACCTTGGGAAATTAAACTTCCTACACAATTTCTGCCTGGTGAAAGAATCTTCAATGTCCCATCTTAAACCACTGTATATTGTTGGATGTCGATAAAAGGTTGCCAGGTTCCTTACCTGTAAGCAGCTACGTTTCAGTGGTGACGTATTATACGTGTGAGGGTAAGTAAAACACTTGGGAATTTTTGTGTGTTACTTGCTAGGTTTTTGTTGTAGCAACATTTGTTTGGGGCAGCTGCGAAGCTTCTGGGGTTTGTTAATAAAGGAACACAGACATAAGAATGGAAAGACTTGATGAGAGAACTAAAATAAAACTAGTGTTTGTGTAATGATTGGAAAGTAATTACTTTTAAAAACACTGCACTTTTTTTTTTGAAATTTTTCTCTTGTCTGTCTTCTATTAAATGATTCTAATCTGGTCACTCCATATAATCTGTATGAAAAAAAAAAAGTTTTTCTATATACAGTTACATATTCACTTGCCTCCTCTACCCCCTATATGAATATACATTACTCTAATATGGGTGTGCAATGGAGCTATGCCTATTTGTATCACATGACATTCTAACACAGCATCTGCACCCTTAAGATACTACGATCTTGAAAAAAGTGTATGAAATATCTACAGTACAGTTAATAATGTAAATAAACTGCTGTGAATATTCATTATAATTCAGAATGTATTTTTTTTTCCAGTTGCCACTACCTTCATGTGTTTTTCCAACAGTTGTATTCTACCAAGGAAAAAAAATATGGAAAATTAATTTCATGGATTCATGCTGGGAAAATTACCACTGGAGCGGATGTAGTAACATTTAATACTGCACTCTGCAAGAAATTCCAGTGATTGTGTTAGAGATACTCATGATATAAGATGTAAAACATCATGGTTGTCAAAACATTTCCCTAATTTGACATACTCAAATAAATACAGAGAATGAATTATAAAGCCCTTGCTTTTTGCAGCTGTTCGGAAAGAAACATGGTGAAGAACAAGTTTGTTCAAGACCTGTTTTTTAGATTTGTTTCGACTCCTATCCACATCAATAAGTCCTTGCCAGGGTAAGTAAATGTTTCACAGACCTGATAAACACTGGTTAATAAGTTATTATTTGAGAATCAATCTGTACTTATCCAGGTTCTGCCTGTTAATAAATGGTAAGGATTATTTCTGCCTTTAACTCCTCTGCTTTTCTCTGTGGATTCATCACTGAATATTCCAAAAGCAAAGTTGTAAAAAGCTTCAACTGAAAAACAAAACAGATTGGAAAAAGAAAAACGAAATAGCTCCGGAAAGCTCATTTGAAATTTATGAGGGATTTGAATTTGAATACCTGAATTTGCCAGTCCACAAAGGAAGAAAGTAGGAGGCTTCAGTGAAGAAGTTTCCTGTGGTTCTTCCTTTGTAACAAGTCACAAAGGAAGGGGTTCTGTACTCAGGAAGGCTTTGTAAAGCTGTTCAGTTTGTGCCTACGTCGAGACTGCTGTCAGGATGGTGATGCAGCTCGGGAAAACTTTATGGGCTTTAATTTGCCTTGATCTTACATCTGTTCTCACATCAACAGCCTAAGGACTTCAAGAAAACAGAAAAGTTTGGCTATACTGGATGTTCAAATAATTCACAAGACCTGAGAGTCTCTTTCAGTATTTGTTTACTGTTGGAGGTAACTATATACAATGCACCCAAGTCAGTTTTGCGTAAAAGAGGGGTTCTCTGTTTCCATAACACGGATCACATCCAAACAATGGGAGTCCTTTTCAGTTGCAAATAGTACATTAGATCTTATGGGTAAATAACAATCCTACAGCAGCATTTTTTTTGCAAGGAGTTTTGATACTTTTTTTTCACGAGAAAAATCTAAAACCAGGGAATAATACCTAGAACAAGGTAATCCAACAGTTTCCTACAGGTCACACAAGTGCTGACTACAAGATGACTTTTCCATGGTCTGTGGACCATGAATCATTGCATCCTTCGTAAAAATAGACCTTGGAAACTTACATATCTGGTATGTGCAAATAAGGACTGTATGCAGGGTAAGAAGGCAAAGGGATACAGAAGAGCTTTCAAAAAAAAAAAATTACTGAGTTCAGGGAAGTTTTGTGACTCAGGGAGTGGGACGCTGTTTTAGTCAAGAGCATGTGTATGCTTCTGTGACACAGACCAGGGAGAGCACTGGTTTTCGAAAGACATGAAAACAGGCTTTTAGCCATTTGGGTGCTAAGAGCTGTCTTGAGGTAGAAAACTGGGAGAATAAACCCACTTGTTAGAGCTGGGGAAGCAACTTCAGGGAGAAACTAGAGAACTGGAAGGGGCAGGTTTGAAGAGCAGAGTGGGTTAACTCAGTGGAAATGTCAAGCTTGAGCTAGATGCTGAAATAAATTTATAAGAAACCAACAATCTGCAGCTAAATGTCCCTGTTCTGTCTCCTGCGCTACTCCAGAAAAAAAAACAAACATGAAAATCTGTCAGAGAAGATAGGTTGCATTTGTCACATCTTAGTGGTAAAACTTAAAGAATAGACAATGTTGACTCTAAGTCAGCACAAAGAGCAGGGCTGGAAGGACCTGTGCTGGCAAAACACTGCTTTTTGGTTGTGAAAAGGTAAGTATAAAATGGTTCCTCAAGTTGGTTTAACTTCTTCTAAGAGATAAACTGACCTAGCAGATAGTGAAAGGAAATTAATATAGTTCATGACTGAGGACATGTCTCTTTTTTTTTTTTTTTTTTTGTAGGAAATGAGAAAGCAGAACTTTTGAATTTGAAAGAAATCTGAGTTTAATGAACAGGTACCTGGAAGGTTGATGACATTCATTCTTTACACAGTGTATTAATTCAAAGGAAACCTCTATCAACTTGAGGCCAAAGTAAGTGTAATTAACTTAAGTAAATTAATTCATTAAAGTAACAAATAAGAAAGCTACAACAATAGAGCTGAGAGGAAATGAAGACATGATTGTGAGGGTCAACGTATTGTTGGCTAAGATAAAGAAAAACACAGGTGGCTTTTGAGAGATGACAGGCTGAAGCATTGCTGATATGAAAAATATTTACAACAAATGAGAAGTGAATTTAACAGTAAAGACATACTGTTTTTTCATGGCCTTGAACTTTCTTTTCTTGACTAATCAAAATTTGGCAGAGATTTTAACAACACTCATAGGTACCTGCTACATTTGTTAATGCTTCTACTAAAAGAATACTTCTGCTGCACCTATTAAACTGTTTATAATTTTGCACTTTGACATAATTATCTCTGTCCCATCAGAAAAATTTCTAGGCTACTTGATGCTGTTAGAGTTTAGTGACAGCAACTCTGATTAAGACCCACTAGTTATTTAATTTAATGACTAGAACCTGCAATTTAAGAAGTATCTTTTTTTTTTATGGTTTTTTTGGAGTTCTATAAGGACAGCTGAACTCTTCTGTTAAAGGAGCCATGCAGATGAAAACAGCATTACAGGAAAATGTACTGTTGGCAGTATTGGAGATTTTAAAGTACTACAATCAAACTGTTAAGTTGCTAAAGAGGTTTACATCTCATGCCACCTTGTTTTCATGGAAGACTTCAAAATAAGTTTTCAACCAGATGAGCTGTAAGATCAGCCTTGTATCATATGATGTGAGGATATAAAGTCATGAGCTTGAAAAAGAGAAATGTAGAGCTGCTGTACAATTAAGTATTTCCTCTATTATATTTTGTGCATATATCTGACCAACTGTAGATTACATTACTTTGCATGGAAAACTAACACTTACTTTAAAAGACAATTTTTCTGCATCATGTTTCTTCCTGGCTTCTATCACATTTACTAAATTTTCATATAACTATCTGTGCCTTGGGAGACTCAGTCATCTTAAAAAAAAGTACCTTTTTAAAAGTAAGCCTTAACAACTCTTCAAACTCAGGGGTAGAAAAGGAAGGAAAATCAGAACCAAGACAGGCTGTGTAATGGAGAGAAGGCAGTAAATTTCTCTTCATTTCACCAACTTGTATATTCTTCTTGGTAATCCACATGGCTGCTGAGTCATAGATTTATTCTACATGTAACTTTTAGGTCTTGAAAATAAAAATTCTATGGTGTAAAATCGTTGTATGAGTACATAAGACTTGAATGAATCACATGCATCCCTGATCCTGGAGGTGAGCAGCAGGGACTTTGCAGATAAAAGTAATGCCATCCAACATATCATCACTTTTGGGTCTGTGGAGGCAGTGGTGGGGATGTGATCTACTGGGAGCTAGAATGGTAATTTTCCACATGTTCAATGTTAAACAAGTCAATAAATCAAGGAACCAGGAATTTTTCCTGTATTCATTTTGGGGACAGTAAAAGAAGCTTGTCTTCACAATGTGTGAACAATTCATATTTTAGGCATTTTCAGCATGCCCAAGATCTCACTTGCCTGCTCCCATACAACTCTGTAGAGTAAGTCGAGAGCTTATGAAAAAGAGTTAAGATGATATTGTGACTTATGAGGGGTAGCGACAAGCATGGAATGGATGTGCTGTGACATCTTCAGAAGACAACTGGTTATCTGTGACCACAGTAGACCCTTCCTGGTGATTATGTTGTCCCTCCCAGCCCTCTTGTCTATTTTAGTCTTATGCCCACCAATGCTAGAGGCTTTAGAAAGCTGCTGTCAGCTGTCTTTGGAGAAATCTGCTGACTTCGTACTTGATTCACAGACATCTATATTGCACCACTGATGATGCTAATTTACAAAGACAGCTAATACTGAGAGCTATCAGTATATCTGCTGATCATAGAATCATAGAACAGTTCAGGTTGGAAAAGACCCCTGGGATCATCAAGTCCAACCATTAGCCCTACACTACAACCATTAACCCTACACTACAAGTTCACCCCTAAACCATACCACCCAACACCACTCATCGCTCTCTACAAGTACCTGAAGGGAGGTTGTAGAGAGGCGGGAGTCGGTCTGTTCTCCCTAGTGGAGAGTGATGGGACGAGGGGAAATGGATTTAAATTGCGCCAGGCGTGGTTCAGGTTGGATATTAGGAAGAATTTCTTTACTAAAAGGGTTGTCAGCCACTGGAACAGGCTGCCCAGGGAGATCCACCTGGATCTGTCCCTAATGACCTGTGAGAAGAGACTAGCACCAACCTCTCTACAATGTCCTTTCAAGTAATTGTAGACCATGATGAGGTCCGCCCCCTCAGCCTCCTCTTCCTCAAACTGAAAAGTACCAGCTCCCTCAATTGCTCCTCGTAAGGTCTATTCTCCAGGCCCTTCACCAGCTTTGTCACCCTCCTCTGCACTCGTTCCAACACCTCGACATCCCTCTTATACTGAGGTGCCCAAAACTGAACACAATACTCAAGGTGTGGCCTCACCAGTGCTGAGTACAGGGGGACAATCACCTCTCTATTCTGCTGGTCACAAAATTTCTAATACAAGCCAGGATACCGTTGGCCTTCTTGGCCACCTGGGCACACCGCTGGCTCATATTCAGCCGGCTGTCGATCAGAATGCCCAGGTCCTTTTCTGCCAGACAGCCTTCCAGTCACCCCTCCCCAAGCCTGTAGCTTTGCATGGGGTTGCCGTGACCAAAATGCAGGACCCTATACTTGGCTCTGTTGATCATATGCATCTGGAGGCTAAGAAAACATCTTCATAAGATGGGCAGACACAGTTTTCCATTTCCGCTAGTGTGACTCAATCCTGATTATATGGGATTTTTTCATCACAGTTCAGTGTCTTTGTTGCTTGCTGCATCTGAAGACAGTAACAACAGTAAAAAGTCAGCAAGAAATCTCTCAGCACCTTCAAGAGCAAAGAGAAAAGGTGCTGAACTGCCGTGTGTCATTCTCCCAATTCAGAGGTTTGCGAAACAGTCAAAAAGAGGCAACTACCCTTGCCCATTTCATATTCTGTGCAGACAGAATTTTTGTGTCCTAATCTCTTAATCTAGTTCTTAGTGGTGTCTTCTTCCACTGCAAAAAACCCCCACAAAACAACATCCCAAACCAAACCACAGATAAATATCTATCAGAGTCAGCAATAGAATTATATATATCAGATTTAGCAAAATACTTAGATGGATAGATGAGAAGATATATCTGTAGCTGCTCATTTATTGTAATGTTTGCAATTCTGAGAAAGAAACATGAAAAGTTAAAAAACATAAGTGCATTTTAACTCTGCCATTCCTTATAATATTTTTCTTGTGTGTATTACTATGGCTTGCAGGGTAAACACATAAAGCAATGAACAGACAAAAAATGCTCCCAGTAAAAGAGAATTTATAAATCTTCAAATAATGTTGAATGCAAGTGGGCAGTACATGACAAAATGTTCACACTTCTACATCAAATCTAACTAGTTTACCACTACATATTTATGCTATAAACTGTGAACTAAAGTTCTTCTATAGGCGAGCAAGCCAAATGAAATGACAGGAAAAGACAACTTCTTTCACAGGTATGGGATAGGGCAGGATTTTGTAGTCCCCAGTTCTGTTGATTTGATTGGAAAAGTCTTTAAGAATCCATTTCTATCTTCATTATTTAAATGGAATGTTAATTTATTCTGGAAATGCAATTAGTGAAATAACGTCTTTAATCTTTGCCCTGTTTGAAATGGAAAAACAATTCTGCCTGTCTCAGTTACAGGTTCTGAGACTGAAACCATATGTGTATGAAAATGAGTGCATTCCATGATGATGGGTACTAGTTCAGGAACTATGTATTTTATGGTCTTTAGACACAAGTATCTTTAGAATAAGTTGGTTGGTTTGGGTGTTGTTTTTTTTTTAAATAAAAGTAGAAGCATTGTTGCTGCCTGTGCTAATAATAAACTAATTTGCAATCACCAGAGTGCAAAACTTTCAAGATTTCCCAGTGAAGTGGATTTATGTCTTCAAAATGCAAAGCATAGACATTTTATTTATAAATCACTGTCTAATATTTACGTAGGGATAATCTACCAAAACATCTCAACAGCATTTACTGTGTGGTTTTGCAGTTGTCATGCAGAAAAAATTACGACTGCTTAAAAATATTGATTGTTATGATACAATACTGTGTATTGTATCACATCAGCTTCACAAATACAGAAAATTTTTTACAAGATAAATTCAAAATTCAAGAAGTGTTGTCAAACATGGAATTATCATAATGGATCAGACAGAAATTTATTCCTTCACTTACATTACAGCACCCTTGGCTGACTTTCACTTTTGTTAGAAGCCAGTCCTTGTTAGGCTGTACCAGTTTGGGCCCTTAAACAGCAAAGGCACCAATAAAGTGGTCCAGTTAAGTGAAGGGTGAACAAGGTGTTTGGGGCTGGAGCACTTGCCCTGTTAGGAGAATGTGCAGAAGCTAAGCTTATTTGGCCTAGAGGGGAGATGGCTTAGGTAGGGGCTCACAGCAGCCCCCAACACCTACAAGGAAGGGACCAAGGAGTTGTCATCAGGCACTTCACAGCAGTGAAGTTGAAAGAAGAGAGATTCAGACTGGAGATAAGGAGACCCTTTCCTCCTGTGGACAGTTGGGCAGGGGTATAGGTTGTTCAGGGAGGCTGTGCCAGCTCAGTCCTTGGAGATTTCCAAGCCCCAAGAGGACACAGCCCTGAGTGGCCTGGTCTGAGCTCACAGCTGTTCCTGTCTGAGATGGAGGCTGTGCTGGAGACCTTCTGACCTTCCTTTCCACCTGAGATATCCTGTGATCCTGTGTTGGGAACTGACAGAAAGAGACAGCCCATCCATATAGATGTGCATGGCAATAAGCCAAACCACACAGCCAGATCCTATATTCCACTGTTCCTGGGAGAAATTCACTGTTCCTCAGTAAATTTCTAACATCACCTAGGTCAAGAGCAAAATTCCCAGTCATTTTGCCAGGATATTACCCATTATATTTTGTCTTTAAATATGGAGAAGGAATACTGGAGTTTTGCCCTGAGCTTCAGAGAGGTCATGTCACCCCATATGAATGAGGGTGTCCAGCCCTGTGTTGACCAGGGAGCCTGAGCCAGCTGGAATCTGCACTCAGCTCTTAGCTAAGTATCTAAAATTAGATAGACAGTATCCAGGCATGAGAGTTAAAACAACATTGAATATTTGGTTTGTTTGTCGGTTTGTTTTTTTTTTTCTCTTTTTTTTCCACATGTACCTAATCTCAGATTGGGCACAGCTCACTTTTTTCTAGGAAACAAATATACATGACTGATGCTCGGTTTTCAAAGTTAAGCATGTATAATATATATACCTACATTTGCCTAAATTGTGTGGTTGCCAGACAGTAAATACAAGTTATCTAATTTCACCTGCTGACACAGAGTTAGACATACCTCATATCCATAAAGAACTCCAGTCAGTTCTCATGCATATTAAATTCACAGCTTCTTGCATTTCCATAGGCATATAATATATACATATATATATGTACATGACTTGGATATGTCTGAAGTTTTCTCTTCTTGTATTTGTTCTCTTGTTCTCTTCATTTTACTAGTTCAAATACAATGTATTTGAGATCTAAATACTGACATTACCAAAACTATTACTTTAGAACACTAATTGAAATAATTCTGTTTGTCATCCAGACCATTCCCTGATGTGTACTGATATATATCGAACTCAGTCACCCCCTACACTTCTGTGCTCAGTCTTTTAGAACATGACTTTTTTTCTGAGAAGGCTAATTAAGAGGCAAAGGCATTAGATCAATGAAACACAAGGAAAATTGCTGTAAACATGTCAAGAATGGTAAGTCTGCCTATTGTCATTTTAATCTTTGGGGAATTGCTCAGGGTAAGAGATTCTTTCCTAATTTCTCACCTTGGCTGGATCAGTTTCCTTAATTTAATGTGTTTGTCTTTTGCTACATTGTTTTCAGTTATACCATTTGATTTAAATGTTTTTGCATCAGAATGATTGACATACAAATTTCACCTTTAATAAAAATCTGTTGCAGTCATGAAACATTTATTACATGCATGGTGTTATGAACGACATACAAAGAACTCAAAAAAATGTTACATTGACTAGGCTAAAATCTATGGCCTGATGAGGGTTACAGATATACTCGGGTGTATATAGTGAAGAAAACTTTCTTCTTGACATCATACAATGTAAAAAAATCTTAACTTTTGGAACTCCAAGAGGAGCTCTCTTTTGTATCATCCTAGACACAAAGCTTTATTTAACTTTAGGTGTAATGAGTGGTTTCAGTACCAACAAGTCTTTTGAGGAGGTAAATCTTTTTGAATGACAGTGGTAAACATTAATTTAAAATATACCACATTATATTTTAAAAAACCAAACCAAACCAAAACATAAAAATCTAAGAAAAAATATCTACATTTCAAGATGTCTCCATAATTAAAGGCAATTTTACTTTACTATATTTCTATATCTGGATCTTTAGTCCCACATCCCTGTTTACAATTTTTTCCTGCCCCTTGTTCTGCCAACAGATTTTTGAGGAAAATTACAGGACTGGCATGCTTATAGTTCCTCATGAATAAAGACCGATTCCTGCCTAGAAAAGACATATCTGGCTAAACAGCTATCAAGCGGTGAGGGCTTGGCTTAACTTATCTGTGTTGTTGGCTCAGATCTACTTTTTCTTCTCTCCACAGGGCACTCCCATAAAGGAGGCAAAAAAAGAGGAATATGTTTTCAGTTCTTTCACTGCTCCGAAGAAGATGCTACCAAAGGTTAAAAATAAATGAAAATGTATAGCCATTTCCAAAAACATACAATGGATATGATTTTAAACATCACAACATACAGATTTTTTCACTGCAGTAGTGTGTTTCCTACATGCAGGTGCAGGATATTGATATTTGAGCTCTCCTCTATGCTTCTTTTCAAGGACTGAGCGCATTGCAGTTATGGATGAGAACTGAACTCTACTAAAAAGACCTGAAATGTACTCACTCGTTGCAGTGGGAATTGAATTTGCGCCTTAGTGCCACTATCTGGGCTTCCAGAAAATTTCCAGAGGTAACTGGAATGGTCACCCCATTAACACTGCACCCAGAAAGCTGGCACCTGCCTAGCTAGAGCATTTTGACTTCTTTCATTGCAAATTTCAATGGGCTACTAATTCTGAGGATCTGTGGCTCTGCATTCTTTAATAATGAGGTCCAAGTTTGTACATGTAGAGACAGTTCAAAATCAACACCATGCAACCTGCTGATGAGTCCCAGGTAGACTTTTGCCCTTTTGTTCGTCCCTTTTTCTGCAATGGCCGGTGTCCAGAGAGGACTCCATCTGACCTCCTGATTTTGATCTGGATCCTGAGTTCCCGAATCCAGCTCCCTGTATCCAGCTCCCGCCGCCGCTGAGCCTGGGGCTTCCCCAGTGCCTCCTGCTCTGCAGCATCAGTGGGGATTTCTATCGGGGGAGGGAGTCGGGTTTGATATCGGGCTACTATCTATAGTTGTATATAGTTCTTTACTTTTATCTTTTTACCATTATTTCTACTATTTTCATTAAAGCTGTTCTAGTTCTTTTCTTCTCTAACTCATAAGTCTCTCTGCCTCATTCCCTTTTCTCTTCCTGTTTGGGGGGGGGAAGAGGGGGTTAGAGAGCGTCTGTCCACGTTAGTGGCCGGCCCAGCCCTAACCCACGACAGATTTATGAAAGGGATGAGGAGCCTGGGAGGGATGGATGAGAAGGGCTGGGGAAGTCCCCAGTCCTGGATGGACCTAGCACACACAGCCCTGCTGTGGCACGGTGCCAAGAAGGTTTCTGTAATCACCTGTCATTACGCTTCTTCTGGATGGGTGTAGACTTCATCATCATCATGATTAAGCAAAGAGGAAGCTTTCCCTGGTAAATGTGTGCTGCAGATAAAGAGAAAATTACTTCCATGAACACATCGCCTCAGCTGCTGGAACAGGTTGCTACGTGGCCTCATTGCCAACTAAAAATTTGCACAAAATTTTATAACATATTTTTTTTTATGCCGTGTCTTTTAGCAGTAAAGCTTTATTTTGTGTTTGTTTGTTTTTCTTTAAAATTACAGTCTGCAGAGACTCATATTTCTAATTTACTCCCCAGGTCATGATTTCACCCTTTCTTTTCCATGAAAGAATCTGCAGTTATTTTCCTTTAGAGGTGCCAGGCTATATTTTCAACTGAAATACATTTTGTTCTGAGAGATAGGACAGGTCATTCACAGTCACACCACAGAGTAGCCTTACCATGGTTAAAAACCAGCTAGTCTGACATTTAGAGAGTTCTGACTCTACTATGGGCTGTGGTAGATCTGCGGCCAGCACAGGGATTTCATACCTTTTCATTTCAGAGGGGTTAGATTATTACTCAGATATAAAGCAATGAAGTAGACATTTGCAAATCCCTACTTTGCTGAAGTTTAATTTGAATGGGAAGGTGGTGAATATATCCAAACGTGTGTTGCTCGACATGCTCTGGCTTCAGTCACAAGACCCATGAATCACAGCCAGTTGCAAAAGCTGTCTCAAGGAACCAGTTAACTTTAAATATAGTCTCCTTTTTAAGGGTTTCACTGAACTGAAGCCAGGAAGATTAGCTGCAAGATATTAATAAGAAGCAATATATATATTAGAATCATAAATATATCTTTCTCTGTACTATATAGTTTTGTGAGGCATTTGTCATCAAAATGGTCTAGGGGAGAGGGCAGCACTGAATTTTGGCCTGTAAATGCCATTACCACACTGACGAGGGAAAAGGCAAACAACTGAGCTTTTTCTCATAGTGTCTCTTGAAAAAGGTCCTCTTCATGATTTTATTGGTTATTTTTTACGGTACAGAGATGATGCTTCTTACTGAGAGCCATGTAAGCTTTTATAGGCACTGTTGAGTTTCTCATCTGTCAATACCCCCAAATGCTTCTCTTCAGGGCTACTGTCAACGCACTCTGTGCCCAGTCTGTATCTATACAGGGTTGCCCTCCAGGGTCAGAAAGTCCCGAGCACACCCAGCAAGGGGCACCTTGCCAGAGAGGTGATCTCCTTGCATCACATGCCAGAACAGCATGGCTTGCTTTTAACTTAGTGGTTCTCTTCCTGCCACACTCTGCCTGTGCAGTTCTTGTCCTTGCTCCTCAGCTGCAGCATAAAGAACAATCTTTATAATCACCACCATTTCACTATTATTTTCTACTTTCTACTGTTCTATTAGCTGTTGCCTCTTTTAATTTCTACTCTCTCTTTTTGGTTCTTCTTCATGCACATCAAACTATAACAGTGCAGATGTGCTGGCAGAGGTGGCAGAACTTTTACTGAATGTTTATGAGCAAAGGAGAGACACTCAGGTTTGTCAGTGGCCACTTTAACCTACAGTCCTACACTCACCAACTGTTTTAGATGACCTGCAAGGGAATCAGAGGAGATCACAGAGTTGTTCTGGTACAATATCTACAAGTCCAGGTGGGGGGGTTGGACTAGATGATCTTTGAGGTCCCTTCCAACCTCTAACATTCTGTGATTCTGTGATTCTGTGATATCTGCACATGCGCAGGAGGTGTGACATAGGGTTCGGTGGTGAATAACGTGAGAGGACAATAAGAAGTAATAAATAACCCGGACTTGCTTTCAGAAAGAGTTCCCTGAATGACGTCTATGGACATAATTGCCAAGCACCAAGAGCTGCTGTGCTTTCCTAGATGCAAATTGTAGTTGCCTTTTCACCTGAAAACTTAATTAATCTTCAGTGTGGAACATTGTGTCATCTTTTGACTATAGTGAAGGTTTAAGCACCCACTGGATGTGTGAACAGAAGTATGTAGTTGTTTTAGTATCAAATGGAGCTCCTTGTTCTCCAGTTCTCAGAATATACAACAGAAGAAATTCAAAACTCCTAATGCTACAGCACAAAATCCCACAGACATGTGAACAAGATTATTACTGTTTTACCTCTAAACAGGATTACAAAGAGAATTCCAAGAAAAGCAAGTAAAATTAGTGAACTTCTGAAGAGTACAAGGAACCAAAGTAACCTTGTTTGAAGTCATTGGCACTCAGATACTTCAGCAATGCCAGGGTCTAACTGTGCCTGGCTTTTCATTTTGTATACTTCTACATTGCTCTAAGACAATTTGCAAACAGTATGACAGAATGGAGGATTGCCTTGAAGTGCTCTATTATTAATGAACTCACACAGCTCTGTACTGCATTTCAGGACAGGAGCAGAGGAATACCATGTGCAAGTGAAGCTGCAGGCTTGTTTGAGTAAGCAGCATGTAATTATCCAGACTGGAAGGTGGCCAATGCACTAAAGCTGACTCTCTAACACTAACCTTGCAGCATTCAGAACCCAACGTATTTGCAAAATGTTTGCTGCAGTTCATTTTCCAAGGTTCAGCATTAGACGGGAATATACGCTCCATTGCATTCTGATGGCAGAACGTCCTCCTGCCGATTATAGTCCCACAATCTACTTTTGCTTCCTAAACATGATACTTTTAATTTTTCTCTGTTAGGGAAATGGAAGAATGAGAACAATAGCTTATTCCTTCCTTTCCGACAGCCTGGATACATTTAAGTGGTGGCAGAAAATTACTCCCCAGAGTCTTCTCTCAGATCCAGACAACACAAGTCTTAAAATGGTGAGAGTCATGCACGTCAGAATGAAGGTCATGCATGTCAGGATGAGGGTCATGCGTATCATGAGCACTTCACAAAGATACTCTGTACTGTGTCCCAGGGAGTATGAGATATCTTTGAGATCATAACCATTAGCAAGCCTGCCAAACTTTGCTTACTTTTAATTTATCTACTAAGCTGCTGTCAAAAGCGATGTTCTCTCTTTCCTCATTCCTCATACAATATCAAATGACTAAAGAAGGAAGCTCAACAAGTCACCACATGGAATAACTGGGAGGGAGAGGCTATTCAGTTTGTGCTGGGGTGGGAGCAGGAACCAGTTCAGCTGTGGGGTTTGTTTTGGAATGATTTGAAATGGGTGAGAGGTTCAGAGATTTGTTGAGGCAAAGGTTGATACCTGCAACGAAGAGGCTATATAGGTTTGTTGGTAGAAGTCAGTTTACAGGAACAGAATCTTTCATGCAGCATGACTTACAAACTCTGCCACCTGGGATTCAGGCAGGGATGCCTAGTTCAATGGAAATATCATGCTTCCAGATATTGCATAAGCTTTTGGAACTAGAATCAAACAATGGGTCTTTTAATAATCCAAATATTTCAATTGTGCACTACTTTGTTATCTACCTTTGCATTTTCCCATAATGGCAAGGCTTTGGGCCTGGATGATTACATTTTCCAGAGAGAAAACATATTCACCCAATTTTTAATCTTATGTATACAGGAGGGAAGAATAAACCCGTTGTTGGCTGCCTCTGAGCTAGCGGAGTCAGCACTCAAATAGAAAGTAAAATTGAAAACACCCAGATGTAACAATAGAGAGCAACATGGACCACGTTGTTCTTCCAAGCACATTTCTACAGCAGGTAGAGTTCAGTAATGCCTAATGATTTAAATCTGTAGCACGGAATGACTGCTTGTTTTCCTGTTTGTACTTAGCTAACTCTAATGAATGGACACATCATGATTTTGTCAGGCAAAGAGTAATTTTTTTATTTTTTTTAAATATATTTGGCTTCTCAGAATAGTACAGGGTTTTTTTACATTAAGACTTTTCCTGAGCTTTATCACAAAGTTGTGTTTTGGACACTTTTTTCATGCACCACTGAATTTGTTGACATCTTTACTGAGCTCAGCCAAACAACGGAATAATTTTGTATTTCATAAATACAATTGAGGTGGCTCACTAGATGATGCCAGAAGAGCTTTGAAGACTAACTGTCCCAGAGCTGTCTTCAGATGATTATTTAACAAATTTCTCCATCACTGAGATTTTTGTCTTGCCTTATTTAACAATGTCAGCATTGATTTCAAGACAAATATATTGAAAAACAATGTAGGACCTGCTGGGGACAATCTTTTTAGTGGGATCTTTTGTGGTAGGAAAAAGGACAATGGTTTTAAACTAAAAGAGGGTAGATTTAGACCAGATATAAGGAAGAAATCTTTTACAATGAGGGTGGTGAACCACAGGAACATGTTGTTCAGAAAAGTGGTAGAAGACCCTTTCCTGGAAACATTCAAGATCAGGATGGACAGGGCTCTGAGCAACCTGATCTAGTTGAATATGTCTCTGCAACCTGTAGGGGGTTGGCCTAGATGACCTTTAAATGTCCATTCCATCCCAAAACATTCTATGATTCCAAGCAGTCCTATTCCAGTGTTTCTACTGCCAAAGTGTTTTTGTACTATCTTTTCTTCCGTGGTTGAGGCCATTCTGAAAAAGCTTGAATTAAATGTTCCACTGACATTCTCAGTGACAGCAAGTGCTCCTATTTTATGCATCTCCACACTCTTTATCTTTCTTCTGTTCACCTCTACATTGTTTCTCTATTAAACTCTTTGGAAAACTGTAACAAGAGGAAGTGCTACTCCTGTAAGCATAATTTGACCGAAATGGCTAGAGATTTCTACTAAAGACATAATTGTAATAAGAGAATTATGTGAATATAAGTGAATAACTGCTTAGCATTAGCAGATGTAGTAGCTTGTTAGTTCATTGATCTCATCACTGTTAAAACTAGAATTTATCAATTTTTTTTAAATTTTTCTTTCTAAGATTTAATCTTACACATAATGTTTCTACATTTGACTTTATGAGTTTCTCTATGGCTAGATAAATATACTCATAGTATATTCCTGACAGCTAAAGTCTCTATCAGGAATTAGCTTTTGAGGCGTACATGTCCAATTTTCTAAAACGTCCACAGGATTTGAAAGGTGGTTTTTTTAGAAAACCAGTTTTCTGTCTCATCCAACCCCAAAAAGCACTAATAAATTCTAATATAACTCCATAGAATTTAATTTCATGTTAATATACTATATATTACATAAAACATTATTATGCATTCATATTCTGATCAAAATGAACACTACTCAAATAACAATTGAGACATTATTTCAAAGGGTCATTAGAGAATCATAAAACAGATGGCAAGGTCTAAACAAAATGAATGGTAATCAAAATGGTATTAAGTACTTTGCAAATAGGACAATAGTTTTGATTAACAGCAGGAATTACAGAGATAATGGGAAGGTCTACAGAGCTCTGAAGTGGTTTTTGGTGTTGCAGTCTGAAATAATCTACTGTGACAGAAACAGATCTCACACCATTTAGTCAGATCAGCTTTCTACATTGACTTCAGCTGGTGTGTTTTCCTGTATGGAGAGTACAGGTCATGATGAAAAATAGGATATGAAATCTCAAAGCTTATTGAAGATTACTTTTCACTATTTCCCTTTTATTGGTTATGGCAGTAGCAGTTAATAACAATAGCGTAATATAGGAGACTTCTGCTTGCTTAGCAGCTAGTAAGAATCTCTGAAAAGAGATAAAAGGATTTGGTAGGCTATTGCAGTGAAAAGCAAAGGTTAAAAGATGGTTAATTTGATGATAATACACTGAACGTTACAAAGCATGGTGCTGTATATAATTTCATTTTATAAAATGGAGTTTTTCTTCATGTAACCCACCATCTATTTGATAAATCTACTTCTATTTCTAAAGGGCTTTTAAAATTTGCTATGAAGGAGGGTGACCTCCTTAGTAGTAAGGAACATATGGGCAGTGTGACACAGTTCCTCAGACGTCAGAATGGGTTTTGCTTACTAGGGTGGATCTCAGCTGAGTATGAAGTGGAACAATTACATACTGCGAACATATTGTACTGGCAGATTTGCTAATTTAGTCATCAAAATTATGAGCAAAATATTTACAGTTAAGGTCAGAAGTGCGAAACAAACGAACTTCTGCTGAAATCATTTTCAAATGTACAGGGTAGGATGACAGTGTTTGAGCTCTCAAGGTCAAAATATGAGCCTTACATCTGAAATGTTGTGCCTTTCTCTTGTTTACCTCATAATAAAAAATGAACTATAACCTCTCTTTTTATGCTTTTCCCTCCTTCCCTTTACACAAGGTCAATAGGAATTATGACTCGAACTAAACTATATGAAGAGAATAATGTAAACTTAATCCTTTAACTACAGCTGTTGAACTCATGAGTTCCATGGGACTAGTGAGATCCAGCAGAATAAAGAATTTGTCTCAGGGGATTTAACTCAAAGGGTCTAAGAAGGTCTGATCCAGCTCTCAGAGAAAGCAATGTGAACTTTTCCAGTGATTTCAGAGAAAACTGGATCAGATCCAACCGTCAGCAAATTCTGAGTTAAAGCTGAAATATATCCCATTTAGTCTTATGTGCTATTTCAGCTCCCTCTCCAGTCAAAAACTACCAAAGTAAATGAAAAATTACAGATCAAAGCTGGGCTTAATATTGCTTGATCTGTATTTTCCCATAGCTACTCCTGCATATTCTCTTATCCCAAAAGACTCAAAATGAAACAAATAAAGCTCACTGTACACACAGTTGTTTATTATAAATACAAGCCAGTTTCTAATGAGGACAATACAGATAAAGAGAAATACATCTGCATTTTAAAAACTTGGTTTTTTATGCAAATATTTTAATTGAAAAAAATTACGATTGTAAACTGAAATTAAAATTGTCAGATTGTTAAAATTCACTCCACTATTTTTATGGATGTTGATTTTAATGGAACTCGTTGGAAATCAGTGTTTCTTAAAGACAAACATCTGGCAAAGAACTTTAGTACCTTTTTATTTATGTAATTTCAGTTACTTCAAAAGAAGAAAGCTGATGGTTATATAAAAGCTATACCAATAAACTTGAAAAATACTACAGAGTTAGCTCTATAGTGTGGGTGTGCAATTCCTCTCCCTCAACACTACAAACATTTTCCTGTACGCTTTCTGTTCTAACAATACATACGACCTGTCCTTCAAGTATCTTTTTAAGAGAAATATTAGTACGAGTAAGTCAGTATGTTGTAGATGGACCTTGGCAGAACAAAAGCATCTTGCTTAGAAACGTACCTGCCCTGGAGCATTTAACAAGAATGTCAAGCCCTAAACTAGGTCAGCTTTGTAATCCTGAGCAGCCTTAGCAAGGCAAGAGCACTGTAAACAATGTGCTAAATTTTTCTTTGCAGTTATCACCCTCATGTTTGCTGTATGTCTCTTGGCCTATTTTTATAATTTCCTTGTTGCTAATGTTTGGAACCCAAAGCTTTTTCTCATGGACACTGACAAGCGAGAAGGAACTCGTTGGCACACATGTCCATACTGGCCACAACTGGCAAGAGTTGTGGGAGGGCAGTTCTCTGGGTCACAGCCAGCAAAGTTTGTCCTTGTCCAGAAAGCTGTATCACTTGCATTCCTAGAATAACTTCACCCCAAACCTCAGGATTCCTTACAGGTTTTCTTCTTTAACAGTGAATGTTATTTACTTTGAAACGGTCCAGAGGAATATGAATGTTTTAAGAGGCTCTGCACACTCTCTGGTGGTGGAAGTGGTTGTTGGATGACAGCAACTGGGAGCCTGGTGAATGGCTGATCCCAGTGTAAGAAGCAAATGTTGGGACCTTAACAGGGACTGATAGAAGACATGTTTCCTTCCCTTTCTTTCCCTGACATATTTCCATTCTGGACAATGGTATATGTCCATTTTCCTGGGACAAAGTCACTAAGGATCAATTAAAAATGTTTCAGTTTTGTCAGGCTGTATATGGCAATCTTGGCCAGATGTTTAAGCAGGACTCAGATTCGGCATTGCAAATGTCAGTTACTTTAAAATGGAAAAGTAATGTCCAGATGCAACCAGTCTTTTATATGCCATTGCAATATTGTGCTCTACAATTTTGCTGTTCCGAGTGTATTTTCATTTGCTATCAATAATCGACATTTTATCTATGAAACAGGAACAGTTTGCCCAGAGAAGTTGTGGATACCCCCTCCTTGGAAGTGTTCAAGGCCAGGCTGGATGGGGCTTTAGGCAACCTGGTCTAGTGGAAGTTGTCCCTGCCTGTGGTTTGGAACTAGATGATCTTTAAAGTCCTTTCCAACCTTGACGTTCTACGATTCTATGATCGCAGCACACCTGTTAATGACATTGCTGAAAAAAAATAAAGTGGCAATAAGCTTGAAAGTAAATACTGCTATTATTTAACGAGCAACCTCCCATTATGCCCATTACTAATCTCCTTAGTGCTTAGTTTAATTATGTCACTGGAATGCATACTTAACATTACCCATAACAGTTAATGAGCTGATTCTTCCACAGTCACCTGCTCCTATTAACCAGTAATCTAATCGGGCTAACTGCTACGTTTCAAGGAATAACCAATAAAGAAGGCAGCAGGTAGTCATGAACTCTGCAGCCCTACTTCGACACTCATTAATGTCAGACTTGTGAATTTGTAGACCACCTGCCAGTAAAAATTTAATTTAGATCAGGCATAAATCCATAATAACATTTCTTTCAAAATTACTAGAGCACACAATACGGTGTTTTGTCACCTTTTTGTTGGCCACACAGGGATAAATAGTACTAATCAGGCATGAGGCCTGATAGAATGAAGTTGAACTCTTTCTTTTTTTGTGTGCAACTACTTTAAATCACATTTGAACTGGGACAATGAATATATTCCTGCCCTAGTCTTAATGCATGTGGCCATGCCATTTTTCTCCCCAAAGACCGCAAAGGTAATGTTATGAGATTAAATTGGCCAGGTTTAGTTAGCAAGGACAGAGAAGGAACTGGGAGGAATGTTTCGTGCCTCACTGTGTTTACAGTGCTGCACATAACAGCATGGGAAGGCATCAAAATAATCCAAATGGAAACCCAAAACCAGTGTAGGGGATTTTTTTCTCAGTAAGCCTAGCCAATGCATTTCTCTGATGTGTGGGTGGTAGCAAGGCAACAAAGTAGTGTCTGTAGCAGCTTAGCAGTCTGAGGGTGTGATCGTGATGTGGGACCTTTTCAGTTCTGTGTCAGTGAATTGCAGTGCATCAGTCACAAAGGTCTCCATCAGAAAATACAGCCAATGGCCAGGAAAGGACATCCCAAGTATGGTATGGAGAAGCTGGTTACCTTCTCATGTAAAGAATTTTCACATAGATGTTCCTTAATCCAAACTCGTGTCATTTGAATGATCTCCTATTTCAGCAGGGACTCAGGCCTTTACAGGTAGGCAGGGTGTACAACTGCATGTTCAGTAACTGCACAGACTGGGAACGCAGATACATTTAAATTGTGAATTGTAGATTTCCATCTAAAAGAAAATGACCCAAAACCTGTACGCTGTGCATTCCTAGATTTTTTTTCAAGTCATAAAAATTTGGGGCAAAGTTTAGAAGACACAATAAGCTGTCAAACCTGTTCTTAGAAAGAGCAATGTTTCCTCATTTTTGCTTTCCTTATGCAGTTCCCTAGAAAGTTGTCTGTAATGTATGTACAATATGTGATTCTAATATCCCCTCAAACAATTTTCAGAAGGCAGATTGCTGTCAGTTATTACATAGTAACTTCTTTTTGTATATATATAGGTTGGGATATTTCAAGAAGTTATTTGTGGTTCTTCCTATTAACTCTTATTCGAACTGTAGTTTATTCCTGACAACATATGGCAGTTTGGACTACTTTATTTCCTGATGTGACATTCCTGTCACTCAATGGCTGCCCAAAAGAAATAAAATATACTGAAGTGCAAAGAGACACTGGAAATGAAACAGAGTGCCAGAGAAAAAGAAAAGCACAGATGAGGAATGCAATTTTCAAAGCAATCTTCCACCAAGCTGTGTATTTTTAGAGATTTTGGATTTTTTTTTAAAATGTGAGAAGCAATGAAAGACTCTTCCTTTTAAATAAAAGAAAGCCTATTCTTCTTTATTGTAAAGTTGCTTTTATACCCCAAAGAAAGATTTCATTACAATTCCAAGATCTGCTACCACCTGTTTTCTCCTTGTACAAGTGGAGAAACACAGAACATTAGAACATCTGCTAAAAAATGGGCTGGAAAGCTGGGCAAAGGTGAACCTCATGCAATTCAATAAGGACAAGTCCTGCATCTGGGGAGGAATAACACCAGGCACCAGTACAGATCAGGAGTCGTCCTGCTGGAAAGCAGTCCCTTCGAGAAAGACCTTGGAGTCCTAGCGGAGAGTAAGTTGTCCATAGGACAGCAATGGGCCCTTGTGGCCAAGAGGGCCAATGGGATCCTGGGGTGCACTAAGAAAAGTGTGTCCAGCAGGTCTAGGGAGGTTCTTCTATCCCCCTACTCTGCCATGGTGAGACTACACCTGGAATACTATGCCCACTTTTGGGCTCCCCAATTCAAGAGAGACAGGGACCTGCTGGAGAGAGTCAAATGGAGAGCTACAAGGATGATTAAGGGACTTGAACATCTCTCCTATGAAGAGAGACAGAGAGAACTGGGGCTGTTTACCCTTGAAAGGAGACGGCTGAGAGGGGATCTTATTAATGTATATATCTGAGGGGTGGGTGTCAAGAGGAAGGAGACAATTTCTTCTCAGTGGTGCCCAGCAACAGAACAAAAAGTAATGGGTTTAAGTTAGAACGTAGGAAGTTCCACCTCAATATGAGGAGAAACTTTTTCACTGTGAGGGTGACAGAGCACTGGCACAGGTTGCCCAGAGAGGTTATGGAGTCTCCTTCTCTGGAGACTTCCAAAACCCACTTGGATGGCCTGTGTGGTTGCCCTAGGGGATCCTGCTCTGGCAGAGGGGTTGGACTAGATGATCTCTAGAAGTCCCTTCCAACCCCTAACATTCTATGATTCTATGAAAACACAAGGCTTGTGGCCCTGCTCTTATTCACAGAACTCATTCTTATATCAACACCATCGATGTGCTTTAGATGAAAATTATCTAAGAAGTATTTCTTTTGTCATGTTTTAATGTGAAGCAGAGCTGGTGCCTGAGGATATCATAAAAAAAAAGCATAAGAAGTAGAAACAAATTAAGCATTGGGAGGAAGAGTTGTGGACACTTGATTTCATATACTGTATCTTGATATGTTTTAGCCAGTCCAGTTTATAGTCTCCCAGAGTACTTCTGGTGACGCTTCAGGGATTAACATAAACCAAAAGCACTTTTGGTTGGCAATTGGCACAGAGATACACTACTTGTTTGTTAAAAGTATGACTGTAGTTATTCTATGCCAGCACTAAAGAACAAATGTATCCTTAGTTTATTATAATAGATGTGTTATACCAAGAAGTTAACAAATTGATTCAAACTTCTCCAAAGTTCTGTTAAGATTTGGGGAATTTTGCTGCATTTATTTTATGTATATATTTGAAGACACACCATCGAACTGGTTATCTAAACCCACATCAAAGAATCACTGAGCCTCCAAAGTTTGTGTACATATGGGAACTGCAAATACACATAGCGAGAAACATACACAGACAGAAAGTACTAATAAAACTTGTTTAATGCAAAACATTCAAAGTGTGTTTTTCTGGAGACCTTGTTCTGTGTGTCTGGCAATAGTTTTCACCAAGGATGACTTTTGTTCAGTGAAAATTCCGTTAAACTTGGCTGGGAAAGGAAGCATAATGAAACTTTGATGTCACCTGGACCAATATAGCAACAGAAACTCCTTGATGATTTTGATGACAGTAAGAGAGAGTAAGGACACTGAAATCCCAAGTAAATTTAGCAGATTTGTTTTCTTTTGTGGGTTGCTTTTTTAGCACAAAAATATAGCAAAAGTTGATGGAAAGTGAAAGGAAAAGAGATGTCGTGATCAAGCTCTGTTCTAAAATAATTAGAAATACAAAATATTCGTAAATTACATGCTTAATATCAGAAGAGTTATGAAGACACACACACACACACACACACACACACACACTCAGAAGGACTGGGAATAAGGAGAAGGTAAGATGATGAATCTGTGATTAGTTTCAGAGAGAGGAAACATCTAATAACCATAAGATCTTCGATTTACAGGTGGATGCAAGGTCAAAATACTGGAAGCTGGTGTTGGGCTGTAATTTTAACAGCAAGCTCAAAACAATGGAAATTAAACAGTGAAACAAATAATCACATAAAGAATGTGGTTTCTCCATCTATGCCTCTAATTTAATGGATTTTAAAAGATATTCTCTGGCTCAAACAGGAATTAGTTCAAGGAATTCCTCTGCTTACAAGGTCAGACACAGATAATCACAGAAGTCCTTTCGGCTCTTACAGTACCTGAATCCATGTTTTTCTGTGAAGCAGTATTAGTAAATTCACCTCACCTAACTTAACCATCTACAAGAGCAGCATCTAGCCCTAACTGGACATTGAAAATCCCTCTATAATCTATGGAGAGAGACAGGAATCCTTGGAGGGCAGTTTAGCCTGCTGCAGATATAGGGCAGGAGAAACCTATCTTTCATGATGGGATATTTACAAGTGGAGGTTAGGAAATAATACTGTCATGCAGAGTTTGACAGTTTTACCCATTTGAAAAAGAAAAGGCTTTTTTTTTGATGCAGCAGACATATTATAAGCAAACCCATGTGGAGTTTGTAAAACTTCTTCCAAAACTCAGAATCCACAGTCCCTTAACCTTCTTTTTTTTTCAGGCAACTTCATATCTTGTATTAGTAAAAATTAAAAAAAAAGAAGTACCAAAAACTCCGAGTTGGAAATATTTGCACCACATTGCAAGTCAGAATGTCTGAGAAGAACTTGCAACAGATAAGTTTCTCAGTCAAAAACTTACCAAACATATTCCAATAGGATTTTAAGTATCTGAGTGACCACATACTGTTTCAACCCATGGGAGCTTAAGTTGACTCCAGTGACAATTCCTTCTCCTAGTACATTTTTTATGAAGTACTATGTTTCCTCCCGGTATGGTTAAAGAATGATTACTATTGAAATGATATTGTATTTTTAACTTCGCCAGTTTGGCATCACTATACACATCAGAGTACCTTCGAGCACCTCTAGCGCCATGGGGCTCTGTGTGCTGTGTATACCCGCAGTGAATATCCAGTTTAAGAGCCGCAGACGTCAGCTTCCTGGCTAGTAGACAAGTGGACAGATATCCTATGTACACAAAAGAGACCAGTGAGCCGGAGACAGAAGGGAGGCCTCGAACACTTGATCTCAAACAATTAGAGGAAAGCAGTAGCTGAAAGCATAGAATTAGACTCTTTGAACTAAAGGATAGCATTTCCAGTGAGAGATGCAATTCCATCTTTAGATTGGTTAGATGCTATTTCTGTTTCAAAACAGACCACATAGAGAATTTAGTTAAAGCATACGGGGCTCCACACTGGTTTAACAATCAAGCTTTTTTAATCTGATTGCAGGATCAGTGGTAGAGTTTGCATGAGTCTCTGAAATCCAAGCAAAATTTCCAGTAAGTTATCAAATCAGAAAAGAGTCTGTGTCAAACAAAAACCTGCACTGAGTAGACAAACTATATTGTCTAAGTAGCTGGCCTTTTTGAACAATTCCTTACTTGCTCTTTCTCTCTATGACACTATTGGCCTAATGTAAGTTTTGATGTAGAACAATACTGAAGAAACTGATCTTTTTAGATTTTGCACCTTAAGACACTTTTTTGTGTGCCTGTAGGCATCTTGCTTCAGTTATGACTGGGGAGTATCCACAATTCCTCTTGATTCCAAAGCACAATGAGAAGTCAGGTCTGGGGGATTTCTAAAAGAAGTTCCTGAAAAGGAGTTTACTTCAGATGAAAAATAACTTACATTCCTTGAGATTCTCATGATCAGTTCCCTATATCACAGTCAAAATCACCATGGTTGCAGGGAAATCCTATAGTTACACTTGCAGGGAAAGAATGCAATGGAAACTGATTTGTTTGCTCTCATACTTTATACATTTTAGCAAGAAATACATATATCAGAATGTACAAGATACTGGTGTCTGCTACTCAGAATTGAAAATTACAGACAGAAAAACTGATGATAATTGTATTGTCAGCAAGTGATATTACTGAACTCTATTAAAAAAAAAAAAAAAAACTGAAATGGGAAACTCATAGGCTATCTAAATCCTAAGTATTCCCAAAGGGGAAGATTTAAAAGAGGAAGCAATTTAAAGGCCTGTAAAATTAGGTCTACTTTACCTATATAATAAATATTCTGAACACAGGTTGAAAAAGCTAGATATAATGTAGACACCAAAAGGAGAAGAATGACCTACTAGGCTGTAATAATATATGTCTGTTGCATTATTTTGTCAAAATGTCTTCAGTAAATGCAATAGCAGAACTACAATTTCCTTTATGATTTATACGGATTTTTTTTTATCTGTAAGGAGTTATTAAAATCTAAGACACAATACAATTAATAACATCAAAAACAGAAGTGTTTATTTGCAATGTGGTAATTTTACCAGAACAGATTTCCTGGTATTTAATTGAAGTAACCATCATTTACTAAATGGATTTAGTAGAACTAATCTTATAGTAAAATCTTATTCTGATGTAGATTACTGTCTAATTAAGTCATGACCAGCAATCCTCAGAAAAAAAAGAAAATAAATTGTATTGATTTTTTCAAGTGAGTTTTAATTCTTCAAATGTGTGAGGCAAGTGGTACAGAAATAGCTTCATTAATCAGCAAGCTGTGTTTAAAGGAGAGTTCCAAATCCTAATAACTTACTGCCCCAAATTGTAGTTATTCTTCTTCTGTGGAAAGCAATGTAACTGCTTTGGGTCTATACATGCTCTGAGTGCAAAAAAGCATTTGTCTTACTGACTACATTACTAATGTCCTCGTAACAACAAAGAACAAACATCATGACTACCATCCCTGAGCTACTAATTTGTGCTTGAATCACAGAATCATAGAATGTTTTGGGTTGGAAGGAGCCTTTAAAGATTATCTAGTTCCAACCTGTCACAAAATAAATTTTTTTCCTCTTTTCTTGTCTAGGCACACATACATTTTTAAACACATATTTTTAAATTGTTGCATTCATTCTAGAATGTTGTGCAAAGCCCAGGATTAAGCAAAAAAGAGCTTCAAATAGGTTGGAATCAGTCTCGATTATTATTGGTAGTTTATTTGATAAACAAGATGAAAAAAAATGGAAAAAAAAGCGCAGAGCCTCTATAGCTAGAACGCCATTCTGAGTCTAATGAAATACAATTTCAATTTCAATATCCTGATCTCCAATCCTTTTGTAAAAGCTTGAATATTGCTGTCTGACAGTACTTCCCTACCTCATACAAGTATTCTGTAGATAATGACATTAGAAGTGTTGAGCCAATGGGCATCATGTGATATGAATATTTTGGATAACTAAGGTTTACATTATATTCTTATTTAATAATAAATTGATATTGGTATGTCTGATTTGAATGAATACCCAAATAATTAATATGCAATTCACATCCATTAACCTACTGAGGTTTGTATACTCACACCAGTTTAAGTAATTGTTGATCCTTTTCATGACTGATTGGATCTTGAATACCACCCTCACAGATTGTCTCACCACATAGCACATTTTACTTCCATAGAAATGCAGACAAGAGGCAGACACAATTTAAAAAAAAAGGAAATCATTATGGTTAGGGTATCTTATGTCAACAAAAGGATTATTTATACATCTGGTGCTGATCCTAATCTATCTGTGGACCACATATTCCTTCAGAAAGAAGTAAAGGACATCATTTGGCCATCTGGGTTTCCTTCCTGCTGGCCACCATAATTCCTGATGAGCAGAGCTGGCATCCAAACAAGCCATGTCTCCAAAAAGCACTTGAGCCCTGAGACCTCAAGATAGACCATAGTATCTCCTTTTAGTTTGCTTTATAATAAGATGTAAGCCTCTTAAGTTCTACTATGGCTGTAATACCTAGTTCTGATGCCTTAACGATCTTCATTTGTATATAGGATTAGAAGGTGCAACAACTGTCGTCCATGGGCTAGCTATAACCGGATTGCAAAATATCCAAAAGATTGGCTAGTGCTCTATCTACTAAGCTGATACATTTTTCACTCACTACAGAAATGGTTATAATTAATTGGCATTTGTGTAAGAAATCAGCATTCCTTTTCTGTAGCGAAAGAGGTATTTTTAACTAGTATCACGTATTTCCCAGTTGCCCATTTGAGCTGCTAGTAAGCACAAAGTCATGTTTTGAAATGAGAAAACGTTATCTACCTTGTCTGTTGTGAATATCTGAAAATAAATATTTAGTTACTCAATGGCAATATAAAAAATCCTGTGCTTATTTTAAATGTGATGTAATTCTGCTCTCTCTATATAGAATATAAGTGAAAAAACCCATAAAGTCTCTGGAAACTATTAAGATGAAATAAAATGTCAGCAGTGGTTACTTTGGCAATTGATTCCTCAAATGCATGGAAAATACTATGGGCAGAAGGCATGTTTGATAGGTTACCTCATGCTAGCCTACAAACAAAAATCTAAAGCTTATTAACATAGCTTAATCTGCTGCCTCTTGTTAGCCACATCCAGAGACCGCTTGCATGACTGCTTGCATGACTGCTTGCATGGTAGTATCTTTTATTAGCAATGCAGCACAAATTTACTACTCTTTGCCACCCACTGTAAAAAAAAAAAAATAATTTTTGAGATACCTGTTGTAATTTGAAACTAGTCATCATGACTGTCTCCCCTAAGAATCTTTATATTCTTTTTTATTGAAATAAACATTTGTGAATAAAGTCAACAGACTGGATAATTTCATATATTCAATAACATACTATTAATAATGAAACTCTGAGTGTTGAAATGTTTTGATGCATTTCAGAAAATCTAGTGAAATTTTATGGACCGAGAATGATGGCACAGTCAAGCACAGAAGTACACTTGAATAATTTTTTTCTTTGTGCAGATATCTTGATATAAAGCTGTCAACTACTTATTTTCTGCACCCGGATGTGTGTTTGTTACATCCTGAAAGTCTCTAGTTCTCACTCTGACAGCTAATGGCAGATTAAGGCTAAAGATAGACTATTGTTCTGCAGCTAGGTGTGGAGACTGCAGACAAACCCTGTTTTCTCCAGGTTGTTTCCCTGTCTTTGATAAAGGCTGTTGTCCCAGGACTATGTCTGTAAATCCCATCTCACTTCACACAGTCTCAAATAAGTTTAACCTGGTGATAATGGTGAATAAGACCCTAATATTTTGCCTGAAGAACCTATGAGACCTTATATGAGCCCTTCAAGGCTCAGGAAACCAGGAACACTGTTTATGGCAAAAACCAGTTGGAAAAGACATGACCTTGTTCTGGTGACCTCACATCCCAAAGAAAACAGCAGCTGTCTCCATGCTGGCTGTTCAAACTTATCAAACTTACCTTCTGCCTCTGTTTTTTGCCTGCAAGTAAAGGAGGAAGAGGTTGCTAAAGCAGCTCCTGCTGATATTTTGCCTGGCCCTAATAGTTTCCAGAGACTGTTTTGTCTTTTCCAGGTGGGTTCAGTTAGATACACTACAATGTTAAATACATTGGCTAACATACATATGAATGAACACTTCAGGAGCACCTATGCTAGCAAATGTCTTGCAAACATAATAGCAATCACCAGGACTTGCTATCATTACTCTCAGAGCACACAGAGGGTTTTATGTCTGGGAGGTTCTCAAACAACAGGTGCTTCTCAATAAGACCTGTGAATAAAACTAACTAGCAATAAAACCAGAGTATGTATTTTCAGCATGTTTGCTCATTTAGATGAATGTTTCTACACAGCTAAACAATTCAAATTGCATAGCACCTGTTCTCCACGTTACTCAGGGAGCAGCCTTGGAGACTGGCCACGCTAGTAAATGTGATCCCAGAGGGAGCAGCACTCATGGGCCTACAGGATCAAACACTTGAGTCTGCTTGAACTCAGTGTGATGAAATATGGAAAAACTGATCTAACGGATATCACTATTTACTGTATCCAAAGAGAAAAAATCCAAGTACAGAGACAACATATTCTGTGTCATAGAATCATAGGATTGTCAGGGTTGGAAGGGACCTTAAAGATCACCTAGTTCCAACACCCCTGCCATGGGCAGGGACATCTCCCACTAGATCAGGTTGCCCAGAGACCCATGCAGCCTGGCCTTAAAAACTTCCAGGGATGGGGCTTACACCACCTCTCCGGGTAACCTGTGCCAGTGTCTCACCACCCTCATGGTGAAGAATTTCTTCCTAACGTCCAATTTGAACTTGTCCATCTCTAGCTTTAATCCACCATAAATTTGGGATATTCTCCTCCCCTTAAGCCAAATAAAATAGAGTTCTCTACTTGCAACATAGCTTTTGGAGTAATTATCTTCAGATTTCAACCTCTGTTCAGAATTCTCAACAGACAGTTTACAATTAGAAATAATGTGGTCAGCAGGACTATGGAAATGATTGCGAGGCACTGGTGAGGCCACAACCTCAAGTTGCATCAGAGGAGGTTTAAATTGGATATTAAGAAAAATTTCTTCACTGAAAGGTTTGTGTATCATTTGAACAGGCTGCCCAAGGAAGTGATTGAGTCACCATCCCCAGAGATATTTAGAAGATATGTAGATGTGGTGTTTAGAGACATGGTTTATTGGTGGACCTGGCATTGCTAGATTAACGGTTGGACTCAACAATCTCAGGGGTCTTTTCCAACCTAAATAATTCCATGATTTTTCATACTTAAGGGAATGTCTTTGCATAATATCACCTTCCTGCAATAAAAATATCCAATATTGCCAATAATGATATCCCTGGGTACAATTCAGTTGCCCAAATATAGTCCTTTATTGTTAAAGATCTCACCTGGTGTTCAGCTGTTGTTCCAGAAGGCCACATGTCTTTTGAAGACTTTGTGCAACACAATTACTGCTGTTGATGTCCCAGATGCTCTAAGGAATCTCAGTGGCACAGGAATAATCAGTCTTCAGGTACTACTATAAAATCCATTACTGATCATTTGCTAAAATATGAGATATCATTGATCAGTTTGTTGGTAAACAAATCAATTTTTTTCCCCTTCATAAGTTATCTAAGGGCAAAGGATTTTATGAGTAGCTAGTCTTCCCATGAGTACTATATCTGGCCTTCATTTTTTATTCTCAAATTTGTGAGGCTTCTCCTTCATTTTTCTGCATTAACCTAAAACAAACCTCACCATCTACTGCCTACTGCTAATGACACTGAACTGCAGTGCAAAGATTCTGCATAGCTGCATTTCACTCAAAACAAGTGACATATGTTGTGTGTTACACCATGATCCAGAAACTGTGATTTAGCTTGGCAAAGCTAGAATATTTGCCTGTGGATAAAATTTTTCCTGTTTTGGGGAGAAAATAACATTTAAAGGCAGATAGTAATCTATCATTTCCACGTAATTGACTCAAACTTTCAAGAAATAAGAGAGGTAAGGTACTTAATACAAGTATTGCAGTAAAAGTGCAGAGAGATGACAACATAAAAGCAATTCTCCTCCCCCCCCCCCCAAAAAAATAACCCACAAAGCATTCAGAGTGGATTTTAAATGTTTCCCATTTTCATAACTTTGATGAACTGACATATTCCTAATACAAATTCTTATTAAAGTATTAAGACCCCAGATTGTTTTTTTAACAGCAATTTTTAGTAGTTAAATAACATCTTCAGTATTTCACTGCCTAAAGTAGGCAGTAATATAGGTTTTGCTATAAATTACGTGTGTTTGTAATGCTCAACATTTTCACTTTAAAATGAGCACATAGAAGAGGCCAGTCCTCAACTAAGAATGCATGCAGCACATGATTTTGATGAGGTGACAGAAACATCTAAGAAACAAAGAACATTCCATCAACACCTACAGTGGTGCTTTTGTAATGAAAATATGCCCTGTCCTACCATCTACTCCTGCACTGATAACTACTACTGCAGCAGCTCGCTCTCCCATTGAGTGTCTGGACTCCCCAGTGCCTTAGGAGAGTTGGTTGTGGCTCAGGCAACCTCCTTAACATCCAGCCTAAAGTGATGGTGTTTATTGGCTCTGCTCTAGCTTCTACAATCATTGGTCCAGGAGCTGTGGAAAACTCAGCAATCTGTTAATCCATTTGTGCCATTTACAGTTCAGATCAATGAACCAGCACTGAATTTCCTCCTGTGTTTTCTCGTCCCACTCTCCTGCTCAGTCTCTCTCCATGGGCAGCTCCAGGATTTCGCTCTCAGCAGCAGGTGGCACACACTGGAAGCAACACTCTCACTCAGCTACTCTGGTCCCAGGCATTTCACCTCCTCAGCACATTTCTAATCCAGCCTCTGAGCTCTCAGGAGACATGTCTGGCCTCACTGTCTACCCTTGGCTTTCTGTAGACCTCAGCCCTTTCTTCTGGATGTTCAAATACTTTTCATGGGAGAGTAGTCCTTGGCATCTGCCAGCTCTATTCTTCTCGCAACCTGTTCTTGCATGATTTAGGCCTATAATCCCACTCCAATAAACTGAAGTTGACATTATTTACTGCTGCCAGTACTGCAACAGCTGCAGCACAGAACAGTTCCTGATGGAAATCACCAAGAACCTCCCAACTGAACGTGACTAATTTTTTACCTGCAGTTTAATTGCTTTCCAGTCAGGAGTCCGAGTTTACAAACATGGAAGAACGAGGAAAGGTTTCAGACAAGAATCTACAGCAATCGTATAAGCAGCAAATTGACAGCTCTTCTACAAGTCTTTTATCCATAAGCTGGCTCTTAGCAAGGCAAATTATTTGTGTTAAAGAAGGATTTCCTATATGAGCTTGTAAGGAGTCATTCACACCCACAACATTGTACAAGTCACTCCACACGCAAAATATTCCGAATAATAAGGAAAACAGGCTCAAATGGAAAATCACTTCTCTCCAGATTACAAGGAGTTTGATTGTAGTCACACCTTCCTGCTCGTGTTGGCATATGACCTGGTTAGGCAGGGGAAGGGTGTCCAGATACAAGACAGGCTGAGAACCTCTGCTCCAAACAAAACAAACCTATCTATAGATGGCACATCATTGCTTCCCTCAGAGCAAGTCAGATGCACTTCCAGAGAACTGAAGAATTACAATCTCCCTTTTCATGATGTCTGCACTTCTTTGCCTTTCACAGTTATTTGAAGACCATCATTTGACTTAAAAATATGTATACATGTAAAAGTCTTTTTTTTTTTTTTCCTCAGCTGACTTAAATCAGTCCTTCTGCAGCACCTGGGTGTTAGCTTTGGCTGCTGGTCTTGGCTCTGCAGCCTAATGGGCCTGCTGAGAAGGTAAATTTGGCTATAGAAATCCCAAATCCATACAAAGGGAGTGGGTTTGGGAAAGGATCACAAGATTTATTTTCCTTTGCTACTAGGACTTTGCTTCATGATTTTTCATGTCATTGGCAATAGAAGGTTGTTGACTTCTGATGGCTTTGTGGTGACTCATGAAAGGGAATGATGTGGCCTGTTTATTCCATTTATTGTGGGCTGATAATCGTATTGCAAAGCCATAATTAATAGCAATGATTAAAATTTCAGCAGCCATACTTAAGGCTGAAATGGCTGTTGACTGAATTCTCTGTGTTGATTGAATTCTCTGCACATTATCCTGCTGTATCGAGGTTAGACCATGCTGCTGTCCCTGCTACATGAACAGAACTCAGCAGGACTGCTAATCAATGCATTTCATAGGCCCTATCTGCCCACGCAATTTTTCTTTAATCCCTTATTCCAGGACTGACAGACTTAATAGCTGTTTTTAAAATGGAGGGAACATGCAGAAAGACCTATTTTCTAGCATGCATTACATATAAAAATATCAGTGTCAGCTGGCAGACAACCTTTCCTTTCAAAAATACATCTTTGCAAGCTAAAACCCAGCTAGGATGAAAGACAACTTTACATAAAGGCAGTGGTGCTCTGCCACTCTCAAAGTAGTGAGGAAGTGAGGGAGCAAGGAAGGAAGGAAGGAAGGAAGGATGGATGGACGGACGGACGGACGGATGGATGGATGGATGGATGGATGGATGGATGGATGGATGGATGGATAATGCCTGTGCTTTAAAGCATAAGAAGAATAAACACCAAGATTTTTTACTGTTGGGGGATTTACTGGGAGGTGCATCCTACTGAAGCCTCTGGAAGCACAAATTCTGCAGAAGTTATGTGCATGGCTTTAAAACGTGGGTACTCCTCATGCTCCATTAATCAATGATTTTCAAAAGTGGGTTTGGGCTCTATCAGTTCTTTGACCTTTGCAAAGGTTTGCAGCATCCAAGTTTAGCTCAAATGTGACAAATGTCCTTTTATTTGCAAATTTTCCTCTTCTCCCCTCCCCTCCCCTTCCCTCAGCTTCTGGAATTCATTTATTTCATGATTATTTTACACAATATGTTAAACAATTCAAGGAATTAGTTTAAGCCGTTCTCCATCATTTAAATTTAAAACAAAAAAAGCTTGTGGCCACATTAGTCCGGAAGGACAGTTTTTCTATCTGCCTCTTACTAAGTATATCTTCATTGTTTTATCGTTTGGAGTGTTTGATCTCTGTTGTTTTCAAGTAAGGTCTTGAGTTTTCACAATGGAGAATTCCTCCTAGTTTATTTAAGATTAGAAAATTTAATATGAAGGCATCCATTAGCAGATGCTGTTTGACAAATCCAAAATGTACATTTAATTCAATAGTCAGGTTTAAATCAAGCTCGAGTCAGTAGAAGGAGAATTAATGTTCCACCAACAAATGCACCTCAGAGGGATTTGCTGTTCTCTGCTTTTTTTTAAAACATTTTCAACTCTGAAGTAAAGCTTTACATAAACCTCGTAAAGAAAAAACCTCCAAAGAATCAGAATTTCTATCTTGCACAAAGAGTGCTGCTGACTCACTACAAAGTTTTTCCAAACTTATCTGAACATGTCTGATGTGGGGTTTGGGATGGGGATGTATAGGCACTGCTGCACTTGGAGCATATCCTGGAGTTTCTGGCTGCAATCTAGTTGGAAGAATCTTAAAGCAACTTTCCTTGGGGCTGCCTAGGGCTCCATCATGCAGAAACAAGCACGTAGATTTGCAAACATTAAAAACCCACAACACTAAAAGCCAAGCCACTTCAAACAGTCAGTGTTTTGGGGTTTGGTTCATTTGTATGAAGAGCCATAATAGCATCAGAGCACACAGCTTTCAGCTCAGTTGCAAAACTTGCCCATGACACAGTGGGAAAGAGGTTGGAGGGGTTTGGCCCCATTTGTCTGCTACTTCGCTCTTCCTCTGCCCGGGAAAGTGATGCTTCAGTGCCTCCTTGTGGCTTCCTCCTCCTCAGAGAGGGGTCATCCCAGCAAGGTACGATGCCACTGCTGCTTTGTGTTTGCCCCATGGCATTGAACAACCGCTCTGTTCTTGCAGTATCATAAACACAGAGATCTGGAGAGGAGTTCGTGTTTGGAGATAGTGCTTAGATCTGCTGAACAGCTATGGCCCAGTCAGCTCTGCAGTAGGTCAGGCAGCTGCCTTGGGGAGACTTGCTCTGAGATACAGTCAGTCAGTCGGGTAAGTGTAAGCCTGTGTCCTCAGCCGTCCTTTCTCCTCTCCAGCCACGGCACCTTCCTTAGCGCTGCCAGCAGGCACTCGGCACTGATCCTCTGCTAAGATCACGCATCTGTAAACGCTGTGCGAGGAGAGAGGGAGAGCCAGCCACCTCTTGCACTAAAATGCAGGAGATCACCTTGCACAGTCATACTGAAGTGTTGTTATAAAGCCGCAGTACTAGTGATGAATAGGGGCAGGCAGCCAGAACAACCACTTTCTGCTCTCTTCTTAGGCATAGTCATAGAGCCATACTTTTGTTCACAGAGTCTTGTCACAAACCCTCTTAATCTTCCTTATTTAGCCGAAGCTGCAAGAGCATATACAACCTCACACAGACTCTGCTAGCTTGAGAGAGTTTAGGGTAGAATAATTCCACTTGGTACACTGCTGAGAAAGGAGGGAAGTTTTAGGCTTTGAGGAGTAGCATGGTGAATTCAGTTCAGAGATCTGCTTCAGTCCTCTAAAACTTTCTTTTCCTAAACTGGAACTGAATGAAGAGTTCTGAGAATTTCAGGCTGTGTGAGGATTTGCCCTACTTGGCTTCTACTTCTATATTGAGCTCCAGGTACTGGGCAGAGAAACTCAAAACTACCCAGACTCCCAGTGCAAATCCAGTAATATGGAACATTTCAGGAAAAAAAAAAGATGGAAGGTCAGACATGATGTTATTCAGAGTAAAGAGAACTAGCTGAAGAGGAACCAGAGAGGTGCTAGATACTGCATCCCTAGAAACAAGAATTTTAAATTTTGAATTGTTTGTGTCTGTGATGTTATGTATATTATAACCTGCCTTTTTTAAACAAACATGAAAAAACATAACTCTTCAGCAATGCCTGCTGGAAGGATGAGTTTGAGAAAAGCTGCTGACACAAATATTTTTAGGGATTTAATTGCCTACTCTGGCAGCCAATCTTGATTTAACTTCTTATATTTTGTCAAGGTTATAATTAGCTTTAAATTTGTGATGAAGACCTGCAAAGCTGAGGTAAGCAAGTTGTTTGTAGCTGGGACCACAGTTTTGCTGGGTATCCTATCTCAAATCCTCCCAAGGAACCTTGCCTATAGAGTGACTTACTATAATTTTCTCTGTGATAAAAACAAATTACAAAGGCTTAGCATCAATTAGTCTCTAAAACACCTAGGTTTCCCTTTCTTGTTTGCTGCTCAAGAGAATCCATTTGATATCCAGTGCAGGCTGATTTTAGATTCAGGATCTTAAAAACTGTCCTTCATCAGCCTTTCTAATCACCAGCGTTTGTAACATGCTCATCTGCCCTCAAACTCCACAGATACCCTGCATTTTGAAGCTGTGAATTTCTGTATGATTAATTTCCTGCAAACTCAGTCAGGACATAATACTTGCTTAAAACTGAAGTGGATGTTTTATGTCAATATGTTTATACATGAAACAAAACTGAAATGCTACCTTACTTTGGAAAATATATTCCAACTCAATTTACCAGTGAAATGTCATAGCTAAATATCACAGCACAATCTCTACACAAATGTATTGGTTTACTTCAATTACATGTTTGAGATTGAATATTCTTTTGGAAAATCATTTTGCTGGACATGCCTGGTACCTAGAAATTATGTTTCTTGTCAAATAGTAATAATTTAATTCTGCTGTTCAGTTATGCATTTCTCTTACAATGCGAGGCACAATAGAATGGTCTTCTCTGTGGTATCACGAGAAAAAAAAAATGTTTACAGAGTTTACCATTAATATTAAAAAGTGCATTTTAAGTATAAGAAAGCACCATGTAATGATATTGACGACACAAAATGTAACTGAGGGGATTAAAAAGGTGTATTTTTTTTTCTCTGCTTTCCTTCTGGTTTTAGTGCCTTTTTATTTTTAGGTTACTTTGCCACTATTTTAAAATGTCACTTCTGTCAGAGACCTTTCTCCAGGCAACACTAAAGAACCCATTCTGTCACCCTAATCACAACAACTTCTATCCTTATAGGTATCTTGAAACAATATGCTAGGATTATTCATAGAGTTCCAGGGTGAAACATATGAATAAAATTATCAAAACTCTTCTAATTTCTCTTTGTGTTAACCTTGCTGCTTCTAAACACTGTAAGTGAGGAACCTTGTTTTATATCACATCTTGGCAATATGAAAGAGAAGAGGCTGAGAAGAACACTGTCTTGGGACTTACTTGCTTCTGTCAGTCTGTCACAACATTACATTTATTTTAATGAGGGGGTGTTACATTTCATGTCTGCCTATGATAACCAGATTAAAACAAATGGAGAAAGACATGAAAGCCAGCAAATTCTGAAGCATTATACATTTTTACAGCTAATGAGACCATTCTATTAAATTAGAAAAGATAATCTATTAAATTAGAAAAGATAAACACAGTTGCTTTGTAAACAAGAAAAAAAGTCTTCACGAATCAGTTATAAAACCAAACCATGCTGGTTAAATGTAGATACAAGTGTTTATTCCTCCTCAGAATTTCCCTGAGGAATTTCCCCCAAAGTTTCTGGTGCGGGTTGCTGGCAGAGAAGACACAGATTCAAACAGGACAATAACATGCTCTAGTGTGGTAGCTTCAACGCTATTAATATTCTGTGTGTGAACAGCGTGAAGAAATTTCAATACACTAGCTTTATTGCTACAGAAAAAGATACCTTTAGCTGCTGAACAAAAAGACTTTTAGCTGCTGAACAACAGATTCCCAGAGTTCACCCTCTCACCGAAGCAGCGTGTGTGTACAACTGGTGTTTGAGCAGAGAGTACTGCAAGATGCGGTGCAGCATCTGTGTTATTTTCTGTTGCAGCCCTGTGGTGCTGGCAATTCTTGACTTTCAACATCTCCTTCTATCCTCCTGTAGCAGGGACCAAAGGAAAAGTCAGCTGTCCGCTACTGGCTTTTAACCCAAACAAACGGAAAAGGGTTACATAGCCACCTTTACTTCCATCTCACAGAGACATCTGTTTCCTTGGGACTGCCTTTATGGCCAGATAAGAACTGTCCAGGAAAAATCTTTTTTTTCTTTCTTTTTTTTTTCTTTTTTTTTCCCTCTTTTTAAAAAAAAACAAAACACAACCCAAAACAAAACACATTTGTTTTTAGACTGCAAACAGAGTGAAAGACAGAACAAAACCATAAGAAATAGAATGTTGCTCCAGGTTAGCCTCTGTACTGAATTTAGAGAATAAAAGATATAACTCACATTTTGCTGTGGGACAAAGAAATGCTAAATAAAAATTTTAAACTGAATACCACACAGGCCATCATTCTTACGGCTTGATGTGACATATTGCAAACTACAGCTGGTTCTACCATTAAAAAACACACAACTGCTTTGAATTCTGGTAATGGATACAGAAAAATAATTTCCACTCTATCCTTTATCAGCTTTTGCTGCAATCTATATTTCAGAATTTATTTTCTCCTCAGCGATATTTTTTTTTTTAATAGATCAGGCAATTCATTCTTCACTTGGGCAAAGGAGGGGTTGGACTAGATGATCTCTAGAGGTCCCTTCCAACTCTGATGATTCTGTGATTCTGTGAAATAAAATTACATGAATATTTATTCACTCATGAGATTTTTATATTGCTAAATGATCTATTCAACACTCAAACAACCCAATTAACACACTTTCTTAACTGAAATTAATTTATTTTTACCTTTGCTTTATAAATCTGCCACCTGTGCATTTGTTTATGAAAAAACTGTGAGATTTTAGTATAAACAAGACACGACTCTAATCTTTCATTCTTCATTTTCATCTCTGTCCTTGATAACTTTGCATCAAAGTGCTAATAACATCTTTCTGTTCTTCATCATGAACTGAAATGCCACATAATTCTCTTTTCATCTAATCACGTTATTTATTCTTTTAAAAAGGAATATTTATATTATATGATGCCTTTTAATCTGTCGAATAATTCTTCTGCTCTACTGCTAACTTCAGTACTCTGTCAGCTGTATGTATTTCTAGAAGAGTAGGAACCATCAAGTGACACGTTTCTCTTTTATAACCTCATTAGGGGAACTAAATGCATTGGTATATCATGGGTAGACCTATACATGTTACCCAGCTCTACTAATGTAGCATTGTTAAGACTGTTAGCATTGCTGACTGGATTTGTCCTCTAGTTAATCTTGTCCCAAGTCTCAAAACAGAACCAAAGACTTTAGGTTAAGCAAAAAACCTAACCTTTTCTTCCAGACACTGAATTTCCACTCGACATTGCCCATGCAGTCTAAGAATAAAGTCTGGAAGAGGTACAATTCACTCACAGAGAAAAATTTCCCACTTACAATAAAAGGCATGAATATAGTCTGAGATTTTCTATTCCTGGAAATCTAGAAAGAAGCCAGCAGTCTATCCCATTCAGTTCAAATTCATTTGCACAGCAGGTCCTGTCAAAGCTTTTCTTGGTCTGTATCATGATTTCACAGAATCATAGAATCACAGAATCACAGAACATTGGGGGTTGGAAGGGACTTTGAAAGATCTTTTAAGTCCAACCCCTCTGCCAAAGCAGGATAATCTAGAGCAGATAAATTCTTCTATACTTCCTATTTCCTACGAAAAAAAAAAAAAAAAGGCAGCAAACATGTTGGCATAACTAATGGTCATAATATAGCTAAGACAGGAAGGACTTCCTGCTCTTAGCCACTTGTCCAGCAGGAAAACTGAGTAGTGTGAGGAGACCATCATTCAAATGGCCATAGTGCACTCGCTATTCTTCATTGACTACCAAGAGACTTGACTTCTCCAGCAGTGAAAGCGGGGACGGAAAGAATCACCATTTGTTTCAGGATGTGAAGCAGTTATCAGCTGTTCACACTGAAGTCCAACACTGAGTATATGCTTTACCTCTGTGTTGCTCTACAGTGCAGCAGGATCAACAAATTGCCCTCCTTCAACATACTTGATTTTGGCTGCACACACTCCATTTTGGTAGGTGCACCACAGCTTGAGATACAGACCTCCACAGCTCTGCATGCTGCAAGACATGGGACAGACAGAGGCTGGTGCTGTCAAAGAAAAAACACTGTATTTTTGTTCCAGAATAGCTAATGCACTCTCTCAAGGAAACTTCCATCTGCTCCATTCACACTGTCTTACCCTTAGGAAGGATTCAGCTGCAACTTGAGTTTCGAAATTGTACAGACCCATTTAGATTTAGTTAATTGATAAAGTAAATTTCTGGTGGGAGCATTGTCTTTGATTTCTACACCCGAGTTTCAGGTAACTGAAATTTATGTGCCAAGTATGAACAATCTGTCAAGATACATGTTCTGGCAAAAAAAAATCCAAACTAATAACTGTTGTGTTTCCTACTTGCTACATGACCTCTATGGTTCTCACAGGCACATTAGCTTCTCTACATTTTGTCTGAAGGAAACAAAAATCGATCTTGTCTCTCATAAAACTTCCTAGGCATGAGTCGGTGCAAGGCCTCCTCCAAAGTCTAGTCAGGATGATACAAGATCCATGGTGTGTGTCACCTCAGTCCGCAGAAACACAGAAATAACAGCTTTGGTAGAAAGCCAAGACAGATACTCACTAAGCAAAACCTGCCAATTTTATTATTTCATTATTTTCTTGCTTCTTTTATTCAACATCCCAACTGTGTCTTGTGATTCTCAAACTTATTAGCTGCCTAGATTGGTTATCACTACTTTTTTCCACTACATTCACACAATGGATTCTTCTATAAAAGAAAGAATTTGGAATGTTTTAGTCTTTTCTAATAAGGAAGTACGACAACAAGATGTACAATAACTGTCTGAGACATCAGAAAGTACAAATGTTGCCTCCAGAAGGAACCATTCACAAGGCACCTGTGATTTGGAACACCACATAACGCTGAGGAAAATTTCTCAAGGCAATATCCAAGTCAATTCTGTTTCAAAAAAGAAACATTTCTTGCATAGCTGTTTACTTCCTAGCAGACCACCATGAGGAGATGTCTCTGCCACGTGTTATTCTGAAGGTTTGACTTAGAGAATGATCTATACCTTGTAAATGAACTGACACGAGTATTCATGGTTCTTAAAGGACGCAAGCCACACCAGCAATCTTCCAAAAGACATTTGCTAAGACTTGCTCTGGAGAGTAGAGTTCTATGGGGTGGTAGAGACTGAGGCATAACACGGCACTCTGCCTCTACTGAGCGCGGTACAACTGCCCAGCTTCCTGCTCCTGCCTGTCTCCAGCCGATCCCTCTATCAGCAGCGCTGGCAGGAGCTTGTCAGTTCTCTCCTTGGAACTAACACACAGCTCTGCGTGACATCCGCTGGCACTCATGTCCTCTCCACCTGAGCGCTTGCAGAGCAAGGCAGCAAGGACTCAGACTGGCTGGTGGAGAAGCCTGTTCTCCTTCAGAGAAGTCCTTTGTCATTGCACCGAGTGGTGTTTTCTTTTCTTGTTTCTTTTTCAATCCGGAAAAGAACAGTTAACATCTGGAAATTGGCAATGTAGCCCAGGCTCTGTTCATTGAGCATTTCAGAGAAACCAAGCTGTGACTTCAACCAAGCTGGCAGAAGGTGTGAAGGGTGCCCACACGGCAGCCAGGTCTGCAGAGGCATTAGCTATGCATGTACTGCACATGTACTAGTGAACTGGAGTGGAACAGGGCATTGCCATTGGCTCTGGCAAAGGGGCACAGCATGGCTCATGTCTGTGCAGCTAAACCTTTCTCTTCCACAAAACGTACTCGTCTCATCCATACCATTTGCTATGAGTGATCCCTGCCTTGCAGTAACCCTCCAGTTATACCTAGGCCTTTTCTGGGACAGCAGTAGTTATAATAAAATGTATTTTTAGTAACCAGTGAATTGATTAAAACTAGAGTTGCCCTGATATTACTGTCTCAGAAAAGCTTCATAGAAACCTCATGGCTCTGATTGGTTCCTTTTATTTTTTTAAAAAAAGTAAATTGTAATTTTGTACTATTGAGAAGCTCAGTTCCAGCACCCAAATCCATTTCAGGGACAGTCAAAGTAGTTATTTGCTTCCCACCCACATAGTCAGTATTTAAAAGATATAATTCCCACATGCTTGTCCCTACTATGGTGTTTGGGAAATGAATCAGAAACGACAGATAGCTGAATGGCATTTTAGAAAATTACTTTACTTTGGAGAATTTGTTAATCTAAAAATTTCACAAAGCTACTTAGAATTCTGATCATCACTTTGTTTACCTGTAAGATACAATTCATTAATTATGGTAGAGCTTTATACAGAGACCTCTTGCTCTGAAGTTGTAACTAGTAATGATGGATGAATGCCTGTACCACCACTTCTGTACTGGAGATTATTCGCTTTACTTCTTCACTGAAATTTCTACCACTTCTACCTCTGCATCCCTGGTTTTAAAGAAAAGGAGCAAGGTACAGAACAATAGAGTAATTTACAAATGCAAGAAGTACATGGCAGTGGTGAAGTAAAGAAGTCTAAAGCGAGAAGATAGATAAGGATGAAAAACTTGTACAGTGCAATAAAGGCAAAAAATTAAGTTTGTTCTTCAATGTGAAGTAAGGTTTTTTAAGATTGACAGCATATGGGAGGGTAACATCCATGTATTCATTCCATAATATTCAAGTTCTTCATTTTTAAAAATTATTCAGTAAATATATACTAACCAAAAAGGAGAAGCAAATAACACATGTTCTGGAAGACCACACCCTAACTTAGTGTAAACACAAAGACTTAAAACACTTTGCAGGCTGTGACAAGGATTTTACTGAATCTTTTCTAGAAGTTCATCCCACTGCCAGTTTTAAGTCTATAAAGTGTAACATAAAAATATCATGCCCTGTTTTTTTTTTGTAGTAATAAGAGCTGAACTTCCTGAAGCACAGTGCTAGAAAAGAGGAGCACAGGAGACCTCCAAGGCTTGTATGATAGCTCAACAAGGTGGGTGGAGATCACAGAAGAACATACAAAATTCAGTGTACTGTGTCAGAATGAACATGACAACCTGGCTTCAGGTCCTATGCTTGTTCTTTTTCTGTCTGTGCTTTCCTCTACCCATCCACCTCCTCCAGCCCTGTTCCCAAGCCCAGGCTCATCACAGCTGAGATCTGATCATTGTCTCTTCCCTGTCAGTCAAAGATATTCTTAATCTTTTTCTTATTGTAAAGATAACAGATCTATTGAACTCTACTGCTGTCAGCTACAAGGCCATATCTACTCTGCTATCTGCTTTATACTAATCTAATGTAATCCTCAAAAAAAAACCCCACTTGCACATTCCTGTTCTACTGCTCATGTGACTGCTAATCCAAAATCCAAGAATTTTTCCTGCTATCAGTCTAATCTCGGTGCTGTTTGAAAGAGCTTCTGTCCTGACCTACCAGTGCAGCTAGTCCTGGACCGTGAATAACTAAAAATATGTGTTAGAAAGGAATTAGCTCCCTGACAAATATTTGTTGTATGATGTTACTTGAGAAAATCCTCTCCCTGCTAGGGAGAGAAGGCTTTGCCTATGGAGAACTTCTGAAGAATTGTGAATTAACTTTAGGCTACTTGCTTCTATAGAAGATTGAGCATTGATCTTTACATACATGTGAAGTGAAAGCATAAATACATTTTATATTTAGAACTTACTGAAGTGATTGAGTGTGATTCACGAGTACTTCTCTCAAAATTGTGTTTTGAGAAGTTCCTGAGCTCCTTTGCAAAAGCAGAAAGCTGTCTCTTATAGCCCACTGTAAGTACCCTGACCAAAAACTCTAAAGATACTTCTGCAACTCAGCTCCATCCATAGCAATACAACAGCTACAGTGACAAATGTATTTTATGGCATCAAGTCTTCCCTTGCTCTCCGTGACACATTTCTTTCTTCTATTCCTGAAAAGCTTCCACCACCCTTGTCCCTCTTTGAAAGGGCTCCAGTCTTAATCACCTTTTTTGTCTCCATCCTACTTCTGCTAATCTCATTAAAAAAACTTAGTTCAAGTGTTATCTTTATGCTGCTTACATTGAGGTTGACTTCCTTACTCCCAATTTGTCTCCTCACAGGCCAAGTGAAAACATTATAGTATTTTTCTGACATCTCATGCTTTTGAAAGGAATCTGGGAAGCAATAAGAAAAGGTGCAATTTCATTGCATCTGGTTCTCATTTGTAAAAGTCTCTGGCTTTTCTCCTTGTGTTACCACGGATTGTGCCTTTGGTCCATCATGGTGTCCCATGGCATTCTGAGTGGCACCTTTGGCACAATTTCAGAATTTCTCAGGCACTTTTAAGAGTTTGAGGAAGCTGAGGAAGGCAGGCAGGCAGCAGGCAAGGGTGTTGATTAAATAAAATCAGTGCATACCTGAACTGGAGGCCTTCTTTAGATACATCACGCAACACAGTAGCTATTGTTTTCTAAATGAAAGCTCATGCTCAACCCGGATAGATTCATATGAGATATAAACTACCCTATTATTTTACTGTAGCTGAATATATATATACATTTAAATAATAAAACACAATCTTCTAGTCTGTTATAGTTTAACATAACTGATGATACCCAGAATTGCAGGGGCTAGCAATTTCCTTTCAGACAAATGAAAGTTACAGACTTTCTCTAGCTTGGTGGCCTGCATTTAAAATGCCCTATTTAAGGTTTTCTTTATATTATGTTCATCCATTTTAATATTAAATTAATAATATATGTTAATATTAACATATGCTGACATTTAAATATTTTCTCTTAAATGCTCTTAAATTTCCTGGAATACATAATTTTTTTCAATTATTTCAACAGCAACTGAGTTTTTTGTCAGGTAGCAAATTCATCAAAAATGGTATATTTGCAAAAAAAGTACTGCAGAAGCAAACCTGACTAAGGGTTAAGTACCGTAAAGGCTCTTTTAATGCAGTTTTGTGTTATGTTGAAGAGCACAAGTATAAATTCTTTTTTTTTCCTGCTAGATGCTTGCATTTAGTAGCCACATTTTTCTCACAATGTTCAAACCTCACAATTGGACTGCCTGCCTTATCACTCTAGTACCAACTCCTTCCTATTGCACCACTGCACTGAACCTTGACCTGTAGAGATTAACTCACCCTAGAGAAAGGGGTAAAGGGTAATTTGGTCTCACAGCCCTTTGATCTAATCAGATTTGAATTTTTCCGGGTTTTATTCACAAAAAGCATAAGTTTACTCTTTTTTTTTTTTTTTTTTTTTTTCATTTGCTACTAGGCTTACAAGTGTGCAAAAGCACAAGAAGCTCACAAGCTCATCTGTACTGCAATATGTATTTATCCCTTCCGGAGATCCTCATGCTGATGTATCCCTCTCCTAAACCTGGCAAAATATTTTATTCAGTTCTCTCCTAGCCTGACACCTGCACATGCACTTCACCTTTGCATCCACTTCTGCTCAATCATTCTCATCTAATTATTCCGGAGGTTGGAACTCTCAACAGGCTTGAAAGTTACAAATCACCAAACACATCCTTTTGGCCATTTGCCCTTTTAAAATCCAGGTTGTGAACTGATTATCTCAGTCTGACCTTGACAAAATCCATGCAGCTGTGACCCATGGCAGCAGATAATGGAGATGAATACCCCCCAGGTATTCATCATGTCATCTCTCATATGTCATGAATAGACAACAGAGTTTATTGCATATATTAAACTACATTGCATTTCATCTAACAGTTAAATTGTGAATCAGCAAAGCACACATTTCTAGGAGGTGATTGGGTCTTTAAGTATTTGCCAATTAATAATAATCTGCATGTACCATATTGTGCTCTGAATTCAAACATCTGTTCTGTGTTCTAGCTATTCTGGAAATGGTGTATTTTTAGTTTGCATTTTCACCCACCTAAGCAGAAGCAATGCTCTGCCAGGACTCACATGCTTCCCAGACTCAGGCATTCAGCTTTCTGTCAGGACAAACATACATGCATCCTCAATACCTACATGTGGGAGCCAAAGCTTTCATTGGACACACACTTTCCTTTAATGAGGCTCTGAGCCAGCTGACTTGACAAAGCTAATTGTTAAGTTTCCTCTCCACAAATAAAACATTTTGCATTTTACCTTAGCTACAGTATTGCTCAGTGGCTGGATGTGAATAGCTGTTTTAATAAGCCATTTCTGCAGAGGCTATTTGAAGTTTATCTTGTGCAGAACACCAGAATAGAGGGCTGCATGTGCTTTGTTTTACTGAAGCTTTTAAGTTGCTCAGTGAACTGTGATCTTTAAAGAAGCTTTACTTTGATAGCTTTATGTCCTATCAGATTTTCATCAAAACCAGTGTTAAGCAAGGATCCCATTACTATTCAAATAGCTGTGTTAATGAATTATAAGCAATATGAGATGACATCGCTGTGTCCCACCACTTTTTCCTTTTCTTTTTCAAAGCTCAGTTTTCATTCCTTCTCCTGAAGCCCATCTGCAACTCCAAAGACTTTGATTAGGGAAGGGAACTCCAAAAAGGAGACCCCAATATCATGCTCCCTCAGGTTCACCTCGTTGTTAGAGGATTCAGCCTCTGACCAACAGTAATAACAGTTTGTACTTGCATTTGCAAAATTTATTATTGTAGTTTTTTTGCAAACTGTGCACTTCTTAAGTGCAACTGGACTTTCAATGTGCTAAATTTGCTAGAAGGCAGCAGGATGAGATGGATTCTGGACCCACCTTGGTGTCTGACTGGGCTTGTAACGGCCTTTCATTCATTTGTTCATAAAGGGTGTTAAAGTTTGGAAATTAGTATGATAAAATACCAGGAGTGTGTGTGTGTGAAGGGGAGAGAGAAGGATGTAAATCTCCACAGAACATATTTGAAATGAAGCATTAAGAACAAATCCAAAAAGGATGTGTCTGAATATGAAAAAAAGATACAATTTCAAAGAAACGCATGAAAAATAGGATTCTTTTTGGTCTTCATGTTAGTTGTTTAGCACATAATACCCAAAGCGGACCTACAAGAAAGCTGAGGAGGAACTGTTTACAAGGACTGTAGCGACAGGATGAGGGGCAATGGTTTTAAGGTAGAACAGGGTAGATTTAGATGTTAGAAAAAATGTTCTTTACTATGAGGGTGGTGAAATACTGGAACAGGTTGCCCAGAGAGATGGTGGAGGCCCCATCCCTGAAGGCATTCAAGGCCAGGTTGGATAGGGCTCCGAGCAACCTGATCTAGTTAAGGATGTCTCTGCTCACTACAGGGTGATTGGACTAGATGACCTTTAAAGGGCCCTTTCAGCCCAGCACTGTGATTCTATGATTCTGTAAGTCTATGGTTCTATGAGCCTATGATAGAAGGAAACTTGCAAAGATCATAACATCACAGTGAGTTCTCTAACAAGCATCTATGGCTTTGTGAAACAGGTCATTTTTCACTGATTAAAATCTGCTATTCTGATTCACCATCATGTAAAGGGCTCCATCCTGTTTGAGTGCATTTTTTGTCAAAAGTACAGTCCTAAAACAGAGCTCTGCAGTGCCTAGAAACTGGTCTGAAGGGTCCAGGTATGGATCTCCACTCTTTCTATCTGCCAAAGGGAAAAGGAAACCAGATAGTGGGACGTGGACTCTCTAGTGTTCAGCAACAGAGAAATTAACACATTGAGGCACAACCAATGCATTTTCTTTGTCATTTCAGAAGATAACTACATTTTTAGCTGCAAGTTTGGTGATCTTCGGTACCAGAGAGGACTTCCAAATGATCCTCTCCAAGAAGCCTGTTTTCAAAAAGCTTCAGTAATCAAAACAACACTGAAAATATTTTCAAAATACTGAGTCCAAAGCGTCCTTTCTAGAACAGTCTAATACAAAGGCTTTCCAACAGTCATTTCCTTGCTGTCCAACTCAGCTGCAAATTTCATTATACTATAGAGTTACAGTAGTTTAAGTTATCAGTTAGCCTACCCATTCCTTGATTTATCACTCTTTTTGCTAAATTGAATTTGCATACATTTTTTAAACAAAATCATCTCAGGTGCAAATACTCCAGCCTTAGTGAGAAATGACACATCAGTGTTAGCCAGGGAAAAGGAAAAGCCTTGAGAATTCATGGCAAAGAGTAAAAAAGTAGTGACAATAAAGGTCTAGATTAAAATACCGGCCCAAAGACAAATGAAAAATTCAGCAGAACAAAAATAACTAGTTTGAGTACATTACTGCAGGTCACCTTCTAGTCTATCACTTGGCTAAGGTGTGTGGCTTTCTCTCTAATGGAATATTAATCTGGTTTAGTTGTAATCAGCAAAACCAATCATCACTTAAATAACAAACTTTGAAGATAACTCTCAAAAAGTCTTGCATTTGGCCTTCTAATTACAGCAATGAACTTACACAGTTCTCTTTAATGGTGGCTGTAACTACTGTGAAGCAAGGTTTTAAAGAAAACATTAACAGGCAACACAGGCACACCATCAACGATGCGCACTCTCACAGGTACAGCCTGAAGGTCATTTGGAAAGTCAGGTGTGTTTTTTCAGTCCATATCTCGCAGGGTTTGTAACTTGTTGGCTGCCCACGTAGCAGAGCTAGCCAGGCTGTGATTTGTTCCCATGTTCTCCGATGTGCCTCATGGTGGTGAAGGAAGGCAGCATTGCCCAGTCAAAACTGATGAGTGCTGGACAGCAAATACTCAGATAATTTTCTAAATGCAAGAGTCCAGCACAGGCTTTCTGGGTTATTTTATTTTATTTTTTTTCTGGTGAGATGAAATGCTCTCTTAGTGACATTAAGATTTTTATGTCTTAAAATAATTATGCACTAGTCTCTAGAGCTTAATTCATGCTATTTAGTAGTACCTTACTCCTTGCCTTCTGGCCACAATACGTCTATGTGACCCCTTCAAGGCAGAGTGCTGTAGACATTAATTTTAACAGCACAACTTTTACACATTACATAACCTACATTATTCTCAGCAGTGTCTCGTGAAATTAACTGCCTGGAAAATTGCAATATTGCACAGAGTCATTACAGTTCAGTTTAAATCAGTGCAATCAATATATAGATTCACTGGGAGAAAGGGAATATTAGTCCAAGACCTGAAGTCTCTGAAGAAATTGTCAACCATTCACATGCCTTGTGTCCAGTAAAAAATAATTTTGTCACTTTGGACACTAATGCTCACCAATATCTTTGGAAGATTAAAATCCAGATTATCTGTCATGTTTCAGATATATACCTGCAGACACACTCCTTAGTACTGTGTTCCGGAAGGTAATGAACAGCATTTTACTGTACTTTGTATATCTAGATATCACATAGATCTAAGTAAGAGTGAAAACCTACTGTATATCCAGAGCTCCAACTGCACTAATAGTTTTTTTTACGAATATTAAAAACTCAGAAGAAGCTACAGCTCATTTCCAAGTTTCTGCTTAAAAATAAAGATCAGTGCCAAGAATCATAGGGAGGAAGAGAGGGAAGAAGGGAGGAAGGGCGGACAGTAGTTCAGAATAGCATAAATTCTGTATGTAGTCTTTCTATTGACAAGTAATTACAGATGACTGGAAATATTTCCAAAGAAGAAAAGTTCATTTAAAATGTACCCACATCAAGCATGAGAGACTTTGCCCAAGTAAATTCACTAGCTCATAGGTGACGGATTTTAGTAATGGAAAAAGGAGATAAATACTTCTGACACGTGCACTTTTTAATCATATGAGCTTGAAAATATTTGAATCTACCACCTCAAAGCATGGCTCATGGCACATAACAAGTGTGTGTATTGAGAGAGGCTCAGTTCTTGTTCCAAAGTCCATGGCTTAGGCCCATGTATGCTGAAGAGGTAAGAGTGTAGTTAAGAGCCGAAGAACAAACAAAATTCCCATAAAAGTTTATTGCATACTCTGTTTTAGCTTCAGTGAACTTTGGTAAAGGGTGACAGTAATAACCTATTCCTTGGGCTATGTTGTACTTGTACATTTACTCATTTCACTTTTCCTTCCTCCCACTCTGGAAATGCTCTGGTAAGTGTAGAGAAATGTTCAGCAATTTTAAGAGAATTAACCCAAGATACTTTCTCAGACGCAAAGAAAGAAAAGCTGAAGCATAGGAGAAGCATCATTTATCATGACAGTAAATACAAAACCTTTATACAATGCAAAAAACTTACGTGATACTTTTTTTTTTGCAGAGAAATTACATACTTCAGCTTTGCAGTGGGATCAGGAGGGGCTGGGTGGGCAGCAGCACAGTGCGGCTGGCTGCTAGCCCTGGCAGAGAAACATTAGTACCTCTTGCACCAAAGTGACAAAAGCTTCAGGAGTACAGTGATCTCCAGCCAGCTGCCCTGTAGTCCTTTTCAAAATCTCTCCTTATGGCAGGAAGAACTATAGCTATATCTGCAGAAAAGAATACAGACATATCCTTCCTACTTATCTTTCCTAAGAACAGGTCAAAATCCCACAAAACCTGAGGTCCATACCAGGCTTTGAGAAAACTAGATTTAGCCTACATTTTGTCTATGTTTAAGGGGGGGATGCTGGTGACATTTGATTCTGTGTAGGTTGAACTTACACAGAGAAATTAACTTAGACACAGTTTACAGGGGCAGATAATTACTATTTCTGTGATATATTAGATTTGGCCAGATCTATGGAACCAAAAGATCTGCCATTTAATCAACATGAAGTCACATAGTTTTATCATTTTAACTGAAATTATGCATGGAAACAACATTTCTTAACAAAGTTTGTTCTTAATGCTGTGCAAGTAACCTGTGGTAACACAAAGTAAATCCCAAAATATAAAAGGTAATGTGTCAGTAAAGATTGCATGTTAAGATTAATGCTATCATTTTCATTAATAGCTCTGTTATTCTATTAGAAGACAACAGATTGTTGTGACTACATTGGCAAAGCATGATTTGAAGGGAGATCTCTCTCTTTTAGCCAAGTGATGCAACTGGGAGGAAAAAAACAACAAACCAAACAGGTACACTTTGGACAAAACTTCACTTTAGCATAGATTGAAAAGAAACATGCACTGAGTTTAAATAGGTTATGTTAATGAGATAGAGAATCTGAAAGAGAAGATGCTGACATCTATAGAGAACAGGAGAGTTTAAGAGAAGACCAGAGAGAAAAGAAAAATAGAAAAATAATGATCTTCAGTGGAACCTTAAAGTGCTTGTGGGTAGACAGGAGACAGGGAGGCTGAGATGTATCATAGAAGCAATAGATCTCCTTTATGATTTTGAATCCGATCAGAATAATGATTTTTTTCTTCCTAGATTCCTCTGTGGAAAGTATTTCATGTTTCCCTTTGGGAACAGAAGCAGTTCAGACATGCTGTGTTTTGACTGTGAAAAATGTGAGATTTTTTTTTCACAGTGTCTATGAAATGGGAGAAAAGCCTGATCAAATGGGAGAAAAGCCTGATCAAATCAAATCAAATCAAGTCAAATTTACTGATAACACTCTGTTTGTTAAAAAATACCTAACTGAGTCAAATATCAAAACCAACCTGGAACTGGGGCCAGCCTTTATTCATTGGTGCCCAGTGACAAGGCAAGAGGTAACAGGCACAAACCTGAACATAGGAAGTTCCATCTAAACATGAGGAGGGACTTCTTTGCTTTGAGGGGGGCAGAGCACTGGAACAGGCTGCCCAAAGAAATGGTGGAGTCTCAATCTCTGGAGACATTCAAAATCTGCCTTGATGCCATCCTCTGCAACCCGCTATAGGTGAACCTGCTCTGGCAGGGGTGTTGAACTAGATGATTTCCAGAGGTCCTTTCCAACCTCTAACATTCTCTGTTTCTGTGATACTGTGATTCACGTATCAATGCCAATGATTTGCTGTGTTACAACTGGAAGGTTATTTCACAATATCTCACTGTTGTGACACCTTGGTCTACATGATAGTGTCTCTCAGGCAAATACCGGTAAAAAATTCATAATGAGTACCCAAAACATCTGGCCAAAACTTAGGTGAGGCACAGCTACACCAAGCTGAAGCCACCACAGTTGTCTTACCCTTACTCACATTCAAGTAAAATCTGCAAAGCATTGCCTAGCCTAGTGCACATTTGTGTAGAGGGATTTTTTTCCCCCTCTTGAAGCACTTTTAGTAACATGATTTCCAAAAGCAGCCTGTGAGAGACAGTCCTAGGTGACCCCAGGTCAAGAGCAATATTTAGCTGCTGGTTCTTGAGTCATAGGGAAGTTACAGCAGAAGTGTTACTGTGATAACAACTTGTCTGTGCCGGGAAGGATGGAGTGGTACCTCTTTCAATAGTTTTGCCAGTTCCATTCAGGAAATCCCTACTCTGAGATGAAACATCATCACTTGCTGAACTACAGACATGGTTTTCCAGTATAGTGCCGGACATCCTATATGAAGATATCCTGTGGAAGCAGGATGAGTCTGGAAGAAATGGAGTGAATAATAAATCTGTTTGACTTCACCTTGGAGTCACGCTTTGCAAAATACTGTAGTTTAGAGAATGTTTCTGATGGGCTACATGGGAACAATCAGTACTCGACAGCATAGTATTTAGGGAATGATCTAATTAACCTGCACGTGACAGAGAATATTTCTTCCAGTACAATAGTAGGGATTTAGAAACCAACGCTACTTACAATTACCTTCACAAGGAGTATACGTTTAACAAGCATTTAAACCTGCACACACACACACATGAAATAGAACATATTTAGATTCAAGCTACTCACTTTTAACAACCGAATTAATTTCAAAATATGGCAATCCTGACTTCATAAAACCAAAAAGTGACATTTAACTACCCCCTGCCTTTCCCCCCCCCCCCCCCCGAGATTCTTATAGACTCAACATCTCCACACACTGGTAATTAGAACTATGAATAAAATGTGCCTTTCTTTTCCTTTTTCCTGAAAAAAAATACATTGAGCTAAACATTTATTTAATATTTAATATTTAATAACATATCATTATCATTCTTTACATTGCATAAATACTTGCAGTCCTACCCCGTATTTTAAGGTGATTTTCCAGGTGAGAACATAAGTAACAAAAAAACATCAGTAGGTTTCCTGTATGAAATCACTGTCACACACAAAATAGAATAAAACTGATGAGGTCTAAATAATGATACAACTTGCCTAATGAAAGCATATGAATTGGATATTTTATTCATGTTTTGGAGGACTTTTTTCAGTTTTCGTTTGTGTAGAAATTTTTCTTGTGAGGAAGAAAAATCCTGAAATACAGCTTTTGTCTTCTCTCCAGACCTCAGTCTCCCGCGATGGTGCCAAATTGAAGGTAAAGTATAGAGTAATTTTCTTCCAAACCCCCTGTTTGTGAAGTATTTTCATAGGTACATTAGCACTTGTTTTCTGTAAGCAATGTATTATTTTTCTTACATCATTTCTGCACAGTGAAGCAGCCAAGTAAAGTGGCTGAAAAGTGCCATCTACTGCCTCCAGGAAAAATAGCTGAAGCTGAGCAGTTGCACTATGGAAGAGCAAAAGAAGTTCTGACATGGTCCTTCTCCTTCTCAGGCTGCTACAGGAAAGATTAGGAACTTGGGAGGAGACATCAGCACTTTGTCCCTTAATTTTTGCACTGTTTCAGGCCAACAGGTTTTATCTTTAGCAGCAGTGTTTTCTATTTAGAGAAAGGCACTTCAGCAGCACTGACCTCCTCCACAGAGTCCATTGTCTGGTACATCATGACTGTGGCTTTAAAAACCACTAATGCATACAGTTAGCTCTGTTTTGTCTGTAGATACATACCTATACATTGGTATATATGCATAGATCATCCACTATGCTGTTTTTTTTGGCCTTAGCATACTGGAAATAGTTTCATATACATTTCCTTAGCAGCACAGTTGAACTTTAAGTCAGTTGTCAGGCATCAAAACTATAGGTATAAAGCTGGTTTCTACATTTGCTTCCTTACTCTTTTGCTCCAAAACTCCTTACCTCTAAGGACTTTCAGAGCCCATTTCTACACAACAGACAAAAACCCCTTAGCTTTTATCCCCTTTAACTTCGGAGGAGTTAGTCTGGTACGGCTGACCCAGCTAATTCAGAGAATACTCTACTTGCAGTTGGTTTTGTTGCTCTATTTCTGCTCGTAAACTTACATCCCAAATCTGAAAATAAAAATACTTTTCCTCCTTATTCCAGGAAGAACTGGCATCTCCTAAAATAGAAGATGTATTGCATGCAGATTTTGTGAAGGCTGGGTGGCAGCACACTAAACCACTGCAGTTGTAATGGTCTTTCCCAGCTCCTTGAAAGCTGTAGGACTTTCCAGTTCCTAAGCACAATAATGAGAAGAAAAGGAAGCAAAAGAAGATCAGAGGAAAGGTTGCTGGCTGCAGCATTGCTGCAGAACCTAATGAAGGAACCCTAAGACTCCGAATTAGATGTGAAACTGTCGAAACAGATCTCAATCCACCAAACTGGTTTACTTTTGTTTCATCAATGCTTTACTTTTAGCCACTTCAAACATATACTAAGCCTCAAAGAGATATGGTTAACATTTAGTTCCTAAGAGGAACATATTTATCATGCGATATAAAGGGTCTGAAGAGGACTGATCATATGAAACTACTTAATAAGAAATTTTGGCTCTTATATGCAGAGAATTATCAGCTACTGCTCAGATCTTGCTCCAAAATTTGGTAACATTCAAAAGTAGTGGATTACATTTCTTACAGAAGCATATGTGTTGTACTCAATTGGAAAGAACATGGGATGGCCCAGATAATAAAACTTTAAAGTCTTGAATATGTTGGGATGGTGTTCCAAAAAAATACATCATTTTTTCACTTTACCCCACCATATGCTCTTTTATGTACTTCACACACTGCATACTTTCTTGAAAATGCACCAAATGCAGAAACTAAACCCATGATGTTCTCCAAATTAAGTCTGTTGTATTTGTGCATCCAGATGAATTCAATCAAGAGTTCACATCCAGTAAAAGATAAAGCTACTTATTCTGCATATGGTGTGACAAATCCTTCCTGTCATGGTAGAGGGACTTGAGACACCACTCTCAGTCAGTTCAGCTTATTTTTTCCTGCTATGGCTAAAGTGAACCTGATCTACCTCATTTTGGAAGAAGGTGCTCAGTCAATTGCTGCCTTGTAGCTGGGTTTCAGTATTTGTTAAGTGAAGGCACTTTAGCCTTCAGCTGAGGATACAGTAATACTTTAAGTCAATTTACCACTTTCAAGTAAATAGAACAGAACACACAACAGATAGTCCTGTGACAAAAAAAGGTTTGTAGTTTAGATGATGGCTACATTCATGTCACAGAACTACAGCATTATCTGTCTGATACCCATTTCTGAAGGACATCTTATAATATATAAAAAGAAAAAAAATCAAACTGTGACCTCTTTAGAAGCTGAACTGTGTTTATTTCTCCACCTCTACTTTGTTTTCTTACATGTTTTTATCTACTCAACATTTCTCTCAGTAGCCTAGCCTGAAAAGTATATTTAATGTAATTAAAATTTACACCAGGAGAGAAAAGGAAAAAAGCACCATTAACATTTCTACATATACAGTTCAATGTGAAAACAAGTTGCAGACATTTTTTCTTGGCTCAAGAGCTAAACCAAGATTGAGCTCATCTGACAGGTTATTTTTGTGTATTTTGTGGCAAAGAAAATTCTTTTCTCATTGGTTAAAAATTAAGAAGTCACTGAAGTTGCAACGTGAACTAAAAACATCAATGAAGTGTAAAGCCATTTTACTTATCTGCACGATGTTTGTTACAGCCCTAAACCACTTTGCAGCTCTTAACACATGAAGAACTTCCCCCTGTTATCTGATAAGCCAAATTACTTATCTACACAATTCTTTAAATAAAAGTTGTTAGTGTGTTGATGGGTATAGGAAACGGTTCATTACTGGTGGTCATAAAAAAAATTACATTGTCAAAATTAATAAATGGACTACAAATAAAACTATAAATCAGAGACAGTTATACTGGTATACTCCTCACATGAAAAAATAAAGATATGTGGAAATACACTCCAATATTATCATTAACCTATTCCACAGTTTGGATTTGAAACTGAAATCACTGAAGATGCTGACTGGGAGAGGCAAGGGGAGAGGCAAGGGAATTTCTTGAGATATGAAAGAGAATGAGACTTTAAAAAAAATTCTTTTTACTTTTTTTTTTTTTTTAAAAAAATGCCCTTCATCACTGATAAGGGAAAGGAAATTATATTCAGTAAGCTTTCCACAACGCCACAATGGCTTGTTCTGGAGTCACACAGCTCCATGTCTGGGGACAACTGTGTCATAGAAGACAGAAAGAATAAACGCATTGTTATACCTTGCAGAATAATATACTTAATGACTGTCATTCTACTGATTTCCAGGCCTAGCTTATGTAAGATCAAAATTAATCTATGAAAGGCTACATATTCCCTTTATTCAAAGGGGAAAATAACAGAGAAAATTTGACTCACAGAAATATCTGGTCTACTTCTTTTCTAATATGCGCTTTCAAATGTTGCCTACCAACAAAGACATGCATAACATAGCCTATGGCAGCACTAGTTTTCAAAACCTGGGACAATTATAGTTAAGTGTTTCTAAACAATATCCTTTGTGGATGAATTTAAGGAACAAGTGCCACTGTAATTCCATTCCCACAGTTAAAAGCATCCTGACCTTTGCTGGGTCTTTTCTCCCAGTATCTCAAAACGCTTACAGGCTGCTTGAACTCTACAGCACTTCTGAAGGATTTCAGAGGTAATTGGGAGCTTTCTGTTCATTTGATTTCAGATATAGATACATGTTTCTCATGTATGTGTCTAGCTTCAGCAAAATGAAGAAATTAAACTGAAAAAAAAAAAGAAAGAAGGAAACACACCCCAGAAAAGTGCTTTCCCCATATGCAGGATACAGGTTCTCACAGCTTTTCAATAGCTAATAAAACATAAGAGATGGAAAACAGATGAAAGTCACTAGTATACCATTCCTTGGCATCTGTTAAAAAAAAAAAGGAAGGAATTACAGCTGAAAACTAGATCTGAAAGTCAGAAATTTGTCTGATCAAAGACTGGGTATTTCCAGTGCCTACACCTGGCATTGAAGCAATTCTTTAAAATAGTTTTGGTGACAGTCTCCATTCTGCGAAGCTCAAAGATGCAGACATTTTATATATTCCTGCTTTCCACACTTTCATAAGCTATTAGAGTGCACAACTATGCTGCTCTTTTTGCATTGTTCTTCCCTCTGCATGCCTCAAAAATCAGGTAAAAAATATTCTATGTGAAAGAGAACATCAATTACTGGAAAAAATTAGTATGAAATTAATGTAGAAGTGGCCCCATAGAATACAAGGTGTTCTTCCAACAACTCTGATGAGAAAGGAGACAAACTATCTTAATCATGTTTCTAAAAAGCTGCTGAATAGTTCTGCACCACATGTTCCTCTTTAGTAGAAAAAAGCCCTCTTCCAATTTCTTCTAACACATAACTCTCTACCCCCAGAGAAATCTGCTTCTTCTTTCCAAAAAAATATAAGTATGGAATTGAAATGTCACATTAAAAAGTTACTAAGAACTATTTTAAACATCCCAGAGTGAAAAGCAGTGCAGCATTTGAGTCCACATTTAAAAGAAAATGAAATCTGTTAAAAGCATATTTTGGTGGTCATACAGAAAGCCCTAGCCCTTCCTCCTGAGAAGGCAGGAACACAAATGGAAAGCTTCCAAACATATGCGGTAGGTAATTTTTTTTAACAAGACTGCCAGCACTGTCTGTCATGGTCCCAAGACTGCAAGAGGAAAAGGACTGCTTGCGGGTCTACTCTGGAAATCTGGCAACCTAAAGGGATGTGCAACAGCGTGGTGGTATCAAGAAATAGCTGTTAATCTGAATACTGACTCTGATGCCAACAAAGTCATCAGAAACGCTGTGTCCTGAGAGGTTCAAAAATGACACAGTGAAAGCAGGAAAGCCTCAGATAGACTTGAGAGTCTGCAAGGAAGAAGGGACCAAGAACAGAAGATGAAGAGGATGACAGGGAACAAGTATGAACAGAAAAAAATATTCTGAAAGAAGAAACTAGTGATGTGATTAGCTCTACCCTTTCCTATCTTTGCCTGAATCCAACAGATCATGTCATTGCTATTTCTTTTTCTAGACAGACACATGATGTTGTTATATCTGATGGTAGGCAATGCACCACAAATCTATTCAGTTTCTAACCAACTTCAGCTCTGAGATTCCGTTTCTCCCCTGGCTTTGGTGATGCGTCACAGTAACCTTGGCTACAGGGCATCTATTGATTCGAAATACAAATACAGTGTGAGAGAATTTCACTGCACAAGAGAGTTATTGTGACTGAGCTGAACAGCCCCTGTTTCAGTAGCAAATGCAGAACTCAAGTGTCTGATCACCTTGTCAGATGTTTTGCACTGCCTTCTGATTCCTTTTTGTATTTGTCCGTGAACTTCAAACTAATATATGAAAACCAGAATGTATATTCAACATAATATTCTATTAGTGTGGCACAGACATGGTACTACAAAAGTGCACCAGTAGAATGATGTCTTTTTCCAGTGCTGAAGAAAAAAGTATAAAAATCACAAGATCAACCAAAAAAAAAGATTTTGCCACTAATGTCATCACTGCAGTTGCTGGCCAACTCGGACAGAATTTAGTACCATCCATGTTCTGTAGTTTAGCTCATCCCATCTACTACCATCATGACTGATGATCAGGTATTTTTCTCCAAGATTTTTATTACATCATTTTAACTTCATCATAATAACAGCTCTCACTGTTGGTGAGACTCAATGCTGCTGATTAAAGACAAAACTCTGAGTTAAAAATTTGATTCAGATGAATTATTTCTTTTGAACATAAAAATAGTCTGGACACAAAGATATTTTGCAGCATGCAAAAATACTGCTATTTAATTATATTTTAATTATATTTCTACAGATTTTCACTTGCATGACTTGTGAAATAGTCTATTCGTTACAACCTTCATGTAGAAATAAGATTATTTTACAGCTGAGTGATTTGTACTTAAGTAGAGTGGAAAGGGGATGCAAAATCATATTCAGTCAAGACAAAAGCATTCTACCTAAGTTTTAATAATGAGCAAAAATGTAAAGCAGCAGTGAGTGATGCCCATGGAAGCCCGTGTCTCCCCTGCCTACAATCCCTTCGAGGCATGAACAGCTTTCCCCTGTGTGCTCCTCACAGTCCTCTCTGTCTGGCTCCTTACAAAACACAGACACAGGCTGTCTATTTTTCCAACCAGCCAGTTGTGGTAACAGCAAAGCCAGCAGAAGTGGAGCAGCATCCAGGAGGATTTTTTGCAAATGTACCCCTATGCAGTATCTTCCTCCTTCAGCAATACTCTGGTTGCATTTCTTGGATCAATGGGACTTGGTGCTGTGGTGAATTAAATATTTGTTAATTTTCCATGCACTATGTAGCACTTACGGTTTGGGCACAATTTTTCAATAAATTGTACCAATAAAAGTATAGTCACTTCTACAGTATATCGGAGCAGCCAAAATATTATTTAAAAAAAATTATACTTTTCCTCACACTTCATTCCCCATGTTCTTTTCTCCAAAAGAACTTTAAAAGCTGATATGAATGCTTTCAAATGTCATTGAATTCTTCCAAAATAAATTTAATAGAATCATAGAATAATTTGTATTGGAAGGGACCCTTAAAGATTACCTAGTTCCAACCCCCCTATCATGGGCAGGGACACCTTCCACCAGACCAAGTTGCTCAAAGCCTCATCCAGTCTGGCCTTGAACACCTCCAGGGACAGGGCATCCACAGCTTCCTTGGGCAACCAGTTCCAGTGTGACACCACCCTTGTAGCAAAGAATTTCTTCCTGATACCTCATCTAAATCTGTTCTATTCCAGTTTGAAACCGTTACCTTTTGTCCTGTCACTACATACCCTGATAAAGAGTTCCTCCCCGTCTTTCCTTTAGTGCCCCTTTAAGTACTGGAAGGCTGCTGAAATGTCTTCCTGGAGCCTTCTCTTCTGCAGGGGGAACATCTCCAGCTCTCTCAGCCTCTCCCCGTACGAGGTGCTGCTTTTGTAATTTCCTACTTGGAGATCTATTCTGAACTGAACCAAGCACACACAGCTGACTTCAAAAACATACCTTCAAAGTATGTTTTACAGAAGTGAGAAAGGTAAAAGTAACTATTTATCAAATAACACACCCAAATATTGGCTACTTCCCTGCCAAGTGACTGCTCTCTCAAGCTGTACAGCTGGTTTTTGCCACAAATGTCAAAAACACATCTTATTGGATCTTGAGGAATAAAATTTTCATCTGACAAATGCTGATAAGGCCAGTTACCTGAAAGTGAAATTCCCAAGAAGGCTCTACTGTAGGTGGTCCTGCTCTGGTGGGGGGGTTGGACCAGATGATCTTTAAGGTCCCTTCCAACCTCTAACATTCTGTGATTCTGTGATTCTGTGAGAGCACAGGGTTTGGGAGGTAAAGTCTTAAATTTACCCCAACAAAAATGTGCAGAGCTCTTTAATAGTCAGGTCCTCCAAATCAGGAGCAATTAATAATTTAGGAATAGCGACTCTCAGTCAGGAATTTCATGCCCATCAAAAAGGCTACGTATATTTCTGAGTGAGTTCTGATCTTAGTCAGTGAATATTTTGAAATATTATTGCAATAATTTTCTCTTTTAAAAAAAATCAATTTCTCCCAGTTAGTGGCTGCATTTGTATCTATGAATGAGAAAACTGTGTAAAATAAAAAAAAATTGTTATTGTGTAATTTTAATAATTTAATAGGACTTCTTCTACATCCCTGAGATTGTTAAAGAAGGTGCTGCTTTTCCATTATTGAAAAAATGGGAACACAGACTCCACGTTCTTATTTGCATGATAAGGACTTTGTATTATGTATGTAAAATAACTTTCCCAGGAACACATGTTCAATTTTCTACATTACTAAGTACATTACAATTAGTGGAAATTGCACATTAAAATATTAGTGCAATATGCTGAAATTTCAATGACTTTCTTCCAAATCATCTTTTGTTTTTAATGCAATGAAACATAAAACCACAGGATAAACTTACATTCCCACCTCTTCCCATTTTACCGCATCCCTTCAATGGGTTTCTTTGCCTAAGAGTGTGAAGTAAGAACTGAAAGATGTATTTTTATAGAATAAAATTTTATTGCGGCAGATATGTTAGCAAGTCTTGGAACACCTACATTTAAATGCACAACATTTCCAAGAGCAAAAAAAAGAAAAGATGCGGCACTGCACACTCCGTGATCTCACGCTAACCACAAGCATCTGGCTGGACTTCTGTAGAAGGGGAGATTCAAGCAAATTCTCAGCCTTTTTGTTCCCTCTCCCCATACTTTATGCTTCAGGTTCACTGAATAAATTTGGTTTGACTGTACTCCTCAGGCTCATCTTGCTGCCCTCCCCACAGCAGCAAATCTTTGTGTTAACTTTGTGCCAAGAAGGATGATTACAAGTTTCTAGGCCAAGTAAGAGGAGGGAAGTAGAGAAGAGGAATTGAAAGTGATTAATATCAAGCAAAACCCAAGATCCAAATCCCACTGGTATTCTGGAAACCCATAGTCCGTTTGGATCTGACTGGGAGAAATATAAATGAATTTAGGCTTAAAAAATACCCTTTGAGTGCTCACCCAGGTTGCCAGCTAACCTACTTACTTGAATTTGAAAGATGAAACTTTAGACATTCTACCTAAGGTTTTAAGTTATTTTCAGCAGTGGTCTTATTTTATTTCACTTTGAATAAATGGTTAATTGACTTATTTCACTGTGAAAAGGACACCAGATGAAACGCTGAGCATGTACAAGCATAAAATATTTTAATAGGAAATGCAATTTTAATACATTAATAATATTGAAAACAAATAAAATTATTTTGAATAAGCAGAATAAACTTTAGGGTAAAAATCTATTTTTCTTGCTACAGAAAAATAACATTTCCTAGCAATAAAAGGTCACTGAGAAGTCTTTATACTTTTATACAAACTTACTTAAAGTGTTTTCTGAGGAAAATTTGAAAGTTTCAGTAATGTTTCCGTAATGGAAAAGTATAGTCTACTATATTCAGAGCAGTATGGGAAATAACAGCAGCAAGAAACCAGAGCTGGGATTATGCCAAATTATTTGGTTGCAGTAACATGAGTATGCCCTAAAGCCTACTCTGTGAATGAAGGACATTTATCACAATTATGTCAATATGGTGTAGGAGGTAAAAGAATTGTGATAAGTTTATTTTTACCAAAACAACTAGGACACGGATCTTGACTTTCACGTGCATTTGGGAAGTGACAATGACCAGATGCAGATTTCTGTGGTTCTGCACAACTGCGTCCTCTGCTTTGAGCCGTAATTTGTGACATTGAATCTTCAGGCACAATTACTAATCCTACTGCCTACATTGGAGCCATACTCTAATGACACCAATCTGCTTATACTTTGAACTGCATGATCAGGCAAGCAATAACATACAGCTATCTTAATGGGAAAAAAAAATAGTAGATATGAATTAATATGGATAAATTAAAAAAGACAGATAACAGAATATATTCAAAAGAATTCAGGTGTAGTTTGTAAACACTTGCAAACGATATTTTAAAATATTCAAAATATCTGAAGTACTTTGTTTTTTACGAAGCTGGGATCACTGATGTGCTGCATAGCAACAGACCCAGACTCAGGTGCGGTTTTTAAACACTTGCAAACAGGATTTTTTTTTTCAAATATTCATAGTATCTGAAGTACTTTGTTTTTTACAAAGTTGAGATCACTGGTATGCTGCAAACACGGAGCCACCATCAGTGAAGGCAGAGTTGGTACTCAAACTGTTACAGGAGCTTGACCACTATAAATCAATGGGCCTAGAGTTTAAGTGAGGGTGTTAAGAGAGCTGGTTGATGGCACTGAGAGGCCACTCTCCATAATCTGGAGAAGTTTTGGAGACTGGAGGAGGTACTAGAAGACTAGAAGAAGGCTCATGTCACTCTCATCTAGAAGAGGAAAATTTTTCACAGTAACACTCGACCACTGGAAAAATCTCTCCAAGGAAGTGGCGGAGTCCCCAACACGGGACACTTTCGAGATTCAGCTTGACAGAGTGCTGGGTCATCTTGTCTAGACCCTGCTTTTGCCAAAAAAGGTTAGACCAGATGATCCTTTAAGTCCCTTCCAATCTGGTATTCTATGATTCTGTGTTTAGTAGTTTATATCTTGCTTTTGATGGAAGAACAAACAACACTTCAATGCAATTTAGTTTATACACCAGTATTCTGAAGTAACAGTCAGTAACTGGAGTCAGTGCATCATGAATCCTAAATAGTTTATCAATTCATTAGTTGGTCTAGAGATACCGTAATGATTTTATTATCATGTCTGCTTCCTCTTCACATATTTCTAAGGAGTTAGTTATTACTATTAGCTCATGATCTAGTTGAGAGGCGTCTCTGCCCATGACAGGGAGGTTGGATTAAAACGATCTCTAAGGTCCCTTCCAGCCTAGGCCATTCTATGATTCTATGATTCTGTGAACGTAGTAAAGATGTGTATATGCTTACGGGCACAAAATCATTTATTGTGCTTATAAAAAGAATCCCACTGAATTGCGATAACACATTTTTGAATTTACATGTATGGAAATGATTTTGAAAAGTTACTCAAAAGATCTACTATCACTATGTCCTTCATGCTAATCACAATGAAAAACATACATTCTATAAATGCATCTGTAGCAGTGAGACAGAATATGTGAAACGGCTATAGTAAAGAAAACTAATCATGAGTAATATTTAGCAAAGGTGATCGCAAATCTTTGTTAATTAAATTTTGCAAACTGCTATGTCCACTAATGAGCCTACAAGCTGATTTAGTAGAATTAGTCCTTTGTATTCAGTAGAGTAATATATCCCTCTTTGTATTGCAGGGACAAAAGAGAAGTGTCATCAGGGAGCTGCCTGCCTGCATACACAAACACACTCTATAGAAATTGCCATGTTATTGGAAGCATGGAGGAATGTCACTAGGAAAATACAGGAAGCCCAAGCCAAGATTTGACATAGCTAAATTCATTTATCAGACATTTTCATTCAGATTTGAGAGGGGTATTTCCAAAGCCACTGTTTTGTCACTGCCTGTTAAAAGCCCCTATGGCATTCTTTATGATTATTAGTGAAACAGAAATTAAATGGCAACTGACCCGTACAGTGTTCACCCGAGTCACATGTTTTGGAGACCTAGATACTGCATCTGCACCACTGTGTGATGAACAGCACGTACATTCCCAGTCTAGGGTCTGCTTTGGAGTGCCAGTATAGATGAATGAAGGAAATTTGAGGAAGCTGATGCCGTGCAAAGAGTGAATGTTCTCGTTTTCTGCTTTAAACTATACATGTATGACTGGGTTTTAAGCTTCTACTCAATAAGAAGCAAATGATGATTTCTCAGTAATGCTTACGAGAAATAAAGAAGCCTGAAAGATTCAAAATGGCTCTTACAAGAAGATACAGGAAATAAAACATTATCATTAAGTAGGTGTACAGTGACTATCTCAAATATTGAAAAAACATAGCCATGCACTCTTTAACATGCAAAAGGAACAGCAACATCCTAATGACAGACAAGATAAATCTTCTTGCAGCATTGTGCAGGAAAACCACTGGGTTTTGGGGCAGAATATTATGGGTCACTGTTTTTCAAAAAATACTTCAGTGCCACCTGTAGGTTTTAATGCAAAGTCAAACTGAGGGCATATTGTCAGTATCAACCACTTCCACTGTTTTCAGCAGCCTATACTCTGCTAATACTAATTTCCTACCACTGTGGTCAGGGCAGAAATCTGTCCTTTTGCAGCAATCTAGAATACCAGAAAAAGAAGTCTGCTGTTTGAAGATGCCCAAAATTGAATCACTAGTTATAATCCTTTCTAATATGTTTATACTGGTTGAGTGTGTTAAAGACAGCCAAAGATTATTGCTATGTGTATTACTTCTACCAAAACATATGCTGCCACATAACATATGTCATAAGTATTAATTTCATCCAAGCTTTCCAAATTATCTCTTTTGTATAAGATGTGAAAAGTAGGTTATAATTTCCTCATTTCTTAATGCTCTCTAGTAAATCACATTTGAAAATGTTCTGTGACAAGCATTTAAGGAGCACTTGTCATCTCTTCTTCTTTAACAGAAAATGGTATTTCTCCACACATAGACCAAGCGCGCACACAGCAAATCTGGGAAGAATTAAACTCCAGCTATTAGTTTCTATCTGTAACAGTAACTTAAAACTTCATCTGGTTGGTTTATATAACAAAATGTATGAAAGCCATGTTTCCTAATCAGGTCCCATGCGGCTTGCAGAACTGGTACCTGCACAGCTCCAGTCTCAACTACATTTTCCACTACCATCCCTTTGCAGGGCCAGGTTTTTCAGCAGCAGAGAAACCTCTGCTACTGCTTCATGCACAACCTAGTGAACTCTTTTTGAAAGCACCTCTTCTGCCCTTTTCTGCAAAGCTGGTTCTGCAGTTGCAATTGCAGAACCAACCACAGGCTAAGCCTTTCCTAAATGTTTCCTTGCCACAACAGTAAAGGAACATGTGGGAACCAAATCAGATATATGTTAGTGAAGGGCCCTAGAGCAGCCTGAAAAGCAGTCGAACACCGGTCAGGCATAAGGCACTTCCATTAAAACTTTCCGAAGATCCTATTTAAAATCTCTCTACAAGGAAGCCAAATATTGCCATTGTTCAGCAGGATTTAACTTTTTTCTCTATTAGGCTAGATGAGGGAGATAGAAGTTGGACCTCCCTACGGCAGACAAGCTCCAGTGAAGACTGTCTTCCTTTGTTACCATCAAACTTTTCAAAATGAAGTGAACCTAAAATGTAACAGCATCTTTAGGCAGACAAATGAGAGTTTGGCCATTGAACTTTCATTCATAGAAGCTTGTCCGAATAATAAACCTCTGTCTGTAGTAATTTTCTTATGAACAACATAATTTAAGATGATTTCAGGAGCAGAAAATTAAATCATTCACAGTGGATAGGTCTTCTAATAACAAGACACTTTCATCTCACAAGCATCAGTGTTGTCTGTACTTGGGCATAATTAGGACTAGAAATGAGTAATTTTGCTGTAAAAAGCTGACTGAACAGTAGAGACTATTAAAAACAGACCAGTTAAAATCTTTAATTTTGACTGAGGTTGTTTACTTGAAAACTTCCACTCAGCTACGTGACATTTTGTTTTGCTATGATACACACAGAGTCTAAAGTAAGTCTTGTTTTCTAACCAGTCACTTCCTTTTTGGATTTGAGACCCATAGTTCTCCTTAGCTGACTCGTGGTGGAAGAAAATTTATCCTCTGGGATTTTGGAAAATGTAATCACCTAAAGGAATCTTTAATGCAAAACACAATCCTATTTCAACCTAAATTGTACAGGAGGGTAGTGTGGGAAGTTAAAATTTTTAGTACAATAACTAAGTACCATAAAAAAACCATAGGAATGTGAAAGAAACACAATAAGCAAAATATATTAAGTGATAGGAAGGTCAAAGTTAAGTTTAACATTTCAAAGTAAAACACTTCTAAGCAACACTGTTAGCATTTCCCTCTGAAATGCTTGTGTCCTATTCTCTTTCTTTTAAAGATGAAGGAAACAATATATACATAAACTACCACACAACTATATATTGTTTGGTATGAAATTTTTAAACTTCTGTTACCAGTCATGATATTTTATCATCCCACAGACATTCTACTTTATTTCATAAAACTTCATTCTCATCAAGAAGCACTCACACTAGGTATAAATCACTTTGAAATTTCCTTTAAATCCATTCCCTCACCATGGTTCCAATAACAGTATTGTATAGTGTCCCACAAGGTTGTCTTGCAAGTGGTTCATGGGCTATTTAGAAATATTCTTACACCAGACACTGGTATATGACTTTTTTTTTTTTTTTTTTTTGACCATAATGTCACTGCAGAAGGTGCGATATGGAAAATAGGTACTAAAAAAGTGTCCCATGTCACTCATAGCCTCTTGGGAGCAAGGAAACCATGATAATAAAAGAACACAATGTATTGTTAATTTAAATCCTGATCTGCAAAGATGATCTTTTGCATCCTTTTTTACTGTGATTCATCTAAGTTTTCTGAAAGTGCCTCCTGAAGAGTTTCCTGATGTCCTCACAGAAGCAGAGCTGTACATATCATATAATCCCAATATTATTAATGTTCCTGTTAACAGGATGTATGTAGTAGCTGAGCAATTTCTGTTCTGAAATTTCCTATTCTGCCGCCTGTACTCATATCACACGCTCACAAATCACATCGCAGCTCTCCTGGTCCAGTCAGCACAGACCTGCACCACCAAGCAGGAGGTATGGGCTCCTCACTCTGACCATTCAATGCATCGAGTCCTGGCTGGCAGCTTGGTCCTAACACATAGATGTTCCACTTCAGGCTCTGCCTTTTACATGTCTGGACATCCTTTCGTGATGTTACCCTCCCTTTCCCAGCCTCTCGGGACTATTGTCTTAATTATTTATTGCTTTCTAAATTAGACTGCAAACATAAGCTGTCAATGGCCTTGCTAATCACACAGCCCCAGGCCAATCTCTTTGACTTTCTCCTGATCTAAGACCAATTACTCATTGTCCCTAGGGATCCTGTTACCCTCTGGTCTCCTGCCCCCAAAACGTTACAAAAAGTGCGAAGCTTGCAGCAGTTGCATAAGAAGGTTCATCTGTACTTCTTTGTTTTCCAGTTTGTACTAGATTAACCTAGCCACAGCTAGGCAGATGTTGTCAAGGTCTCATTTGCAGTGCTTTTGGTTATACCTGCAAATGGTTTTTTGTTTGTGTGGTTGTTTTTCTGTTTGTTTTTCTTATGTCCGGTCAGAATTTCTCTTGCTGTAAATTGCAGCATTGTTCCCTTTCTTTTTTTTTTATTTTTTTTTTATTTGTGAACCTCTGAGAAGAATCTGGTTTTGCTTTCTACATAAATCTTGTGAATATTGTTATTGGCCAAAGGTCAATTTCTGCAGCCTGAATGTCTTATAAAGACTTGAGACAATAAATTTCTTGAGACAACAAGAGTGTATAATAGCATCATAAACAAGGTCTTATCAGAAGGCTACCATTTATAAAATCCAGAACTTCATATTGGGGTGCACTTAATCATGCTTTAATCTATTTTAGCTCAGACACAGGCAAAGCACTTACTTAAGTTCTGCTGTTGCATCTCAAGAGAAATATGAAGCGAGCAGGGAGAATCCAAAGAAGAGCAAAAAGAATGATCGGAGTAAAAAAACCCATTTATTGTAATAATATATTAATGATAGCATAACAAAATTAGTAATGTTCCTCCTACATGTCTATACTGGATGAGATAAACAAGCAATGAATGCAAATTTGAGTAAGGAAAATTTTTATTAGATGGTAACACAAGCTTTCTATGGACAGCTCCGCTATGACAGCAGAAGACAGCAGCAAACTGCTTATGGAGTTTTCAGGAATAAAGTAGACAAATATCTGTCAGAAGCCTCAAGTAGCTGGTTCTACCACAGGCAGGATGGGGTCCAGATGATTTTTCCAAGATGCACATGTGGTGAAACTTGGTGAAGTATACACAATGGAATTGAAGTCTCAGTTCTCTGTCCTAGTAACTAAACATAATATTGGCCTAGGACTGATCAACATAAAAGTCAAACAAACATGAATATGGGCAAGGGGAGGACAGGCAAGGAAAGGAACTGCAGGGCCAGAGTTTCAGTTACATTCTTTAAAGCCATTAATTTAAGTCTTAGAAATCAGATAACAACTACACTTGTTCTGTTTCGCTGTCTAGATACTTAAATATTGAGACCATTCTATAAAACTGTAATTCTAAAAGATATGAGTGCTTTATTTTGTGACACTTAAAACCAAACCAAACCAAAAACCCAACAAAAAAACCTGTTGAAAACCGGCATGAATTAGACAAACTAGAAACTAAAAGCACTCCTAGATACCAAAAGGGATTAAAAGAGAGCTCTCCATTTTTTAAATGTTCCTGTAGCAATGAGAATGCAGTACAAAAACAGTCTAGTTTTAAGGTCCGAATACATTTCATTTCATACAATGGACATTTTCCCCCAATTTTAGCTACTGAACGAGCTTATAAATAAGTCTGTTCACCACCTATGAGTAAGCCAGTACCTGCCTAAAGAAAATGTTCACTTGATAACCAGGATGATAAAAGGCAGACAAATAGGTACGCTGATTTGCAGATGACAGTCAAGATTAGGTATAATTGAATTTAGATGCCTTTCTCTATCCTACACTATTCTATACCACCAAGTTGTGCTTATCCCCCTGGAAAAGTTAATTTTCCCATAAAAAGTGAAAATCTTTCAAAAAATTAATATCAGAACTGTTTATGCAATAACAAAATTTTATGTAAGAAACTTGCTGGTATTTTTGCCACCTGAAAGCAACATTTTTTCTGCCTCTTAACAGAAAAGGGGGAGAATGTGATGCCATCTCCAGACCTAGAAGAGTAAGAGGAGAATGAAAACTCTAGAAACAAACCATTCCTTCCTCTGAGCTAGTCCTGCAGGACTTGTATAAATTCCCTCTACAGAAATACTTTATGTATATATTTGTGTGTGTATGTTTGTATGTAGGTGTTAGCTCACGGAAGGCATTGACCTCTGTACAATGGTCATGCTGTTTTTATAACAGGAATTCTCTTTTCAGAAAATGATTCACCTAATTCTCAAATGCACAGCATTCACGTGACAATTCACATTTCTTTTCATCTCCTTTTTTAATTTTTATCCTTAGTGGAATTTCTGGCAATGCTACTATCAGTAACCTAAATTATATGACATGCTCCCAATTGAATATAGTCTTTCTGTGTTTCACCCAGCAGTCTGTATTTTGATTTGACTGGTGAGGCAGATATAGTCATAAAATCATAAAAAAGAATTTCCAGAAAAGACCACTAATTTGAGCTCACTTTATTCCAGACACCCTGAGGTACATTTTCCGGAGACAAATGGAAATTAGGACACCAGTGTCACCAATGTCATTGGGGACTCAGTTGCATTACAGTGTCCTTTAGCCTAGGAACCATCCTCCAGGGATCACACTTTCAAAGACATTTAGCATTTATAGTTCTCAGTATCTACAGATAAACTCCGTTTGTGAAATGTAAAATTGAGTAACTATTTTGGAAAATTTAGGTTATATATACATTAGAGTTGTAAAGCATGTAATAGATTTTCTGATTCATCTTTCCCAAGGTTTTGATTCTCTACCCTTTGTTAGGGCTTCTGAAATAAGCCAGTCTATGGTTTGTTTTTCTAAAGAACAGGTTAGAAAGGAATGTGTTCCTTCCTCCAAAATACTTACAAGCCCCTTTCAATTTGCAATTTTAAAACCTCACCTTTACATTCAATAGCTCAATTTTTGTTTAATAAATAAATAAACAATAAATCTATTCGACTCATAAAGTTCAAATACATTCTTTTAACATGTAAAAAATTAGGGTCAAATATTTGACTATTAACACACTGCAAACAGTCTCAGTGACTTCAGAGGAATTACTTAAAATGTTTATTTCTATCTTTAAGGTAAATAAGTTCTTTGTATTAATTGCAAAGCAAAATTATGAAAATATGAGGTAATTCAAAATATATAGTTATACTGAAACTCATAGAAAATCATAGAATCGTAGGCCATTCTATGATTCTATGATTCTATGAAGGTGTGTTTTTATTCTAGTTAATACCACACTTGCCTGCACATTTTTATTGTGCATTCCTTGAAAGCTTTCATTCATAAAAAATTGTAAGAGAGAAAATGTTAGCTTTTAAAGAGTTTACCAGCAGGTGAATTTAATCTAAAATCTCAGCTCTGTGGCAAAATCTACCCAGAATTTTAGTTCAAGCACAAGGAAATATTTTTATAGTTAAGGATATTCTGTCATCTTGCCTTTTGAGTTACAGCTAACAGTGGTAATTTCAAATTGAATCTGAGTTAAGAAGTCAATGAACTGGCAGGGAGGCCAACCGGCTTCGTTATGTCCATTGAGCCTCACTTAAAAATGAGCAGAACTAATCTCTTTGGCAGCTGTGAGCCGACACTGAAGCCAGATAAAGTGGGACAAATTCCCTTCTATTTAAGAACCTTTTAAAATAAAGACAATTATAAACTGGCTCAGATGTGATATAACCATTGAAGGAATGGGAAGACAGCTCTGCAGAGTCCTTGCAGGGATTAGTGCGTAGCATCATGAATTAGAATAAAATTATTGAACAGAACCCTGCCAGAGAATATGAAGTGAGCAGAAAAGTATCTAAGCAACACGTACTTGAGAAGATTTATTTGTTTTGCAGGAGAAAGGAAGGAAGAAGAGGGAAAACATCAAAAATTTTGAAAAACAAAGCAAAAATTACAATAATTTGAAAACTAGTCGTGGTAGTTTCTGACATTGTGGGCTGTTTTATAGTCATGAATATCTTCAAGTTATGGAGCAGTATCACCTTGTGAATATCACTTGGAATTTCTCTGGGTCATTGTCAAATTAAATCCCTTATATCAAAAATCTAGTAGCAAAACTAATGTAGCTACTAACATATCACTTACCAAACTATGCTGAAAAATTCCTTATTTTCTGTGAATTCAATTTTAAATTCAATAAAATAACCACCTGCTGTTGAGCAGTAAATATATCTGAAATTACAGTAGGAGAAGAGGTAAAGAAATGTAAGTTTAAAGCAATTTTTACTGTGAGAATGCCAACCTAACTTTTTTTTTTTTCCCCGGTAAACTATCTTCTCTATAATTGGAATTCTTTCCATATCTAATCACTTATTCACAGATGTACCAATCAGAAGGAAAAGACTGTATGTACAGTACCAGCTTAAACCTTCACTGTATTTTGCTCTTGTTCATAGAATCAAAGACAAGGAACTAAATTGCACGAGATTATATACAGAGTACACAGAGATTAGGGAATTAGTCAGACATTTCACAATATTATTCTAAAACAAGTTCTTTGTCTTCTATGACCATTTGCATAAAATCATCATTTTGTTATTAACTTTAAAGTCTGAGTTTCTGGAATCTACATTTATATACACAGGCATGAACATATTTCTTATTTGTGTAGTGGGCCAGCTCTTTTCCTCTTAAAGTATTGTCATACATATTTATTATGATTTACTGTTGTTACATCAGCTACTTTACTCATTTAAGTAAGAAAACAATGATATTTACGAATAGACAAATACCATTAGGTTTCATGGTTTCTTTCTCTGTTTGAAGCCAGAAAAAAACTCTGATCGGTTTGCTAACATTCATCCTGTCCAGAAAGTTGTGAAAAGTTTGATAATTCATTGTACCTTGTTTTCTGACGCACTGGGTTTCGGATTAAGAGGGTCAGAGACAGAAAACTTCTGGATGTTTCATTCAATATTCCTGGCATTGGAGTCACAGAAATTTCACTTTGCACTTTTTAATGCTATATCAGATGTTAACTGCCCGAGTAATGGGGCAAAATTTTTTTGTATTGTCTCTCCCACCTGTCCCATGGATCCCTCCACATGTGAATAATCAGACCCCGTCATTAAAGGAGTTTTAGCAGCACCAGAATATTTACTGCACTTGCATTTCTATTACTATTTTTTTTCATTTTTTGACAATTTACTGGAAAAGATAAAAATGAAATCACTGTCCTGAAATAACCTCTCACGTGATTCATGTGCTCATTTGGGTTGTAGGAAAATGCAAGAACCTTTATCCAGAATAGTACTTGCATTTCTTGTATTGTAAGTCCTTGCGACGGCATACTCTGGCAGCTCAGTCGACCGTGGGGCTGCAGAGTGCTGACATATGATTTTGTTTAACCAGGAATGAATAAAGGGGCTCAAAGAACTTTACATCCAAATTTCAAAAAATGCACAGTAATTGTTTAAAACCAACTCGGCCATTTTACTGAACGTTGAGGTTAATTTATGAATGAGAGTCCAGTGTGTCAACAAAAGAGCTTATACAGCTAGTAAAGCATTTATTAAAAATGTAAGAGAATATAATTTGTATGTGCTTTAATTCTAAATTTAGGGTTAATTTTATCAGTCTTTCTAGCAGCAGTCCTAAGATATCTTTGATGTATTTGATGTATTTGATGGTTATTTATTTTCTAATCCTTTTAATGTGACTAAACTAACACCATTTAAATTCTGCTATATGTGAAGGAATTTAAGTAAACAAAGGCATTAGACTAAATTCCTTCCTCAGTGCAAATCAATATCTGATATCTTGATTTAATTTTATAAATTAATTCTGGCCATTACTGTATCCAACTGATCTTTCAAAAAACATCAGACACTGAACAAATGTAAGATGAAAAATAACAGTTGTAACAAATATTCAGGTATTACTTTCTAGGCCTGAAGCTGGGATAACATAAACAAGCTGCAAACTGAAAAGTATGAATTAAAATGCAAAAGAAACACCATTGAGCACTGAATAAAAATTTAAAATCTATCACCTTGACATTTCTTGTAAAATAATATTGTAATCTTTTTTTTTTCTGAAAACATAGACCTGTAGAAAAGATAAATTACTCTTTTGATAAAGAATTGTTATTCATGTAGGTGTCAAGAGAAGGTTCTCTTTGACGTAAATATCACATCTTGAAAAATTATAAACTTTACCACCAATATTTCTTGAACTAAAAATCTTGAGAGGATAGACTGTGATTGAAAGGGTTCTTAATGGATTTCTGAATTTAATATCACTACCTTTTAAAGTAATCTACCTTAAAAAGAGATAATAATAGAAAACATAAAGAAAATCTAAACAAAAATTTGCGTTTATGTAAAATGACAGCTTTGAGAATTGTAGCTCAACAAGTGTAACAAATGAGCCAGAATTTGGTTTTCTTTCTTATTAAATGCTTTAAACAAAAAAAAATAGTGTAAATATTAAATTGTTATCTGGACTATTTTCTGTGCTACTTTTCCCGTCAGTTACACAACATTCATGAAGATGACGATAAAAAAGAAGTAAATTTAATCATTCTACATTTTAATAGTTCTTCAGGGGTATCAGAACTAGCAAAAAGCTTATCAGAAATTGAAACCAAATATTCAAATTTAGTAAAAATATATTCCCAAGTTTAAATACTCCATTCACAATATATACTGGTTTAGCTCAGAATATCTTTGCGTATTTAAAGTCCCTGGCACAACAGTTCAGTTAAGGACTAGGATTTTAAGGATGCTATTGCTCCATCTAGTGAAACATTTGTAAAACATCACTCCTGAAGTCTGAAGCTGATCAACGTACTCTTTGAACCTACCAGGTTAATGTAGCCCAAAAAAAGATATATATGCATCATTGAGTTAAATTCTATTCATTCCCCTGTTGAAATAGAGTTCTGATTTTGCAGTACAACATGAGTTTAAGACTCTATCCTTAACCTTTTGAAACAGAAGTCATAAATGGAAAATAGAACTGGAATGAAGATTACAAGAAACATGATGTAGGAGATGTTTTCTATCCCAGATGACTGAAGCCATCTCAGTGTCCATTTCATCCCTGGCTGCTTCCTCTTGCAATTAAATCCTGTCTAATCCCTAGTGTTCATCTAGTTTTCTATCTTATTCATTCAGTTGTTCTTGAGAATTTTCAAATCCTGTTCAAGTTATTCTCACAGTTCTCAGTAACACCCATCCCTTTCAATGGCCTCTTCCCCATATTCATTTCCTTAAACTGTGCTTTTTGTTGTCAGCAATACACATCCATATCATCTTCACTTATTAAGCAGTGGGGAAGGCAACAGAACTAAAATACTAGAAAACCATGTCATCCAGAAAGATGTTTTTTCTCTTCCCCAGCTGGTCCATTTTCAGTCAGGTCAGAAAGGGCTGATTGATTTTCAAATTTATTTTTGTGTTGTTTGTTCTACATTGGTTAATATACTGAAAATAACAAACAAACAAACAACAAAACAACAACCCCAAACATTCATTTTGGACCCTATCTAGTATTTCCTATTAATGAAACTTTTTTTTTTGGATCTCACATGTTAAATCACAGCTCATTTTAACCTAGATGAAGACTCATCTTGCATTTGTGCACATTATTATTTCTATGTGATGCATTGTACATTGTCCATTCGTATCTAATGTTTATAGAACGTGAAGTAACAAAAATGCTGTGAGAGATGGGGCAACCACCTAGATTTCATGACGGAAGAAATAATAGGAGGTCTTTCTTCGATGTCTGGAATATATGTAGCTGTTCTTTCCCATTCCTGGAATTCATTTTCAAGAATAAGAATTTAGATAGGTTGTGGACACAATGAGCAAAAGGAACAAAAAGCAAATCATAATAAGAATAAGAATGTTCTGCACTTATATCAATGTTTAAAACTGAAGTTCAGAAGCATCAAAAGCTGTTATGTCAGTAAAACTAATTACCAATATGTTTGATGTTTAAACTTGAATTTTGAACAATACTTCCTACTACATCTGAAATAATAGAATATAATCATAGAATCATTAATGTTGGAAAAGACTTCTGAGATCATCCAGTCCAACTATCAACCTAACACTACCATGACCACTAACCCATATCCCAAAGTGCCACGTCTACATGTTTTTTGAACTGTTCCAGGGTGTTCAACCACTTCTCTGGGCAGACTGTTCCAATGCCTCACCACTCTTTCAGTAACAAAATTTTTGCTAATATCCAATGTAGATCTTCCCTGGTTCAACTTGAGGCCATTTCCTCTTGTCTTACTGCTTGTTATTTGGAAGAAGAGACTGACCCCCACCTCACTACAACCTCCATTCATGTAGTTGTAGAGAGCAGTGAGGTCTCCCTTCAGTCTGATCATCTCAATTCTAAACAATTGCAGTTCCCTCAGATGCTCCTCATAAGTTGTGCTTTCCAGACCCCTCAGCAGTTCCATTGCCCTTCTTTGGATTCACTTTTAATGTATTAAAAGATATCTAAAAGTTAATATTTTGTAACTACTTTTCAAGGAGCTACCATTTCAAAATACTGTAAAATCCCTTTTTTTTCAATTCCATTTTGTCTTCTTATGAGATCTGCAATTATCTGCCATAAGAAAGGCAGCTGGCAGATGTCTGGTGTGATACACAGGGTAACACCAGTACATTCCCCAACATGTTCATTTCTTTCAGACTGCTTAACTGCTATTTTTATATAACGAGAAAAAAAGAATGTTTCTGCAGTCTATAATCAAGATAATGTTATGTTAACAGAGTGCTACATTTTGTAATCACGTACATCTTCTGGCTGTTTTTTGAAGTAGGTAAAGCTGACGGTCAAAAAATAGCAGTGGCCAATTGGCCTATCAGCAAAAAAAAAAAAAAAAGCTGTCAGAATTTGCATCTGTGTTAGAAACCAATATGATGATGAAGAAACTGTTCAAGTTATGGTACTCGGAGTGGTGGATTTGGTACAGCAGAGAATGGTAAATGTGGGCAACTAATGGACGACTTACACTTCATATTGAGTTGTCTGTATTTTTTTATCTCAAAGTTTTATTATCCTTATTTTTTTTTCTGGATGTATCAAGGATAAAATCTTCACGATACCTGAAGGAATCTAAAGATACTACCCGTTGACTGTGAATTTTATGACAGCTGATGAACAAGACCCATGAACAAGAGAAAAGTGTGCTCGCCTGCATAAAAACTTCTTAAGGACTAAACATTAGGATAACAGGAAAAAGAACTGACATGGCCCAGAGAAAGGCTTAAGGGCCTTAAAGATAAACACAGAATCTGAATTCTTGACATCTTCATTGGAACTAGCCAAAACCTGAGTCCTGAGAAGTCTGGTGAGTTCATGTGAATGTCAGTATGCCAAAGTACAAATTATTCACACCAAAGTGGCCCAATTTTATGAGTGTATAAATTCTGTAAAATTCTAAATTCACTTCTGAAAGCATTCCAGAGCTTTGTTAATTCTCTCAAATCTGCTTTTCTCTAGGTTTACATCAACTGATGATGATTTCCTCTTGGCTTCTCTCCACAGACTTACCACTTTAAGTCTCTGATAAAATCCTTCTTATTACACTGACATGTAATTCCTTGAACAAAGACCAAAAAACCAAAAGGCTTGCTGACCTACAAAGCTACTAGATTATCTTTTGAAAGCAAGCAAGAGGAAAAAAAGGAAGTTCTCTGATATTATATAACATCAGCGAGTGATGTTAGTGAACTCAATATCAAAACAACACTTCTTCCAAGGAACGTGAGCAAAAGACGTATTTTATGTAAATTCAATCAAAAGCTAATCAAGTGATAGGAAAGTTGAGGGTGCATAACTGCTGTGAAGACTCTCAGCAAAGTGTAAATTGGCTGGGATGTGGGTTAGCCCTGAGTGTGCCAGCCAGGTACAGCATTTTTGTTGGCTCAAGAGGGCTTTGTTATCAGCAAGATCTGCATGGGAATGCATTTTTATCATGCTTTAAAAATAGCTAGAAAGCATGGTAGTTGGATTGCATCTATACAAGTATAGTCTATTATTACTCTCAATTTTCATATATTTTGTGAAAATACACTGTGTATGTATTTTATTTCTTTCATTTTATTTTTAAGTGGTCACAGATATATCTACATTTTGTCTGTTTCTGCATAGCTGAGTGCAGTTCAGCAAAGCTCAGAAACCTGGACAAACACAATTGTGTTAGCTGTTGTTGAGCTACACTTCTGCTACCCATACTAGCATATTTCTAGCTAGCAGGGACATGCAGCATCTAATTGTGCTTAATATTCATCTTACAAAAGTTGCAGCTATTCAAAACCTCAGAAAAGCTGCATCTCAGTTTACATATTGCAGTCAGAATTGTCCTACAATTATTTCAGAAAATGAGGGATTTCAGCAGATCACATTTTGGAAGGATTTTCAGGAATGGGCAACACCCATCAGAAATTTACAGCAGGACATTTCAGAATTTACAAAATTTAGGGAGTTTTGATGTAATTACCTTTCAATACCAGTGCAAGATAAAAAACAAACATTGGAATGCTGCATTCCAAAATTTTCCAAATCAGTTTGTATATTATCAAGTTACATTAGGAAATGAAAATAGTTTTAACCGGAATAGTGCACAGCTCATATTTACTACATAGCTGATCTGAAAAATCCATAGATTTTTTGGGGGGGGAGAACAAGAAGCTGAAAGAACAAGTTATGTTTTTAAAAATACTTCTGATTTATAGGTAAGGGAGGTGCATTTTCCCCTGACAGGATAGGAAGTATAAAACCAGTGTTAGGTAAAAAATCTCCCATATCCCCCCTCAAAAGAGTCAATATACACATGAATGAAGAAATTTGTTTCACCCACATGTTGAAGCAGCACTGTAAGCTGCTAACAGTGAACCTGACACACGTCATGCTAATTATGTGTGTAAGCAATTGTACAGTCAAGACTTGAGTGTATTTTGTTTCTGGATAAACAAAATCACAATTTAAGTAGAGATCTTCCTGGCTAGACCTGTTATAAACAGACTTGTAAATGAGACTCCAAGATGAAAAAAAAAAAGAAAGCATCTTTAAGTACTTCTAATGAAAAAAGAGTGACTTTGATTCATGTGATTCACTCAACATTCCACTGATACAACACTTACTCACTCTTCTGCTGATTCTTTGTCAACTGTTCTTCAGTATTAACCTCGTGCTTAGGAGCTGTCAACACTGTTAAAAAAGAGGAAGCCCAGAGAAAAATCTGTGTATATAGCAAAAATACAGGTAAAATGGAAATATTTCATTTCTCACCTGTGAGTAAATAATCAAAATATGTCCTTTCTATTGTTAACTTTAAATTAGCTGAAAACGAAAAAACCAAGCTTTTTCTTTCAGTGAAAAAAAACTTAAGAAAGGCAGTTTAACAGCAGTGTTATGATGACCTCTTGTGGTTAAATAATATATGCATTTCGTTTCCCTTTCTCAAAAACTTCAGTATCAAAGGTTAAATCCAGCTCTTAAATCTGAATAGTTTTGTGTTGCTAATTCTGCTTAGTCTGAATTAACTTCTCATCCCAAACACACTATCAATATTTGTTTAGCTCACTGCTAAAATTTCTTTTAAAAATATCTCAACCTTTGCACTCAGCAAACTTAGCAGGTCAGAGTGTCATAGTTTCTCACATGGTAATTTGTTAAAGTCCATTCACAGTTCTCTATAAATAAATTCATCAATATAAAGAGCTATAATTTTAAAATAAAAACTTGTCCACTACAAGATGTTATGAATTAATGCATATGGTACTAGCATTTCATTATAAGGAAGCAGAAAAACAGAGATGGAACATGATATTGATAGATTACAGAAATAGATACTGAACATACATATTTTTACACAAAAATGTAGTGCGTTAGCTAATTCTACATAATACGTCTAAATTGCTGCTAAAGCTTTCTCCTTTCATCAATTTTTCTTGTAAGAGAAATCAGAGAACTGAGCATTTTCGGATTTTGTTGAATGCAGCCTATCAACATGGTTCATGCCACCTGACACCTTATCCCTTGATAGAAAAAAATCACTCAAGACTTCATCTTGATCTTACAATTTCCTAATTCAAAATCACACAGATTTTGTGAGACAACTTTGCTGAGTGATTACACTTCAAGTGACGGTCCCAACACTATTTATGGATCTCATGGTAACACTTTCTCACTGGAGGATCACCAGTGGTGGTATTTGCACCTGCCAGGCAGTATTCACATGACCCCGCACTTTACTAAATTTAGGAACTATTGCAAAGCCATTTCTGTGCTGGCTCTGCTGCTTGAAAGTTTGGAAGCTCGTCAGCAGCATAACCTTGGGCTGCCAACAGCTGGATAAGTGCCACATTCTGATATGCTGTGATTGCAGCTGGGGGAGGCCTGAATTCAGCTGCTGCGAGACGTTACGTGTTTATGTAACACACACTTTAGAGATGTGTGGGTGAAAACCAAACATTGCTCTTAGTATACAAAATAATGCATCCCTCAGTTTATTACCTCTCCTCATTACTTTTCCTTGAGAACATTAATATCAGAGGCTGCTGAGTGAAGCACACTAGAATGATGATGACGATGACAATAACGACAACAACAAAATGCAAGTTTAAGTTAAAATGTGGTTATCTTCCTGTGCCAATAACGAAGCACTGACAGTGGTCACATATCCTGGAAAATCTCTCTGGTTTTTGAAACATTATCAACAAACTTCTTCTGACAGCTTCTTGAAGAAGGAGATTCTGAACACTGCTGGCACACAGACCCAGGAGACAAACCCAAACTGTTTGTGTAGGGGAGGAAGTATTTTATTTCTATTGTCTAATAGAGCCTAATCAGCCTTATTCTTCTTTTAGCTGGGTTAACTCTATAATAGTAAGAACTGACTGACTTAAAACTGTAAGCCTAATTTACAGGGAGCAAACTACAATACTCTAGGCACCATCTGAATTCTCAACTAACTACAGTTTGCATATCTGAGCATGTGACTTTTTTAAGTGTCTAAATGATGACATTATTTCCACTGTGGTTGTAACAACCCCAAGACAATTTTACTTTGACCCTCAAGCTCCAGTAGTATTATTTCCCGGCTTAGCCTAGCCTGCCAGGTGGCTCATGGCCACTTCATGTCCATTGGAGGCTCCTGGCCAGCCAGCCAAGAAAGCAGCCAGCTAGTGACCTTGCTAGAGGAGGTAGAGGGTGGCCGCTTGGGCAGCAAACATCCAGGCACCTCGTGCCTCATTGTGTGGCCTGCAAAGCCTTGCTGTTCCAGGAGCAAGGCGGTGCAGACAGGAATCACCTGGCAAGTACCAGGCTGTCATCAGTCTCTCAGCTTCCAGCACAGGGGAGAAAGTCTTGTAGTCACAGCCTTGTCCCCGTGGCTGCCAACACACAGCTTTCACTGTGCAGCCCCACGTCTGCACAAGGGATCAACAGAAAAGCCAAGCCTCATGTCTTCAGCCCGCACAACTCACCAAACGTGTTCAAAGCACTGAAAACTGATTCTAAGTGTTGAGACGAGGATGGCAGACAGCTGTTGTAGTTTCTGTTGCTGGTGTTAACCCTCCAACCATGCAGCAGTCTTCAGACACCTCACTGCAACATTCCTGTGCTCCAGTCAACTACGTATCTAAACATTACCTAGTGTGCAATAAGATCTTCCCTTCCAGCAAAGCTTCCAGACGTGTTGCATATGCTAATTAATTTAGGGAGAAAAAGAACTTTTTGTGTTGATTACAGAAGCATGGACACTTTGAACTGTCCGCTTTGGAGAACCTAAATTTGAATGGCAGCAGACTCAGCAGTTTAGTATAAAAGTCACTGATAGATTTAGCAGTTTTTGAGTTTAAATTGAATCAAAATCAGGAAGTCTAAAGAGGCTTTAGATTTGCATTATTGAAATCAAGATTACTATTTTTATAATCTTTATTTTATAAGAGGCATAATATGAGTTATTTCCACACTTTGTTGAATATAACCAGAGTATTTTGATTGGAACTTTGACAGTCTATAATTTTGAGGCAAGTTCTGGATACCCACTTTAAAGGCTAATGAAAGTCAAACCCCTCAAAGATCTTTCAGCTATGGACATGATCTAATGTTCACTGTAATTATTGGAAGGATCTTACAATTCATACACATATTTATTGATAGAGATGAGCAGTAGAAAATTTCCAGCAATCAAAAATGTTAAAAAATGTTCCTTGAATAGGCAGTCTTCTACCACAGCCTAACATTTTAGTGTAGAAATATTTTTTCAATAGGTATTCACAGATAACTTCCTGTTTACAATACATTTAAAAACATTAAAATGTTATCAAGCTTTGTAACGTGCTTTCTCATTCTGCAATCAGTATGGAGCGTTCTTGTAAGCAATGGTTAAATCTTACACTTCCTTTTTTGGCTTCTTTTTCAACAATAATTTCATTTTCTGGCTCTGACAGGAGAGAGTCGGATTTTCTGGCTGGATGTTGTGTAAGCATCAACCATACTGGAGCTACACAAGGAGCAAGAAACAGGAAGAAACCAGTTGGTAAAATATAATCATAGGCTGGCAGGAAATCAGTGACTATTTGTCACTCCTTCCAAAGAGGAGGAAAAGAGTTGGTTGCAGATATTCAGCACCATCAAGTACCCAGCAGAGAGATTAAATCTCCTTTTCTCCATGCCGGGATACTCAGAATTTTACTTCAATGTGGATCATGGCTACTTGGAGGGTCTGGTCCGAGGGTTCAAAGCTGGGATCTTGACAAACGCGGACTATGTCAATTTAGTACAGTGCGAGACACTAGAAGGTAAGTCTCCTGGTTTATTTCATTTAGGAACAAATATTATTGCTTAGACCCTCGAAGAAGGGAAGGTAAAAGACTGAAGTATTGAGAGCTTATCTTAAAAACAAGAGATAACCCTCGTGTCCTTCGAAGAACTGCTCTCCTATTTAAGTTAATAGCTTTCCACAGAAATTATCCTAGGATTGCACAGACTGTGATTTGCAAAGCAATCCAGATGATGGAATTTTCTAGTTTACTGATAAGGTTTGGAAATTTCACTCTTAGAGTTTCTATGGACATCAGTAACCTTCTCAGAGATTTTCACCTTAAATCTTATTAAAAGTTTACCTTTTGGCTCTGAGTTTCTCTATAACATATATACTTTTAGTGCTTTATTACTTGATGAGTGTTAAGGTAGTGGGGGACATTCTATTCTACCAAGAAGAGAAAACTAGGCTTTACAAAGATAAAACTGAACTATTCTGACCTTAAAAAAAAAAAAAAAAGAAAAAAGAAAGATTTTTTCAAGGTGACTTTGTCACAGTAATAAAGCGAACACATACTAGTTTCCAAAACAGCTTTCTGTGGCCAAGACTGGTCACAGCCTGATGAAGACAGACTTGTACAAAGAATCATATGACATACATATAAACACTTGACAGGAAAAAAATGCAACAGAAAAAAATCACCTTTCTATAGGAACATAAAGTTTCTTTCCCTGACTCCACAAAAAAGCTATGATTGTACACTGAAGTAATTTCTATAACATGCTGTAAATTAGATTAATTTGGAATTATTAAACCCTGCTCTTAATCCACCTGTCTCTGCAGAGCAGCTCAATAAATGACATAATAAAAAGTTCCATGAACAAAAACCTGCACAAAATCCTGATTACTTCTGAATAAGATGAAAATATACAGGTTTCAATATGTTTTAAAATGTAAAAGAAAAAAGATATCCCTCATCCTTCCCAAAAGAATACTTGCTCATATTAAGAATAGTCAAGAAAAAGTACATAAATTTTAAGTAATGCTCAAAAAAAGTTATTTACAACCAGGAAGTAGTTTTCAAACATCTTTGAGATATATAAACCTTCAACATTAGTAAGAGCATGCAATGGATGGACAGATGACAATAGAGAGGTAAATTCCTTTTCTAAGCAGATTTTGTAGTAGAAAGAACAATAGCTTTTGAACCTTCCTCTTCCTAATGTTCATTCAATTTTAGAATACAAATTATTTCAGCAACAGAAGCAGCAGCCTTCATCAACCCACCTACAAGTACATCTCTACTACCTATTATCACTTCCCTTTCTCTATTCAGCTACATCTCTTTCTCCATTGTAACATTTTCTTCTACTTTTAGAAAGCTAATGGATTACCACCAGTTTTCTACCACGTGTATTATTTATAATGAAAATATGAGAAGTATTGGATTTGCACGAGTCTAAATTCACTTATCCGCACATATATAGGGTGCTTCAGTTTTGAACACCATGAGTGTACCATGCACCAAAACCACAGACCCTTACCTTAGAGTAAAAAATGGAGATTTGTGCATACATTGTATTTTGTTTCAAATTAAAATATCTAGCATGTGGATTTGTACTGCAGTATTACTGTGCTTCTCCAATAGTGCCTTCAGTTCATGTCTTCACATTAAAAGGTAATAAATTTACCCCATTCTGCATTCTGTGGCATAGCACCACACCACAAAACCTGGCCTAAGTTCAAAATATTATAAATATGCAAGAAAACCCAAGCAGAAACAAAATCAAAACCACTCCAAGTAACCCATAAATAGAATCAAAAAGATCTTTTAATTTCAAGGTGGTTTTGATATCTCTAGAGGGGAAACCATAATGTCAGTACAGAAGAACCACAAGAAACACTGCAGGTTAGTGCTTTCCATCTGCTTGATAATCACAGAGCAACTGTAACAGTGAAAGGAAAAGATAAAAAGGAGGATGCTAATTGACTTAAGATACCACTGTGTCCTCTTAATTCAGGGCCACACAGAGAGCAGAAGAGGCCTTCAGCTTAGCTTAGACATCCTTTCTGAGGCATGTTTGAATTATTATAATTTCCACGGAGCTACTTTGTGGGCTGCAACACTCGCTGAAACCTCTGCAACATGGCATGTCACTAGCTTGGCCTTATGTCATCATCTGAGCCAGGGGAATGGGATCCCCAGAGGAATCCTGTTGACAGTCTTTGAAATAGAATTTATGTGTGGTTGTGTGTGTATGTGTGTGTTAAATCCAGTGCTTCATTCTTTCCTTGTTTCCCTGTGTGATGGAAAGACTAGTGCTCTATAGAATGGAGACTAGGTCACAGAAGGACAAGGAACCCAGCTCTGCTCCCACAAACATCACTGAAGTATGTTCACTTAACTTGCCAGAGCCAGGACACAGCACCACATGGTGGCTGAAATAGCAGCGGAACTGAAAGCTGAGGGTATCACAGAATCACAGAATCACAGAATGTCAGGGATTGGAAGGGACCTCGAAAGATCATCAAGTCCAATCCCCCTGCCAGAGCAGGAATGCCTAGATGCCTAGAGAATGCTACATAGGAACGTGTCCAGGTGGGTCTTGAATGTGTCCAGAGAAGGAGACTCCACAACCTCTCTGGGCAGCCTGTTCCAGCGTTCCTTCACCCTCACTGAGAAGAAGTTTCTTCTCGAGTTTAAGCAGAACCTCTTATGTTCCAGTTTCAGCCCATTACCCCTTGTCCTATCATTGGTTGTCACCGAGAAGAGCCTGGCTCCATCCTTGTGACACTCACCCTTTATATATTTGTAAACATTAATGAGGTCACCCCTCAGTCTCTAGTAGTGGGCTATCAAATTGAGGAGTCAGACAAGACACCATGTGTGTGATGCTGAGAGACCAGGTTAATACTTTGTTGAAAGCCTCATAATATTCCTTCTTGCTCATCAGCATCATTCCTGTCTCAACTGCATTCATCTTAAACTACTGTCCCTCTATGCATTAACTCCCTTTAGACATACAGTTAATTGAGCTTGGTCTCCGTTCAATTGTGAGTGAGATCATGTGATCTAAAATCACACTAGTTAAAGTCATACCTTTCCTACATATCATTTACCTGATTATCATTGCATGAGGAAATACACAAAGCAGATGGATGGCAATAATACTGACAGCTGAAATACAGGAATTTTATTTCCCAGAGATCTTGTGCACATGTGGAAAAGCCCAGGGTCTTGTGTGGGTCTCCAAAAGCTCCTGAGAAAAGGAGCAGCTACCATCACGAAAAAGTTTTGGTGAACAAGAGTGTCCAATGCCCCTGTAATACTCGGCCGTCTACTCCTGCCAGGTCAAAGGGCAGGCTACTAGTACAAGTGTCCAATTCTGTTAGCACCCAAGTCTTATTTTTGCCAACAGCAAAGATAAGACTGTAATTTAAGATCATCAGAGCAGTCTCTGAGCTGCACTGACCTTCATCACAATATGGTCTGATTATGACCCTTGTGATTGATATTATATAGTATTGGAGCTTGTGGATCACTATTTTCTCAATTGTTTTGACCAAGGCCATGAGATAGGGTTGAATATTTTTTCCTATGTAGCGTATGCATGCTGGCATTTATTAAATTAGCTAGAAGAAATAACTTCTATAAAGCAGGTTGTGGAACTGACAGGGTCATAAATCCAATATTCCTGGGCATAGTATTCCCTCTGTAGCTTTTGAGAACTGGGTGGGGATATTTAACGTGTTACAGCTAATATTTTTCATTCCTTACATTAGAGCCTGGTTTTTGAAGCCACTCAGTCAATCAGAGAACTGAGGAAGGTGACACAGTCTTGTCAAACTCGTCTCAGTCAGCGGTTTTGATTTCTGTTCATCTCATAATGTTAAACACACTTCAGAATGGTCAATACTTGAAGTTCATATTTGGATTTTGCAGTCTGCTTTATGAACAAAACCCTTGAAAATCACTGTGTTTGAAACACATTTACAGAGTGTGACTCAAGGTAGATATCAGTAGTTCATCTGAAAAGGAATTGAGGAAAGCTGGAACTCAGCTTTCTGCATGTAATGAGGTGGCATTATCTAATCCCACCATATGCCAAGTATTTTTACCTTCTTTGCAGTAAAAAGAGAAAATAAAAATGATCAGATTTTACAGGAAATATAGATGTGATATAAAAATATTAGTGGGTTTTTTTTACAGTCGGTTTTACATATTTAGACTAATTTCTGAGCATAATTCTGCATATATATTTATCTCTTAATCTTACTTACTTTTCTTTCTTTCTTGAATTAAGTGGTTTTCCTTTTTTTTGTATTTGGATTCTCTTTCTTTTCCTTACATGGAAGCCTGTACTGAAGCAATGATTATTTTCCCGTACCTGGCTCTGACCACTGAGAGATCAATTACCTCTACCTTCTTTTGTCAACAGTTTTGTGACACTGGTATAATTTTAAAAAGCAATTAGTTTACACTGGTAACATAAGTTCAGTCTATTGGAGAAAGATCTAGAGAAATGCCAACGACTGTAGAGCACCAGCTGAGTAAGGCTGTCCTGTCCAGATGGCTGCATCTAGAGAGTAGTGGTCAATGATGCAATGGCCGGACGGAGATCAGTGATGAGCAGTGTCCCTCAGGGGTCTGTGTTGGGACCAGTACTGCTTCGTATCTTCACCAATGATATAGACAGTGAGATTGAGTGCACTCTGAGCAAATCTGTAGATGACACCAAGCTTGTTCCCTCAGCTTGCTGTTGACACACCTGTGGGAAGGGATGCCCTCCAGAGGGACCGGGACAAACTTGAGAAGTGGATCCATGTGAACCTCATGAGGTTCAACAAAACCAAGTGCACAGTCCTGCTCCTGGGTCAGGGCAATCTCAACCACAAATACAGGCTGGCCGATGAGCTCTGCAGAGAAGGACTAGGGTGTGCTGGTGGATGAATAGCTGGACACAACCTGACAATGAGCACTTGCAGCCCAGAAAGGCAGCTATATCCTGGGATTCATCAAAAGAAGTGTGCCCAGCAGATCAAGGGAGGTGATTCTGCCCCTCCATTCTACACTGGTGAGATCCCATATGGAGTACTGTGTCCAGCTCTGGAGTCCTTGGCACAGGAAAGACATGTTGGAGCAGGTCCAGAGGAGGTCCCCCAAAAATGATCAGAGGGATGGAAAACCTCTGTGAGGACAGGCTGAGAGAGTTGGGATTGTTTAGCCTGAAGAAGAGAAGGTTCCAGGGAGACTTTATTGCAGCCATTCAATAATTTAAGAGGACTTATATGAAAAACAGGGACAGACCTCTTAATAGCGCCTGTTGTGACAGGATGGATAATGGTTTTAAACCAAAAGAGGGTAGATTCAGACTAGATATAAAGATGAAAATTAGTATGATGAGAGTGATGAAACACTGGAACAGTTTGCTCAGAGAGGTTGGCAAACATTCAAGGCCAGGTTGGATGGGGCTCTGAGCTACTTGATCTACCTGAAGATGATCTTGCTTATTGTAGGGATGTTGGGCTAGACAACCTTTAAAGGCCGTTTCCAGCCCAAACCATTCTGCAATTGTTAAAATGAGCTCAAGCAGCATTCAACCTGCATAGGAAGTTCTGACCTTTATCTCAGTAAGCTAGAATGCTAGACGCGGTAGTTTGAATTTGTAATGTACTAGTTCCTTTGCTTTAAGTGTCAGTGTAGGCAACCTTATTGCATACTAAGTATACACATGGGGAAATAAGAAAAAGCAGCTACTATACTGATAAATGCATACCTTGCCAGCTAAGTATTAACTTCCCTTACAGATATACCCTTATTTCCGTCAGTGGGAGTGTTGCTCTCCTGTTCCCTAAATACCATTTGAGATTTATCTAGAAATCTAATCATTATGAATTACCAAACCATATAACATTACTTCAGTTTATGATTTACAGTAGTTTAATGTATCATTCGAACATAATCATGAAATATAGCAGAGGCTTTCCTAAAAGGAAACATTAAACTGCTTTGAATGCTAAGAAGTGGTTCAAATTCTTACTTTTGCCTCACGATATAAAATGAGTAGCAGAGGAAATCTGTCAAATTAATTCTTCGATATTACGAAAGCTTCTTTCGACTTTGTTGTCTAATCAACTAATTTTCCTCAGGTACCAGGAACAGGAGCTCAGATAGAATATGTTACGATAACCTAAGTTTGTGGAACAGTTTCTCTAGGATCTGGTAGTGGTAGCCACAAATCAGACAAAGCCAAACTAGAAATTCTGAGAGGCTGCAACTCTGCCCTTCCAAGTGCTCCACTGCAGATGCAATTTGGAGCCCAGAATCTGAGCTAGGCAGGATGTGTTCTCTTCTCTTCTGCCTGATAACATAAGATTATACAACATAAGTCTTACCTGAGATTTAAATGTTAAATATCAAAATCATAAAATCATAGAATCACAGAATGTTAGGGATTGGAAGGGGCCTCGAAAGATCATCAAGTCCAATCCCCCTGCCAGAGCAGGAACGCCTAGATTATGCTACACAGGAACGTGTCCAGGCAGGTCTTGAATGTCTCCAGAGAAGGAGACTTAAAGGATAATTCCTATTGATACGCAACAGTCCATAGAAGTGGAGGAGACAAAACAACTGACATAACAGTGCAAATCAGTGAAATCAAAAGATTGAACAAACCTAAACAGGAAGGGGCTAGGGACAGCAGTAACTAACACTGTGCCTCATGTGCCTGGAAATAAAAGATGCTGGTGAAACTTCTGACAAAGGCATAAATTATTTGTGTTTTCCTATAGCATGCAGTAAGTCTTACTGGTAGAAGGCACCACAAATTCGCATTAATTATGCATTTACTCTACATTAAATCTATATTAAATTGAGTATGATCAGATGCTTAATATGAAAATATAATGTTAGAAATTAACATTTTAAATGGGTTTTTTTTTTTCAGTTTAACAATATAATGACAGTTTATTCTCATGATCTTCCCTGAATCTAATTCCAGATTTGAAGTTACATCTACAGACTACAGACTATGGCAACTTCTTGGCTAATGAAACTGGCCCACTCACTATCTCCACCATCGATGATAAACTGAAAGCAAAACTACTCACAGAATTTCATTACTTTAGAAACCATGCTTTTGAACCACTTGCTACTTTTCTGAATTTTATCACGTAAGTAATATTACCACATAGCTTACCACACAGACTCAAAAAAACCAGAAGGCACAGTTACAAGTTAAAACTCTAAATGCATTATACTGGAATTTCTATTAAGTTTCAAAACCAGCAAAATTTCTTTGATGCTGCAACATTCACATATTTTATTTGCTAATATAAATTCTGAACATACATATATGAAGAGCTGCAGTCTTTTGCAACTACTTGTTTTAAAGAATACAAGCAGGGTTTTTTTTTTCTGTGCACAGTGGCAGGAGGAGTGGTAGAGATTGAGAAAAATGGTTAGAATTTTCAAATATCATTCAAATCAGAGAGCTTGCAAAACTTAAGTTTGTGGGGATGACTCATACATGATTAGCAATTTCATGATGTACAGGGCAGTGATTTAATTCTTAGGCACATGGAAAGTTCTAGACTTTTTTTTAAAGGAGGCAAGACAACACATCATACACCTATCGTACTTTTTATACCATTTGAATGTTAAAAACAGAAGGACTTTATGTTGCATATTGCAATATATTCAGATCCAGATAGCTTTTTTTCTTGAAGTACAAGCGATGTTCAATGGCAGCTAAAGAGAAAGTTCTGATCTCAATACAATCAGAAACAGAAAAAAAATTGTAAACGAAAGGCTTTAACAACTTTGAAATCTGCTTTATAATAGTATAACAACATGGATTAGTGTAATGTCAGCAGGATATTTTACCTGTTCACTCCTCTTTATATTATAATTTTAATATATTATAACAAGAATACTAGACTGTTGAGGTTACTTTCAAGGAATATTTTTATTATAACAGCAAAATAAAGTATCCTTTGTATTTTTTTTTTTTTGGTCAAGTGTAGCTGACCAGTTTTAGGCTCAAGATCAGTTTAGGATCAAGAGGATCTTAAAGTCTTTAATACTGCCCTAGGACAGATATGACCTGTAGGCAGGCAATGTTTATATTTTGGTTCAGGGAAATTAATTTCAAAATATGAAAACTATGGTAGCTCTTTTCTCACACTGATTGCCATACGTGTGTACACACGTATGCACTAACTGTGCACACTGTTGCATTTCTAATAGTGGAAACCCCAGTTTAAGGCATTTGTCATAATTATTAAATCACTGAACTACATTTCACACGGCCCTTGAGCTCCCTCACAGATTTTGTGTGAGATCATATTAATCCCTGTATGTCTCTAGCTGTGTTGTGAATTGATGCAAGCTGAAAATTGCCATCCCTGTTAGAAACATCCCAAGGGAATAGCAATCTCATTTCCAAATCACTGACAAAATTCTTATCAGCCTCTCTGACAGTAAAACTAGTAAGAAGCTGATAGAAAGCTTCTACTGAAAAGCCAACTTTTAGCAATAAAGAAATCTGTGTGAACCTGTTTTTAGTTCGCTCAAAGGCGTGAGTGAGAAGAAAGCCCCAAGACTGGTCCATCTGCATGAACACTGCAGTTTTAGTGCTGAGTTTCCCACACACTTCTGTCTCCAGGTGGTCTATATGAAAAAAAAATAATCCCAGACTAGAGAAGATGCCAGTTTAGGTGTTTTGCTTTTTTGTACCTCTCATTTTCATTTGTTACAGTGAATCTGCGTTTCACAGCTCTTTATGCTTATTATATTCAAGTTTCAGGTGTCTCTTTTCCAAACCAGTCAAGTGGTTTAAAACTAGTACTGTGTTATCTACTTGCTATTAAAAAACTTCTGTTTGTTTTTGGCATGACATTGATACAGAGTGAACCTACAAACCTGCAAATTACCATGGTCCTTTCTGACTTTGATGTTACTAATTTTCAAAAATCTGAGGTTTGTAATTTTTCAAAGGGAAATTAGTTATAAAGATAAATTTATTTTACTTTTTCTTTCAAATACAGATACAGCTATATGATTGACAACGTAATTCTTTTAATAACCGGCACATTACATCAGCGGCCCATAGCTGAACTTGTCCCCAAGTGCCATCCACTGGGGAGCTTTGAGCAAATGGAAGCAGTCAGCATTGCCTCCAACCCCACAGAGCTGTTCAATGCAATTCTGGTTGACACACCATTAGGTAGGAAAACTAAATTATTTCTTATTTGTTTCTTGAAACTACTCATCCTGTATTCTTAAGACTATGTCAGATGGAGTAGCATGTTTTTCACAGGATATGCGCTGTTCTGGTAACACAAAACATGAAATGTTGATCAAGCACTTCTGAAGTGGGATTCAGGACATTTTCCAGTAACATTTATTAACACCTTCTGTATTAATCTTGGGCAGCACACGCAAAGAAAACATGCTGCTCAAGAAGTGTAATGGCTATCTTTTATGTCCAAAATAGCCATTGATTTAGAGCATGTAGATTTTTATTACAACACCTGCATCTATAATTAAAAAACGTAAGATGAAATCTTGCCTATCCCCCACTAAAGATTGAGAAGCAGACACCCACTAATAAATATTAGATGCTGTGGTAGAACCTAGATTCCCGCTTGAGATTCAGATACGATTAAAACACAAAGAAAATTCCCATTTTGAAGAACTAAAATCTAAAAATCTAAAAGTAAAAGAAAGTGAAGCTTGGGAATGTTGCATTCTGAAACTGGTATGAAACTATGCTGAATGCGCTCCAGCTGCCAACACGAATGAGAAGTAACAAGCTATGGGGAAGTGCTGGGAAGAGTGATGAGAGTATTCAAGACCTGCCTGGACACGTTCCTGTGTGGCATAGTCTAGGCATTCCTGCTCTGGCAGGGGGATTGGACTTGATGATCTTTCGAGGTCCCTTCCAATCCCTAACATTCTATGATTCTATGATTTTATGTGACCTCATCTTGAGTACTGTGAGCGGTTTCGGGTTCTGCTTCTCAAGAAGGTACAGTGGGTGGGTTGACCCCGGAAGGAAAACAAGCTTCCAGCCTGGTCCTTGCTCATCCCCCACATCCAGCACAATGTGGGGAGAAAACGGGAAAAAAGGAGCTCATGGGTTGAGATCACATATGAAGTAAAGTCACAGGGAAAACAGACTCAACTTTGGGAAAAGTAATGATATATGGTTGAATAATACATGTATTAATAATTACTGATCCAGGTATTGGGAAACAAATAGAAGAGAAAGAAGCATTCACATGCTGCACCCTGTGGTGGGTCCATTGGAGCTGGCTGTGACCAGCTTGGGGCAGCCCCGGCCTCCCCAAACAGGGGCCGCCCTGCAGCATTCCCCACCAGCACCTGGGCACCAACACGCTGTACAGTGAAATCAGGGAAGATACAGAGCAGGACAGCTAAAATGAGCAAGGGGATAGAACTGCCCAAAAAGCCTGGACTCCCGTTTGGAAAGGACAAGGCCAAAGAAAGATATAGGCAACAGTGTCCTGAAGGCAGTCGTTTGTCCACAGTGGGCTACAAGAGTGCTGCTTACCAAATACTTTAGCAGACCAAATCCCAACAAAAAAAATCTAATTTTATAACAGGCAGAATAAACCACTCTTTTTATATGGCTGGTACTATATTTGCGGATTTTTTTTTGCTACTGTAAAAGCAGAGAGTAGTATCAGATTTTTAAAAACACGAGGCAAATTTGCAGACAAGAGATCTACAAAGAGATACTAAAGGGAACTGTCAGGGCTACACCCTCTAATATTCTTTATCCAATATCTGGATGCTGGAAGAGTAGGGAAGGAGAAGACCACAAAGCACAGCCAGCCTCACATGCTTTCTCTGAAGACCATCTTCACTGCCAGTGAGTTAACACTCTGATATAGCCAGTTTAAAGCAGTGCAGCTGCACAAATGAACTTCATCCTCTGCCTCCCTGTTCAAAGGCTTGCTCTTTAGCCAGTTCTGCAGAGGACCCGGAGCACAGATGGTCAAGGTCAGAGCTTGTGCCCCTTTGCACTAGTTGCAACCTGTTGCCTTTCCCCCACTATAGACATACACAAAGAGGAAGAGGGAAAATAGGAAAGACGATTCTCTGTGGCGATTGCGGAATACCAGCAAGATTTAAGACAAAAATTATCTTTTATGTTCCTTACTAGAAAATCTCCCTAATGCCCAACCTCTATGCTTCAGAGAAGATTAGGGCTTTCATTTGCATTTCCCATCTGATTCTCTCTCGAGATGTGGACTCTGGCTGCAGCACTGATTGATTCCCCGCACAGTAGATTCTCATTAAAAAGGAGGGAGTAGCAGGATAAGGGGAAAATCAAGAGGATTTCTCCTCCTCTCTGTTATATCACCATTCTTTTACAGCAGAAACCTCAGATCCTTGCTCACTCACTGGTTAACGGCAATAGACATCAGCATGTAGATTTATACTACAATATAATAACTCTGCTTTCAGCTGCTTTCTTTCAAGACTGCTTGTCTGAAAACGACCTGGATGAAATGAACATTGAAATAATGCGCAACAAACTGTACAAGGCAAGTTCTTGCAATGTAACCATGATACTTGGGGTTTTTCAGTGTCTCAGAAAAGGAGGTCAGTGTCATTAACCTTGGTTTACAGATGGGGAAACAGAAGCATGCTGAGATGAAGCAAGCTCTCTTAGGTCACCTGGTTGATGACAAGTCCAGGAGTCAAATCCAGCTCCTTTAATTTCTACTCCACTGTTTGGAGAGTTTTCAAATTTTAGGTCTGCATCCGAATTCTAATTTAATATCTCATTCATTAAAAATGCTTTAGATGTCAGCCTAATATCCAGATCCATTTGTTTATGAATAACTCAGTTATCCACCCAATGCCACGGAACTGTTAGCTCCTAAGTGAGCCTAGACAGGCTTTTGGCTAACATTTATATTTGTTTATAAAAGGTAGATGTGATTTGAAAAGGTCTAATTGCTTTAAAGTCTAGCTAACTTTTTTTTTTTTACTTAAGGATTTTGTGTAATATTTTCTCCCTTTTTAAATCATCTTCAGCATTGCTATAGCACACTGATGTAAGGATATACATCTAATGTGCAGTATTCGTAAAGTACTTTATGAATACTAGCACACAGGGGGGTCTCCTTGGAGGCTATACAGGTTTCATTTTGTTAATGCTTCCTCATGGCATATTTTCTCCAAATTCTTTGCTATCTTTCTCTCACAATGGATGCCCCAGACTGCAGGAAGTATTTTTATGGTGATCTGACTGCACTAGGGGGAAAGACAAAAATTCTTCTGTTTGTCTTACAAATTATATTTATAAATTCCCAAGCCAATATTTGATTCTTAAACATTACGCTCCTTCGTCTCACTCAAAGCAACATAAGTTGTGCCCACATATTTTAATTATTTCAGAGTGCTTTTAAACACTTACTTTTTCATTTGATAACAAACAGATTTGATTCTTACATCCTGTGTAGGTGACGATACATTTACACTCAGTAAATGTTTTTGTTTTTTCTTCTCACTCACCTGAGTATCAAGGGGACCATTCTGCAAACACTTCTAAATTATTAACACAACCTTTCTCCTCTGCTTCAGCTGTCAATGGGACCAATTATGTTTCAGCTCTACTATCAGACAGCACTATGCAGAACCAAATGCATAATCCCATGCAGTAGATCCCCCTTGAGATGACCGTACTTAAAATTCACTTAATTGTATAGTCAGTGACAGCTTCTTTTAATAAGATTGTGCGAAGGTGTAGCAAATGCATTTTGATAATATAAAGGTTCTCTACAACAGTGTGTGGGGGATGGAGAGGCAATGGGAACTGCATCTCTGAGATAGTCAGGGTCCTTCCTGTATAGGTATTTTGAAACGGGTGCGAAGGCCAGAATCCTTAATAGACCAGAGAGATCTGCGGACCTGTATTACAGAAGCTTTGTCCACTGTTCTATCCTAATCCAGGGTTTAGGGCAGAGCAGTAGGGATTAGTTTGTGTATCCTCACAGTGCTGGCCCAACAGCCGTGGCATATTCCCAAATCCCCTCCTCCACGCTATAAATGCAGAGTTTCTTTCAGCCATCTGCTTATTATGCCGTGCAAGTACAACAGAGCCCAAGAAGTTCCCTTTTTAGAGAGCAAAGAAAACTTAATATTTGCCCTATAACAATTTTTGAAAACAGCTGAACCCATATTGTAATAACAAGACTTTTGCATTTTAATATTTCAGCTTTCAATTCAGCGAAGTAATTAAGCGCATACTTGAATTGAAATTCACAGGTAGAATTATCAAAGTTAATGGAAGTATTTAAAAAATGAGGTTCATGACTATGTGCTGTGCTGGTCCAGGTTTTAAGTAACATTTAAAATATTTCTCTTTTCTCATGTAGTCTTATCTTGAGGCGTTCTATAAGTTTTGTGAAAACCAAGGTGGTACTACAGCAGAAATAATGAGACCTATTCTTGAGGTAAGAAAAATTCAGTCTTTGTGCTTGAAAATGCTCCACAATGTCTCCAAAATTAGGTTACTTTGATTTTCTTGTTCCTTCTCTCTCCATTTGTAATGTTATCTGTCAAATGTTTGTACGTCCTCCAAATAATAACTGTTTTTCTAAGATGCAGTGAAGACTTTATTCCGGGATGGCACTTCTTGACTAGAGAAGCAGCTAGTCCATTACCAGAGAGGAGTTAGCTTCAGCTAATATTTTTCTGTAACAGACAACAGAACACAATAAATGGCTCACTAATCTCTAACTGTTGCCTATTAACATTTTTCTGTATTGTGTACAAAACTTAAAAAAGTGGATTACCCTTACATATCCTAGCTCAAAATTAAGTTTGGGAGAGATAAGGTCTGCCATTACTGTATATTTATTAACCAATAATCTTTAAGCTTCATGGTACTATTGTGCTTGTTTACTCTTTCATTAAAATTAGTGGTTGAAATTAGAGTTCGGTGACCTTTGGAACTAGAGTCCTACTGAAAAGTCCAACATTCAATGTTTTAGTTTTGTCTCAACTCAGGAAAGTTTAGTAATTATTTTTTCCATGACATAGAGAATTTCTAACATCCTCCTCCCCAAAGCATACCTGCAGCATAGTGAATGATGGTTTTTTGTATAATTTCTAAAATGGAGTTCTCAGCATTCAGCACCCTTTTTTGTTTGTTTGTTTTCATGTTGTTTATCAAAATTCTTGGCAGAGTTTGAGAGCCAGATCACCCATTTGCTTCCAGGAGTGTTTTTTTTTTCTGGATAAGCAAAACTCACACCCTAGAAATTGAACAAACTTCACTGAGCTCTGATGACATCACACTAAAAGTTTGGATTATAGGAGAGAGATAATAACCCTGGGACCTCACCCCTGAAGAAAAAATTACATCTTACAAAACAATGTCCTAAAAGGGAATGCAATTTCATATTTTGGTCATAACGTCGTAGTTTATGTTCTAAAGAAAATATTCTTATGCTAAATTGACCAGAAATTAAGTATTTTGACTATTCTTTTCTGAAAAATAAAAATCGAGAGATTGGCTGGCAGAGGTAAAGACATTACCTACAGCTGATTCAGATTTTTCAGAAAGTTCATTTTTAGCTAGAAATTCATGCTGAGAGAAGATTACGTACCAACATCACTTTAAGTATTTTGTAAAACTCTATAGCGGTGGTAACAGTTTGGTCTACGATAAGCTTCTTTAAAATCCCCATCTAATGTCAACCAGCTAGGAGGATAAACTTTTCTGTAGAAGATTTCCTTTTCTATAACATTTTAATAATCTGAAGACACTCATAGAGCAGATTGCTTATGGCTGAATTCACAAAAAGTCAAAGTTTAATTACTCAAAAGAATACTTGCGATTTATTTTGTAACCTTACATGTAAGACTACCAACATGACCCTATCAGAATGAGGCTGAGGTATTTAGCTGGCCAACTCCTTGACCACCAGCCAACCTTCCGCATTCAAAGTACTGATGATATCTCTTCCACTGTGGACAACAAACATCTCATGTTTAACCCTGCATGTGGCAAGAAACTGCAGGACTGCACTGCAGCTAGTGCTGTGCCCTTTATTAGGGTCCCATGCTACTTCTCAGGTAGCTGTCATGTGATTTCATCTTCCCATATGGAAACCAAAGCACTTTGGAAATGGTCATCCTGCAGCAATCAAATGGTCCAAGTCACCAAATAACTGCCTCATGACCTTACTCACTATGGAGAACCTCATGTGCCAGTAATTTGATGAACTGAGAGGTCTGCATGTATTTTCTCAACTGGGAGCCACCAGAAGTAGGTCTCAAATCTGGCAGCATTAGCTGCAATTGCATGCGAGGATGCTTTTTTTTCTCAACAAAATATTACAAATCTAACAGTTAGATTCTACACGGCTTTAACAAGCAAAAAAAAAACCAAAGCATTTGTGTGTCAAAACAGTTTCACTAGGGCTGATATGCCTGTTCATATTAATAAGGCAAATGAAATTTGGCCCTGTTATTCATTAGCTAGGAATCTTTTCAAGCACACTTGTTTTCTTCTCATTGCTTCTCTATTGTTTATGTATTTTCCTTACTCTGAAGTCAGTGCCAGAAGGCACATGGGTCCCTGTTACAGTCTGTTCCAGTACACAGGAGTAGGATCTATGCATATGTGCTTAACTGCTAAAACTGTAGAAGTGTGTAGCAACTGCAGTCGTATTATTCAGCAGAAAATAGTACCCTTCTGCTTAAAATAGTCCAAAAATTCACAGCATAAGAAATTTTGCGAGTTGACTAAAATGTGCATATACTGTACATGCTTCTCTCGGAAGACTTTTCTGCGTAATCCCTGCAATCAGCAAAGGCTCTGCTGTTCTTAAAACTGGAAAACAAGTAATAAAGGAAAGAAAAAAGCCATCCCACATCAATTCATATCTCAAGACAGAAGAACAGATTTAAATCAGACACAATTCCATAAGATTGCTTATATTTACTATTACATTTTTAATTAATACTGTAACAACGGCAAGTGAAATTTTGCCTTGTACAAAAGAACCTGAGATTTAAACAACTGAATGATTTTCCGTCTGTTGCTGCAGGGAAAACACAGATACTACATGCATCCAAACCTGGCAGAATATACCCTCTGATTCTGTGGGTTAAAAATTAACTGTTATTTGAAACACTTGATAACTTTAACTTGGCATGTAAACAGACCCATCCACCTTATTAAATTATCATTTTAAACATGTGCATACAGAAACCTTTTTTTTTTTCAGAATTTCCATTCTACCTTTACTCTCAACAGCACTCTGAATTATCCCAGAATAGTACTTTTCACTCTTCATTCTTTCCTGTATTATTATAGTTTGTAAGAGTATTATTTTGTAAATTCAGAAGGGTGTGTGTGGAGATTGTTTTGTTGTCAACATCTGGGTAACTAAGCAGCAAAATGAGGAAGTAGCAGAAATCATATTTTCAGTACAAAAATCACAGAATAAAAGCTGTGCTTGCAAAACACTGTTTGATTTTCAAGTTAACATTTAACAAGTATTTGCAAATAAGGATTTATTATTTTTAAAATATGTTTCTAACGTTTTGAAGTCCACTTTTTTTTTTTTTTAAGTTTCCACAGTTCAGCTTACTGAAAAAAAAACCCGCATATGCCCACCCGAATTTAGAATGAGCTCTCTAATGAGACATCTTTATTCTTTGTTTTGCATATTAAGTTTGAGGCAGACAGGCGCGCCTTTATCATCACCATTAACTCATTTGGCACTGAACTGAGTAAAGACGACCGAGAGAAGCTGTATCCAACCTGCGGAAAACTGTATCCAGAAGGCTTGCACCTGTTGGCCAATGCAGACGACTACGAGCAAGTGAAGTGTGTTGCAGATTACTATGCAGTATGTAAGCTAATTTCTTAAAAAAAAAAAGAAAAGAAAAAGAAAAAAAAGAAAAAAGAAAAAAGCCAGAACACAAATATTAAACATCTCTTGATGTCAGTAAAATTTTAAAGAGGATTCACCTAAGGTGAAATAATTTTTGAGAGAGAAAAACATCAGTGAAGATTCAAAAGATCCCATAAAGATATGGAATCAAAAGCCTTTGACAAGAAGGCATAAGATATATTATTACCTTAGTGTGATACAAAGTTCCTCCTACAGTGATGTTTAAATAAAACTAAATCACATTCTAGTAAACAAAATTAATCTCATTTCATTAACCCTCACCAGACTGAGTTGCACTTTAGAGCTGCTGCTTCTGAGATTTTGGAGCAAAAGCATAAGTCATTTTAAAATGAACTGACCAAACAATTGGTGTGATCAAACAATTGGTTTTATCACTAGTGTACCGTAAAAAATGCCCTTCTGAAAAGTTTTCTCTGAATCACTGATTGAATCAAAGAAGTAGATGAAATTGTTCATATTGATGTAGCTGGTGCTGTTATGAAAGATGAACCAGGCTGCAACACTTACTCTATGAATTAACTGAGGCACTTGACTACCTATAATATTTAAGCTACCTCCAAGGAGGTACACAAAACAAAATGATATCTGGTCTATGGCTTTTTCCACAGAAGAAACAAAGCTGGAGATCCAACCTTTATGATTCTGTGATCTGTTCCTGTGCATAAGCAGAATGTTAGAAGCACGTGTCACTGTAATGTTGTACAGAGCACGTCAATTCATGTAACAGTGGGATATTTAGATGAATCTGGGAACCATTCTACAAGACCTACACTGCACTGCTACTTTATAGGAAAAACAAAACAAATGCACAGAGAAGCACATCACTCAGAAATGTACCACGCAAGAAATTAAGTCAAATACATCTGCACAGAATATTCCAGGATGACATATCAGACTAATGGATTTAGCTACAATATTAACGCAGATAAAGCAAATCCAGCTGACTACTGGAAATAAAACGAGCAGCCACGTGAGGATCAGAGTTCAGGATTTTGGCTCCATTTACAGCTCTGGCTCTGATGAGTACTATTTGTACAAGAAGTTCAGTGCTCTCTGTCCAAAGGAGTGAAAGGTCATGTGTCATTCTGCATTAAGTTTCTTTTAGTGCCTTCAGTAAATTACTTTAAGTTGCAGGAAATGACAGCAAGGAATACAAGAACAAATGTGATTTTTCCTTCTTTTGCTGACTATATGCTTTTAACTTTTGATTTATGTAGAACTGTAATCTGTTCTTCTATACAGAAAGATTACTTAACATAGATTAATTATACAGGGTGATGTAAGGTATCTGTGCTGCTCAGAATGTGGAAGTACCTAATTTCCATTGGGTGGTTGTCTATGCTTTTAGGAATACAAGGCTGTGTTTGAAGGTGTAGGCAGTGGCACTGGAGAAAAGACACTGGAAGATGCATTTTTTGAACATGAGGTAAGAGTTTCTAACCTTAAAATATCAAAATGGAAGTTACCCACCTGGAATAACATTTAAAACAGGAATGAGGTACAGGGCTTTTGATTCTACTATACTGTATCGTTCAGCTTTGTATTCAAGAATACAATATTTCTACGGCTGTCAAAATTTGGCTGAACCAAAACAGAAGGTTTTAACTTTTTAAATAAAATAAATTCCAGGACATTTTTTAGAAGACTAGTTATAGAACTGTCAACCCTGATAAGTCATCCAAAAGCCATCTCATATAAACCACTTAATGAAATTTCTTTTGAATGGTCTACTGAAGAAGATATTTCACCTCTGTCCTTCATTTACCTGTAATGTTGCTGTAGCCTATTACCAAAATTAATCTGCAGATGACACTTCAATTATATTTATACTCAAGAAACTCTTAAATGTAGTCATGGTTGCAAAGTTACATAGAAATCTTGATCATAAAAGCCACAGAACAGAATCACATTTTCCTTCCTTAATACTTTATCATAACACTTGTTTCATCTTTTCTACAGGTTAAGCTGAATGTGCTTGCATTCAACAACCAGTTTCATTTTGGAGTATTTTATGCCTATGTAAAGTTAAAGGAACAAGAATGCAGGAATATTGTATGGATTGCTGAATGCATTTCTCAGAGGCACAGAACCAAAATTAACAACTACATTCCAATTTTCTAAGTCTGAGAATTTATAATCCTACAAGGCCTGAAAAGATGTATAATTTCATAGAAAATAAGAAAGATATTTTCTCAAAAGTTGAATCAGATGGTTTGGATTGTATTAATGGTCCTCCTTATATACAGCAGTGCAAGAAAAAGTAATGCAGTTAGAGATAGGAGTACTTTGTAGGAAATATTAATGGTCTTATTCATATTTATTGTTGGTAGATTTGTTCCCTACTGTGTCCATTTTAATCTACTTGATCAATAAAACCCCCCTGCAAGGCCTTACATGCATATTCTTTCTCTTGTGTGGATGCAAGCTTTCTACCCATGATGTCTGAAAAGCTCTTTAATAGCTTGATTTTGAATTAACGGTTTTCTCAAAGGGCCAACCAAACCACTACTTCTCTGTTATGCTTACGGTCTTCATGAGATACAAGATTGTATGAAGGATTTAATACACAAATAAGAGAGAAACTTTAGGGTTATTCCAGGATTCCACTTAAGGAATCTCAAGAGGAAGCTTCCTGAATTCTTCTAACTGTGACACCTCTCTGCATCTAAATATTAGTAAGCAACTTCATTTTCATGAAAATATTTTCACTTATTCCCTTATGGTCACATGAAGAGCACTGCAAGTGTCAAACAACGCATGTCTGATCATCACAGCAATACAAATATCTCCTCCCAACACCACAAAGACACTGTCTTCATGTATGCACTAGAGAAGATTATGAAACATGAATGAAAATACCAGCCAAGTCTGTATCGGTTTTACATCAGACACAAACAACACCAGCTCTGAGCTATTTGAGGACCTGGCTAAGATTGGTAACTAAAAATAGAGTGGACAGTTGAAGCCAGATTGTAGCAGGACAAGATTAATTCTGCTGAAGAAAAAGGATGGATTTTGAAAACCATATTGACATTCTGCCTTCCTACTCCATTCAAAATATTTGTCATTTTATTTCTGAAACAGGTCATACCTTGATTCTCTGCATGACTCCTCAGTTTCAGGCTGCACAACAGCAAATCTCAATCTTCAGCTGACTGTGTCTTCAGTAATATGACACAGAAATAAGATCCATTTCCTGCAAGCAGAGAAAAAAAAATATATCTGATGTCAACACTTCAGAATTATGGAAAACATTCATGCATCATGGTTTTAAGAGCTAAGATACCTCTCTCTGTACATAGTAAATACACATGCACATACATTCATACGTAAAACTACTAGTTTTATAGCTAAACCCACACTTCTTAAATTGTAAATGCACACTTCTTAGTTTGTAAATATAACCAAATGATTATATCTAAGAACATCCCATACTGATTTAATAGAGAATTGAGAAGATTTTCAATATTTTGCTTTATTGTGGATCACAGAGAACCTTACATTATTACTTTAAAAAATACTTTTATGGAGTTTCCTATAGAAATAATTTAGTAGAAATCTAGAAAAATTGACTAAGAAGAAATAAATATATAAGAAAACAATAGAAATCTTATTCCTATATTGAGGCTTCTTTGCTTGTAATGTAGTAATTCAGAAGAAAAAACAGAAATTGAACTGTAAGATTTGTGCATTACAATTTCATTTTGCATATGTAGTTGCTCCTTTGCACTGCTTTTATCTTGCATTTCTTAATTTACATTTCCCAGGCTAGACTGTGACCAAACGTTTTCCAGTTCACACCCATATCGCAAACTGTATCACAAACTATATCACAGTGAAGAAAATAATAGGGTTACGTTCTCTCAAACTTGTATTTTTCTATATTTTTTTAGTAATTGCATTTAAAAAAAATAAAATGCTGTGAGCAGAAGAATAACAAATCAACTGGTCTGGGACACAGAAACTGAATTCATACAGTTCAGCACAGTGCACAAATACTTTTTCCGTAATGATAAATCTAACTTCCCTACTTGAACAGCACAAATCAGCTGGCTTCCTGCCAAGAATTTTCTGAAGTGATTTGAAGGGGAAAGAATCTGCTCTCCACCCTACATCTTTCTGTGCCAGGGAAGATACGCAGCTGCTATTGCTACAGTCTGTGGATACTGTTGCCTCAAAAAGAAACGAGCAGGAATCGCTGCCTACACGATTGTGTTGTCAGCAGAACTTGTCTTTAAGCTATAGAAAGGACAGCATGGGTGTTGATTAATGGTTTTTTCAAGACTATTTCTTGATATTTGCTAAGAAAGGACAGGATGTACTAGCCGTCACTTATATTCAGTTTAAGAATAAAAAAGAGAAGCAACACACTAAGAAAGGAATTAGGACTTCAAAGTCCTCAAACATTTATTTTTTTCTATAAATAATAAAATTTACATGACTCTCATTAGTAAATTAGTCTTCATGCTGGGTATAAATATATAAATATATACAGAAATATACATATATTTATAAATATGGTCATATATCATCTCAAACAAGATCTTATAGTGGAACTCCAGGTCACTGAATCACTACTACGAACATCATTAACTTGTTAATGGTAATGACAGATTGTAGGATAGGGGAACCCGAGGCAGTGAGCTACTTTTCTTGTTCTTTATACCTCTCAAACAACAGGAGCCTGTGTTCACACTCTTAAATGGCTAAGCCTATCAAGACATATTTATTCAATGTGATTATGCTCACTGTGTCCCTTTGCCTGTGTCTTCAGTGAAAGACGAAGAGCAGGACCAGGAATTAGCTTCTGATGAGCTCCGAGAGCTGTGAACCATTCTTTCCCATCATTTGCTGTAGATCAGGTTTGCTGCGATTGCCATCTCCTCACAAACATCTGAGCACCGCTGAACTGTAGATGGAGCAGGCTGCAGCGTTTGAAGCAGTTCCCATGCCCAATCCCTCCTTTCTGCAGAAATGACAGTTTGTGTCTGTGTTAGGAATTGAAGATCCACAGGACGAATCATATCAGAGCATGGTCCTAAGACTAGCTCTGGACTCAGAGTCAGTTAACAATAGTAGATTATTCTGGTAGGTTACTCTGGTTCTATCAATTTCAACATGAATTTCAGCAAACACACAAAAAAAATCACCAACATACTTGGTTTATCCTGCACATTTATGGACATGAAAGCTAATATCATGGAACTTAATTTTCTTTCATACATGACAATATGATGCTTTCAGTTTTTACTAAGTATGCCTAATTTACAGAGTATATTCAACTCTTCAGCAACTCTGCTTAAGACCAAACCAGCAGATCCAAAGTATGCAAATGGAGCGATAGCTGGCCATCACTTGGATTTGCCTCAGTTACAAAGTCGTTAGCATGAAGATTACTATAATGGCTTAAATAAGAATTAAAACAAAGCCTAATAATGTGCTGGGCAACTGGATTGCTTTACCAAAGAGTGTGGAAAAATAATGTTAGTATAATCATAGAAAAAAGAAGAAGTATTATTTACCAGACAGTTAAAGCGGTTTATGTGACATAAAAACTTGTCCCAAACACAAAGAAAATCATTCAATATTTCAGGATATCTCTCAAATAACAAAGAGAAAATAAGAAATGGGGTTCAAGAAACAGCAACGCAAATCTCTCAAATAATGCAGGTAAAGATTTTGGTATCACTGATACATAGTGAGAATATTTGACTATTTGAAGTCCGTATTCATTGGGACATCCAATTAAAAAAAATAAATTCCAACCCACATAAGTCAGCTGTCAGCATTAATGCAAACATCCCAGGTGTGGAACACAGCCACTGATGAACCTATCTTAGTGTGCAAGCCAGAAAAATGAATGCTGTATTTTCTATTAGTTTGGAGCTTCTCCAGGAGTAAAAAGAAGAAAACCTAATTGCTCTGGAAGTATGCAACAGATACAGGAAGAAGTTATTTACTATGAGGTTGGTGAAATACTGGAACAGGTTGCCCAGAAAGGTGGTGGAGGCTCCATTCCTGGAGACAGGTCAGGCTTGATGGGGCTCTGAGCAACCTGATCTAGTTAAAGCTGTGCCTGCTCACTGCAGGGGGGTTGGAAGAGGTGACCTCTAAAGGTCTCTTCCAGCTCAACACATCCTATGATTCTACAACTGCAATAAATGTAAGTCATAAGCCTGCTGACAGGTGCCATTTTTTATAGCATAATTCATCTGCTAAAATGAAACTTCAAAGTTCTGAATGTCTTGGAAGATAAAGGCCTGAAGTACTAATCTTTAAAACAATTAAAAGTTACAGCCTCATAAGGAGGTGATTATTGCAGAATTTCTGTTGTGGTTTTTTTATCCCCCCTTCTATCTTTGCAATTATTGTTTGCCATCAAATGACACACCCAGGGGTGGCTCTCAACCTCAGTCATTGTGGAAACTTTTGTCAGTAGCATTTTAAAAAGCTGAAATCTTTTTTTGCTGTCTTGATACTGACATGTAGCAGTGAAGTTTAGGAGGAAAATATCACATGAAACAGTGTAGGTTATTTGCTATCAAGAAAATATTAACAAGTTGAAACTAATTGTTATATTTTTGAAATGGAAAAGAAATGGTAATTTCCACACAAAGGATGTTATAACTGTGTCATACATGCCCCTTTCATGCTCAGCTCAAGTTGCTGCATGTTCATCTCTGTCAGCTTCAGGATGGCCAGTGAAACCCCCACTGAGTTCTGTTGTACAGGCACAGTGATACAAGGAACTCAGCAATGTTTTTAAGCATTACTTAACAAAAATATAATCTATGGAAATTCATTACATGTTCTAAATTGCTAGGTATAGCATGTAACAGCAACTCAGACAGAGTTTGAAAAGGAGCGGGCAGAAGTTGCAAGGTTTTTGATAAGATAATGGCCATATTTTCTTGTTTTCCAATCTAGAAAGGCTAAATATCCTTATCTTTTTAGTACTACATTGAAAATGTATATACTGTTTTTCTTTTGCACCATATTGTTCTCTTAAACTTCTGTTTTGTAATATGCACATGCATGTACACACACACACACCCCCCCGTGTATATTGACTACACAATTTTCTACTGAGTCACCCACTGGCTAGAAATTGAGATAAGCCAACACTGGGTAAACCAACCTAGAACATAGTCAGAAATCTTGCTTCACAACTCTTTTTTTTCCAGTGAAAATGTAAAAAAACAATAAAAACATTTGAAAGTCAAATAAAACAAAGGAAGCTTTTTTTTTTTTTTGCATTTCAGCTAAACCGATTTAGTTCATGTTCTTCATACCATAGAGCACAAGAAGCAAAGGAAAGCCCTCAAACAATTACAGGCCAGACCTAAGCTCATAACAATTCTTTATATCTATAATAATACTTCAGTCAAGTTCAGCTGAGCCCTACACCAGTGTTGTTTACGATCTCTGACTGTATTAACCAAAATCCCAAACAGTTTTGAGCATGGAAGAGTATGGGGACAAAAATTGTCCCTTAGCTGGACAAACCAAGAAACAAAGACAAGGTGGCCACATATTCTCTACACTGAGTAAGGGACTTTTACAAATTCAAAAAGCTGAAATTACTATTTTTAAAAGTCTCTCCCTTCAACCAGAGCTTTGACAGAAATAGCTTAATGAAATACATATATTTTGTCAAAAAGAAAGGATTGAACCATCATAACTTTTACAAAACCAGTGTTTTAGCTATCATCTGTTACATGAAGAGGGAGTACTAACACTGTTACAAATGTGCAGAAGCCAAAGGAGCCAAAATAAAACAGATGAAGTTTATTTATAGCAAATATTATGACTTTTGCAGATGTATGAAAACCACAAACAAATTCCAAATTACTCTAAACAATATGTTATAAAGTTGTTTTACAGAAGAGAAAAATAGCAAATTCTTTAACGAAAGCAGACAAATATGTGCAATAAAAGCCACTGTAAATACTAGTGCACTGATTTGCTATTATGGAAAAAAAATGACAATGCTTCTACTGAATTCAGTGGGAACAGGGTTAGAAGCTGGGGTGAATAAGTTGCTGTGTGAGCTGTAAACAAGGTTTATGAGAAAAATCTGGACCTGTCCTTAAAGCTGCCCTGTGTAGTAGGCTGCTGTACAGTGTCCTGCAGCAGCCAGGACAGTGAGAAGAGCTATTGTGCTAGGTAGTTAACCAGCACGGTCACTGTGCCCAGCACAGGTCACAAAGCACTGAGCAGCTGACTGAAAAAGACAACATTTCCTTAGAACCTTTAGATGCGTTAGTGTCACTGGCTGATGCTATCAATTCCTTTGTGCGCATTTCTCTAGTGCTCCTCCACAGGAGACAATAACTGAGAAGTTCTGCCAACACTATTATCACTGCTCCCCTTTCTGGTCTTCAAAAGCTCCAGTCAGAGGACTTCTGAGTAGGTGCATTTCAGTTCAGGTTCAGAGGTTTGACCATCTGACTAATTAAGCAGATCTTTTCAATTTAGTATACTGGGAGCCAGCCACATGAACACTCCTCATTTTGCTCAGTATATACAGGCAGAAGCCAAATGGTGAAAGCCACTGAAATCAGTGAAAGTCACTGCTATTAAAGCATGTTAGTAAAAGCGACTGCATAAAATCCAATCATGACATCCATATCAAAGCCTTATTTCTATCACTCTAATGCAAAGAGTCTGTCATTTAAAGGTGTGAGTTATAATGTTTTTCTCTTAAAAATAGCAGTAACAGTTTATAACCTTCACTCTGAAACTGAGGCTATCAGTCTAAATGTAATCATTATCGGTGTAGTTTTTTCTCCTATGTTTTTTATGTCAGTCCTTGCTATTGAATCGTGACAAATAATTTATAGTTTGCAGTTTATCTTAATCTCTCAGGACTTTATCCTTAACAAAGAACAAAGCCAAATTTTGCATTAAAACAAACCCTTGTCAAGAGTACTGCTTTAAAACAAACCCTTGCCAAAAGTATTAACTCACTGATCAAACTGCCGGGCTTTCCAACCAGACCTACTTTTTCTAATCACACATGCACTAAATGCTATTTTATCTAAGTGTCTCTCAGCAAATCAAATGTTTCATTGCACAAGTCTTCAAGAGGAATGGGCTGGACCTTCAGAAAGTATTCCATCTATCTGTCCAATCTTAACCTCCACATATCTTGGAATTAACTCCAAAAAACTCCATCAAACCTCAGTTACTAAACCAGATTGCAACCATTCATTCAAGAACTCGAGAGTACTGTGAACTCTACAGCCCCAAACTGGATTTGAGACTTAGCAGGAAAACAGGACAGCAAACAGGAAACCAAGAAACCATAAAGTTCTTTCTTATAAGTATTAGGATGCAAGCTGCTGTATTCCATATCCACTTGAAAGAATTTACGGGTGGTATATGCATTTTTAGGATTGGAATATTTAAATTCTAGGCTTATAAAACCAGTGCAAATACTAGAATCAAACACAAAGCCAGCTGAAGGTGGGAAGAGTGATTAACTAACGGGCATTATTGACCGACGTTACCCTAAGTAGTCCATATCCTGCTCTAATCATCTCAAGAATGAAAAAAAAACGTCTGCTATCTTCTTAAGGAACTGCATGCAGACTTAATCTCAGAAGCCCCTTTATTGACATCCAGGACTTCTAACTCCAAAAGAAAATCATTGCTATGGGAAGATCCATATTGTTCTTACATATCACCCAATGAATGATACATATACCAAATAATACATATATCCAATATCTGATACAGATATGACTTGCTCCTACAGGAGAGTTAAACAGTACAAATCATTAGTCAAATTATGTTTCTACGGTTTCTCAGCAACAGGACATTTTGTGGGAAATAAAAGACAAATTTGTGGGAAATAAAAGACAACTAAATTTTGTAAACGGCAGCTGAGAACAATACAGAGACCCTCATTTTTGGGTGTAAAACACAGAGATATATCTTAATACCTCGGAGTATTTTTAAGCAAAACTCCTAATACCCAAGAGTTTACTGCATTAGTCATAACTATGGCTATACACACTGGGAAGGGTGGGAATGGGAGTTCAAAGTAGCAGCAACAACCAAGAAGGTACAGGACCTATGCATGTACAACCATAATCAGTATTACCTTAACCATAGTTAGGTTCGGTTTTAGCCAGCTGCTTCTTTTGTTTGAATGTTGAGATTCATAATACTGGGAACATATCATCTGAGGAGAATGATAGAGGACAAAGTTGACCTAGCTCTGTGCATTCTGATAGGTTTAAATTACTGCAATGTTGTTTTTTTTTCTATTTAGGCTTTGTGCTCTTAGGGAATAAAAGTGATAATACAATTCCATATGAGTAATAGCCTCTGAAATGCTGCAGACAAAATATATTTACCAAACAATATTCACTCGTATTCTAATGAAGTTATAGCAATTAAAATGCAGAAGCTTTCAAATGTGTTCTACTCTTTGATATTACTTACAAAATAGGTGAGGTAAGTAAGTACTTAGGTATGTTTTAATTTTTATTACAATGCCTATAGGTCTTAATCAGGATAATGAGTCCCCTTCACCTACTGTCAGAGTACAGAATCTGAGAGCTAAAAACTGAATGACTGCCAGGTACGTGGCCACTTCGCGATGTGCCCTAAGATTAACATGGACTGTCTGGACAGCCTAAGCAACTCAAAATGGATCCTGCACACTGAGTAAAGAGACATATGTAGCTGATTAACAGCAAATGCTAAGCACAGAGCACAGATATAATGCCGAGGAGCATAAGAGGGCTATCCAATGCTGGAACAGGAGGCTGCTCCTAGGTATAGATGCCAACGACTGCATTAACTTATCAATTAAATCCCTCAGCAGGGAGATCTTGGAGTTGGTCTCTCCTGCCAGAACCACTTCTTTATCTATAGCCAACAGTGAAAGAGCTGAAATAGTTTTGGCTGGCTGCTCAACAACCCATGTTCAATGAAACGTCCTAACCAGCATAATTTTAAGGCATGAACTTGCAAGTCTGAGACACTGGAAACCAGATGAAAGTGAGCCCTGAAACCAACAATTTTAGGTCTCTATACTTCTTGCAGATGTACAGAGTGACTCTGTATGACAGGAAATGACTTGGAGTTCTGCCAACTCCTGCTCCTATGTGAGTTTAAGTAAGACTTAGCCACTAGCTTGTTCAAACTGAGACAATGCTGAGCAAAAGATAGCCAGAAATCCAGCAAACCAACTGGAAAATTTTGAAATCAAATGACAGGTGAATTTAGACATTTTGAAGAGTCAGAGGCTGAACAAGGCTTGCTTGGAGCAATTCTAGAATCAAAAGCTTCAAGCGTGCCAGAGTTCTGTTTTCAGTGCCAAAGTCCTAATTGGTTTAAGCCCTATAAACAACAGAGAGTGAAAAAATATTAACACGTTAGTGCTGGTGGATCAAAGAACAGTGATTTCCCAAGGCCACTTTGGCAAAAGAGACAAGAACTGAGCACACATTTCTCAAGTCCTAGCCCAGCATTTCCATCAGAAGATTCTTTTTTGAAGATTTAGTTCCCAAATGATCTTACCAATAATGCATAGTTCACACCCGTAAGAGTAGATCACATTATCATCAAAGAATAAATACCCTGAAAAGACTCTTTGTTTTCTCTTTCATTGTGCTAAACAACCTACACAAACTCAGTCTTTCCTTGTAGATCACATTTGCTAGATGTCCGATAAAATCTGTTGGTTTGCTCTGGACTCTTTCCAATCAGTACACATCTTCAGAAGTGCACCAATTAAGATTAGTTTTGGGCACAGCACCAGGCACTTAATGAGAATGATGATGATTAAAAATTCTCTCAAAACATTTCAGTTTGTGCACTTATGATGTACACAATACAAACAGAAAGAAAAGATAAATAAAACCTTCTGGAAATTTAAATCTCCCAAAAGAGTTTTATCACCTACTCAAGGATCCTGGTAAACAAAGTTAGATTATTACTCAGACAATATTTGAAGTCACAGAAAGAGCAAATAACTGACATATTTTGGCAAAGTAACGCAGCATTCAGAATGAGGACAATGATCTAATTCCACTGAAAGAAAAACAGTTAGACTGTCTGTCTCTGTGAAATCTGAAATGGAGAAATATACATAAACCTGAAAAAGTAAGATGACATAATCTAATGGTACTCTGATACCAGTTCCAAACTGTCCAAATTTATAGACATTTTACTTGAAGACAGTATTGTATTTATCTGAAGTTGTATGTTAGAATCTGAGAAAAAAAAAAAAAAAAGCAGCTGGTTTTCTGGAGATATCTGCTAACATATACAAAGTCAATACTAACTGAAATAGGAAGATTTTTACGAAATAAGCAGTAGTGCAGATGAAGTCATATTTTGTCCAAACATGTTTGAGTACAGTTCCTCCTTGGTAAAAAAAAAAAAGATGTCTATACTCAGCTCAACATCTTCTCTACATGCAACATAGTAATTTATGAATCCTAACATAACTAAAATCAAAATTTCAGAAAATAATCTACCTGTAACAAATGGGATCCACCAACTTAACGGGAGTTTTGACAGTTTGAAATAGTCGTGTATATGTGTATACATTCCTGATGCATGATGTAGCTGCACCCCTGTCCTCCACAGTCTGACTTGGTCTTATATTCTTAATATAAGAAAATACTCAATAGTGAAGGGATCCCATCTCAGGAAGAAGACTAGACAACAGCAAGTTACCGCTAAGCGGGAAAAAACTTACTCTGTGGCAAAAGAAAACTTCTGTCAAGGTGAAACTTAAGTTGTGAAGCAAAAACCAAAACATATTTTTTCTCTTCTTAAAACAACAGCAAAGGATTTTTACCTCCTCCTTATGGAAGATATTCAGGTGTTAATGTCCTATACAAAGACATGAGTTATTATTATCAGTAGTAACATCGGTGTTGCTTTTTGCCATGTTAATACAATATCTTGTTCCTACTTTCTTCCAAGCTGGAAGCCACATTCAATTAATCAATCACTGGCTTTCAAACTTTGTCATCCAAAAGCAATGAAAAATTAAATTTTATATTAAAAGCAAGATTAAAAAAACACACACACTATTGCTGCACAGTTCAACATCTCCTTATAGAAATCATCATAAAATTGCCAACATTTCATGCCATTGAGTGGATTACGTACATGAGAGGAATTACAACCAGTCAGTTTACTGACCAGGCCTAAGTCAATTCTTTTCCTCAGTATGTGAATGACTGAACTCAGCAGAAAAAATCGGAACAAATCTCCAGAGAGTGTCTTTCCCTGATCCACTTTACACTTGCTCTACAATCTCCTGACTGATTTTCAGAAGGAGAAAAAATGACAAAACCCCTAAATAGTTTGGAACTTTATGTGGCAGATTTTGCATTGAACCATGCAGAAAACTAATTTATTAAATTCACACCAACCTTCAGGGCCAGCAGGACAAGAAAACATGCCTTTAATGACTGAAATACTGACAATGCCAAAGGCCAGAAGAGACTTTAATAACTGACCATCTTGGAACCAAGAGTCTGCTCCATTAACCAACAATTACAAAATCAAACTCTTTCACAAAGATTATTTGACTTGAGTCTTCTGATGGGAGCCTAACCAGTTTTATCAGTTATGTTGGTTGCAATGAAAAAAATCCCACAACATTGCTTGCATCTCGGTCTTGTTATCAATTTTTTATTTGCAGGTATTCCTGTATATTAAAAATAACAGTGAAACTTTAGAATCCTTTTAAATATAAAAAAAAAAAAGTGTTTTTTTATGCTAAGCCCATATGTTCAAGCTTTGCTTTGTAAAAGAAAATGCATTCTCATCTCCATTACAATGTAATCCAAATTGACTGCAAATGCAATTACAACATTTTAGCTGTTGTCCAAGTCTTGTGTTTGCTGTTTGGCCACTGGTAGTGCAGCAGACACAGCTGCTGAAAAATAAAAGAAAGACTTTGGAAATAGCAAAGGCTAAATATGTGGATCACGCTTATGCATAACATTTTAAGAAAGAAATAATCAGAATCTGATTCACTTATTACCAAGAGGCTAACGTAATTGAGCAAGAACAGACTGCTACAGCTTTGCAGAAGGCCCAAACAGTCATCTGCTATGAACAAACTCTGGATTATCTCTGCCATGGAAGGAGTATTACTCACAAAAAAATACCCACACTTCCTTCTGCTTTTCTTAGCATTTCCCTTTCAAATAGTGACTGACCTTGACCCTTCAGGAGTGTATAAAATTACTCAGATGCAAGGGAAGTTATCATTAAAAAAAGCAAGTATGAGTTCTCACTTTGTTGCTATATGAATCTTTTAGCTCTCTTGTTTCATTTAGTCTCAATTTTGCTAACTACTCAATTTCTTTGCATTTTTCTTTCATAAAATAAATGTGAAGAAAAACTTGTATCCCAAGAAAAATCAACAAATATAGTCTGTTATTACCCTAAATATTTCAAAACTACCAAACTCCTTAAGAGTATAAATGGGAAAGAAGGAAGAAAATAAAAGACATATTTGGGAAATGCAGGTTAACTCCCTCCTCCTAAGTTAAAAAAAAACATCTCTCCTCATAATAAAATCTACATCATTAGGACTTTTGGTCTTGATAAATGATTTTTATATATGGGTTAGAATGTTTCAGCATTTTCAAATGAACTCATTTTACCAGAAGTAATTATGAAGAAACATGACTGTGTATTGCTGGAAAACAATTTTTGAACATTGTGCAGACTTAAAAACAGTAATTAACTGTCCGAAAAGAGCTACATCAATCAATATCTCTTTTTCCTAGTAATTTTTTTGAAAATAGCTGAAAATTAACCATGTCTTTGGGGTTACAAAATTACTATTTTTTGTAGGTAACAGTGTCCTTAAATTTAACAAATTCTATGTAAATACTACTCCCTCTAGTTCATCATCCCTTCATGAATACCAGAGCAGTATTTGATTTTTAATTCTAGAGAGGAAAAATAGTAACACCATAAAAAAGAACTATGCTGGTGCATGTTTCATTGACATATGCTATAAAACGTCTCTCCCTTGAGAATGACAGAATTGTTAGGAGTAGTAATAGTAGTAATAGTAATAGTAATAGCAATAGCAATAATGATGATTACAGACATGAATCTTGCTGATTTCTGTTATTCCAAATAATCCATCTTCTATCACCTTTCTGCTTTCAACCTTGCTTTCATTTTTCTCCTACCTACCACCTGGGGAATGGAAGAAAGCTGATGGGTAGTACTATTTTCCAAAAATAGGAACCATCCCTGAGGCCATATTCATAAAGCAGACTTTTTGTGCACAGTGTCTCACGTCGGTTCTGTAATTCACTCAGTGCTTGGTACAGAGCCAGAGGAGACGCCTACAGTTCACACACACAGATGTGCAAGGTAGGACTCACTTTTTAAAAGCACAACAAAACAAATCTATTTGGGCTTATCTCCCACAGATATCTTCCACGTACCTTTACATACAGGAATCTATGCACTTGCAAATTCTGAACTAAGTCTCTTCTTCGAAGTTTTACACCAGATAGAAGAAGAGCTGTAGAAAAACTCACATTTTATGAACTAAAACTCACGGGCTTTCACTCATAGCAGAAGCCACTATATTGCAAACTGCTGAGACTACAGCAGGAAATACAGATTTTGACTTCACCTAATTACTTGTGATATTGTCAATATTTTAGTGACCATATCACAGACTAGCCCACCTAAGCAACAGATGTCGCCTAGGTGAATGCAGAAGACAGAAGAAAGCAGAAGAGCAGCTCTGTTTCAAACATGTCTTTTGTCATTCCATCAGATTTGTGCTAAGAATTTTACAGGTTAAATTGAATGTGCAGAATGTGGAAGAAAAATTGCAATACATTTTTAAGTGCTTTTGAGGAGCAAGAGTACACTGATTTCTCCAGTGAACATGCTGTTTTAATATTTAATTGGTTAAAACACTCCTGTATAAGTCATAAGAAAAAAAGATGTTTTAAAAACTACAATTTAAAAATATTATTACCTTTTTTGTCTAAAACATTTTAAATAACAAATTAAGTACACATAAGTATAAATTTTATATCTCATTTTAGAATATACAACATGCACAAATTGCTAGTGAAACTTTAATAACAATCTGGGAACAATGTCTTGTAGCTGCATTAAAGCAGAGAAAAATAAGGAAGTCAAAAGTCGCAAAGTTAAACATTCTCCAGTTTATTCCTATCGATAGTTCAAGTGGTCATGGAAGCAAACATTCACCAGGATTACTATGTTCTACCAGGGATGTGTATTGCCTTAAAATTGAAATCTGTTTAATTTATATTAAACACTGGAATTACATATTAAGAAACAAAACAGTACTATACTGTAAATACTTGACAAAACAAGATTTTCAGAAGTGGCTAAAACCCATGCACAGATTTGTAAGTCTATTTTATTTACTGATATAGCAAAGTACCATGGTCTAATTGCTATCTCCAGTTCAGGAAAAGAAAAGAGAATTTTCAGAGACAGAAGTATCAGAGCTTGAGAAAAAAAGGTCTGCAGGTCAGGAGAAAGGCCAGAGAGGCAGATCAGGTGAAAGCTGAGGTTTGAGATCTTTGCTTCTCCTTAGAATAAAAGAAAACTATGGCAAGAGTTCTGCAGAGAAATACGATATGCATATGGTCTGTATTAAAGGAGGAGAGACATCTCAGCTCTTAAATAATCATGAACATCATAACAACTGCTGTAACATTAAGAGAAAAAGTAGATGGTTAAGCCTCAGAAAATATGAAGCTGAAGATGTGAATTTCTTAGATTATCTGATTAATGTTTAGAGAAGGATCAAAAGACAAGGTAAACTTGCAATTCAAACTGATGGCTGACTCTGGTTCACTTGGGCCATCTTCTCTCAAAGGACAAACACAAAATACATCCACTTGAGCATTTTCGTTATGCTACATAAATAGGCCAATAAAGAAAAAAGGACATATGTTCTTTTACAACAACCAGAAGCTTGATCCTCTGATTGTGGTCTCTGAACCGCTGCACTTCTCAACCTTTTTAATTGAAGAAACACTTAACCCCTGGAAGAAGAACAACGTCAGTGACCATCTTGTGCTTACTGTGCTGAAGTAGTCACAATGACCTTCTTTTACAGAAAAAAAAAAAAAAAAAGTTATCCTAATTTTTATTCTACTCTTCCATTTTGCTTATACGTATGGGAGAATATGTCTGTGCAAGAATTTCTGGTTTTGACTTGCTTTTTGAGTTCCCTTTTGATATTTTATTGACCATCTATTATCTGCAGACTATGGGCTGCATAGCATTGGTTTAGGTGGGGCTGCAATTAAATCCCATCACCCATGAGTACTGGAACTAATGAAGCTTGGTCTCTTAAAGATTTGTTTTTCATGGTTGATTGATTTTGGTGCCTAAGAATGCAAACTCCAGTTGAAGCCTTCTCTTATGGCAGGCATTTATAAGGGCTGGCCGGCTTATTGTTTACTCTTTCTCTCCCTGCTCCCCATTCTCCAGTTGTTAATCGTGTGCAGTTTAATGATGTAGATTTTTCTTTGTCTGTAACCTTTCCAGGGGACATTTACAGAAGCTTTCAACTATACTCTGCCATCTATTTTCTCGAAGTTTGTAAGAAATTATCAGTCTTTGTAAGACATGTTTGAAGTTGGCCACCAAACTCAAAGAAGTTATTATGGAGATGTAGGAGTAGCTGGGCACTGAACACGTATTCAGTAATCATGTATCTTGCTTCCACAGGAAATGAGACTAAAGTAATTTGCCATAGTCTGATTTTCTTTTCCAGAACTCATTGTCCAATTATTGGGTAAGAAAAAAATGCAACATCTTGTTACTGAAATACAAACAGAATAAAACAAGCCACCCCTCTCCCCTTCGTTAAATTCCCTCCCCATATCTCACGCCTTCTAGACAATCCCATTCTCTTTCATTCTCTAGCCCCACACTGAGCTGTTACACTCCCACACTCTTCCACTTCATACCACTTACTCTCAGATGCCAGGACCAGGGACCCTCATTCTCCATTACCTGACTCTGTATCTCTTCAGACATCTAAGCCACACCCAGCCTACTTATCTACTCCCACCTCATCCTATCTCATCCCTGCTTCTGAGCCAGAAGTGCAGGCATGCTTCAAAACAGTAATCCAGTATGAAGTGAGAGACTTAGTTTGAAGTCTCAAAACTTATGCTCTAGAATTTCAAGAGAAAAATGGATTTACATTAACCCATTTCCCACTGTTGTCAGTGGGAAAACAGTACTTTGTAAAAAGGTAACTGTACACTTTGTCTGCCTTTCGAATATGTTCCAATAGGTTCACATGAAATCTGAGTTTTCTAAGCTTAGAGAAGACCCTGCAGCACCAGACTTAAAGTAAATGTTTGTGTTCATTACAAAAGGAGATTAGATGTACTGGTCAGTAAAATAGGGTTTTTTTTTTCCCCACAAACTAAGTCTTAAATCCTATGCTGCTAAGAGATAGCCCACCAGAAAAAAAACACCACCTTGAAAAGTTTTTTCATAGATCTTTAGGATTTAGGACAAAAACCTCCAGGTTTACGTGAAAAAGAAATAAATTCATTGCTGATTCACCAGTGCCTCAACGATGAATAACAGATCTGAAAACATGACAATGTCAAGGTATTGAAATAATTGTATTCTCAAAACACAGAGCCATTTTGGAAGATGTCTGTACATAGAAAAATACATTTTATGGAACTACAGATAAAAATCAATGGGTTTTACACCTCTCAATCATTCACTCATCCTTTAAAGTTACAACTTTTGAATTTACACTTTTTGGTCTAGGAAAAAGGCATAGGAAAAAAATTCTTATAGTTCCAAACTTACAGATAAAGAAACTAATACTGTCTAAAACCAGAAGCAAGCAATTTTACTGATTTCTACTAACTAGAGTCAAGCTTTTGCAGTTTTTCATTTTTTAATTTCTCCACAATGCTGCTTAAAAAACTAATAATTTTTAGTGCAATCAGACTCCAAATTCTTGCTAGGCATCACATTAAATTAAGTGTGCCCAAGGTGATTACTGTTACGTATTATTTACACTGTTGCATATGCATACCCCTTCATATCACAAACTAGAAACTTATTGTGTCAAATATTGCATGCAGAATCCATATCTTATACCTTGAATGAGAAGTAACATATGTATACATCTGAGAGATGGAAGGAAAAATGAGACAGTAAATAATTGGAAGTTGCAGTACCCAAGTTCCTTAACCACTGTAAAACTAAAGACTTTAAACTATATGTTGTCAAAAAATGACTAAGATTCTACTTTAATGCCAAAAAAACACCATAAGGCACACCATAAGGACAAACTCGTGCTACTTACCATGTAAATATGATATTTTGCAATAACAATATATATTTAAGGTGTAGTTTTACAGACACAAACATATATATGCATATAAATAAAACATAGGCTAAAGTAAGATTCTACTTTAACATCAAAAAAACACCATAAGGGACACCATAAGGACAAACCCTTGCCACTTACCACATAAATATGATATTTTGTAATGATAATATATATTTAAGGTGTGGTTTTACAGACACAAATATATATGCATATAGATAAAACATAGACATAACTACACTCAGTCTGCTTAAGGAACATAATAATCATGGAATCAGAGAGAGAAATATGAGGAGACTGACTGAATGCCAACAGCGCAGACATTTAGTTGTTATAGGGAGTGTTTATTGTCCTGGAACAGGAGCCAATATTGTGTATTGAAAGGCCATTGGTTAAAATGTCTGAACACTGTTGGGAAGAAGGACCAGAAACTAAAACTTTCCAGCTGTTGTAGCTATGTTTCCTACTTGCTGAGTTGTCCAGTAATACTCTCTCCCACTACTTCAGCATGCCTTTGTAAAGCTGCACAGAGCTGGCACAGGCGGCATAATCCTGATCCCGAATCCAACAGTACTCATTGGTTATTGTCTGTCTCAAGAGGAAAGACTGATTTTAGATCAGGAGGGCACAGAACAGAGGTTTTCTATGTCCCAAGCTCTCATGATGATATGTGGGCTTGGTGATCACTGCTGCCATGTTTCCCTCTGCTTCTGTCCTTACCAGAGCTTCTGTGTTTTGAGTTGATTTCAGATCTCTTGTGAACTGGATATACCCATAACCATGTCTCTCTCATCCACCCCTTCATGGATTTCAGATGATACATTATGCCTACTGTCTGGCCCCCTGTGGTGGTCTGACCCTGGCTGGTGGCTGTGTCCACCACAGCCACTCTATTACTCCCCACTCTCAGCTATACAGGAGGAGAAAATGTCACAAAGGGCTTGAGATAAGGACGGAGACATGACCTGCAGCTACCGTCCTGGGTAAAACAGACTCAATTTGGGGGAAATTAGTTAAATTTATTAACAATCAAAATAAGAGAAGACTAGGGAGAAATAAAAGCAGATCTTAAAACAACACCTTCTGCTCATACCTCTCTTCTTCCCTGGCTTAACATCATTCCCAATTTATCCGCCTGCTCTCCCCGAGCGGTGCAGGGAGGTGGGGAATGGGGGTTGGGGTCAGTTCATCCAATGTTGTCTCCACTGCTCCTTCCTCCTCCAGGGGAGGACTCCTCACTCTTCCCCTGGGCCATTGGGGGTTCCTTCTCACAGGAGGTGACCTTCAAACATTCTTCAACGTGAGTTCTCTCACAAGAGACAGTTCTTGACAAATTGCCCCAATACGTGTCTCTCTCCATGGGGTGCAGTCCTTCAGGGGAAAACTGCTCCAGCATGAGCATCCTGCAGAGTCACAAAGTCCTGTCAGCCAACCTGCTCCAGCATGGGCTTCTCTCTCTCCACAGGCTACAGGTTCTGGAAGGAGTGTGCTCCAGTGCAAGCGTCCCACAGGGTCACAGTCCCCTTCAGGCATCCACCTGCTTCAGTGTGAGGTCCTCCATAGGCCACGGGTGGACATCTACAACCCGTCACACCCATGGGCTGGAGGGGGACAGCCTGCCTCACCATGGTCTTCACCACGACCCAGGGGAATCTCTGCTCAGCACCTGGAGCCCATCCTTCCCCCCTTCTTCACTTACCACGGTGTCTTCATATATTTTCACTCCTCTCTCCTGTGTCTCTGCCAGTTGTGGTGTGGTGCAGTTCTTTTTCAACCCTGCTTCTTAAATATGTTTTCACAGAAGTGTTCCTATCATTACTGGTAGGCTCAGCCTTGGCCAGCGGCGGGTCGATATTTGGAGCCGGATGGCTCTATCAAACCTAGGGGAAGCTTCTAGCACCTTCTTGGAGAAGCCGCCCCTACAATTCCCCTGCTTCTAAAATCCGGCCAGGCAAACCCAATACAACCCCAAACAAAACTGGGCTAAGTCAAGCAGAAATTCTCTTTCCTGCAGCAAAAACATCAGCTGCCCACTGCACATGCTTATGGGCACCGACTACATCCACTGGCAGATTTGGGTGACTGCATCTACATGGTTTCTTTGGCTTGTGCTCTACCTTAACCACACCTCAGGTGCCTAAATGCTTTTTGAATACACTCCAAAGAAACTTCTCCAAAAGTTTTCTTATTCTGCACGAGTTATGTAATAATAAATCTGCATGGAAAAAAAATAACAATTACCAGAGAAATCTTTCCTCTCATTAGATAGTCCTTTCTGGATTTTTTACAGTTGGAAGATTAGGGGTGTATAAGCAATCAACTAATCTAACCATTTGCACTTAAGACTTGTATTATAAACCTTGGCCCATTTCAAATGACAGAAACCACACTTATACCCAGACGAGTTCTGCATGCCTTTGGTCATGTGAAATCAGCTTGTATTTGAGGTTCTTAAAGGCAGACAGATGTGGATTCAGTCTCAGCTTTTACTACTGCATTACTATTAAGCAGGATCAATTATTACACTTGGCTTTTACTTCTGTATAGATTTTTTTAAACTATTCTGTAGCATGAGGTATCATAGCTTAAAATAAGGCTTTTGTAAGACATTTGAGAAACTAGAAAAGAGCAGAAATGCAAATAGATGACATTGTATAGTAAATTTATGTGCTAATAGAGACATTAATTTACAATTTTACTGGTTCACTTCCTATTAAGTTCTAGAAGAGTTCTCCAGAAGCATAATTTGAGCAAAACTACTACCACTTATGTAGATCTTCCAACTAAAGGCTAGCAGGGCTCACTGACAATCCTCTGCATGCAGTAACAACAGCAAAAATACCCACTGAAAAGGAAAGAAACAACTCCAGCCAGAGGATGCTCTAGTCTTCTATAACCAGATTCTGCAAAAGCCCATCCTAAAATCCATGCTTACCAAATATACATTGTCAACCATGCCAGAAAATATCTATTAATATCTAAGGATAAATGCAGTGTATTTTGCACTTTATTTTATGGATATCTACTCTGAATCTGAGTTCTCCAAAACTCTCCTTACTTTGCAAGGAAAAAATATTCAGAAATACACCCAGGGAGACACTATAAGAAACTTTCAATAGGCCCATTGTGCTAGTTTTGCCTGGGATAGAGCTAATTTTCTTCGTAGTAGCCGGTATAGGGCTGTGTTTTGTGCTAGAAACTGCTGATAACACCGGGATGTTTTTGTTATTGTTGAGCAGTGCTTGCACAGCATCAAGGCCTTTTCTGCTCCTCATTCCATTCCATGAGCAAGTAGGCTGGAGGTACACAAGAAATTGGGAGGAGACACACCTGGGATGGCTGACCCCAGTTGACCAAAGGGACATTCCATGCCATAAGACGTCATGTTCAGCATATAAAGCTGGGGGAAAAAGAAGAAAAGAGGAGACATTTGAAGTGATGGCATTTGTTTTCCCAAGCCACTGTTATGCATGATAGAATCCTGCTCTCCTGGAGATGGCTGAACACCTGCCTGAACATGGGAAGTGGTGAATTAATTCCTTGTTTTGCTTTGCTTGCATGCACGGCTCTTGCTTTACCTATTAAATTGTCTTAGACCTCGAGTTTTCTCACTTTTACCCTTCCAATTCTCTCCCACAACCCAACACAGGGGAAGTCAGCAAGAGGCTGGGTGGTGCTGAGTTGCTGGCTGGAGTAAAATCATAGCACACAAAACCGACCGTCTCAGGAATATTGTACACAGAAGCTACTTTTGTATTTATTTAAAATGAAAATTTATGCAGACTTTTTTGCAAAGTTCCAGCTTTGGTTGATTGATGTTTTGATAAGTTTAGTGGCTTATGAGACCTTACCTGATGTTAACAGTGTGTTTTAAATCTCTAAGGAGCAAAACTCTGAAGCGATGAGGCCACCAAACCTGCATTAATTCCTCCTAGCCTTCAAGCACTGTATGACAGAAACTGTAGTATTTACTGTACTTTTTCAGATATTTAACAAATATACCTCTTAAGTATAACTTAAATGATTTCAGCAAGTTTTTAATGCATGGCTTGTAATCATTATACATTACTTACTGCCTTAAAAGTAGTTGGAAAAATGCAAGAACCTTGAGGTTTTTTAACAAGCCATTTAAACCCCAATTTGTGACATTAACGAACTTGTGACATTTTGCATTCATAAGTGTATCAAATGTCTTTTAAGAGAGAATAATGCTTGGAATGCCACTGTTCCCCAGGGTGAGGCAAATGTATGACAAATCTGGTTTTGAAAACAGGGAGAAGGCAAGCCAGAGAAGCTCATAACTTGTGTGTTGAGTATTGTTTCAAGTCACTACACAGTTTTCATACTTCATAAGGCAAGAAAGAGGCACTTAGCAACTCTACACATATAATCTACTAAAAACCAACACTCATCCTCTTCATGAGCAGTGATATTAGAAAGATGTGATATTAGCAGACCCTAGGAGTAGAGAAATTAATAGCTTATGCAAAGAACAGTGAGAAAAATATTGCCATGTACACCCTCACCTGCCCTTTGCTGCTGGGAATATAATGCTGCATCCACTGGAAAGTTCCTAAATATACTTTTTGTCCTCATTAAAAAGTGTTCCCACCTAAAGGTACAGGTATTTTTTTTTCTCTACATTTCAGTTGGATTGCTTTATATCAGAAAAACAAACAAGTAGAAAAGAGAGGTGGAGCTTACTAGCAGACTCTGGAAGTGTTACCAAAGCATTGTAAAAGTAGTCCCAGGGAGTAAGCATCTATCTAATTTTGGGCAATCTCGGAACAAAAGCAGGACGTTAGTCTCCCTTAAATGGAAGCTTTAGTCGATGTACAGAAAAGAGTATTTCTTGAATTCTGCAAATCACATGAATTAATTTCCTTGCTAACTGTAAACTGACAGTCGGTCAATCCGTGATGGATTTTACGAGTGTGCAGTTCAGACATCACAACCGCTGCACGCAAACACTCGAACTACCAGCGTTTTCAGGCACTTTTACTAGCATTACTAGTTAAGAGAAGACCAGTATTGTTTTCTTCTAGAGAAGTCCAGCGTACCATACATTTTAAAGTTGAACCGGACATAATGTTTCTTTCTTGCCCAAACTTTGTGGTTTTCCTATCGATCTGCCGTGAAGGATGAATAGGTTGGAAAGTGGTACTTTTAAAGAGCCTCCCTTTTGTTCCTTGAAGGAACTTACATGCCCAAATCAGACTGCTGGCCCTCACGTTGTTTTTTAGGAACAGCAAAACACCAGACCTCGCTGGAAGTTGCTTCAGGGTCTCACACTGCGAGCTTTTGCTCCCCTCAGTCAACAGTGGTGCTGGACTTTCCGAGACAACCCCTCACAAGCCTTGTTTATGCCCAAAAGCTCACGCTACCGCTGCCTCCGCAGCATTATGTTGTAGGGTACCAAGCTAAAGCTTCATTAATCTTCAGCATTAAGCCGCGACCTAAGCCTCCCATGCTTATGCATAAAAGTATTTTGAGGTTTGTAAATCTGCACGGAACGCCTGTGCCTTTTTTTGAGGGCGGTTAACATCAACCGGCGCCCCCGCCCGCGCCGGGGGGGTGGCCTTCAAGGTGTCGCCGGGCGGGAAGGTAACTCGCCCGCAGCCCGGCGGTCACCGCGTCCCCGGCTTCCGCCTCTCCTCCACCGCCATCCCTCCTCCTCAGTACGGGAAAGGAGGAGAGACGGATTGGAGGCCAGACGGTAGAGGAAAGCGACCAGCCGGACGGAGCCCGCTGGCTGCCAAACGGGGCGACTGTGACGGCCTTGGCGGAGCCTGCCGGCGGGGCGCAGCGGCCCGCCCTGCCTGCGGAGCCCGGCCAGGAGGCGTGTGGAGAAGACACCCGCCCCGCTCTTTATCGCTCGCACACCGCGGGGGTGTGCTGCTTGCCGGCGCCGCCGTCGTAGAGGAGCTTTCTCGGGGAGGGGGGGGGGGGGGCAGCGCCGCACAGAAACTCCCCTTATCCCGCCCCGGCACGCTCGCCGCCGGCGCCCCGACGCTGGGGCCCGGCCCCTCCTCCCCTCCCTTCGCAGAGCATGAGTAAGCCCGCCCGCCTCTCCTCCCCTGCGCAGCGGCCGAGTTGGTTCAGCCCGGGGCAGGCGCTAGGAATAAGCCCTGTCCCCTTTGAAGAGCCTGGGCCCGGGCTCCCGTTTTCCCTCCCACCGCCGCTGTGCACTACTCGGTTCCGACTGGGGCCTCCCGCCCGGGCGGCGGCGGGGACCGGCGGCTCCACAAGTTCCCCGTCCCCGTGACCGGGGCTGGCTCGGCCGCTGAGGACGGGCGGCGGCGGCAGCAGCAGCAGCAGCGGCAGGAGCAGGAGGGGCGGCCGCGGCGGGAGGGGGGTTGTTGTGCAGGAGCCGCCGATGCCGCTGTGAGATGGCATCATTCTGCGCGGCGGCCGCGGCGGCGGCGGAGCGCGGCGCGGAGGGGTGAAGAGCCGCCGCGGCGGCGGCCGGCGAGGAGGAGGAGAAAAAGAAGAGGAAGAAGAAGAAAAAGGTGGGGGGAAGGAGAAGGAGGCGGCAGCAGCTGTGAGGCTGCGAGCCACGGTAAGGAAACAAAACAGGCTGTGCCGCAGCCGTTTCGCTTTGCGGTCTGGCCCGGCAGAGCCCGACCGGCCTGAGGAGAAAAACGGATGCCGTTTTCCTCGGTCTTCTTTGCCGCTGTTCCGCCGTGGGGTAACAGGGGTGAGGGTGGGCTCCGGACGGGAGCGACTTGCCCCTGTCACCGAGGGGCGTGGAGGAGGGGAATGGGCGTGGGGGCTAAAATGGCGAAGGGAGCTGCCGTGAGGTCTCGGTCTCTCTGGCGGTTCAACTTGTCGCACCCGACCGGGCCCTGCCGGAGGGGAGTGGCGGCTGTTGCTTCTCCCCTGCCGGTGGCCCCGTTCGGTGCCGGGAGGATTGCCGCCTTTCCCGGCCGTCTCCCAGCCCGGTTCATGTCTGGACAGGGCTGAGGGCCTCTCGGCCCACACCTGGCGAGGGCAGGGAGGGTCGGTACTTGGGGGAGCTTTTGGGGGGGTGGAAGGAGAGGGGGAAGGTCGCTGGTGTCCGGTGTCGGGCGAATAACCTTGTTTATTCCTGTCCCCGGCCTTTCGAGTGAGGGTGGCCGAGGGCTGAGCCCTGACCTGTGTCAGCGGCCGGGTTTAGTGACCGGGAGTCAGTGAGGCGGCCCCGCCGCCGGCCCTTGCTTGTCCGGCTGGAAGCAGAGGAGCAGGATTGTGTTACCCTCCCCTTCACCTTCCTTCGGTGAAATGGGGGAGGGAGGGGGTGAAGAGCTGTCTCCCCTCTGCAGCGAGCTGCTGTCGTGTCCTCACCGTGTGTGTCCCCTTTCCAGAGGAGGGGGCACGGCAGGGTGGGAAGCCCTGACGGGTTCTGCTCAAGTTATACGTGTCTGCTTGTCTCGCCGTGTCCTCTTAATGTACCTTTTCGCTGAGCAGACTTTGTGAATTCACGACCTCGGAAAACCTATTTCTGTCATTTGTCTCTGTTTATGTTGTGACAAAATGTTACAACTCGGTGTAAGTGTTTATTTACTTGGCTTTATTTGTAGTTGTCTTATTTTTGGAACAACACCCATTCTCATCCCAGTTTAACTAGGATGATCTCGATTTGTTTCCAGACCTATAAATGTTTAAACTGTACATCAAAGAGAGAAGGGGACTTAACAACATGTAATCATTTTAATGGGGGCTCTTCGATGTTCGGGTGAAACTGTAAAAAGAGGTTTTTCGCATTTCAGTTGTATTTTCACGTGGTATCAGGATATTTTGCATTTAAAAAAAACCCCCACGTTATGCAAGTTTAATAACATTGGCTTACTAGATGATACGGTCACTGACTGCAGGTTGCTGGATTATATATGGTCATACACATGAAAGACAGTATGGCCTTTGTAGTAATAACAGCCTTCTCTTAAAATTCGTCTTCCAGTTTAATCCCTTTGTGGTGTAGAAACAAACTGATTATTGGTGGGTTGTGACAATTCTTAACTAACTTGTACTCGATTTTGTGTGCTGCCCTGAGTCTGTGTTGATCAAGGTATAAACTGAGTTGTTATTTCTTATGCATTTTAATATTTGTAAAGATTTCTTATAGAAAATAATCTGAAGGATTTTTCATCTTTCTGAGAAAAAAAATTACAGTTATAAAAGCAAAATTCATCTGGACTCTTGCTAAAGATGCTTTCAAATGGGGCAACTAGAAGTACTTTCAGCTGATCTTGTTTGTGAAACTGTGGGTTTATCAATCTTTTGTCACCTCTTTGGTGTGTATTTTAAGCTATAATTTAAAGGTCTGATCCTATAAATGCCTCTAGCTTGATTAGCCTACCCTTATCAGTATTCTCTTTCCAATGATACTGTAGAATAATTCCCTTAAATACACAAGTATACTTGAAAACATGAAAACTGTTTTCCATACCCTGGACTGATTTAATTTTTCTACATGTGACGCCTTGTTAGCAAAAGGATATGGATTGTTTGTGTTGGAACAATAATTTAAATTTGTTGCTAGACGTGAGTGAACAAAACATTGTAAGTCAGGCTGTGTGTTTTTGTTAAAGGGTTGGCAACAAAGTTTAAATAATCACCTGTCTACCAGGGCTTCTTAAATCATGGAAATACAGGCAGTGTTCAGAGCCAACCCCCTTTCCTGAGCCTGTGGAACCCTCGGAAGAAAGAGGAATGACTGTTAGTTCTGTTGCTTTTAATTTTCCTTCTTATCTTTACATATAGAGTTGGAAATTTTATAAGTGGGAAGGAATTTCTACCCATGTTCCTGTTTTTTCTATCTTAAAAGAATGTTTGTGGGGGAAGAAACGTCTCCTGATTTTTGGACACAAAGAAGAGTCAGGGTAAAGATCTATGACAGGAAGTTGGTATTGCATTCGGTTTCTTTGTGCTTCAGTATTCCTATGCTATTAAAAGAGCAGACTTGAAAACTAAAGTAGCATAATAAAGAAAAAAATTATGCAAGCCATGTTTATTAATTGGAAATAGCTACTATTCATGCACTTAAACACTCACTATTAGCTAAAAACCCCCTACAACCCAAATACCCCTAAAAAACTCAATTTCGTCCTAGAATTTAGTTGGGTGAAATGCCATTAAAGAAGTGAGAGGCTTGGAGAGGGAATGGGTGGACTTATGGACAAAACCAAAAATAAGTGCTTGCTGCAAACTCTGCTTAAATGATCCTTGGAAGTTACTTTTAATTTGGTTAAAAAGGCCCTCTTTTTTCGTAAGGACTGGAGAGGAGTGAGGCTACTGATAAAGAAATTGGCTACCTTTTAAGCTGGGTTAATACTGCTCTTATTGCATCTACACAATGGAACGTTCACTTCAATTAAAACCCCATGGTTTTATAACTCTGTATCAATTGTATGTTATTAACAGTCAGTTGAAAAGCGGCTCCAGTGGGCCTTCTCGTTCGGAAGTGTGTAAATTGGGGCAGGGTTCTATGGTAGTGTCAGATTAACCAAAATCCTGTAGTTTTTGCTGTCCTTTTGAAACTTGTAAACCAGAACTGTTGAACTTTTCCTTTGAATTCTGAGTTAAGCCATGTGTAGTGTCAGTCTTTGATATCTTTGTGATCTATGTGCAAATGCAGACAATAGGAGTTGGTTACACCCAGGTCATACTTTAAAAGCCTGTTTTCAGTAGGCCACTTTCTTTCTCTGTAAGCTTTAATTCAGTTTTATCATAATCTGCTGATATTCTCCTGTAGTGACATAAAATAGTCCTAGGCAAGGACCATTGGAAGTATCAGGGATCTTGCCTCTGTTTGCCTGAAGGAAAATGATATGGCTCCAGAGAGAAATCTCTTCTTCTGCACCAGCAGGAGTTGGAGTGTTGGGAAGAGGTTTTCCAGAGGTTTGTAGGAAAGAACCGATGAGTGGTGCACTATCCTTCCCCCCACCTCGCAGAACAGTGACATGACATGGGTTTTGCTAAAATTTGCTGTAGTACCTTTGAAGAGTTTTTTTTGTTTGTTTGTTTTTAATTGCTTTCTGTAAGTGAAAAATTCTAATTACTACTTCTTGGGATATATTTTTTTCCTGTATTTGAGGACCTAATAGTTTAACCGTAAGTGTGCTTAAGTTTAGCTCTGGTTTGCAAGTGCAGTATTGCTTTACAGAGGAATACTAGAGATTCCAGGCAACTCATCAGCTGTCAGCATAGTTATAGTATGTCAATTATTTACCTTGGAGAGTGCTGTTTTGTGTGGTTTTATTTTTTTGTAGGTTTTTTTTTTTAAATTTCTTAGCATTTTAGAGAAAGTATGCCAGGGAAATTTTATGCTTGTGTTACTTTTAGATCTTAGTAACTACTACACATATGCTGTGTAGTATGAAACAATTAATCATTGCAGGTTTACATGACTATTCTGCTGTGGTTCTGTAACAGCAGATGTGTGGCAAATGAGTGACTTCTCTTTTTTTATTCTTAGTTTTGAGGATTGTGTTTTTAATCTAATGTACAGTTTGATAATTCAGTGTTGTCGGGGAAAAAAAGCACTTTCAGAATCATTTAAAGAGAATTTGGATTTAACTCATAAATTCTACTGACTGAAGAAAAAAATGAAATTTGCTGAGCTGGTTGTGTTACTTTATAATGGCTTTTGGTTAAAAGACTTTAATAGAAGTTGGAGTGAAGCATGTGTTTAACAAAGCAGATTACATTCTTGGGCTTTTGAAACTTTTTTTGTTAATCACCATTTTTTTGTGTTACTAGAATATGTTAGAGATGCTTATGTTCTGATTGAAGTGACCAGGGTCTGCGCATACTTGAATACAACCAGTTAAAAATGTGAAGGCTTCTTAACCTCTTCACTGTTAAGGATGTTATCTTAGAGTGATATAACTAATATGGCCAATCGTCTTTTCTTTTGTAGTGAAATTCAACCTCTGATGTCTAATGCAATGAATCTTTCATTGCCTCAAATTACTTCAGAATAATTCTTTCAAATATAGATAACTGTTACTGAAAACACAGTAGGACGTTCTCCTGATTTGTCTTCTGTGTAAACAGTGTTGAGAATATGAACACGGGTTAGTAACTGACCTGCTCAATTAATTCTAATGACACAGAATTACTTCCACCTACTTTTTTTTTCTGTTACGATTTTAGAGTTATCTTGCTGAAAATCATTGTGGAGGTGGAAGATAACAATTTTAAAAACGACGAGAAGAGGATGTTGCATTTTGAAAATAAGCAGCAAAATAATTGTTCTACACGTTCAAGTGTCTTCACCTTGCAGCCTGAAGTGGGCAGAAGAGAGCTCTTGTCTGTGCTTCTGCGAGTCCAGACAGAGGTATAGAGAGTATATACTCTGCGGATATTACTAGTTACTGGGGTTTCTAACCAAGTTTTTTTTTGCTGTAAGCATTTAAATGGAGCAGGAGAGTAGAAGAGCCCTTTAAAAACGAAGCAAATGAAACCTTTCACCTGTTCCATATATCTCTGGGTGAAAAGTATGAGAGAACTTTGAGTTGTATGTACATTTCAAGGTAGCCAGTGATTTCTCACTGTGAAGCAAATCACAGTTGTAGTTTTAGAATAGGGAAAAGTAAACAGGAAAGATCAAATTACTAATCTGTGAAATTGCACAAGATACTTGAGCATCAGAACTGAAAAAAAGAACACGTGTCTGGTTTTGAAATCGTGCTCTGCTCTGGTTCATGAGAAATTCAGGAAGATTTTTTTTTTTTGAGTTGTTTGTAAGCATGAACTAAACTGTTGAACCGATCAAGATATATTTGTCTTATAAACTGATCCTGTTTTTTTTGTAACTGGTATGTTGAAATTGACTCACTTGCATTTTCTAATATACCAAGTGACATTTAAGTCTCTGTATGTAAATATAACAGTCAAGAAGCAAAATAAAGTATAACAGGAAAGCTGAATAGAAGATGAACAATAAGATTGCCAAACTTCCCTTTTCTTTTCCCCTCAGGTTAGAAGTGTGGAGGCTGCTTTTTCTTAAGTTTCAGTTCCCTTTATTCCTTCATTCTTGGCATTTTTAATGTTCCATTTCCAGCTTCCTTCGTACAGTCTTATTTTTAAAAAAATGTCACTGTCTTACTGTAGTAGCTGGAAAGATTTTTGGGCTTAAAAGAAAAACAGCATATTTTGATTTCTGGATGCAAGTTACAAGAACAGGAAAAAATTAAAATAGCATTGAAAATCTGGTAGAAGACAGACTACTTTGTGTTATTTCAAAATAAAATAAAATAAATCCCTAGCTGAATATCTTGTGAGAGGCTGCTGACAAAGGTATCTTGTCATGGGGTGGTGAGTAAAACTGCATTGTTAAGGGAAGAAAACTAGTTGGAGTCTTAGTAGCAGTCTTTTTGTCCTGTTTATGAACTAATGAACTGGCAATATATGTAGATGGTGAAATTATTTATTGTGTGGTGGAAATGGAAACTTCAGAGTGACGTAACAGGGACTAGTTTAATATTTGGTGATAGATACATTTTTGTGTTAACATAGGAGACCTAATGAGTATTGGAAGCAGTAGCCATCATCAAAGTGGCATGTAAATTAAGTATTTGGTAATAAGAGCCTGAAAAAAAATATCAATTGCTTTATGAGAATGCCCTGTTAGGAATGGAACAAAAAGTAAATGTTGGAATGTGTTCAGCATATAACATATACTAGCTTGCATGTTCTTTTGATATTAATTACATAAGTGTATTTGAAAACTCCTAAATGTTACTGTTGTGTGGCAAGTGGTTCTGGTACTATGTGGGGACTTCTAGCTTTTGTTCTTTTACAAACAGGCTGTTGTGTTTCTTTGTTGTTTATATTCCAGTTTGATCAGTAAGAAAATAACTGATTTGGGAGAAAACTATTAGAATAATATGGCTCCTGTGCAAATAAAATGGATAGTATGGTTTATTTTTAGCATACAAAGGAGTGAAGGAAGAGAGGCCTCTAGCAGAGACCAACAGAACCTTGAATAAAATATGAGTAAATTTCAGCCTATGCTTTTAACCTTCTTGTCAAGCAACTAAACAAGGAGATGTTAGAGCACACTTTGGAAAGTTAAGTGGTGTAGTTCATCAAGAAGAAATTCGTCAAAGATTCAGTTGGAATTGACTGATGTATGATTCAAAATAAGGAACAAAATGTTATACAGGCGAGGAGAAAATCCGTTGCTTAGTAATTGGAGTTCTAATAAAAATGACTCTACAGATTGCACTTCAGTGCCTAAACTAACTGTATTTTTAAAATACTTCCTGAAAGCAAGTTAGTCTAGATTGCCCACTACAGCCTTTCTTGGATATTTTTTTTCAAGTACGAAGGACACGTTACTTTGAGAGTTGGTTGATGTTCTTGTCTATTTTGAATAAAACTTACTCTAATTGATTCAATTTCAAACCTTTAAAAGGCATAAGAAATTAAAATTGGATTAAATAAATCTATTTTAGCAGAGACATACCCTTTAGGCTTATTTTCCTGCCTACTCGAAAATTTTCTGTTTCAGTCCCTCCCCATTAACAGAGAGAAAGTAAGAACACTTTTCCAGATGTTTATTGACATCCCGCATCTTAAAAGCAGATGGTTTCAAAGGTTGACATAGAAGATACAGGAGTAGAATAAACCAGACAACATCATCATGCCTCTGTTTATATCCACAGTTCATTTCTGCCTTGAATGAATACTTTGTGCATTTTTTTTCATCTTTTCCACTTCTTGCTGTGTCTCAAATACTCTGTGTATAAACTGGAGAGACCACAAAAAAACAGCGCAGATGACTTGATTTATATGAAAGAAGAGTTACAGAATGAGAGAGGATTCTTAATACTCCTCAACTTGGAAGAATTGGGTGTTGACTGTGTTGTGCGAGCATATGTTATGTGGGTAAAGAATACTGGAGATGCTTTTCGCTTGCTTGTCTTCCTCTGTCTCTAGTATCTATCCTGAAAGGTTCCGTAAAAATCAACATGAATAAGGGAATAATTTTGACAACTGATTTCAGTGGGACATTGGATAATCTTTCTGTGCAGTTTTTTGTAGTGACTTGGTTTCAGGGCAGTGGTGTTCTCAGGAATTAGCTGTTAATGATTTTAAGTTACATAATTTAATCTTTAGCTTTTCACCAGAAAGGTTACTGACCCTCATGAAAGTGTCTGTACTTCTCATGAACTCCATCTGTTCACCTGAAATGAAAATAACTAATATTTCAAACACTTTTACTACATAATTTAAGTAGTTTTTTTAAGCTCACTGATTTGTTTGTAGCCTTGAGTTAAACTTAATATGCGATGTATTGATGTGGTCCAGTTTTGACCCTTGAGAAGTAAAGCTTTGGGCTATTTTGGTAAGACTTACATATTACTCATTTACATATTCTCAATTTACAATTTTTGTGTAGTTAAATTTTGGAATCAGATTAACTCAGATTAGAATCATATTGGAAAATAATTAGCAGAAGAAGGCTGCTCTTTGTTTTAAGAAGTGAGAATGCTTTATCAACTGGGAGCCTTACTGAGGATCAGGTTGAATTCTCTAGCACTGTAGAGACTTAAGGGCTATTTTTGAAGAAATAAGTGACGGTGCTTGGGTGAGTGCTGTCAGGTAGTAATAGGTGAGATTAGTGCAGTCTGTGATTGGAATTAGGACAGGCATGTTTTAGTGTTTTAACACTGCTGAGATTGACAGCTGGAAAGAGGATTGCATAGCACATTTAAAAAAGCAAATATTCAGAGAAAAGAGAGTGAGAACATTCAGTGAATTCTACTTACACCTCTTTGAGCTATTTTTGAGAGAGAGTTACTGAGGAGACGTGGATCACATCATCTCCTATTGCTGAAAAATTTGCAAAGCCTGTTTCTGCCACTTTAGCCTGTAACATTGAGTAGGTTTCTCTTCTCCTCTTTGAATTGTCGCCTTCTACTGACTTACCAGAACAATGGGGAGACTGGGAGACTATCTTGTGAGGCAGTGTTAATGTGTTTCTCGTTACTGGTATTTCTTAATCATAGTTTCTTCATATCCTCACAAAAGCAGGGGGAAGGGTGTAACAAACAGCATCACTCTTGGTTAACATCTTGAATATTGTTTTATGTTCCTTCGAATTTTGTTGGCCTGTTAATTTTGATGTGCTAGCAGTAGAGATGTGCTTACACTAGTCATGGCTATTTGGACTAATAAGGTGGTGGTGACAGGCACAAATTCTTGTGAGTGGATTTTATAAGCTATCTGGGCATCCTTGGTATGTGCTCAGACTGCCTGCCTGTTCTGAAGCCCATACCTCATTTTCCATACTGTTATAGTATGTTACCTATAGAGTTAAATTTAAGATGGAAATGTCTACATGTAAGGTTTTCTGTTTGCAGTATAGCTATACTAAAATCTGGTGATATTTGCAAGATATATCATAGTATATTACTTAATATTGCTCTTGATGCAAGTCCGATAATTTATACCAAGTATTAAGTTTATCTATAGCAGAAGGCAATCCGGAGAGGCTGAAAACTGGTGTGTAGGTAGTGTATTATGTATTCTGGCAGATATGAAGCCTGTTTAGCTTAATATTAAAATAAAGGAGAAAATACTGTTCCCTGATTTCTTGACATACGTGTTGGAGTGTTGGTCTTTAACTACCGTTGTTCTGTTCAAGCAACCTGGAGGTTGTTTACTCCATGTGTTTCACTGTGCTTGTGGTCCTGTCTGTAATACCTAGAGGATGCATTTTGATATTTTTCATAATTTGATGTGGCAATAGGACCTAAAAGCCTCATAGTGATTAAGATTCACAAGCGAGGTATACCCTAAATGTTTTACTGATCAATCACTCTGTGAGCAGCAGAGCTAGGCTTCATACAACTATTTATTATGTAATTACTATCCTCTTGTCCGTCTGCTGTTCTAGACCTTTCTTTCTCATAGTAAAAATGTCACTATGCACAGATTGATTCACCTCAGATCTAGCTCAGATTGTTTCAGAGCTGTGTCTGCAATCGTTGTGTAGCCAGACAGTGTGGATAGCTTGAGTTTGTGCTGCAGCCCTTTGCTCAGCAAGCTCAAGAAATTGTGTCTTTTTCCTCTGCATTGCTGTTGGTTTTCATGAAGCTCATGGGAGTGTGGTGTATCAGAGGACATTACTTCTCAGTTTATTTTAACTGAAAATGATGGTGAACAGATTCATTTAGAGGGATGAAGATGAAAGGAAGAGTGGGAAGAGGCAGGTGGACAGTGTGAGTCATACATTTGATGTTTGACTGGGAAACCAGGCTAAAAAGGTCTTTACTCATCTAAGTATAAGGCAAAACAGAACAGGCAGACGTGCAGTGGAATTATATGCAGTCTACTATTTGTTTGGACCTCCTGCACATAATACTGAAAAATATCTTTTTGTAAAGCTCTGTAATTATACTATATTTTTTTGCAGACCCGTAATATGAGGCTAGCAATGTGTTGTAGATAATGTATGGATCAATACTGCAGCATTTGGTGCCATGGTCAGGGAATGTGCTTGAAAAAATAAGGAAAGGAAAATATTTTTTTATATGATTTGCTCTTCACACCAATATAAGTGGATGAAGATTTGTGGGGCTCTGGGAACTGCATGTACATTGACTTAAAGATAGATAGAGAAATGTTTGGATTGGACCCGGTGTGTGAAGAATATTAGAATTTGTTCAAAGGAGGGCAACGAAGATGGTGAAAAGACTAGAGGGCATGATTTACGAGGAGCAGCTAAGGATATTTGGTTTGTTCAGCTTAGAGGAGCCTGAGGCCACGACCTCATTGCTATCTACAACTTCCTCATGAGGGGAAGTGGAGAAGGAGGTGCTGATTTCCTTCTGATGCCCAATGATAGGATGTGAGGGAATGGTTTAAAACTGCATCAGAGGAAGTCCAGATTGGATATGAAGAAAAAATTCTTCCCTAAAGGGGTGATCAAGCAATAGAACAAGGTCCCCAGGGAAGTAAGTGGTCATGACACCAAGCTGTCAGTGTGCAATAGTAGAATATTATTGAACCTTCCAATTGGAAGGATGCCTATCCCAGTGTTCGACCACTCTCTTGGTAAAGAAATGCTTCTTAATGTTGAGTCTGAATCTTCCCTGACACAACAGTGAACTATTCCCACATGTTCCATCGTTGGATCCCAGGGAGAAGAGATGTCTCCCTCTCCGCTTCTCAGTCAACAAACCTGCTAATGAATTCAACTCCAGCATTCAGATCATTGATAAAAATATTGAACAGAACTGGCTCTAGAATTGAGTCCTGAGGACCATTGCTGGTGACTGGTTGCCAACCAGATGTATCCCCAGTCACTACAACCTGTAATGTGCCATGGACGTGCTTGTCTCACTGTTGGACAACTTGTCCAGAAGGATGCTGTGAAGGACAGTATCAAAAGCCTTACTTAAAATCTAGAAAAACTATATCCATTGCTTTTTCTTCACGACATGAGTGACCTTATTATTGAAGGATGTCAAATTAGTTAAACAAGACTTTCCCTTTGTGAACCTATGTTGACTGTGCCTGATGATTGCATTATTCTTTTAATGCCTTTTGATAGTACCTAGTGTGATCTTCTCCCTAATTTTTCCAGGAACTGAGGTTAGACTTAATGGGTCTGTAGCTTCCTGGGTCTTCCCTCATGCCCTTCTTATAAATTGGAGTAATATTCTGTGATTGTTGTGGTGTTGCCAAATGGGCAACTACCACCACATCCCCCATGAGTCCTTCTCTACTCACAAATAGCAAGTCTAGGAGGGCATCTTTCCTGGCTCACTGAGTCATTGTGACAAGAAGTTGTCTTCCACAAACTTCAAGAATACGCCAGACTTGCATGTCACAGCAGCGTGGTATTCTTGGTTGATGTTTGGGATGTTGAAATCTCCCATAAAGACAAGGGCTACATATTGGTATTTCTCCCAGCTGTCTATTGAGTAACTCATTAGTGCTTACATTCTGGCTGGGGTATCTGTAGATGACATCCACTATAACATCTCCTTTGTTCTCCACCCTGCTAATCCTCACCCAGAGGTTCTCAAGCACATCATCACTAATTGTAACGGCTGTACAATCAAACCCCTCACTTACACACAGCACAACTCTTCCACCTCACCTGCCCTGCTGGACAACCTGTAGCCTCTCCATCCCAGCACTCCACTCGTGGAACTCATTCTGCCAAGTCTCACCAATACAAGTGACATCATATCTCTGGGAACTGACCAAAGCTTCCCGTTCAAAAAGTGTTCAGACAACGCTCTTAGGTATGTTGTTTAACGTCACCCTGTGTGGAGTCAGGAGTTGTACCTGATGAGTTTCTTCTGACAATTACTTTCCAGTTTAGTTCTACGTAGGTTTGCTGTAGGGTTGGCAACTGGGAGCGTAGTAACAAAATGTTTTCAGTGTAACATGGATGTCGAAGTATCTCTGGAGATGCTGGTAGTTGTTGGGAACAAGTAGTGCCTCGCCTTGCTGACAAGACCTTACAGACCGTGACGAGGAGACTGCTGATGCTGAAATTCTGCTAATGTCAAAGCAGATCCTAAGGAAGCCACTGGTATATCTATAATTGTCAGTATATGCTATGGCTTGGTAAAAATACAAGAAGTGAAATGCTGCTTTGTCCCTTACTGTTTTGGCTGGTCTGAAGATTCACTCCAAAAAGTGCTGGAACAGGTTGCCCAGGGAAGTTGTGGATGCCTCATCCCTGGAAGTGTTCCAGGCCAGGCTGGATGAGGCTTTGAGCAACCTGGTCTGGTGAAAGGTGTCCCTGTCCCTGACAGTGGGGTTGGAACTAAATGATCTTTAAGCTCCCTTGCAACTCAAACCACTCTGTGATCCTATGGTACTGTCGTAGAAGTTAGGACTGGTAATATTGCAGGTTCTTTCGTTTTCATGATGCATAGCTTTGAGACGTAGTTAGAAAAACTGATGGCAAACATGCATGTTAAATGTCTTTTATTTTGTAATATGCCTTTCATGTGTACTTCTGTAGTGGATAATTAAAATATTTCCTAGAAAAATTCTAAATGAAGCCTGTGTAAGACTGAATAACAAAAAGATGCATAGGAGGGAAAGGTAGTAAAGGTGAAAACAAAAATAAAGGGCTTTAAAAAATGAAGTGATTGAACTCTTGCAGGTAAAAAATGTTTGATTGGGAATTAGCAGCTTGTGTTGGTACAAAAACAGAATACCAAAAGACAAGGAACTTAGTCTGTGACAAAAAAATGGAACATTTAAGTGTCTTCATAAACAGGTCTGTTGAGGTGGAAGAATTTGAGACCTTTAGTGTTAAGCTTTCAGATTAGAAAACAAAGGTTAGAACTGTTTATGTAACTTGGACTTGCCTTCCACAGATACATCACAAATGCGCCACAGATCAGAGCACTGGTTACTGATGTTTGCTGCTGGACTGTGTTTCAGTATATATATAAAGAGAGTAAAAACAAGGCCTGCGGTTTAATGATACTTTATTAGTCTGTAGTTCTTGTTCTATTCCTTTACTTAATTTCAGTGAGATTACACAATGTCAAGGCTTTCTATTTGGCTTTTAAAAATAATAAACTCTTAACATTCTTGCAACTGTTAATAATTTTAAGGGGGACTTACTGTCTGTGTAGTTCTTAAAATATGTTTACAACAAAACCTTTACAACTAAATATAGCCTTTTTTCAATTCCTTACTAGCTAGAAGGATGTGTAACGTGAGATAAGTCAAACAATAATATGACTGAACAATATTTTCCCTCTCTTAATGTTTGTCCTTGTGTTCAAACAGTTTGGTTCCTCAAGAGTGAGTGTAGGATAATGCATACACAAAGGAAGCCTTCTGAATGTTTGCAGCATATCAGGGTACCATTTTGCCACTTTTAAATATAATTAATTAAAAATTAATTAAAAAAGGGGGATATGTAAGATAGAATCATAGAATGTTTTGAGTTGGAAGGAACCTCAAAGATCACCTAATTCCAACCCCTGTGCCATGGACAGGGGCACCTTCCACTAGACCGGGTTGCTCAAAGCCCCATCCAGCCTGGCCTTAAACTCTTCCAGGAAGGTGGCATCCACAATTTCTTTGGGAAACCTGTTCTAGTGTCTCACCACCTTGACAGTTGAGAATTTCTTCTTAATATCTAATCTAAATCTACCCTCTTTCAGTTTAAAACCATTATCCCATTATTAAAAAGTGTTGTCCCCCCCCCCATCTTTCCTGTAGGCAACCTTTAAGTACTGGAAGACTGTTGGGTCTTCCCAGAGCCTTCTCTTCTCCAGGCTGAACAGACCCAACTCTCAGCCTGTCCTCACAGGGGAGGTGCTCCAAACCCTGATCATCTTTGTGGCCCTTCTTGGACCTGCTCTAGCGGAGTAGAGGGGGAGAGTCACCTCCCTCAGCCTGCTGGCCACACTTAATTTGATGCAGCCCAGGACGTGATTGGCTTTCTGGACTGTAACTACACATTGCTGCCTCATACTCAGGTTTTTTTTTATCCACCAACACTCCCAAGTCCTTCTCCACAGGGCTGCTCTCAGTCCACTTGTTGCCCATCCTGTATTTATGCTTAGGGTTACCCCGACTCAGATGCAGTACCTTGCACTTGTCCTTTTTGAACTCCGTGAGGTTTGCAGAGGGCCACCTCTCAATCCTGTTGAGGTCCCTCTGGATGGCATCCTGTTCCTCCAGTGTGTCAGTGATACCATGCAGATGGGTGTTATTGGCCAACTCGCTGAGGGTACTCTTGATCCCGCTGTCCATGTCGCTGACAGATGCTAAAACAGCGTTGGTCCCAATACTGACCCCTGAGGAACACTGCTCTTCACTGGTCTCCAATTGGAGACTGAGCTGTTGACTGCAGTTCTTTGAGTGCAACCATCCAGCAAATTCCTTATGCACTGAGCGGTCCATCCATCAAAACCATGTCTCTCCAATTTAGCTACAGATATCATGTGGCATCTGCTGAAGTGGGTACAGAGGAGGGCCATGATGATGTTCATGGGACTGGAGCACCTGCCCTATGAGGACAGGCAGAGAAAGTTGGGGTTGTTCAGCCTTTTCTTATACTTTCTTTCTTATCTTGTTTTTGTTCTTATTTTTCACATCAAGAAACTTGCTTTCTACCTTATATTTTTTGATTTTGTTGTAGAGGAGTCATAACTCTCCTCACTCACTGCTTCTCCTCCCTTTTGAAGGTAAACCTTTTTTCAGAGTTGAAGAGGAAAAATGCAAAGTTTTGTTTTCTTTGGTATATTAACAATTCCGTCGCATTTAAAAGGTGTATGTTCTATTCTGGGCTATTGTATAACTCCTTTAGTATGCTGGTTTAGGAAGTGTATTACCCTAAAAGCTACTATACTTTCTCTTGATTTTTCTCTCTCTGCTTTTACCGCCACTTAAAAACACCTATTTTTGGTTTTGTCTTCTACTTTTATGATACTGGCTTTTCTGATAATGTGAAGAGGTCATTTATTGCAACGCTGCTAAAGGTTTTGGACAAGTGAGCAGTGATTTCAGGAGGCTCTAGGGATCAGAATCTCTGTGTACTGTAGCTGTTCCGATCTCCTGGAGTATGAGGTGTGGGAAGGAGGGATGCTTTTGGAAGACTTTGACTGTAGTGGAGCTTTCAGTTTAGAGCGACAGAGCAGCTGTGAAGAGCATCTCACAGGAAAAAGACAGTTGTTCCACTGTGTTGGGGAGAGTAGGAAATCATCCACATTTCTAGTCCTGCCTCCAGGCCCTCTTTTTCCACTGAAAGAACAAGGAGGTTGTTGCCAGCAGCATCATCTCATCTTGAAAACAGAAGTGTATGTGAAGGCAGGAGAACAGGAAGGGAATGTCTGAAGTGTGCTGCTAATAGAATTGCAACAGTATTGTGGTAGCTTCAGGTAATCCAGCACTAAATAATCGTAGAATCATAGAATCAATTGAGTTGGAAAAGACCTCAGAAACCATCAAGTCCAACCCTTGGTCCAACTCCAGTCCATTTACTAGATCATGGCACTAAGTACCATGTCCAATCTCAGTTTAAAAACCTCCAGGGACGGTGAATCCACCACCTCCCTGGGCAGGCCATTCCAATGCCTGACCACTCTCTCTGTAAAGAATTTCTTTCTAATATCCAGCCTAAATTTCCCTTGGCAGATCTTAAGCCCGTGCCCCCTTGTCCTGTTGCTAACTGCCCGGGAGAAGAGAGCAATCCCCACCTGGCTATAACTTCCCTTCAGGTAGTTACAGAGAGTGATGAGGTCACCTCTAAGCCTCCTCTTCTCCAGACTAATGCTGATAAAAGCATGATCGTGTAATTGGATAGTTTGTTAATCTGAACCTAATCAATTTTTTGTTCATTTTCTTTTAGGGACTTCTTATGTGTAGGACTTTGTAGTCAAAGTAACATGACCTGGCTGGTGTTAGTGTTTATACTTTGAAACAAGAAGTAACTTTTGTCAGTATTGTTATTTTTGCGTGAATAACTGTAAAACTATTTATTACATTAAATACCCATAGCTTTTAGAGTTTCGGTTCATTTATTTTTTTCCCCACCCTGTCCTTCTCCCTTCAACATTTTCTGTCTGTTTTGAAATGATTTCACAGGTAATTAGGCCCCTGCTATCTTATACTTGGTGTATTCTGTTTTGTTTTACTCCTAGCTTGACTCTAGTGGTATCATATGAGTATGGAAATGACTTCTTTGTTTTTTATTGTACTCTTCTGTAGCTGAGTTTCATGATTCTTCAAGAAAAATATCCTCAATTACTAATTCAAAGCATCGGTCAATTTATAAATATTTTTGCTGCTCTAGTCATACTTTTTAGCTTTCAGCTTCATCAGAAATACTGTAATTTGTTTCAATGTAGCGCAATAGGAAGTCTCAACCAGGTGCATTTGTTGCTGAATGGATATGTCATTTAAATGTGTCTGGTTAAATTCCACAGATTAAATAAAATAATGAATTATCCACTAATGTGTTTTTCTCTTTTTTCCTCATGTTTTGATAACATTTTGAGATTTGGAGAAAATCCTTCACAGAAGTATAAGTTTGTAAATTCTCTTACTGTTAACTAGACTGTCTTCCATGAAACTGTTGATTCACATGAATTAGGAAATGATCCCCCCCTTTTTTTTTTTTTTGATAGACTACTATATCAGCCATTCTCTGGTTTTGCTAAGGTCTTATTTTGTCCTAATTGATTGGTAGTTACCCAAAAGATTTTATCCAACTGAAGTAATATCTGTTACAGGAGCTAATAAAGAAGTTATTCTCTTCCAGTTGATATAACGCTTAATGCATGAAGAGGATGGTTTAGACAGAAGCCTCGTGATGACTATGATCTTACGTGGTTCTCAGGACTCCCTCTTAATTAATTTTTGGTGTCCAGTAATTTTTTTTTTTGGAGGTGGGGTCAGGGGAGAGGCATTGTGTGTGTCAGTGAAACAGTTCTGAAAGTAAAGCTTCACATCTTTAGACCAGTGAAGTTTAACTTAGAACTTGAATGAAGAGGTGCAGCAAGTTCGTATTGGGGAATGTGCAGTGACTGTGGCCCTGTTAGAATTAAACCTTTGATTTTTTTAGAAAGATTGTAACTGCAAGGATGGTATCTTTTACATTGCTGTATGCAACCCTCTTTTTAAGATAAGGTAGAGATAACCTCAAATATTTTAACCCTTAATCAACATGTTCAGTAGCAAAACCAGGCATTTATTTTGAATAACAAGGAAAAGGGATTTAGGGCTGAGGTAAAAGAATTGTGTGCGTGTTGCAAGAAAGCAGTAAATAGTGCCCGTAGGAGAGCCTTGCCCATTATTAGGCTTGCATCATTTGAAATAAAGCTTTTAAAAATTGTTCATTTAAAAATGAACAATTCAGCACCTGTTTTTATTTCTCATGCAGGCTTTCTTGCAAATTATATCCAAAAGTACTGTTGTTTTGCTTTTGCTGTTATCTCGGGCATCATGGTCATTTTTTTCCTTCAAGGGGAAAGATACAAAGCTAAGTGTTTTTACTTCTTTTCTCTCTTCTTGTTACCAGGACGAATGCAGTTAGTGTCGTAGTAGCAAGCAGAGCCCAAGCCTCAGGTTGCAGCAGGTGTTACGCCTTGAAGATAGATCAGCACCTGAAACCTCAAGTCTGAGTAGATTAGACAATGAACTATCTGAGAACTTTGACACAGTTTCTTGATTTCTTTCTTTATTTTGCTTTGTGAATGCTAGCAATAGAGTTAAAAAACCCCACAAAACCCAACAAACCAACCAAATAACCACCCCAAAAGCGCTAGCATTTTAGGTCTATGCAGGTTGAACAGTAGGAGAAAAAAAGCAGTTGTAATTTGTCAGTTACAAAAGTATGCCTAAGTTAATTATTTTTTTTTAATGTATGATTAGAAATAGATTGCAGGACTTGGTTTCTTGTGAAGAATTTAGCATAGAATAGAATTGATGGAATGAATTGATTGCATTAGAATTGATTGCATGTGTTGGTCCTTTGATTGTTTTTCATCTCAGTGGCCTCTAAATCGAGTGTACAGGACTGTCCACTGAGGTGCGGGAATTAAATATTAGGACTTATTTTATCTGAAAAAAGAAAGAAATTAAGGTCTATTTATATCTTTATTGACACTGTCACCTTTGCTGGGTCCGTAGGTCAGATGGTGCTGTGTCATGTCTGGTTCACAAGGTGTCCTGAGGTCGGATTTAGTATTCCGTAGTGTGAGAGGTCACAGTAGCACCTTTACTCAATCATTTGCTTTCAGTGTAATTGCAATGTGTGCAGTTTACGTATGCCTGGTTAAGTGAATTTATGGATTATATTACCTAGTTTTAACTGAACTGTACCATACAAAAAGGGCAAGTGGCTTAAAATATTCCTGCAGAGGGACTGTGGACTCAAGATAAATACTAATAATGTGAGCACACGTGAACAGTGAGAACGTGGCAGAGCTGCCGCTTCTCCTACTCCTAGGATGAGGTTCTGGTCAGCTGTGTTATGAGGTAAACGTGATGGCAGTTAGATCTGACAAGATGTTGGGCAAAAAAAGTTTAGGTTTATCAAGAAGGCTATTTAAAATATGGATATACATCCACTATAGTCCATGGTGAGCCATACCTTAAGAGAATATTGTACCTTGAGATATCAGCTTATGATTGTATGAAACCATCACAGTTAGCAAGACGTTTAAAAACTAGGCATCCAGAACATAAGGACAAACATCTATGATGTTTAATGTCATGTGATACTCAGTCCAGTACTTTATAACATATTGCTAAACTTAGCGTTAGATCTTTAGAAGCCTCTTCTGAGGTTTTTCAAAAGTCACGTACTGTTGGGGAAACACCTGATCATCCTACTGCAGTAAAATATTTGAAATAGTATGTGGAAAACAATACATGGTGACAAACTAAAATGTTATAGTTTGACAAAGGATCTGCTATCCTTTGTCAGCAGATACTGTTGGAAGATGTCTGGAAAACATTGCCAAAGATTTGAAGAACCAAATATTAGAAAAAAAATAGACGGTGTGGGAGGCTTGCTATACACTTGGATGAAAGTATAGATGTTTGTAATGTGGCTCAGCTTATGGTAGTTGCTAGATTCTGTGTTGATAATGAAATACATGAAGAACTAAGTCACTACGGAAAGATGTACCAGAGAGGATACATTTTCAATGGTAAATGATTTCTTCAGTAACAACTTTTTTTTTTTTTTTTAAAAAAAAAGGTATGCAAATATAACCACTGATGGATTGACTGCTTTGATGGAAGGAAAAAGGATTCTGGGGTGAGGTTACCACACGTGGAATTCATTCACTGCATTGTGCATAGGTGAAGAGAAGACTGAGGAGAGACCTTATTGCTCTCTACAGCTACCTGAAAGGAGGTTGTAGCGAGGTGGATGTTGTTCTGTTCTCCGTAGTAGCAGGTGATAGTACAAGGGAAAATGGCCTTAAGTTGCGCCAGGGGAGGTTCAGGTTGGATATTAGGAAGAATTTCTTCACTGAAAGGGTTGTCAGCCATTGGAACAGGCTGCCCAGGAAGGTGGTTGAGTCACCATCCCTGGAGGTGTTAAAGAGACGAGTAGATGTTGTGCTGAGGGACGTGGTTTAGTGGTGTTGATAGGACTAGGACAAAGGTTGGACTTGATCTTGAAGGTCTCTTCCAAATGAAACTATTCTATGCTTCTATGATAAATTGAAGCCAAAAGTGCACAAACTGCTGCAGGATGTCATCAGTGTGGTTAATTGTATGATAATAAAACCTTTAAATGGTAAAATCTTTATAATAATTTGTGATGACATGGGGAGTGACCAGGAAAATCTGTTGTACGATGCAAATCGTTATCAAGGCAAAGTGCTTAGAAGAGTTATAAAACTTTAAGATGAATTACACATTTTTTTTTCTCAAAAAGATGGATGTTTGGAATTTGCTGACCTGTCTTGTGACGACAAGTGGCTGTCAGCAGTATGCTAACAGATATTTTTAAAAAAATAAACACACTTTAATGTGTCCCTTGAAGGTGATGGTGACATTTTAACAATGAGCAAGAAAGTGACTGTTTTTGAAAGAAGCTTGTGGTATGGAGAGAGCATTTTGAGAATACATTATTTGGAAATGTTTCCATCACCGTGTGAATTTGCTGCCAGAAAAGATGTGTGTCATCTATAAAAACTCTCGTATCTGTACAGTTAAACTTGGAAACAGAATTTCCCCACCTGTTTAAAAGTCTTCCCAGTAAGGAGCTGGGTTTTGAGCCCATTTGTTAAAAATACAAAAATCTAACACCTCCCATTAGTTTGCAGTATCAACCGATTGATTTCTGGAGAGATGGAAATTTACTGGACAGATTTCAAGAAAAAACTTTGTATAATTTGTGGATGGGAATGAAAATTGAGTATCATGTTTTAGCCAGTGATGCACTTTCATTTGGACATATGTATGTCTAAATTGTCTTTTTTAGCTATGACAACCATTAAAACAATGTGTAGAAATAAATTGAATTTAGAACTGAAGCTTCAGATTACTGTATTACAAAGCATTAAGCAACGTTATGAAAAGTGGTGAAGCATTTTCAAACATAGTGTTCTCAAGAAAAAAATGTTAATTCTTTTAGCAAAAGCAAAAAGGAACGTTGTACCATTAATAATAAAAAGATATATAAAATACTGTTTATTTTATCTTTATCTCATCCTTTTAAATTTCTATGTGTTTTATAATGTACAGAATATATTAGTACAGTATATATAATTGAGTTTATTATCTGTATAAATATGTGATCTATTTATAAACTACACATAATTTATAAATACATATACACATAGTGTGTGTGTGCTAAAAAGACTTTGGTGTTAGAATCATAAAATCATAGAATGTGCATGATCAAAAAGATTTGTTGACAACTATCCTCATATTATTATTGATACCAATTAATATTCACAGAAATAAATATATGGAAGCTCATTACAGAGACATGGTGGGACAACTCACATGACTGGAATGTGGTCATGGCTGGCCATGTCCTTTTCAGGAAAGACAGGCCAGCCAGGCGAGGTGGTGGAGTCGCTCTTTACGTGAAAGAGCAACTACAATGTCTTGAATACCATCCAGGCATGGATGAGGAGCAAGTTGAGAGTGTATGGGTTAGAATTAAGGGGCAGGCTGGCAGGAGAGATACTGTTGTGGGTGTCTATTACAGGCCACCAGATCAGGCTGAGGAAGTTGATGAGGCCTTCTACAGGCAGCTGAGAGTGGTCTCACAGTCACAGGCCCTGGTTGTCGTGGGGGATTTTAACTTCCCTGATATTTGCTGGAAGGACCACTCAGCCAGCCAGCCACAGTCCAGGAGGTTCCTCCAGTGCATTGATGATAATTTTCTGATGCAAATGGTGGAGGAGCCGACTAGGAGAGGAGCACTGCTGGACCTCATCCTCTCTAACAAGGAGGATCTGGTTGAAGCAGTAAAGGTTGAGGGCTGCCTTGGCTGCAGTGACCATGAAATGGTGGAGTTCAGGATCTCATGTAGCAGAAACAAAATAGCAAGCAGAATTGCAACCCTGGACTTTGCCAAGGCAAACTTTGGATTTTTCAAACAATTACTCGAGAAAATCCCATGGGCAAGGCTGTTTGAAGGTAAAGGGGCCCAAGATAGTTGGTTAGTGTTCAGGGACTGCTTCTACCGTGCTCAAGATCAGAGCATCCCAACGCGTAGGAAGTCAAGGAAGGGAGCCAGGAGACCTGCGTGGCTAAACAGGGATCTGCTGGGTAAGCTCAAGGGCAAGAGGAGAATTTACAGATCTTGGAAGGCAGGGCTGGCCACTTGGGAAGAATATAAGGCTGTTGTCCGAGGGTGTAGGGAGGCAACTAGGAAAGCAAAGGCCTCCCTTGAATTAAACCTGGCGAGAGGGGTCAAGGACAACAGGAAGAGCTTTTTCAAATACGTGGCAGATAAAACTAACACCAGAGGCAATGTAGGCCCACTGCTGAATGAGGTGGGTGCCTTGGTGACGGAAGATACAGAGAAGGCAGAGTTACTGAATGCCTTCTTTGCCTCTGTCTACTCTGCTGGAGTCTGTCCTGAGGAGCCCCGTTCCCCTGAGGCCCCAGAGGAAGTCAGGGTGGTGGAGGAGTTTGCTTTAGTCGATGAGGACTGGGTTAGGGACCAATTAAGCAATCTGGACATCCATAAATCCATGGGTCCAGACGGGATGCATCCACGGGTGCTGAGGGAGCTGGCTGATGTCATTGCTAGACCACTCTCCATCATCTTTGCCAAGTCTTGGGAGACGGGAGAGGTGCCTGAGGACTGGAGGGAAGCAAACGTCACTCCAGTCTTCAGAAAGGGCAAGAAGGAGGACCCAGGTAACTATAGACCCATCAGCCTCACCTCCATCCCTGGGAAAGTGATGGAACGACTTATCCTTGGTGCCATCTCAAGGCATATCAGGGATAAGAGGGTCGTTAGAGACAGTCAACATGGCTTCACCAAAGGGAAGTCGTGCTTGACTAACCTCATAGCCTTTTACGAGGATATAACAAGGTGGATAGATGATGGCCGAGCGGTGGATGTGGTCTACCTTGACTTCAGTAAAGCATTTAACACAGTCTCCCACAGCATCCTTGCTGCTAAACTGAGGAAGTGTGGTCTAGACTCTCAGGTAGTGAGGTGGACTGTGAACTGGCTAAGGGGAAGAAGCCAAAGAGTCGTGGTCAACGAGGCGGAGTCTGGTTGGAGACCTGTATCCAGTGGAGTGCCTCAAGGGTCGGTACTGGGACCAGTATTATTCAATATATTCATCGATGACTTGGATGAGGGACTAGAGAGTACTATCAGCAAGTTTGCTGATGACACCAAGCTGGGAGGAGTGGCTGACACGTTGGAAGGCTGTGCTGCCATTCAGCGAGATCTGGACAGGCTGGAGGGTTGGGCGGGGAAAAATTTAATGAAATATAACAAGGGTAAATGTAGGGTCTTGCATCTGGGTAGGAACAACCCCAGGTTCCAGTATAAGTTGGGGAATGACTTATTAGAGAGCAGTGTAGGGGAAAGGGACCTGGGAGTCTTGGTGGACAGCAGGATGACCATGAGCCAGCAGTGTGCCCTTGTGGCCAGGAAGGCCAATGGCATCCTGGGGTGTATTAGAAGGGGGGTGGTTAGTAGGTCGAGAGAGGTTCTCCTTCCCCTCTACTCTGCCCTGGTGAGACCCCATCTGGAATACTGTGTCCAGTTCTGGGCCCCTCAGTTCAAGAAAGACAGGGAAGTGCTGGAGAGAGTCCAGCACAGGGCAGCTAGGATGATTAAGGGAGTGGAGCATCTCCCTTATGAGAAAAGACTGAAGGAGCTGGGGCTCTTTAGTTTGGAGAAGAGGAGACTGAGGGGTGACCTCATTAATGTTTACAAATATATCAAGGGTGAGTGTCACGAGGATGGAGCCAGGCTCTTCTCAGTGACAACCAATGATAGGACAAGGGGTAATGGGCTGAAACTGGAACATAAGAGGTTCCGCTTAAACTCGAGAAGAAACTTCTTCTCAGTGAGGGTGACGGAGCCCTGGAACAGGCTGCCCAGGGAGGCTGTGGAGTCTCCTTCTCTGGAGACATTCAAGACCTGCCTGGACACGTTCCTGTGTGGCATAGTCTAGGCATTCCTGCTCTGGCAGGGGGATTGGACTTGATGATCTTTCGAGGTCCCTTCCAATCCCTAACATTCTATGATTCTATGATTGAGATAGTGGAAAGTGTCTTTTAAGGGTACCTGTTCTTTTCTCATGAAAAATAGTTGTCTGGCAGAAACAGAGGATGTTTGACTTCTGGCTTTATTTCAGGTTGTCATGGTTTGACCCTGGCCGGCAGCCAGGTACATGCACAGCCACTCTCTCACTCCCCCTTCACTGCTAGACAGGGGGAGAAAATATTTCAAAGGGCTCAGGGTCTGAGATAAGGACAGGGAGATCACCCTCATTTACCGTCCTGGGCAAAACAGACTCAGTTTTGGGGAAATTAATTACATTTATTGAAAGAACTAATCAGTGAGGAGTAGTGAGAAATGAGAAAAAGCAAACAGATCTTAACAAACAGAACATCTTTCCCCCATCCCTCCCTTCTTCCTGGGCTTAACATCAATCCCGGTTTCTCCACCTCCTCCCCCCGAGCGGCGCAGGGGGACAGGGAATGGGGGCTGCGGTCAGTTCATCTGACGTTGGTTTCACCGCTTCTTCACTCCGGGGGAGGACTCTTCACTCTTCCCCAGGGCCATTGTGGGGTCCCTCTCACGGGAGACAAGCTTCACGCTCTCTTCTCTGACGTGAGTCGTCCCACGAAGGGCAATTCATCACAAACTGCCCAATGGGAGACACCTCATGAGGGGCAGCCCACCCCTCGTGCGTCTGAGGTGCAGTCCTTCGGGGGAAACTGCTCCAGCGTGAGCCACCCACAACGTCCCAAAAGTCCCACCGGCCAACCTGCTCCAGCGTGGGCATTCCTCTCTTCCACGGGCTACAGGTTCCGGCAGCGACTTGCTCTGATGCGGCTTCCCACGGGCTACAGTCCCCTTCAGGCATCCACCCACACGGCATGGAGTCCTCTACACGGTGGACATCTATGTGGTGATCCTCATGGTGGACATCTGCACCTCGCCCATGGGCTGCAGGGGGACAACCCGCTTCACCATGGTCTTCACCACAGACCCGGGGGACTCTCTCTGCTCCGGTGCCCGGAGCTCATCCTTCCCCCCTCCTTCTTCACTGACCTTGGTGTCTGCACAGATTCTCACTCCTCCATCTCTGTGCCAGCTGTTATGGCGCAGTTCTTTTTCCCGTTCTTAAATATATTTTTCACAGAGGTGTTCCTCTGCTATCACCTTACTGATAGGCTCAGCCTTGGCCAGCGGCGGGTCCCTCTTTGGAGCTGGCTGGCATTGGCTCTATCAAACTCGGGGAGCTTCTGGCAGCTTCTTGCAGAAGCCACCCTGCAGCTCCCCCCCGCCGCCAAAATCCGACCAGGCCAACCCAATACACGGGTGTAGTAATTTAGGTGAACAGGGGTGATGTCTGGGATGCCACAGCTAAGATCAGAGCTGCACAATTTCAGTTGCTGAATGGTAAGATGGGGTGGTCCTTGTCAAGTGCTTACTGTCTCAGTCAGTGAGGGAAGTGAGTTGTGGGTCGAGAACAGTTGGCATAGAAAGCTGATTGCAAATCTAGGGATGGAATTCAAATGTTTGGTGTCTGTTGCATTACTGCTTTCGGGTATTGTTCTGGGGACGACTTGATTTAAGAGCATGTAAATGTTTCAGATGTTTTGTTCGTTTGAAGTTTTTGGTGCTCGGCTCAGCTGAAATCAGACCACAAGTGTAGTTTCTGTCGGTATGAATACTGATGTGTCACAGCTGAATTTTTTTTTCTTGCCTTACACAGTTGTTCTAAAGAATGCAAATGTATGCATTGCTGAAGTGTCTTGGCATCCTCAAAGGTAACATAGAGCAAATTTCCAAAGTAATTGGCTTTTTTTAAGTAGTGGTATGAAATAATGCTTTCTGCCATACCCAAGTAACATTTGGTAACTTGCTGATTATTTTTTTATGTAAGAGCTGTAACTAACATGCAAAGATAAGTACTGTTTAACAAGCTACCTCCGTGCTTTTTTATTGTTTTAGGCTAAAGCCTAAACCTCTGACATGGCCACAGCCTCACCAAGATCTGATGCAAGTAACAACCATAATGGAAGATTACAGATGCAAGTAACAGGCAAGTAGTGATTTGTATCATGGTAGTTTTTACAGGAAAACATGCATATTTTAAAAAAGCAATCTTTGACATGAGTGTAAAAAATAGATCAATATAGTTAATATTTTAATTAACAACTTGAATGTTACAGTTAGAAATATGGCTATAATATATGCAGATGAATTAAAACTATGTAGACCTTATACAGTGAGTCGGATGGCAGTGTTTTAATAATATTTTAAAATTAGGAAAAAAAAAAAGAGATTCAGTGCAACAGTAGTGACAAATGTAAAGGATTTTGCTTGGAAACAAATATTTAATAGCACAAACTCTATACAGAGAACACGTTATTGAAATCCCATAAAAAAGATAGGTGGTTGTAGTGACCCCCAGGCTGAAAATGGGCGCAGCGTTATAGTGAAGCTTGAGAAGAACTGGAGGAGATCACAAAATCTGCTAGCCCTTCAGAAGATTGGGGTCTTTAATTTCGTGTTGGGTAAATATCTGTTGAGAATATCAGTATTATGTGTTATTCTGAGGGCAGCAGGTTGGATTACACAGCCTTATAGAATAATTTAGGTAGTAAGGAACCTTTGGGGACTTCCTAGTCTTTTACTGAAAGCAGGGCTACCTCTGAAGCTGGATCATGTTGCTCAGGCTGCTGTGCAGTTTAATTTTCGTTATCTCAAAGGCCGTAGTCTATCAGCTTTCCTGGGCAGCTTGTTCTGGTGATACACAGCATCACTGCAAAAATGTTTTGCCTTCTATCAAACTGCAATTTACTATGTGCATTTTGTGACTGTTTACTTTTTTCCTTTTGCTGTGCTGGTTGTCACGGTTTAACAGGCAGAATTCAGCCATCCCCGGATCTTTTGGGAGGCAGATGCAGTGGGCTACAAGCAATTCTGGAAATTTCTGATTGTGTTGGGCACAGTTTTTTCACTCGATGTCAAACAGGCCCAGTAGGTTACACATTTTGCCACTCACAGATGGGAACTGGTCAGGGGCGTGACAGTCGATATCGGTCTTAGCTGCTGTCTCTGTGGGATGTCAGAGTAGAGCAAAGGCTTGTTGTAGTCCAAAGATAAGCAAAATGCATCTAGGTGGTCAAGTTTGATAGCTAATTATGACAGCATTACAGTAATCAAAAGTGAAAATGTTAGCAGCAAGTAGTTAGATACTGTGCGTAAATATAGAAACACATACATTTATGTATATGTATGTATATATGTATTATTTTACAGTTGATAAATAACTTGAACTTTCCAGAGATCCTGAGAAAACTGGGAACCCTGAAATAGGAATGAGTGCATGACCAAGGATATATTAAGGCTGTCTTGAACAAAACTTGAAAAAAACATGAGTAAGGTACCACGTCTTAAAAAAAGCTGCATCTCAAGAGAGATACATCATGCTGGATGGTCCAAAGATGACCAGGTTATCTGAGAAAAAATACCTTGTTGCGAGTCCCCCAAATAGCTATTTTATCAAATTATACGAGAGGGATCTTAAAACTGATGAACCTTGTGTAAGAACAATATAATTTGATAACGTGATGAATCATCAAAACTGGCAATAACTTACCACATAGATGAAGCCACCTGTAGCCTTGTAGGTAGTTGAATATTTATAACTGTAAAAACCCTGAGTTAGTCAGGTGACCTGTAATTTTGGATCTGCGTATGCAGAAATGATCATTTTGTTATCTTGGAATGTGCTGCTCCTTATCTAAGTAGTCTTGTGTTTTTCTCTCTTGACTTCAAAAGATCTGGTTTAAGGATCAAAGTGGGAAGAAATCTGTACAATTTTTAGGATTAGTTTTCTGAAGGCTTAGTTCTCTCATTAGTCTTTACTGCAAGATCAGAGGGACACCAGTGGCAGTACAGAAGAGGAAGTGGGAGACAGGAGTGACATACACGGGATTGTGCTCAGATTAGTTTATGCTGCTGTAGAATCTAGACTTAAAATTTCAAGAAGTGTACATAAACTGCACTTTCGTAAAGGCACAAAGTAGCATATACTCATTTTGTAGACAACGGAATTCATATGGTGCGGTGACTTGAGTTTTGACAGTTACAGCATGTTGATGACAAGTTTTTCTTTTAGTACTTTTTCAAATATACTTGGCAAGATGTCTTGTTAGTTCCTTTGGAAGTCTTTTGCCAATATTTGTTACTTAGTCGTAATGTTTTTAAAAGAAGTCCCAATCAAAAAATGATAATGGTCTCCTTTCGTGTTTGGGGAATCAAAGTTCAATGACTTTAAAACAACATCGACAAAAGAGGAGAAAGAAAACGAGCTTGAATATTATTACTATATACCTGTATTTTAGCAAATGTTGTAGATGCTTTCAGAAAGCAAAATATGGAGGAAAAAATGCAAAATAAATAAAGGTTGTTAATGTTTAACAAGTTATAATAATTTCAGATGAAAGCATATGACCCATATGTGGAATTATGTTTTTAGTCTTCTGCATTTAATCTTTCATTGCTATCGAGGCTGCAGTTTCCTTTTATGACACTTGGCTTAGGCTGGACTTCTCAAATGTGAGGGAATTAATTGTGCACACTTCCCTTGAAATGAAGTAAAAATCTGTGGCTAATGCCATTAGAATCTTGGACAGTTGCATCCCACCAACTTTCAAGTTACTAATATGTACATCTCAGAATACTGTAATCTAGAAATACATGTCAGACCTTTTTTGTCCCCCTTTCGGACAGTTTTGTTAACTTCCACTTATTCTTGAATTAGCAAATACCATACAGAAGAGTAATTGTTGTGCTGTCTCTCCAACCCAGACCAGTGTGTGTGGGGAAGAGAATATGTCACACTTGGTTTGAACTATCTGACAAAGTAGCTTTTTAAATAAAAGCTACCATTTTAGCATTGACCTCTTTGTGTTCAGCAGAAGAGGTGAGAAATAACTTTGCCGTACTGTGTTTCATACATTGTGTAGGTGGTGCATTTTCTGTTTCTCAGGAACAGGGTGCAGTTATAGATAAAGCACTGTATTTTATTAGTTTCTAGTGCCAAACTGAAACGGAAAAAAAATTGGTTTGGAACAACTTTCTACACGGAATTAACTGCAGATGGAGAAATTAAGAAAACAGCAAAATCAAGTAGTTCTTCAAATCCAAAATGGGATGAACAGCTGACAGTGTAAGTAGATTTTTTGGTTGTTTAATACTATTTATTAGGCAGACATTGCAGGCAAATATTTACTAAGCTTGGCTGCCTACATAGTTTTTGCTGGCTTTTGATGACTAAATGCAGACATAAGATGATATTTATTTGAAATGATTTTTTTTCCTCAGTTCTTAGAATGTTTTGAGAATGTTTTCTGAAGAGAGAGTGTTCCTTGCATGCAGTTGCTATACATTGTATACTCTTGATATTTCTTACCACTGTGGACCATTCAAGTTTACAGAATGATTTTCTGGAAATTCCTTCAGATTTGACATTCACATTACAGCCAAACAGAGTGCCTCCATCATTAGTATTACTTACTTAGAGATTCCTCTCTAGAGGACACTAGTGATTGTAACCATGTCATTCTCAACTTTAAAAGGAAAAAAAGTAAATCTCAGCTGGAGAAGTTGTAGTTGAGAAAGGTCACTTTTTTGCTTAAATTTCTGAATGAAGGGATACACGTAGAGAACCAGTTTAGTGCAAAGTAACCTTGCAACTTAACCTGATATCTGACCTTTTTGGTCTTTTTGTGGCTTTATTTGGTTTAACTGTGCCGTAGGCATAGATATACCTGAATAAGACTTTGAAGAATTGGCTGTTTTGCACGATGCAGTTGGCTGGAACGTGTTGTTACACAACCAAGGTTGTACAGCTTCAGATTTGGGTCTGGAAACAGCACAGCTACTCTCAAGTGGCCCTGAGCTTGAGCCAGTGCATTTTACAGGAGCTGGCCTGTCTTTGTGCCATAGCCAGCATTGTTAGTACTGGGAACCATGCCAACTTCCTGCAACTAACCGTGCTGGAGAGTGGGGAGTGGTACAGCATACCTGGCTTTAGGGGGAACTGTTTGCTTGGGAACACTTACTTATTAACTACTGAGCTGGGCTGAAGCAAGTAGGGTGTTCCTGTGCCCACATTTCTCAATATTTCAGGTTTAGTAGAGCTTATTAGCACTTTGCGATGTTGTAAAGGAGAATAACGAAGTCTTACTCCTGACAGTGATTTCCAAGAATTGTTACTAGCACAAGCTGAGAGGTCTTAGTGTGTTCCCAGAGAGCAGAATTTCTGTTGGGGAGACAGGTTTGATTTGGCAGGATTTGGTGAGGTGATAGAAGTGAGGTGATTTGGTGTTCACAATACAGCCAGACAGACTAATTCCAGCAATAGTATTACTTACTTAGGGTCTTGCTCTGCCGTTATATGCATATGCACACATACATAAAAGGTATTCTGGTTCCTTCTTCCTCTGGATATTGGAATGGTATTGCTTCAGTTGCCCAGACCATCTGAGGATAAGTGAACTCTCTGGCTTTCCAAATTGCCTTAGTTCTATGGGCCTGCATGAGCACCAGCAATGTTTTCTGTATGAAGGTGTGGGGTTTTTTGTTTTCTTTACCTCGTTGAGGTGCTCTTTTAGCAAGACATCTGTTACAAGGCAGTCTGTTCAAAATATAAAAATATGTTTGCTCATGGGTTTCAGCAAACATGATCCGTGTTGTCCAACGCGTTCAAATGACTCTGAAGCTAGCCCGGTTGTTGGAAGGGTGGGGTTATTTTTAGTATTGTTTTCATCAGTGCTGATGTAACTTTCTGTGTCCAGTACTGATGAATGTGTGGCCTTTGACTTTTTGCTGTGCAGGGATTCTACTCCATCCTTCACAGGCTCTTGCAGTACTCTTGCAGTACTAGACCTCTGCACTCTTGCAGTACTAGACCCTGTACTACAAAACTTACTCTCCAGGACCTAGCATAGCTCCCTGCTCTCCTTCTTGAGCAGGGGAGAGATCACTGCCAGAGGTTATCATAATATTACTGTAATTGAGTCCTTTACCTTTCTGCTTCCCTCCAGTTTTTACTTTAGCTTCATCATTTGATTTTTCCCCTCTGATTTCTGTGAGTATGCTTTATGGTTTTATATATATTTGTGGATTCACAGATAATGTTTTATCAACACTTTCACGGCAAGCTGACGCCTATGAAGGGGTTTCTTCCTGCTTACAAGTAACTGATCGGTTGCTTTTTCCTTTTTATTAACTATTTAATATTTTTGGTTATAGCGACAAATGTACTTACCGCCTTTTTCTTCGTATTTAATAATGTGAGTTTTTAGTTAGAATTCTGGACTAATGAGGAATAGAGAAAATATGTCTTAAGTAAAGATATGTTTTATATAACCGAGATTTGAGTTTAGCATAGATTATTCTGATACTCCTCAAATTCCTTATGCTATTGTAGTAATGCACTTAAGCTTGATTTTAAGTGTAAATATCATAGTGCTTACAGTTCTTAGTTAAAAATTTCCCCTTGCAATACAAAACCTGATTTCAGTTAATTAGTATCAAGAAATAAAATAAATATGGGAAGGTGAATTAAGTTTAAATCCTAATAAAAAGAACAAATACTTTAAAATCTGTATATATTTTTTTTTTAAAAAAAATGTATTTTATATGCAGGAATGTGACTCCACAGACTACGCTGGAATTTAGAGTGTGGAGCCATCACACTTTAAAAGCAGATGCTTTATTAGGAAGAGCCACTGTAGACTTGAGACAAGCTTTGGAAATACACAATAGAAAATGTAAGTTATCATGAAGGATATTTTGAGTAAAGTAGAATTATTTTTACTAATCTATATATCAAACTGGCAAGCAGCCTACTAACTAAACATGTAATTACAACTGACTTTCAGTTGATGTCTTTACTTGTCTCTTCTGGAGATGTCCGGGCTTTTGAGAACAACTTAAATGTAACAATGGGATATAATTTTGAAACAAACATTAGAGTATGAGTTACTGCAAATTAAGTAAAAGCAGAAGTGATTAAATACAATGTTTTGTGGCAGACTAATAACTAATTTGCTAGAAGATCTGGTTTAGACTTTGTTAAAAAAAAAAAAAAGTCTAAACTTTCAGAAAAGCCATGTATGTAATTTTTCGTGTTTTCTTTCCTGGAATCACTAATAGGAAAGTTGGATATTTCCCCCTCATAATTTAGCTGCACAGAGAGCAATAGAAACCGCTGATTCATGAAACATTTGAGAACTTCTTCATAGTACATTAGAGATTATTTGGTTCTGTGAAGCTTCTAATTTTGCCTTAACAAAATTAAAACAGGTCTTCTTTATCTAATTTGCTTTTTAAATTTTTTTTTTTTTACTTAGTACAACATGGTGAATCCACACTTTAAATTCCACCCCTGAGTGGCAGTAGAATTCCAGCTAAAGCATTCTCCAATTTTCTCAAAATTTAGGGATACAAACCTGAGAGTTCTGTTTAAGGAGGTAGGAGTAAAGGAGGAGAGCCAAAATCAAGTGGATTTTGTTCAGCAATAAAGATTCTGCCCATAGTTAAGTGGAAAAATTACCTTTTTCTGTTTTTTTTTTTTTTAAGTTAAAAAAAGGTATCAGAGGAAACTGGATTGTAATAATAATAGCTGAAAAAATATTAATATTTCAGCTATTTCTAACAAAATAATTAATATTTTATTGCTGCAGATCCAGGGGATGTAGGGTCAAAAAACTTGGCAAATTCTTTCAGAGAACGGTTGATTGAATTTAGCTTCACATTGCACCAAGAATAATTTATTTATGCGCAGCGTTTCTGATTTGGGAAGTCAGTGGTTTGACACACACCAGGTTTTCTGGTAATTCAGTGGTAGAATAATCTGATTGGTATCTTTCAGTCATTCAGTTATTGATATCTGATCTAAAATGCAGCACTCGAAACGCTTTTTGCTGAAGAACATGGAAAGGGGAAGTCCTCAAAATGCAGAAACTTTAGAATTAGTGCTGTTACTTTCTCCTGCTGAGTACTGAATTGCTGCCTACACCCCTCCCAGCTTTCTTGCCAGCTCTGGTGGACTTCTGCCAGCTCTTGGGCTCTGGGCTGGGGAGATAACCTGTTAAAACAGCAGAGGCTAAACCAATTGCCCTTTGCAGAAATTATGGTTTTTTAAATACTCTAATTTAGCAACTCAGTGGTAGGTCAGCCTATTCTTTCTCCTCTTTAAGGTACTGCCGTTTTCCAAAATACAGATTGCTTAATCAATAATTTTGTGGGTTTGGGAGCTTTGTACTTGCTCCAGCAATTTAAAGTATTTTGAAATCCATTGCACTGTAACAGTGGGTGTCTGCTAGTAACTGCTGCCCAACTACACTGTTAAACCTGCTCTTCCAAGTAACAGCTTGGGGGTATCTGGTAATAGCTTATGGAAGCCTTCCCCCAGTGTTTATTGTTTGTTTATGATGTATGTTAAGAATTTAAAAAAAATAAGAAAATGCTAGCTTAATGCATCGAAGTGCACAGTGAGCTTTAGCTTTAGCTTGGAATGCTGTCATATGGAGGGAAATATGGTGGCATATCTTGGAAAATTAATCTTTTAATCTAAGACCCCAAATACTAAAAGGTCTTAAGCATTTTAACCTGATTAATGTGAACTCATAGCCCTCTGTGTTTGGGTTTTTGACATGTGGTTTTAACTACCATGCTAGTGATACTTGATTTAGAGAGAATCGCACAGCATCCACAGCACGTTATACCTCTGGATTGTGTATGTCTCCACAAATGTGTGCATGAGTTGCCAGTCGTACTGAAATCTTTCACTGCACTACACACTTATTTCCTAATATCTCAATTATTTCAACGTTTCTTTTGATAAAAATAGTTTCCGATTTAAGTTTTGGTTACTTGAAATATCCTCTCAGTTACTGTTTAATTCTTAGATTTGAGATCTATGAAAATGCTAGTAAGAATTTACAAAAAATAATCTTAAGAAATGAGGAAAGCCTGTACGCAGTCTTTGCATTTACTTCTTCCTCAAAGTGATGTTCTTTCCAGGGGTCTCTTAGATGACCTTAGAAATGAACATGGGATCTGGCCGTAGAATACGGTTCCCTGTGACTTGTAGTATGTGGACTTTTAGTTCACTTGTAATTTGACTTTAAGCCTTCTCGTGTTGTGTAAGTAGTGCATAATTTCAAAAAGGCTTAGTGGAAACAGCAAACCTGGGAAATCATCAACGAAGCTCTGAAACCATGTGGATCTGTACAGTACCTATAGGATATACTGTGTAAATGGCCAATTTATTTTTTACAACAAACTGCTTTTGCCTCAGTGATTTCTATGTTGATTCGAATCATCCAAGTATTTCTGATAATGAATTTTGTACAACTGAGTACATGTATCACATTTTTGTGTTGACAGTCTCTTTTAATGTTGTTTAAATTCTAATATTTCCTTTATACCTTCTCTCCTTCTCTCCCTCTACCCTCCCTAACTCCACTTTTAGTAGAGAAGGTGAAAGAACAGTTGAAACTCTCTTTGGAAAACAAGAGTGGCATGGTGCAAACAGGTGAACTGACAGTTGTGCTAGATGGTTTGGTTGTTGAGCAAGAATCTCTTACAAATCTCAGTTCACCAGCAACCAGTAAGTTAAAATAATTAAACCAGATGGTAATATTTTGATAAAGATTTCAAACAGATATAATATTTTTGTTGTATTTGTGTCTTACTGTTCAGTAGAAGTTCAGCAAAATGGCGAGGCAGTGCATGAAAGCAGAGATCCTTCAGCAAGAAGTACATCCAGGTTGGAATCTATTTTTGTTTACACTGTATGAAGCATATTAATAGATTTATCAGTTGAAACGTTTGGGTTGTTTGTGGTTTGGGTTTTTTTTTTTAATTTTTTCGAAGGCAATAAATTTTAACTGCCAAGCCCTAAATTATGTTATCGCAGGTTTTAGAGACATTAATTTTATGGTAATTATATAGTTTAACTTGAGAAGAATTAAATTTACAGCTCTGTTCTGCTGATAGAGTGTGCTCTCTACTTTATCGTTGCTTCTTGGATGTGTAGACTTCTGAACATAAAAATTCAACTGATTGGAAGTCTGCTAAATGCTGCAGCAGAGATTAGGATGGTGTTATTCCGTGGTTTTGTGCACTTACTGCATTTGTTCTCTTCTGTGGTTTGAGAACCATTTCTATTCACATCTACCGAGTTGTTGCAGTGTACCATCTGAACGGAAGGAAGAAGAAAAAAAAAACCTAAATTACTTCCCCCTCACCCAGTTCCTTTTTCGGGTCATAGTCAGGGATTTAAGAGACTTGTATTGAGTTTAGGAAGCAGTGTTCAGAACGCTGAGGCAAAGGGTTTGCCTGCTTCAACCTAAAGTGGCATGAAAAGGGCTTTGGGTTGTATTTAGAGCTTCATGCTTGGCTTCTCTGTCTTGATACCAGCTCAAGGGCTGCTTGAAAAGAAGTATGAGCAGATTATTTGCCTTCTCACCACTAGTGAGTGAAATAGGTCACTATTCAGATCAGTTTAATGTTCCTGGCCTGCTCAGTTACCTTGTGGTGAGGCCCTTTACATTCTTAAACAATGGAGTGAAAAAAACACACAGTTGCTCTGCATTCGAGTGACAGGGACACGTTTGTCCTTGTACGCTCGACTTGATTCTTTCTTTGAGTATGTGGAGGTTTGTGTCTGTTCCTCCATGGATGCCTGATATGAAGGAGCAAGGATAGTTTTCGCATCAGACAAGTCTGGGACTGTTAGAAGTGATGTGACGCACATCTGCCTGCTCTTCTGAAAGAGGAGTGACAATCATTTGTTTTCATTCAGCTATTTTTGCTGGGACTGTGGCTTTTACTGGGATCTTGCCCTTGATGTTGCTGTTTTGATTACAGCAGTTTTTTATACAGCTATCCATCAGGTTTGCTTTACAGTTTTAAAATTAAGACGTGAAGGAAAAATTTAAGGTAGCTTCTGTGCATGTCTTTAGCAAGCAAATTGGATTTGTAGTCTAGAGTTGAAATGGGATACTACTGTAATTCTGAGTTTGTATTACTCCTTTGGAGTTGAGTAAGGTAGCAGAAATGCTGCTTCTTCCTTTCTCACTCTGCAAAATGGGGCTACTAACAATTCTCACATTTTTTGTCATCTGTTTGAACTTCTCTTTAATTTTGAACCTCGACTCTTTGAGAAGATGGGCAGTTGGCATTAAATGTAATTTTCACAATATATGTCTCTAGTGGTTGGCTTTAAGCATTTTGGGATGGATTTAAGTACAAACAGTGTAATTGAACAAGACTTTCTATTCGCAAGCCCTTACACCACATTTATTTACATGTGGCCTTATAAACACAGAGCTTCCTGTGCGTAGCTGTCCTCACAATATCCCTTCCTGCCTATGCCCAGAGAAGCTCATCTTGTTTTCCTTTTACTGAGGGGGCAGTTTTGTTACTTTCTTAATGTTATGACTAGAATAATTTTTGGAAATAATACAAACAAAACCAATTATTCCACTTGCTTAATGAGAGAAAAAAAAAATTCGTGCTTGTAGCTGTGCTTTGGAAGGGTCCCTAAAGCAGTTTTGGAAGATATGGCAAGTGCATCAGTCTGCCCAACTCAATTGTAATGTGTCATTACAAATAAAAAATGAAGTGGAAAATGAAAGTCTTAGATAAGTATCTGACATTCTCAAAACCAAAATTTGCCTTAATTCTTTTGGTCTTCCGCTTGATTGTTATCTAGGCTGCAAGCATTGTCTTATAAACTGTTGTGAATTTACTTTCATTTCCTTATTTGTTGTTTTTAACATGATTTAGTGTAGGATTTGGTTTAGTTGCATAACTGTTGAACATGTTGATTGTAGTAACTTAAAATGATCTTTTATTTTTACCAAGATCTACTTGTGACATTTCTAATGGGATAGACAATCAAGTACCTTCCAACTCTGTAGTACAGAATACGTTCTGTATAGAAGCTGTTAATGGGGACAGCACACCATCTCCTGCTCACGTTGCAGCCCGACCCAAAAATACACCAGTACCAAAACCACTTGCAGCTCAGCCTGTCAACAGCACTGGTAAGAATGGGAGAGTTGTAAGATCATGCTCCATAAGGCTTTTTTATCTGGTTGAAGTGTATCTGAAGTCAAGCCGCTTTTTCTACGTGTTTCTTGTTAGTTTTCAAAAACACTGAAAAAATGTTTCTGGGCTTGAATATATAACCTTGCATGTCCACTTCTGTGATTTTTTTTTTTTTTTTCTGGAGTAGATCCATTCTTAAATGTACTAACTTTCATACTTTCCCATCAGTTCTCTTCCTCATGAAGAAAGATGTAAGCATCCAGAACTTCCATTTCTCTGTCCCAGATGACTAAACCGTATTACTGATTGTCTGGAGGAAAAAAACAGATTTGTTTCAGAATTAATTTCAGTAACTTAAGTTTCTTTTGCCATTGGCTAAATCTGATTTTTAGTGCTGTCAGGCAACTGCTGTGCTCTGATTTGAGGGGTAGGTGGCAAGAGGAAGGGGCCAGTCTCTTGTTGGTGGTGCCCAGTAATAGGAAAAGAAATAATGGGTATAAGCTAAAACATAGGAAGTTCTACCTCAACATGAGGAAAAAATTCTTTACTGTGAGGGTGACAGGGCACTGGAACAGGCTGCCCAGAGAGGTTGTGGAGTCTCCTTCTCTGGAGACATTCTAAACCCTCCTGGACGCGTTCCTGTGTGACCTACTGTAGGTGATCCTGCTTTGGCAGGGGCGTTGGACTAGATGTTCTCCAGAGGTCCCTTCCAACCCCTAACATTCTATGGTTCTATGATTCTACAATTGTTGGTGTTGCATGCACTGTCCTTGCCTACTGTTTTTTCAAAAGGTATGTTTTTTCAAAACAGGTATTGACAAATACTATCTTTTTCCTCTCAAACATAAAAACTTTCATTATGTCTACAACTAACCTTCAGTACAGTAAAACAAGTGAAAAGAAAGTCTTAAATTTTTGTTCTCTGGCAAAACTTTACATCTAATAATTACTGTGCTTTCTAAGCACTTTCTGCCTATTCTCAGCTATTTGAGAGAGATTACAGTGACAGTAAAAAGATATTGTTAAATAAAATAGACAAGCTGTTAATAAACAGTAAAATGGAGGCTGTCAAACTTTCTGTTATGGAGTGGGAAATGTGGGTATGGTAGTAATAGCAGAAACAATTATGAACTTTAAAAGGTAATAATTAAATTAGGCCCTCTCTGAAGCTTTTCTCTATTTGGAGAACTTGAATTTGATTCTCCTCTCTTTTCAGTTGAAGGCCAGAGGGCATACATATTATGTAGACATTGCTCCTTTTTTCTTCAGTAGCAAAGAGATCCATTTGAAATCTGCATTAGGATAGGGTAATTGCAAAAGTAATTGATTGTTCCAATAGTAACATTGATGAATTCATCACCGAGTTTGAACTGAGGCGCTGATATAACAATTTTCAGCTACCCTACCAGTTAATGGAGATTTAAGGCAAGGCATAAAGCAGGTGCCCAGCATTTATTGATGACAGACTGTTCCCCCCCCTTCCCCACTGTGGTGCTTACCAGGTTTGTAATTTCATGTGGTACTGCCAGAATTGCTGTTTTAGAGGTAATAGGCTGATGTAGTGTTTTATAGATCTGTTTTGGAGATCAGCTTACTAAAAGAGCTGATCATTTTTCAGTTGTTTTGCTGCTAACTTTGTTATGTAATCCCATTCACTCTTTCGTGTGAATGAATTGAATTGTTGTTTAATGAAGGCTGAAAGTTCAGTTTGCTTTTTTCATATTTAAGTGAAATTGTTGCTAGTTAAGGCAGAAGTTTGAAAAAACTTCATCAGGTTTTCTGTAGTTATGGTATTTTATTTTATTATGCCTTTATAGACCTTACAAATCTGCTCCTGCCTGTAAAATCATGCTTACCGTTACGCATGGCAAGAGAGTATTTATGGTCCAGTGATAATTCCTTAAAGAAGCTGACTCACTAATTTAAATACATTGCTCATGACAGTTTTATTTTTTGTAACTTTTTATGTGCTTTTCTGACCATCTGGGAAAACAAGAAATTGCTAACATTATATCTATATCTCAAATAAGAAGTAGAATCTGGCTATTTTTTTTATTTCTAAGAGTGTTATATAGAATTAAAGTAAATGAACTCTTTAAAAAGATGGAACAGTGGTTTATAGGCATGAGTCTAGGGCTGAAGTTTCCAAATCTGTATTAATAAAGTTGTGAATGTAGAGCAATTGTATTGGCCTCAGTCCTTAGAGTTGTAATCTGATGATATGCTGCTAGATAGGAAATGATTTAAAGTCTGTGTGGCATGGGATATTTAGTCTTGGAGAAAAATAGTTCCCAGTCTAGAAGAGGTACAAACTGATGAGTTTAAATAGAGTTGTTGCTGTCTGGAGTTGATGAGTAGCACAGAAAATGGAAGTGAATTATTTTGCACTGCTTTTAATAGGGCCTTGACTTTTAATGGGGTCCCTACTGACTGCTCGACGTGATTTCACGTGTCTAAGACAAGGTCTGAGGTACCGCTCTGGTAAGCTCTGCAGATGATTGGCATTGATGTATTGTTGGCCAACTGGGCTTGGGAGTAATAAAGCCTTCTTAAGCCCCCTTTTCCTGCTAAATCTGGGCCTGCTTTAAACCTTTTATGAGATTAATTCTTGCTTGAGTTGGATGACATTTGTATTGTTCTTTTAAAAGACAGAAATTGATTTATTTTGTGATTCAGAAATAATTGCTTTCAAACATTGAACTACGTAAGTTACTTTAGCCAAATACTGTTTTTTGACATTATAATCCTGTTTTTGGAGAGGATTTTTTTTTTCCAAGTCACATGGTGTTTTTTGTTTAATTGTATGATTCTGTACCTCAACTCTGAAAAAGGAAAAAAAACCCACGGAGTTATTTATTTATTATTTTTCTTTCACACCATATTAATCAAGACTCTTTTCTGAAGTTGATAGAAGCTATAAAGTTTCAAAGCAAATAAAGCAGCACTGTTTTCTGGGACGCAAATGGGTACATTTTGCTAATCTGAAGAGTAAGGTGTAGTGTTCAGTTGACCAAGGTATGCAGAAACTAAGGAATTGCCTTAGCCAGCAAGTCTGGAGAATGTCTTGCAGGCCGTAAGTCTTAATTACAGCTTTAACTGAGGCAGGCGCCTTGCGACTTTTTGTCAGCTTTGACAGAAATGCTGCTTATGGCATGTAGGTTCAACTTCAATGTATTCCTTCAGTGTCGTTTATTCAAAAGGTGGTCACTTGAAAAGTAAATCTCATCAGATTCTGATATACAAATGTTCTTTTTTCCCATTTTTCAGTTAATGGCGAGTCATCGGTCTCTGCACCAGAAGCTGGCAATTCTTCTGTCTCCGAGGCACCGATAGGTTCAGTCGAAACTCCCATGTCTTCAGATTGCACTAACACCACAGCAGAACCTCAGTCCACACCCGAAGCAACTAGTTGTTCAGAAAGCCACTCATCTACGTTACCTGTTGTGTCTGTTGGACCAGAACCTACAGCTGCAACAGACTGTGTTCAGCCTAATGCTAGAAACAGCGTAGCAGCAGATGCAGCAAAACCAAGGGAATCCTCCTCCACCTCAAGTGCATCGGCAGAACCTGTAAGACAGCAGCCTGGTAATGCCAGTACAGAACCTTTGCCACCAGGGTATGTGCTTGGTTTTAATGCTATAATTAGGTTTCCTCTGAACGTTGCATATAAAGAAACAGAAAGGTAATTCTCTACTGGGAATGCCAAATGCAGGTTAATTGGCGAAGGGGGGTTTATTTTATCTGAAATGGGGTTTGTACTGCTGCTGTAACTGGCTAGTGGCTCGTGTCCCAGAAAGTAGCAAATGGTAACTGATTTGCTGACAGAGTATTGCAATCTAAACAGACAAACTCTTGGGCGTTATGGATGTGAAGACTTTTCATCTGATATAGTCACGCTTACATGGGTCAAAATTTGTTATTACTTCAGTTCTTGATTTATGAGCGTGTAGTAGGGAGCGAAATACAGCAAAGTGAAAATTAATAAAATAGTCTAGAAATACTTGTGGGTGCTTGCTGTGGAGCAATGAGATCAAGAATGATAAAAACACAGATTTGAAGTGTATGTATTTGTTCAGAATAGGTAGAAACTTTTTAATACTTTTTAATACTACTAGATTGTTGTTGTGTTTATACCATTTTCATCTCCTTCATTTATCTGTTTTCAGCCAGGCTTCATCTTGTCTTCAACAGCGTTTGACTAGATGCCCTCAGTTGTTCTAAATCTGGCTTTCATAGCAAATACTGTTTTCAAGAGCTGAGTATTTCTTTGAGTGAATTCTTCTGAAAGCAGTGTAGTTCACAGATGCAGGTCTGTTAGAAATTACTTCTGTAGTCCTAAACCTTCGATGGAAAGTTAAAGGTGTACTTAGACATTAAATGAAAATGTAGTACATGTTCAAATGTATGTTTATCTTAACATTTTTATAGGTGCTTTCATTCTGGGGCGAGACAATGCCTTCAGTACCTAACTGGAAATAGTGATGTTTCCGTAATATTCTAAATAGTAAATATTTTAGGTGTTCTGAACACAGAAATTGTTTCTATATACTGTGTGTCACTGTAGGTGATCTTTCAAAAAGCCTGTCTTGTACCTACTTCCTCTGAAGGAGGTTCAGTAAATTATTTATGTTACTTCATTTGAGTTTCTGCAGTTGGATGAACATGAAAACAAGCATCTAAAGGGTTAGAAATAGTGTATACATATAATGGTGGGGAAGAGTTACAAAGTTTTTGATTTTTAGGTACTTTGACAGTGGGTGCTTTTTATTGGTACGTATCCTCTGGTCATCCCCCTTCCACAGACTGTGAAGGATTTTTTTCATGGGTTTTTTTTTTAATTGTTGTGGGGTTTTTGTTGGGTTTTATTTGTTTTTTTTAAATTTGTTTTTATTTCTAATTTTATTTATTTAGTTTTATTGTTGTTTTTTTAATTAATTGCATTCTTTCCCATTGAGTACAGGGTCATGAGTTCCAGGCCTAGTACGCACTATGGCTAAGTGCATTTCTTCACCCTTCATCATTGATCACATTTCTGTATTGGTTTTGGTTTTTCTTTGTGGTTTCCCCCTCTCCCCAAGTCCAGTGGAGCCTCCATTATGTTTAGTAAATCTAACATGCTTGTGCTCATCTCTTACCTTCTTGTAATTTTAGCATTTAACTTCAACATGTTGAAAACCTGTTGTAGTTTTATAGGATGCTCTGTAATAGTGAGGAAATGCACATCAAATCTTATGAGGGCAGACAAAGCATTCTGCCTCTGTTTTTAGGAGCTAATAATTATGAATGCAAGCAAGAGCATCAGCTTTTCATGTAATATTTATCCTGGTGTCCTCTCCCATTTATAATTACTTTTATTGCATTATGGCAGTTCTCAGTAGCGTGAAACTTCAGTTGTTTATAACGTTTAGTCCTCTTTCCATCTTCAAGGTAAGTTTGCTTTGCAACTAAACTGAAGATACAATCCCTAGGGATACCAGACAGAAAATTTACCAGGAAAACTGTCTGCTAGCACACATTTCAGATTCACTCTGGAAGATCCTGTTGTTTGGATATAGGGAAATGTGCTTGAAAATGTGATCTCTCTCCTTTTTTTTGAGAGATGTGTACTTGGAAATGCAAAAAATGCATCATTAAGCACTTAGTGAATGAGGTTATTTTTTGCCTTGAGCAAATAATGAACCGACTTTGTTTTCAGATACCTTAAATAGAATTTAAAAATGCATGTGAGTATTGATGTATGCTCATTTTATGTACCGAGCCCCTTAAAGAAGACTTTGTGGCGATATCAGTTCAAGTAGGAATTAACTGATACGTTAGTGTGAGGTTTCTTTGGTGTTTTAGAATGAGTTTTGTATCATAGTATTTTCATTTGATCTCAAGGTACTTTTTGGGCTTATGTGGGAAATAAATCCTGAGGAAGCATTTTTACCTTGACTTATGTGAAAATCTTCTTGTCTTGAAGGTGGGAGCAAAGAAAGGATCCTCATGGTAGAACCTATTACGTTGATCACAACACACGAACTACAACATGGGAAAGACCACAGCCCTTACCTCCTGGGTAATGTAGAGTTTTTCGATTTAAATGTGTAACGGTGCTATTTGGTTGGTTGTTTGATGCAGGAAAGATACCAGCTTTTATAAGCAGCTCATCAAAACTGTATTATACAGGATATACAAAGAAATTCTCGCTTTCGGTTAGTTTAGAATTATGTTAACTGCAGTTCTCATTATAGGAATGTTGATACTGTAGATGTCACTTGTTCTGATCACTTCTCCATATACTGCTACTAAATTATTTTGTTCTTTCTTTAAAACCTGAGCGTTAAATAATGCACATTTGACCACCTTTATTTAGGTGGGAGTGCACTGGTTCCAAACCTGAGGTTTCCAGGCAAAGTGTTTTCTGTGAAACCTGTAACATTGCTTATTGCCACCTCCTTTTCACCAAGTTAAAAAGGAGGCGATGGAGAGCTGAGCACCCTATTGCCTGAAGTCTTTTGTGTTTTGCTCAGTGTGGTTGTCCTTCTGCCATTACAGTTGGAGACTACTTTTGTGTACTTCAAAAATTAAAATCATGCCTGTGACTCTGGTACTTCATTCCAGTACTGTGTAAGGAATTTAACATGAAATCAGTTACATAGTATTACTGAAAAATCTAGCTGTTAACGTTTGTGTATCTTGAAAGCTGGGAAAGACGAGTTGATGATCGTGGGAGAGTTTACTATGTGGACCACAACACCAGAACCACGACGTGGCAGCGACCAACAATGGAATCAGTCAGGAACTTTGAGCAATGGCAGTCGCAACGGAATCAACTTCAGGGAGCTATGCAACAATTTAACCAACGATACCTCTATTCGGTAACTTTTACATAAGATTTAGAAATGGATATAGAAGTATAGGTATAGCTTTTTTTTTCTTTACCTTTCATAGAATCATAGAATGATCAAATAGTGGTAGAATTTTTTTTCTGAAGTGATTTTATAAACTATTCAACTGTATGTATTACAAGGCATTTGGTATCAGTAATTCAGATTCTGTTGAAAAGTGTAAACAAAAATCGTCTTTTAAGGCAAAAAGTACTCCCTTCTGACTGTTCCTAACTTGAGCTTTGTGTACTGCGTGATGCTTACAACCTGAATGACAGCAGTAAGAGGTAAAACTAAAGCACCTGAAGACCTGAGCGTACTTTGAATTTGATGGACTTCATTCAGGTACCTCTCTGAAGTAAAGGATGCTGCACTCTTCTTAGATTTAAGAGCTATCAGGCTCTCATTATCTAATTAGGCATTATATCTCATCACTAGCAGTAGCAGAAGAATGGATCACCACTAGCTTTCTTAACTCCCGGAGCTGTGTGTCAAAGTCAGTTCATCTTATGCAATTAGAGAAAGATAGAATAGTTGAGACTGGAAGGGATCCCTGAAGGGTCATCTGGTCACAAGCCCTTGGCTCAGGCAGGGCCACCTGGAGCCAGTTGCCCAGGTCCACAGCCAGAGAACTTGGGATATCTCTGAGGAGGAACACCCCCTAAGCTCCCTGGGCAACCAGTGGCAGTGCTCGGTCACTCTCACGTGACAAAATGCTTCCTGATGTTCGAAGGGAACTTCCCGTGTTTCAGTGTGTGCTCATTGCCTCTGGTCCTATCACAGGGCACCACTGGAAAAAGCCTGGCTCTGTCCTTTTAGCGTTCTCCTTTCATGTGTTTATAAACATTGGGAACTTTTAATCCAAATCCAAGAGTCACAGCTGAAATGTATCAAGCCAGGAACTCTTGCTGAGCAGCTTCATGTGTTTGTGTACCACTTTGATCAGTTGCTTAAACATCTGAGAAAACTCTCACTTTTCCTCATCCTGAGATTTATTTTGCTAGATTTATTTTCTCAGGGAACAGTATTTTTTTTTAAAAATAAGCTGATTTCCTTTCTTCATTTATTGTTAGTTTGTACTGCAAACAACAGACTTATTTCTTAAAATGCCCCATCTGGCCTTAGAATCATTAAATTAGGATTTGTCTGTGAGACAGAATATATTTGAAAGAAAAGTTAACTTGCCTGTTTGCATCTTTAGAATTGTGTTTTCCAAGTAGTGATCAGTTGCATACCTAGAACTCATATTTTCTTGAGAGGAAAAAAATACTCCTCTTCTGGAATTCTTAAGGTCAGACTACAGCTAACTTGTCTTCCTCTGGTGACATACCAGGACTCTGCCTATATAGCAGTTTGTAAGTGAGATTGTAATTTTTTTTTTTTGAAAAGTGAATTAATACTTTTAATGAGTAAGAGAACGTTTCAGTTACCCTGATAGTGGAAGCTAAACCATACAGAAGTGGAAAAGTAGATAGGGTATAGTTACTTTAGCTACTTTTATTTTTACTTAGGTTAAATACATTGTACTCATTTTGGTATTGAATCTGGCTTGTCCTACACCACAGCCTCCTGTTTCAGCATGTTCTGTTAAATAATATACATTAGACAGCAGCCACACAAATCCTTGGACCCATTAAGAAGATGAGAAATCCCTGAGCTGTGCCACCATTCAGTTCTTTGGCAGACAACATTTTCTGTCATATGCTACTCCTTTTATACAGAGAAGTTTTTGATTACAGGGTCATTGTGACTGTATAGTTTCCCAAAGCAGAAAAGGATAACTGCAGTTGCTGATGAGATAATGATAATTCTGTGTTCATGTCTAGTAGCTGGTGATGGAACAAAGAGGAAGCTTGATTTTGAGTGTAACTGTTGCATTTTCTTCTGATCCCAGCTCTGTTTCTGCTTCACAAGAAAAATATCATAGCTTTTTTTTTTTTGCCAGAATTTACTGTTTTAAACCCTTAAGTGGATTTGAGATTTTTGGATTGCAAATGCTATGTAAAACAGTATTGCAGTATTTACAGTACTGTAAAACAGTAGCAAGGGGATCCTTAAGATACTCTATAGAAAATTTAGATTGGTTCTCATATATCAAAATTTCATTCTGCACAAAAAAGAAAAATACAATTTTAATGTTCAAAAATTTTAGGGGATGGAGGCTTTTAGTTATTAATCAGAGTATGGATCCTGCAGTCTGGGGGATGAATGCAGCTGCAAAGAATGACAAAGTCTGAAAATAACCAAGCATCCAAACATGATGTATTGAGGAAGCAAAAAACCCCTATGTTGGCAGTAATCACTGTGCTTGGAAATGTTTATTATGGTAAAATATGTTCTTAAGCAAGAACATTGTGCTTATCTGCTTAGATGTGCTTCCTCAAAATTTCTGTGAACTGGACATCTTTAAGACCACTGACTCTCTCTCAAGTTTGCTGTAGGAAGGGAAAGGGATGGTACATTGTGTTGGAAACAGCCTAGGCAGTTGCAAAAATCATATCTTATTTTTGTACCAAAGCACACCAAAAATAGCGTGGTGCTTTTTTCAAAATGGGCTTTAGAACTAGCGGTAATCTTAAAGCACGTGAAGGAAAAAAATAAGGATAATATTTGGCTTAACTGTGTGTCCTCGTGTTTTTGAATAGGCTTCAATGTTGTCAGCAGAAAATGATCCACTTGGGCCTTTACCACCAGGTTGGGGTAAGTTAATTAGCTGTTGGTTTTAGAGAGCGACAATTAAGGAAGTTTGGAATACAGTTGTTGTATAGTGTTTTTTTTTCTTTTTTTCCCCCAGAAAGGAGAGTGGATTCAAACGATAGGGTCTATTTTGTAAATCATAACACAAAGACAACACAGTGGGAAGACCCTCGAACTCAAGGGTAGGTGTGTATATTGACTGTGCAGATAAAAAGATACTGCATAGTTCTTTTATGTCAGGATATGGGGGGAAAAAGTACTGTCTGCAATTTCTTCTGCAGTTTACAAAATGAGGACCCTCTTCCAGAGGGCTGGGAAATCAGATATACCAGAGAAGGTGTCAGATACTTTGTTGACCATAACACAAGAACTACCACCTTCAATGATCCTCGCACTGGGAAATCTTCTGTGTAAGTGCCAAATTAAATATATTTTTTTCATGTTGTAGCTTGCCATAGTCTAATAATGAAGTCTTCTCATACTAGAAAACAACCTATACTTTTAGCTGTAATTGAGCACTACATTATGAACACATTTTTGTTCTGTAAATTTAATGTTTCTAAGCTCTAATGGTCAGTTTACCTGTGGCACAATTTGCTGTACTGCTCTAAGGGTCAGTAGTTTTTATACACTTTTCAAATACCCAGGTTGTAAATATTTTCTAACTAGAGAGGTGAGGTAAACTTGAATGTTGAACTGATGTAACTAGCAGTTAAATTTTTAAAGAAACAGCAAGTGATTTTAATGAGTACTGCTTATAGTTACACATCCTCTAGCAACATTAATGCCTAAACAAAGTAGTTCTGAATACTCTTCAAAGGTTTGACATGCAAATCTTTTTGAAATAGTTCAGTCAGAAGTATTTACAGAATCACAGAATTATTGAGGCTGGAAAAGACCTCTGAGATCACCAAGTCCAGCCTCTGACCCAACACCACTGCAGTGGCTAGACCACAGCACCAAGTGCCACATCCAGCCTCTCCTTATTGACCCAACCTATGATGGCTGCCTTAATGGCTGTCTTTTGTATAGGCTAGGGTAGGGTTTACTTCTGAAGACATGTTGATGACCTTTCATTCGACGAACCTATAGAGAATTGTATTAGAAACTCCTTCCAATTTCCACAAGCAGCTGAATTTATGAAGCCTAACTTAAGTCTTCCAGTGAAGACAACAACTCAGATGTCTCTCTGTTAGCTGGCTTGTAGTTTTTACAAGATTGGTAGGGATTTGAAATCCTCTAAATCTCTGCCTTTCTCTCAACTTAGATAAATTGACTAACGTGTTAAACAAACAGAAAAGTAATGATGGGGAGAGGGTTGGGGGGAGGGCATGAAAAGGAAGTCTGGCTGACCAAACCATCCTTTGCATTTTGTTTCTGGCAGTATCTTATGATGACAGTTTTTGTGTATTTGAAATCTACGTGCTGTTGTTTAGCATTGAAGTTGTTTGGTGTGTCTATGGTTAATGAATCTTAAATATATTTTCTTACAGAAATAAAGGGCCACAGATTGCATATGAGCGTAGCTTTAGGTGGAAACTTGCTCATTTCCGTTACTTATGTCAGGTACTGATTAATTATTTACTTGTTGAAACTATTTGAATATACATTTATACATGCCGCCTTTTGACTTTATTGCCTTATGATTACAGTCCAATGCACTGCCAAGTCATGTGAAAATCAATGTATCCAGACAGACTTTGTTTGAGGATTCCTTCCAGCAAGTAAGCCTGCAAAGATTCTTGTGTTTATCAAGACAAAGCAAAAGAACAAAAAATGTCCATAGCCAGCTCAGACTAATGGTCCTCCAGGCACAGTAATCTTCCTCTGGTATTAGCCAAAGGGGCATTCTTAGGAAGGACTGTAAGAACAGAAGTAATGTATATAGTACTTTTACCAAATGATCTTTCAGCTCCCAGCTGTTTACAGTTGAAATGCTTCTTGAGCTTGATGTGGTTTCTGGGTATTTTAATAATCCTCAAGGGACTTCTCTTTTGTGAGCTCGCTTGCGCTCCTCTCGTGAACTTTTTGCATCTTCAGCATCCTGTGGTAAAGAGTTCCATAGCTTAACCACATTGCATTCCATACTAACTTAACCACATCGGGTTTGCCTTTCTGATTCTTGTGTGTAGTTATATACATTACAAAATGTTGTTTTCCCCAATTAAAGCTGGTGTCCTGCTTTGTCCTTGAAACGTTAAATCTGCGTGATTGAAGCTCTTACAGTCTGCAGCCAATGTGTCTTCCTTCTTCCTCTGTAAGAATGGAAATCCTTGCTGCTGTCACCACATCTAAAACCCTTGGAAAGGATTCTATATGAGTAAAAGAGTATATTATTAATGAAAGTATATTAGACTTATTTTGGATTAAAATAAGTGATTTGCCTAAACCCAGAAATCTGCAATATAACAGATGAAAAGCCTTTTTACCTGTTTTACTTTAATCATAATAAATGCCTTAGGAAGAGTATAAGACCAGGGCAACCATATAGTGCCAGATATGTTCTCCTCGCTAGCAATCTGCTGCTCAAGACCTTTCAGTCTGAGTTGGTACTTTTGTTTGCAGTTCATTGATTGCATGTTTCATGAGGTGGTCTAATTGCTTGTCAATTCTGTGTAAACATTCGACATATGTGGCCTTTGTGTCAATTAAATAAAACCTGAATAAGAAGGAGCGATTGTGTTGACAGTGATTTATGACTTACTACAGTTTTTGGGTTTTTTGATAGATTATGGCATTAAAACCCTATGATTTGAGGAGAAGATTATACGTTATATTCAGAGGAGAAGAAGGATTGGATTATGGTGGCTTGGCAAGGTAAAAGAAAATTTGTTTAAAATAGTTATTTTTTTAACAGAACTCTAACCTTGATTTCTAATGTCTTTCTGTTGGCAAAGAAACCGCTTGCTTTTGCAATCTGACCCTGGTTAGCTTTTTAGTTCATTTAGTACATTAAGTATTATACATTTTAGTACATTAAGTATTAAGGAGGTGGAACTGGCAGCACTGGCTGTTGTTACAGGTTTTAATCTTGCATTAGTAAAACTATAGTTTAAGTTGTTCAATTCTTATGACAAAGATTGATGTTTAAATGGCATATTTTTTAATGCCAGTTAATTTCTATAGACTGAGTTATTTTGGAAACTTTCTAATAGAAAGTTCTACTTTCTTGAAAGCAGGGACTGAGGAAGAGGAGTGTTTTGCTTATTTTGGGGAAAAAAAAAAGATCAACAACATTAGGCTGATGTAAATAGAGAAGAGTAGCAAACGAGAGTAGGGCAGTCATGCAGATGAACAGACTGTGTAGGCTGCATGGGAATGTGAAACAGCTAGACTATGAGGTTTTCTGGAATCTGAAGTGAAACTTGAAGGGCAAAATCTGGTAACAGGAAAACCATAGAAAAAGTGTGTTTTATTTGTTAATCATATAGATGGCAGCCACTGACTACTGCTGCCAGTTACCTGACTGAACTGTTAGAATTAGAGTGAGGATTTCAGTATTACTGTGGATCCAGGGAGTTAGAAGTAGCCATAGGCAAGAGAATTTTTCTTCTTTTTAATGTAAAGGTGTTCTGTTGTGATTTTGTTTTGGGTTTGAGCAGGTTACTGTGTTAAAATGAAGTTCAGTGAAAATGTGTAGAATTTTTAGGTAAGGAAGCTTGCCTCTGAAGGCTGAGCTTCTTTGGGTATGTGGGTGCTTATGCTTCTGAATTAAGGTCTGATAGTCTTTTGGGGGGTGACTGCAGGGAGGAATCCCATTTTTGCTTTGCATGGGTTTTGCTTGGTTGCTGACCCGATTTTGATGGCCCTAGGCATAGGTTGGGAACCAGAAGAGTTCAAGTAATCTCTTCCAGAGAAACAAAATATTCCAAAGAAGTGATGTTAGAATAATTTAACTGAAGAATGTTGGTCACAGAAAGTAGCAGAATAAATAAGTAAGTAACAAATAGTAGTGTAAATTCATAGTTTTAGGAATAAATCCTGTGGAAGATTTCATATGTGAAATTGAGAAACAGCAAGGATCTCGTAACCTCAGCTCAGAATTCTTAAGTGACGCTGAATAAAGGTTCGTGTACTGACTTGCTAATGTAATGCTGCGTTAATACAGATATAGAAAGCTGATGCACCTGATCTATCACATGTCTCTCACCAGGCTAAAGTCAGCATTCCCTCCAGATTTTTACCTGGGGTTTAGCAGCGCTAATCTGACACTATGTCCTGTGGCTAGTGATTAATTGTTTCTGCAAATTAATTAGTTGTTTCTGCAAACTTCTTGTTGATGACTTTTTGATTCCTCCCTTGGTATCTGGCTTTGATCTAATTTTGATGCCTGTTAAGTTTGGTGCTTCTGTGCAGTGTTAATATAATTGTCTCAGTATAAAACTTTCTTAGAATGTTGTACAACATTCTTGTGCTTGTTAAAAGATACGTGGAGCCCCATTGGGGTTACTGTCTCCTGGCTGCCTTTCTCTGTTTAGTCTTTCTTCTTGGCTTTTGGGTTGAAAGTGTATTGAAGTAGTGATCAAGTGTGATCAAATCATGATCCACGACTTGAGTTTCACTATTAAGAGAAACGTGGCAGCAAACCTCTCGTTTCTATTCCCTGATTGGAGGTAAATATAGCGATGGGGAAGATTCCTCTTAAATGTGGCAACTGAAAGGCAGTCAGGATGGAATTTAGTCCCTGCAGTTACTTTGGGATACACTTTTAGCTTTTGTTGCGGCTTTTCCCTAAGCCTGGTTGTTCAGTTCCAAGCATTTATGGCCTGATAAAAACACTCCTGAGTATATATGACTGAGTGTGAGGTCTCTGATTCTATGCAAATGCTATAAAGCAATACATATTCTAAAAATCTGCTATCGTAACAGTGAAATACCAGATTCTACTATTACTTTGGATCAGCTGAGTTAGAGACTATCAATGTGATGGATAATGTGTTAGTTAAACCTCAACAAAAATGTTTTCACATTGTCATTTCCTGTGGGCTCAACTGATAATAAACTACAGTAACTCACTGTATGTTCTGTTGTCAGAGTGGGCAAGCAAATAAGGTGTGCTGTGGTTTGGTTTTTTTGTTTGTTTTGCTTTGTTTTGCCTAGGTTGTTTATAATAAGCACTGCCCATGGAATAATCTGTAATTTTATTTTTATTTTTTAATGAAGATGTCAGTTGTATGCAGTAAAGTAGGCATGCAGAGGATAGATACTGAGTACTGGTTGCGGAAAGGACTCTGTAGGTAAAAATGTTACTAATATGCAGCTAAAACCTGTGCTATGAATGTTCAAGGTGACAATCTTAACAATCGTTTCTAAACTGTCGAAGCCATGACTTTGTAACATTGTTGATTTTAATAATGATTTTTTCATATTTAAGAAGTGTGTAATGCCATATGTTACTCTGTGATTCTAATACAACGCTGTTTATATTATTTTTCTAAGTTTGCATATATTTCAATCATTTTGCTAGTTACCTAAGGAGAATGGTGATAAACATCTGTATTTGATGGTTTTTATGTGTATACATGTTTTTTTTTCCTTAGAGAATGGTTTTTCTTGCTTTCCCATGAAGTACTGAACCCTATGTACTGCCTATTTGAATATGCTGGCAAGAGCAACTATTGCCTGCAGATAAATCCAGCATCAACAATCAATCCTGACCATCTTTCATATTTCTGTTTCATTGGGCGCTTTATTGCCATGGTAGGTTAGATTTTTAAGGTTTTATTATATGCTGTAGCTATACATTTATTCCTGAACAGTATTTGCTTTTACAGTTATTAAAGGTTATATTAATCTTGTAGAAATGGAAGATTAAGGCGTGCAAGGTTATTGAGCTGAAATGTTCCCCGAGAGTTAAGTTTCTCACACACTCAAGATTCCTGGGATAGTGATGACAGTATGACATTCAATATTTTATTTTTATCAATTCGATGTGTGTACTTCATGCAAACCGCTGTTTGATTGAGTGTCTGAATACCGATGCTCTGAAAAATGACTGTCATTTTCTAAAAAAGGCTTCTCAGTTAGACTTTGTATACCTTACTGTATCTGAAAAAAGGAGTTAGAAGTGTTTTGTGGAGTACACGTGAGCCTTGATTTAGACAAATATACTTGGATAGAAAGGTCAGATGCTGAGGAGTGCAGAAGCTGGCAGGGAGCTGATTCTCTGTCATCAGGTTTCTCTTAAAACTAAAAGCTGACAAGGCATGTTGTATCATTTCTTCTTCTGGTCTCACTGAGTCAGTTTTCTGTAGTGGATTCCTGCTCCGTCACATTTCTTTCCGTGTAGTGAAACAGTCATCTTTCCACATTATCATCATGATGCCCTCAGCAACATCCCTGAATGTGGTGAGCGGTGAAACCAAAAAGAGTAGATGAAAGTGCATTTTCAGACTGAAGAGACTGTCATCTCCTCCTATTGTTCAGTCTTCTTGTATGAAATCAGAATAAATACAAGCAAAGTGTAGCGTGAATGGAAAAGTACTTCCAGCCTTAAGTTAGATTTGGGGGTTTCCTTGGTTTTGTTTTTCTTATAGATGCTTCTTGAGAAAAGTGTTCAGTTTTGATGATAACATCTGTGATTTTGAGGCCGAGTTCCCCACTTCTGCACTATCATGTGCTTTATTTCACTGGGTTAATACTTTCAGCAGGTTACCAACTTTTCTCTTTCTGTTAGAACCCTCAGCAAGGTGTAATAGCATTTAGCAGGAAGACCTGATGAGGCCAGATTAGATGCTCTTAGACCCGAATCCTGTTGCTTTTAGACAGTGACTTTTGATCTTGCGCATAAGATAGATTTGTAATTGAAAACTACTTCGTCAAAGTAGAGATTGTAGAAGAAAACTTTTAAGTATTTATTGAAATTAAAAGATAAACCTTTCTTTCCTGAAGTAGTTTTGTGTTTTTCTTTTAAATTCTTTAAGAGGGGAGAGAGAGAGAGAGACAGACCCATGTAGTGGTCCCTAATGTTACAGAGTTTATGCATATTCATGATTTATAATGTAAGGTACTTCCTGGGATGCCCTTTAGTGGCTTGAAATAGCTCAGGTAATAATGTAAGTGGGAATCATTTTAAGGAGCCTAGGTAGGCATTTTAAGGGCAATTGTAGTTTCTGTCCTTCTTGGAGTTCTAAAATAGTTGTGCCTTCTTTTGGTGACGAGTACCGAATAACCACACGTTTTCAACTGAAACAGGGTTAGACATAAAAAATATACATCTTAACTCTATAACAAAAAGCTGTTAAATGAAGCTGAGATAAATTTTATATTCTGCTGTAATATTGCTGTAGGCGTTAATTGAGATGATGTAAGAGCCTATGTTTGCCAAAAGCAGGAATTCTTATGCTGCTTAATTTTTCTGTTTCTATCAGTTTGCTCTCCCATGAGAAGTACAGACTAGTCTAAAAATAAGCAAACAAACGAATACATAAATGCCTTTGAGAGAACCTTTTTAAGCTCTCCTAAAGCAGAAGAAAATGCATGCCAGAGTAAGCCTTCAGGGGCAAATTAGAACGTGGGGAAAAAAAAGATGAAGCCTTGCCTTTTTCTGGAGGAAATAGATGGTTACATTGGCTCTTCTGCATGTAGAATTTCAGCTGTAAGACAAGCAGTGAATGCCATATGTGGCCTATGTTTAGGATGTTTTTTTGAAGCGAGATTTTAGTGAAGAAAGTGTACTTGCTAAAGATGAGGAGGGGAAAAAAGAGTTTTCATAGGATAAGGCTTTGTGTGTGTGTGTAAAGCTGGGCTTCAGTACTAGAAATTAACTTACATGATTTGTGCATGTGTGATGACCCAAGTGTGACCATGTTTTGTTTTGTTTTGTTTTTTTTTCCAATTTCATTTTTGCAGTAGAAGGGAGAATCTCAGTTCTGTTACACACCTATAAAAAAATATGATTCCCAAAGCTCTTTCCAAAGCAGTCTGTGCTTGCGGGTTGGTTGCTTGGTTTGTTTTTTACCAGCTTCAGTAGCACTGTATAAAGGTTGATTTTGCAGGATGTATGCATGTAGTAAAAAATGGTAGTAGTGCGCAAGTAGGATCAAATATTATGATCAAGTAGGATCAAATAACACTTGGCATACATATACCTATCCACATAATAAAGAAGAAACCTAGTAATTTGTTCTTTTCATAGACTTCACCCTTTTATGAGAAGGTTTTCTTTTTTAATCCAAGAATTTCTAAATTGTAATGATAACATACACTTGGAAAATTCTGACAATTAATCCTCTTTTTATTTCTTCCCATTTAATGTAATGTTTTGTTCTTTTAAAATACCAAGCTGCTACTGCTACTTGGTGCTTTTTTATTATTTGAAGAAGAAAGGAAAAAAAAGAATTCAAGTCCAGAAGTATTTCAATAATTCAGTAGCTCAGTTAAAGCTAAAAAGACTTTTTTTTCTGTTCAACAGGCATTGTTTCATGGGAAATTTATAGACACTGGGTTTTCTTTGCCTTTCTACAAACGAATGCTGAGCAAAAAGCTTACTATTAAGGACCTAGAATCTATTGATACTGAATTTTACAACTCCCTAATTTGGATAAGGTTTGTAGATTTTGATTTTTGTGTGTGTGTGCAGTGTTTTATAGGTTTTTTTTTTAATATATAGAATTCATTGTGCTTTTTCCTTTTCATTCAGGGATAATAACATCGAAGAGTGTAACTTGGAAATGTACTTCTGTGTGGATATGGAGCTTTTAGGAAAAGTAACCTCACATGAGCTGAAATCAGGAGGTTCAAATATCTTGGTAACAGAGGAGAACAAAGAAGAATATATTGGGTAGGAAGGTGTAGATGTTGAAAAGAAGTATTCCATATTTCTTCTGTTTCTCAAGTCTTTTTTGACATAGTATATGATTTGTGGTTTTGGGGTTTTTGTTGTTGTTGTTTTTATTTTCTTTCTTTCTTGGGACCATTATTGAAGTAGTATCTTGTATAACAAGGTCTCTTGGTATGTTTTGATGTCTCTCTTATTGCCCTCTTCCTTCTCCTCACCCCTCCCACTCGCCCTGCAAAAGAGGGGAAAAAAGGTCACCTTCTCTCTACCAGGTCTTATCTTCTTATTACATGTACAATGAGAAAACAGGTGAAACGGAAAATGAGCAAACCTGTTTTCGGAAATGTCAGATAACAGTCCAGGTGGAGGGAAGACATCCATTTGACAGAAGATTTCGAAATTGGTCAGAACTTTACTGTCGCTGTGGAAACTGAAGTTCAGAATGGTGTATAATATGGGTGGGACTTAAACTATTATTTCCCTTTGTTCTATTATACTGCTCTTTCCTGCTTCTCTCCTAATCTGATTACTCCCTGACTTTTTTCTAAACTAACATTTCTGATCCATCTAGTCAGAGTCATCTCAAAAGCAGATGTACACAGATAGTTTTTATGTGATACAGTCTATGTCCAATGCTACATATAAAATTTTCACTTACATTAGTAAGTGAAAGTACATCAGTAGGAGGGTGGCAAGACTCTGGAATAAATTGTCCAGAGAGGTTGTGGCTGCCCCCTCCCCTCAGGTGTTCAAGGCCAGGATGGATGAGGCCTTGAGCAACCTGGTCTAGTTAAGGGCATCCCTGCCCATGGCAGGGAGGTTGGATTAGGTGATCTCTAAGGTCCCTTCCAGCCTAGGCCACTCTGTGATTAGCAGTCTTTAGTTTCTCAGTAGTTTCTGTAGTATGTATGTATATGTATTTATTGTCTTGTGTTCAGAAGTGTCTTGACCATTTTAGTTTCCCCTTCCTCCAAATCTGAGCGTAAATCAGAAGCTCAGAACAGAAAATGACTATTTGTTGAAGCTGGAAATAGTCTTTTGCTGGAAGTATTGGACAAACGTAGTTATAGGCATTATAAGCAACAGCTTTTCTTCTTTTCTCTGCCTACGTGGTGTTTTTTGCCTAAAACCAGAATATTTCAAAATCAGTGGAAATGTTTCTACCATTAAAAAATTAGGATTAGGCACTTAAGATAAAGCAAATTTTGCCGTAACAAGATCATAATGCCCAAGCAGCATTATTTTCCTGAGAAGACTGCTGCATTTTAATCAATGAAAGGTTAATAATATCGGTTTTTTTTAAAAAAAAAAAGCTGAAATGGTAATCTGTATATGTCCTGATACTTTAACTGTTGTCTGAGTTTGGATATTTGTGATCATATTAATAGGGTAGGTCCCTTATAGTCTGTGGAATCATACAGTGAGAGAAAGTAAAATTGGAGAGAGTTTTAGCTCATGGGTACACACACAGAGTCATACATGTTTGAACTTCTTCATGTTGAGTCCTGGTGTTAAATTTATTTTTGTGTTTTTCCATCCCAGGCTAATGGCTGAGTGGCGATTTTCTCGGGGAGTTAGAGAACAAACCAAAGCTTTTCTTGATGGTTTTAATGAAGTTGTTCCTCTACAGTGGCTACACTATTTTGATGAAAAGGAGCTGGAGGTGAGATTTTTCTGTTCAACATTTTACTTTTTGCAAAGATAACGCATTTGGGGAATGATTAAATGGTTAAGTTGGCTTGAATCTCTCATCTGTGGCATTGTGCATTTTGATAACATCTGGACTGTGGAGAATGTAATGGAATCAGTGGGGATAAATCATTGTGAAAAAAAAGTTCAGTATCTATTGCATCAGTGTCTTGTAGTGTACAGCAGTTGGGAATTTTAGATTCTGTCCTCAATATTCAAGTGTGTTTTGCAAGTTTCTACGAAAGGATCAGAATACGAGGTCACAGACAAATCTATTGGTCATAACAAACTTTTCCCTCTGTGTTAGATACGTGGAATTACCATGTATCAGATGCCACGGAAGTTGATTCTGATGTATAGTGATTGCTTAATTTCACATACATAGTCTAGGATAGATTCTAGAGTTACTATGTTTAAGGACAGAAAGTTGGAGGAACCGACAGAGTTTGAAACTGAATTTTGCAAATCCTAAATATGTAACCCAATGGCTGATAAAAGGGATTGCTTGCCTGCACAATGTTTATTTAACAGTCAATCTGACCTGTGTACACTGTTGGGGTTGTGATTTGAAGCAAGGATAAAAGGTTCTGTAGTGCTATGCTTATTTATTCCTCTGAGACCTGCCAGAGCAGTGCTCTGAAAGCTTCTTAAGTTAAACAAAATGATAGCAGCAGTGTAATTGTCATCATCCTGGACTATGAGGCAAGGTTTTTATGGGAAAGGTAATGTCTTTTATTATTGAATTATTAGTTGTAAAACTGTAAATTTCTGGTATGCAAGCTTTCTGACCGTTTAAATATATAAAGAAGTTTGGAGGAGTTCTGTAAACTTAGGATAGAGAAAAAACTGTGAAGTATGATAAAAAAATTACAGTCCTGTTTTGGAAGCAAGAACTTCCTTTTTTGTTAGTGTGTCTCATACAGCATAAAAGAATTCTTTATTTATGTATATCGTCAAGTAATCGTTCCCTTTTCTAGGTTATGCTCTGTGGTATGCAAGAAGTTGATTTAGCAGACTGGCAGAGGAACACTGTTTATCGTCATTACACGAGGAATAGCAAGCAGATCATATGGTTCTGGCAGGTGTGTTGATCAGTAAAATTTTCTAGTTAATCAGATTTTGTTTTGTTTTGTAACGCAAATGACATGTGGAGTGGAGGGATGCTATCTTCAGAATCTTAACCAGAAATTCAAGTAACTGGTAACTTGGATATGATTTTACCTTTTATAGACCAAAAATAGCCATTTTGTTATCTTGGTTTTTCTGAGCCAAAATTCTAGTTGTATCAGTGACTCCTCTTACTGAGATGTTCTGTGTCACCCCTCTCTTTTCTTCCTCTTCTCTTTCCCAGTGATTTTCCTTACAAAACGATGCAGCTGTTACGGATGCTGTTTTGTCTCACTGACACTGCCACATGCAGGGAGTTACTTCAGTCTTGAAATACCCAGAGCTTGTAGCTAGGCTCTTGCTGTGTTTAATCAGAATCCAGTAGTCTTCATATAAAGTATGGGCACAATTTGTATTTTAGTGTAGAATAAAATGGGTAAAGATTGTTCTTATTTGCTGTTCCCAGCCTTCACACTGTAATGGTCGACAGTGCATATAATCTGAAATCACTGTCATCTTCCTCCATCAAATTTTACTGAAATCAAGAAGGGTAAACTGTTCTTGAGGTGGTGTCTTTTAAATGGAATTATACTCTTTCAACAGTCTCATGCAGTTTTTGTTTTTCTCCTGATGTGTTAAAGATTTTTACTAAGTCAATCCGAATTTCTGTGCCTAGTTTGTCAAAGAAACAGACAATGAGGTTCGCATGCGACTTCTGCAGTTTGTCACTGGCACTTGCAGATTACCACTGGGTGGATTTGCTGAACTTATGGGTAAGTAATAGGTAACCAAAACCCTTATACTGTAACAGTTCCTTTTGCACATGAGCCATGCTGCAAGTGTACAGGTAGCAGGAACTTCATGTACATCAGCTTGGATCTAGAAGGGCTTTTTTGTGTCAGAAAGTCCATGAATAATTTATAAAAGATTCACTTGTTTCTATGAGAAGAATGTTCATATTCATGTAACACTGAGTATCCCCTAATGAGTTTTGTCTGCTGTATCTGAATTGTGTCTTACATCACATATATATCATGTGTGCTACTTAAAAGAAACAGATTACACTTTTGAACATCTTCTTTTCTAGGAAGCAATGGCCCTCAGAAATTCTGCATTGAAAAAGTTGGTAAGGAAACCTGGTTACCAAGAAGTCACACTTGGTGAGTTGTTATATGTAAGCTTCCTGTACTTTTAGTGGTTCTCTCTTCTAGTCTTGTGCTGACCAAATCAAATGAAATCTAATGTGAATCAGTTCTCTATCTCCATCTTCAGCTGCTTTGATTCCTCTGACATGCCAGTGTGGGAAACTTTTCTGGTTGCCTTATTCTTAAATTGTGCTACTGTACTATGCATAGTTTGTCAGCATCAGATCTATCAAAAGTATCATGTGATCCTTCTTGCATATAACTAAGAGGTGTTTCACCAATCTTCTATTTTAGAGAATATTAAATAACAGAAGGCATGTTGGTATTGGGCATATACAGTTAGTAGTTACATTTATTACACTGTAACACTATGGAGGATGAAAATGTATAGTCATGAGGAAAAGTAGCATTAAAGAAATCACAGCGAATGTTCAAAGCCAGGATGCTCAGCCAAGAATGCAGATACTTTTTCCTGACAGGCTTCAGACTATCCCTGGCTTGGCATTCCTGTGCCAAGGTGGTGTGACAGAACAGGTACATGGATCAGGTTCCCATAGAGACTGTGAGCAAACCAGACGCACCTTCCTTTGGCAATATCGTGACAATAATATTCATAATACTTTAAAACTATTTCAGGGACTCCTCCATTTTACTCTTTTTCCACCGCTGCTGTTTTTTCATGTGGCTGTTGCAAGAGTTAAACGTCTCTCTTTTGTCTAGCGTAATTTTGGGGAAGACAAGGGATGAGGCAGAATTTTTGGCAGAAGTGTTTTGAGGCAGAGCTTAGAGGGATGCCGGCCCCTTCCCCATATCCAAGCATGCATAGGAAGGAGAAAGATTCAGCTTTTTCATGCTCTTGCTGGAATTTGGAGACTTGTCAAACTATGATGATGCTAAACTTTATGGCATACATTTCTGAGTATTTTAGCCCTCTGTATCTTGGGCTTAGTCCTTGAAGGTTCTGGTTTTTATCTGATGTGAGAAGTCTTGTGTTTCTTCACGTATTCCTCTCAAACTTTGTTTTTACTGCTCATAGAAATGTCAAGGCAATAGTATTGCACCGATTGCTGTTTCTTCATTTCTAATTGTTAGTTCAGAACATTTTTAACTTCTGCTACATCAGTCAAGTTCTGTGGTGTTCTGCGTGGGATTTAGATAAACTTAACAAAATTTTGTTTCTTTCTGCTCAGTTTTAATCGTTTGGATTTGCCACCGTATAAAAGCTATGAACAACTAAAAGAGAAGCTGCTCTTTGCCATTGAAGAAACAGAGGGATTTGGTCAAGAGTAGAAGTGGTTTCTAGTCAAAAAGGAGATCTTGCATAATAAAAGGCCCAGCCAACTAAAATTGCACACGTAATTGTATATAAGCTTTTTTGTTCTGTACAGTAATCTTTCTGGAACTCTAAAAGTATAATTGTTCTCCGTTCTTCCACAAAGATATGCAAAACAGTTCAGCCTTTTCTACTTTTATTTATTGCCCTTCCAAAAGACCAGAAAAACCCCTCATAAATTTTGAAAGCAGACAAGAGACTTATTTAAAATATATATAAAAATATAAATATATATACTAATGGGCTCTAGTTTTATAGAGCTTTAAATGTATGAAAAGTTGCAGCCATTTTAAAGGGCCTGGATTTGCTTTATCTTGGCTTTACTCTTCAGAAAAATGTTTAAACTGCTCTGTGTTCTCTTAAGAAACATCTCCAAGTTTGTTTTATTGCATGGCTGTTCTAAAAGGTGTTAAAGGCTTAGGCCAAACGTATCCTAAATATATAGAAAGATGCTGCTGGTATTTGAGACGACAGAATATGTTGTTCTGTCAGTTTAATTTTTTTTTAAATCCATAAATAGCTGATATATCCCTCTACTGATGTAGCCAAGGTCATGAATAAAGCCTTTACTACTTGCACAAGAGTCATGTACAATAAGATGAATGTGATTTAATGTTGAAAGGAATTGGTGCCACTGTTCTGACTTACTGTAGGAGCTGAACAGAATATTTTAATTCATTTGAGCAGCATTGAAATCTGTTTACATATTACCTTGGGTTATTACCACGAGGATGTTAGGTAATCTTCAAAGAAAAAATAATAATAAAAGAGAAAATATTACACATTCTCTCCTTGGTCTGGTGTCTTACAGGTTTCTTTTTGTTGTTGTTTTTTATTTCCCTTTTCAATCACTGACTTCCTTTTTACAACTGTGTAGAGTGTATTTATGTAAACTGAGCTGTAAGGATATACAAAAGGTAATGTGAACTTTGCTGCTATGTTCATGTTCAGTTTCACTTATTGGATCTAGTAGTCCCAAATAAAATGGAAGTTATGTAAGCTTTGCACAGATAAAAATATCCTTAAGTATTAAATACCCTCATTCCTCCTAAGTTCTTACAGAAATTCAGATGTACCTGAATTAAGTAAGTATATCTAAAACCTGTCATTCTTTTATGTAGGTCAAGTTTGTCCTAAGTGCATAATAATATAAAGCCATTTTAAAATTATTTTTATTGGCATTGAGGGCATTTGCTGAACTGCAAACACATGTTTAAAAAAATAATTAAAATTTAACACCTTATTAATGTGAATTATATTAGATGCTACTTCTAGCAAACTGTGCTTCCTTATTGTAAACACGTGTTTAAAATCACCATTTGTATTATGCTTTAAATAGTAACTGTAAATTCCATTACATTTAACTTATACAGAATTTTGTACACACATGAAAATGATTTCTTAGAATATTATTAAAACCACTTTTGTGACGTGTCACACTGCACTGTTAAAAGTGGACATGCAGGAAAACCAGCTGTATCCATTCATGTATCTTTCCAATACGGCAACTGAATTCTGCCAAAATTTTATTTTTCTACATATTGGATTCTCTTGAGGCTTTGTATTCAATATGCACAGCTCACTGCTAACCTGTACATAGCTTGGGTGACACCGGTAGTGCAACAGGCCCAATCGACTGCTCTCTCACATGAATGTCCTGTAAGAGTTTCAGAAATCTCCACCACTTTGAGGGCTTTACTACACCAAATGTCTTCTGCAAAACCATTTTCATAAATAGCGCACTAAATGAATTTCAAGTGCAAATCCACTTAAGTTACGTCTTACACTGGTTAGAATGGAAGCTTTAAGAAAAAATAAAAAAAAAAACCAAAACCAAATGTCAAAGGCCGGGCAACAGAACTGTGTGTGGCTTGCCTAAAAGTTAAGAGGGCTAAATGTCATAGAGCTGAACTTCATGAATTTGCACTAATGAATGACTTGGTGACCCACTACCAACTGCTGAATTTTGTGAATCTGTGAGTAAGTGAACAAAATAATAATAATAAAAAAGACAGCACATCACAAGAATGTGTTGCTTCATTGCTTTGATGGATAACTTTAGCTGTCTCATAACTGCAATAGTTTTTCCTGTGGGTGGTGAGGGTTAGTAAGCAAAGAAAAAAAACCAAACCCAGTGGCCTTCTGTTACATGCATATGATCTATTGATTAGTTCCAACAGACTGACTGAAAGCACAGCTTTTAGGAAGAAAACCTCACAATTTATATACTTGTCTCTGTGTGTGTGTGTGCATGTACAGTTAACTTAGACTTTCTGGGAATTTTGGCAACACTGCAGTGTAATGTTTTCCTTTCCCATGTGCATTCCCTGTAATTTGGTTGGACTTGGTGGGAGGGAAGAAGGCCATGAAGAAAGGGAATGAGTGGAGATGAGAGAAGGGAAGCAGTGAGGTGATACTACCTGAGGGAGCTGCTGTGTAGTTTGTGGGTTCTGTTTGCTCCTTCCTTGGCAGCTCAGCTGCTCTTCTCTAAACGCTCCAGAGACTTTACTCAGTATGTGGACAGCCTTGCTGTGTCGCAACTGCTGTTCCCAGCAACAGAGAAGGCACAGAAGTGAGGTACCTCTGCCACAAAGCTACTAGAAGCAGTTTTGTGTATCACAGGTGTTTTTCTGTGGTGTGTGAATGCAGAAAATTCTAAGACTCTCTGAAACATTATATGTCATCCACCCTGAAACTCTGACATATCAGAGAGTTCATTTTGATGCTCTACTAAAAGAAAAGTAAGAATTACTTTACCGTAGTAGAGAAAACCATCTTTAAATGTTCCATGATCTGAGGCTAGAATTAAAACTCGTGATCGTCTCTCAGCTGTAGAATTTTACTACTGACGTGGTACAGGCTTGGTTTGTTACTCTAAGCATTTTATGCCCTACTTCATCTTCCTCCTATAAACTGCAATATCCTGTTCTATTAAAGCGAGCACTAGGTGTTTATAGTCAATTTGTTATAGATTGACTTTTTACTGGCAATACCACACACATTTGATTGCTTACCATTTTTTCTATTATTTGGTCCTTTTTTTTTCTGTTGTGTAATCACAATATATGGTTTGGAAAGCCTGCAAATATCTTCTATGCTGGATATCTAGCTTAGATTAATTTATTTTTCTGGTGAAAGGTCCTGCTAAAATAGTAGCAAGAAGCAAGTTTTACCTTCTCTCTCTACAAGCAGAGTCTACATGCTTCCCAGTTGTAGTTCCCTTGTATTGATCTGCGAGTGTGCATTCCTCCTGGCAGCACTCTAGTGGAAGGAGTCCAGCAAACATTGTGTGGCCACTAAAACCTCCGAATTCAGTGTCTCCATGTGCAAATAAATGTATTTCACAGAAAGCTTCTCATTGCATAAGCTGATACCACCCATAAAAGGATTTTCTGAAGTGTTCCCTACTTTAGTTTTTGCTTAAAGTGCTCTACTTTAAAGAAAACCCCAACAGTAGCATTTTTCTGTATTGGAATTGAGATTTCTTTTGTAGGCTTAATGAGAAAGCTGTCAGAGCATCTAGTAATTTGAACATATATTACTGCTGAAGGCCACTGAACCCCACAAAGAGAACACTCGAGAAAACACTGCAGGTTTAGAATTACTTGTATTTCTTTTCTTTAATGTTACGCTAGCTGTGTTTCTTATTATTCCTCATAGATAACTTAAGAGTTGAACAGCTTAAAAAACTTAATTAAAAACCTGTGCAACCATCATCCCAGCCTTTTCCTTCCAATCTATACCCTGCTTATCCATGAAGCCCTTTATTCCCATGTAATGAAACAGATCTAGTTGACAGTTGAATTGAAATGAGACGGGGATAGCAGGTTTAGGTTATACTTTTATTAACAGCTTCGATAAACCACAGCAGTATTGGTGTTTTTTTTCCTATGCTGCTCAAAGTGAGGCACCGAACTCCTGTTATCTCACTTCTTGTTATATAGAATTTAGCAACTCCAAAGCTTCTTTCTGTACCTGAAAGGAATAAATATATTCATAAAAAAATGGTGCAAGGTAGTAGTAATAGGCTCTTCTAGGAGAACTTGCTGTGCAAGCACCCAAACGTTTCACCACAGTTGTGTAAATTTAGAACCCTCCTAAGAATAGTCATTTTTCTTCTGTAGTTTCAGATACTTGGTGCTTGAAACAGGAGAGGGAATAAAACCAGTTAAACAGATGCCTTAAGTGTAAGTCACTTACTCTGTGTAATAAGTGTATTTGTGTTGAATACAGATGATTAGCTCTTGATTTGCTCTAGTCCAAGAGTAGCACGTAGCAAGTTGTATGTAACCATTACCAACCCACCCAAGGTTTTCAAAACTCTGGACAGCAGCTAAGGGAGTGTGAGAAGACTGTCACCAAGACTCCCTTAGCCTAGGGATTCTGAGTAAAATTGAATTAAATTTGAATATGATGATGTCTATCATCTCTGTTAAAAAAATAAACAACAGAAAAAGTCCAACAAACTTCTGGCCCTAACACAACAAGCAGTGCAGGCAAAGTAACTCAGATACTGCAGATACTCAGAGGTAACAAACACGATCTAGTTGAGAGGCATCCCTGCCCATGACACGGAGGTTGGATTAAAATGATCTCTAAGGTCCCTTCCAGCCTAGGCCATTCTATGATTCAGAAAACCTACTTATGCCTACCTCTGCCAAATACAGAGACAAGACTTGCAATTTCTTTGCACAGGCCAGTTCCCTTCTTACTGGACTGCCACATCTCCATGATGTTCCCAATGACTTCCCCATTTTACACATTCACCCAGGGATTACCACCTCCCTCAGGTGAGCAGCTCTGCACCCCTCTGGGAAATAAGCAGAGATGTTTGTACCAGGAGGCCAAGCACAGCTGCAGCAGATAAGCAGTTTAACAACTTGGCTGCTGCACAGGAATCACTACTTGACTCCTTTTGTGTGGCTTCTAAAGAAGGGCAAGCTTTTGTGATCACTGATTTCTCTTGTGCCTCCAGCTACTAGTAGCTGTCAGAAGAACTGAGCAATTCCATACTTACTCGAGATCACTACTCCTTTAGGCATTTTGCAAAGCAGTGGAGGAGCAGAACCTTTGCTCACATTTGTACTGAAGGAGCTCACTTCTGGGAGAAACAATTCAAGCCTTAATAGAGAATCTCAATTGTTTTTTTTTCTGAAGTGCAAAATCCTACCAACGTATTTCTCAAAATTAGGACATTCAGAAAGTCACAACACATTTGGATGTTTCCTGTAACAGTTTAAGCATCTCATACTGGAGCTTAATGCTAAATGAATTAGGGATCAATCAATCATAAAAAATAATCAAATGGACTTCAGCCTTTGTTAGTCCTAATACTACCAGGATTTTTAATGAAAGGTAATGGCAGCTGCAGTGGTTTATACTGAATGCAGTGTTAGGACTGAACAAGTCTAATGAATTGCCCCTCCTGGAAATATTGTGTATGGGCTTAGGTAGGAAGCAGATGCCTGCATATCCAAACCAAGAACCTCCTGAGCACTTCAAAAGGTAATTAAGTGCCTCATGTGACCTTGCATTGGAGATTTGCTGTCAAAAATTCATTAATTCCATCTGTCTCAATTCAAACAGTCTGAATCTCTCCCTAGGGGCCTGCAAAGGACTGCAATGTTAGGTTTTATGGAACTAGCAAGTTTTAGATACTTAGATACATTCGTGTTTTTTTCTTTCCTCCTGTTCATGGGCTTTTTAGCCCTTCCAAAATATGATTTCTGCCTTTCCAGATCTAGTAATATGAAAAATGAATCTGTGCTCACATAGACATCGGTTCGCTTAGGTGCCTGCCTTCAAGTTTAACAACACAGTTAAGGGTGGCAGGTTGTCAGCACTACAAAAACATCTCAGAGAAGAAATAACAACAGTTCTTTATTATAAACACAGTATTTCCAACCACTGTGTTCAGAGGCAGTTACCAACATACTAGAAATTTTTGGTGTATGGATGTGATCCTGCATTATAGGTGCTGATCTAGAGTTTACTCTGAGTTAACTTCACAAAGCATCCCACTGCCATGATGTCACACACACACTGGTTACAATATACAAATGTACTATTACAGTTCTTAACTTCCTACCTGTTTGTCCTCTTCTGTATGTGCAGGATAGTCCTTCGCTTTGCTTAACCACAGAAGAGCCATCTTTTTATTGTTTAACTTCAAGTAAGTCTTCCCCAAATAGAGCAGATTTTTGCTGTAGAAATTTGGGTCAGCTGTGTAGACACAGGACAAAAGCTTTAAATAAGAATAAGCAGCGTACTATCAAAGCCATGATACAGTGTCACTCCTTTAAATACTCCTTTCTGAAAAGATGAATAGTATTTAGGCTTTGGATCAGAAGGAAGCCAACTTAAAACTTTTACTTGCTAGATTTTTTTTTTCTCATGTACAGTTTTAGCTAGCAGCTTGTTAATATACTAAATGAAACAAGACTCCTCACAAAGATTCCACACAAAGAGCAAAGCAGCGAGCTTAACACGTAACAGCTTTGCTTAGCAGACTGCTTTTCTAAACCTAGCAGGGGCAACAGGCAATGCAACCAGCTTAGCAAGTACAGGCAAGAAAGTAAAGGACACATTTGCTAGCTTCAGACCACGTACATACAGGTATTTATTACCTCAGCTCTTAGCTGCACAGGAAGGAAACTTAAAAAAATGAGAAAAAAACACCAAACTTTTTTCAAGGAGCAATTTAAGAAGTTGCCCTTATAAAGCATGCACTGGCCATCAATCATTATTAAAGTCTTGCCTGTTCTTTATACTTATAGCATGGGCTTTCTCTGCTGCTGGATCTAAGGTCAGCATTCCAGACACGGGTGTTTTGGAGGCAAATTTTGAGATTCAGTCCACTGTTCCAGTTTACAGCTGCATTACTTGGCACCCGGGAAAATACACAGTGAACTTTTAGCTCATTGATACAACTATATGCAACTGTTTCATAGAACACTGCCTTCCCTTGTCATCCTTTATTGTTCAGCTAGTCAGTTTTGCTTACAGCTTCACTTTTGAAGAAATAATAGTCCATATTTTCTTTTACACGTGGAAAATTTTACTGCCGGTTAGGTTGGCACTCTGATCTAAACAGCTTCTGAAATAATAAAGAAGAGTGCTTTCTCTATTCTATTTAGAATACAGAGGACTTGAAGAAGTGACATAAAGGACATGAGGAAATGGCCTCAAGTTGCATCATGGGAGGTTTAGATTGGATATTAGGAAAAACTTCTTCACTGAAAAGGTTGTCAAGCATTGGAACAGGCTGCCCACATAAGTGGTGGAGTCACCATCCCCAGAGGTACTTAAAAGGCGTTTAGATGAGGTGCTCAGGGACACAGTTTGGTGGTGAACCTGGCATCGCCAGGTTGATGGTTGGACTTGATGATCCTAACAGTCTTTTCCAACCTAAGCAATTCTATGATTTTGTAGAATTCCCTTTTTTGCTTGCTTCTTTCCCCTGCATTTCAGCTGAATGCCTTGGGGAAGAGTACTCTTAGTAATGAGGGTGTGGATTTCACTTTAATACATATTCTGAAGAAAAACCCTCATGTTACACTTCAAGTGATGATGGCGTGTAACATACTTGGAGTACCTCTGATAAAAGATTTGTGTAGCAGTCTAGCGTGCTGAGGAGCAAAAGAGGCTGCTATGTTTATCAGCAGATTGTACACTGTTAAGATGATACTGAAAGCTAAAGGTTTATTGCAAGACATCATTTAGAAAAGATGCTATTCTGTCCAAAAAAAGCTGTATTACCTTCCTCTGCCATGTGGAAGTAACGAAGAGCCTGCAAAAGATAAGGTTGTGTTCTTTAAAATGGAGAATAAACTGAGCACACAAATCCAGGTAAAGCCTGACACGTGTGCTTAACATAGCTGAAGGACCTCCTGTCCATAATCTTTTTTTTATTAATTCAGCACATTACTGATGGTTCTCATTCAATGTACAGTCAGATTTCACATCTTTGGAACAGAACTAGTACTTATCAAACTATTCCCCTGCCACTTCCTCCATAAGTACAGCATCTCATATTTATCACTAGCAAACTGGACTGTGTTTTTCCAGTCTTCAACTTGTCAAGATAATTTTCGATTTTATTTCTACCATAGAGCATATCTGCAGTTTCCCCAAGCCAATTCTCATGTATAAATTTAATAGCTGAAACAAATCTTATTATTCAGGTCATGAATGTTTACAAATACTTTAGGGAGAACAGATTCCTACAGAGCACCAGTTAGTATCCTCTTACATGAGAATAAACCTGAATAAAATTCACACACATTTTTCAGCTAGTTCCCCATCCTGCACATCAGAAACCTGATTCCTGCCTCTTCCTGATGTTACTAGCTGGAGGGAATAGACTGTCAGAGAACTTAAAAGCACAGACATATCTACAAAACAGATTTTGTACTGAAACTGCACAGGTCTTTCTTACCAGTATGGCTCAACTACAGGTTCTGGGACAAGTTTGCTTCTTCAGCCACTTCAAGTGCTACAGAACTGGATGCTTGGACTGGCATGATTCTGCAGTACTGCAAATCCTGGCTGACACTTTGTATTCTTTCGAGAGTGGTTTTCAGCAAAACTTACAAGCTTGAAATTCCATTAAATTTTTTTTACTTCTTTTTCAATCAGAGCTTAAATTACTTTCTGTGTAACAGCAAGCAGCCTTCTACAATTACTTTCTGGTGACTCCTGCCCCACCCACCTTAAAAGAACAAAACACAGTGGGCCTGTTACTAGTTGATCTAAACAAACAAAGATTGTAACAGCTGCAGCAAACTTGCCTATTACCAATTTAATTTTCAAGTTTCTATATAGGTACAAGTGTTTAAATAACACACATACAGTGTTAGACACCCTAGAAGATACACATCTGGTTGGTATGTTTTAGGGTGTACAACAGCAGGAATTTTCTTGGCAAAGATTAACAAAAATACCTTCAACTGAAAAATACCCACACCATATGTATCCAGGGGATAAGAAGGTATGTGTTCCTGGTAAGTAACAAAGCAAGCTGTTGCTTTTTTCATTTCATATAAAGGGAAAGATTCTAATAGTCTTATCAAATAAGTACACGGTGTAACATCACCATATAAATCACCAGCTCTGGGAGTAGTACAGTTATCTGCAATAGATCATAATAGTAAACACAAACTGAGTTACAGATAACTTGGTATTTTCTGCTGCACAAACTACATGAAGTAATTTTCACAAAAAATGGAAGACTTGTATGTTTTTAGATTTCCCTCACTCTGTTCTATTCTCATTTTATTAATAACAGTTGTAAACTCACAAGTCCATGCTTATTCCATAAGCAGATGTCAGCTTTGTAAGGAAAATGAGTAATAGCATAAGAGCAGCCTTGCGGGGAGGAATAGTAATCTATGAAACATTTTCATATTGTACCTCTTGAAATGTGGAAGTTGGTGGTGTGGCAAACAGCGTTGAAGCTATTTTTCTTTGGTACCATGGCATCTCAGCAAAGCAATAACACCTGGAGCAAAAGGAAACATTTGTGTATACCCTTCACATTTTTCTCTTGTTTTCGAGCAACATTCTTTTATCTTGGACATCATGATTGTTGTTTCCAAGAGTCACAACATTTCAGCTATGCTGCAACTTCTATAAGCTTCTTAACAGCTGTACAACAAAACAGCAAGAAGTTTGAAGCTGCTGCGTAGCTCTGCTAAAAAGGTTTTGCTGTGTCTTTTACTGGGCACTGTTGTTACATTAGATCAAACTGGACACAGTCGTTATGAGACAGTTTTTAAACTTGAATGATTTTAAGGATTTATATATATTTGATACTGTTCTAACACATTTGCAAAAACGGGGCACAACTGAGTAATGCCATTGCCTTACCTCAACGCTACCTTGTTTTTCTCAATTATTAATATAAAGCATTCCTGAAAGACTCCGATCTATAAGAATGAAAATAAACCGAAGAATCAAACTACTGTCTTCTAGGTTAGGCCATTCTACTCTGTTTTCCTATCTACTAAATAACAAAGGTCATCAGTTACCTGTCTTAGAGATGATAAAAATATTAAACATTTGTTAAATATTTAAAATACGTAGAACATTCCACGTGTAAATACTAAACAACACTACTAACTTTATTAGCCTCCTGCAAAGAGTATAAACCCAGTATTTGCTGTGTAAAAGAGCACTCCAGAGGAGGTGAAAAATTAATAAATGCAAATATGGAAGTGTTTGGAGGAGAAGGGGGCGAGGCATAGAATACAGAGTCTGAGTTGAAAATTTGCCATCAGATGTGCCTTATCAGAAATGCAAATAAAAGATGTTCAGTCCAGGATAGACTGGAAAGAGAAAAGAGAAAAATACTCAAGAATTGGCTCATACCAAATCCCAGTTTCAGATCAAGGTGCTCTGGGATTCAATGAATATGTTTAAATATGCAATATGGGGATATACGAGTGCCAAAAGCAATAATCTCACATTTCTGATAATATTTTGTAATTTTACTTAGGAACAATGTTTTAAGTGCTTTCCAGAACAAGTTTTCATTGTTCTTGTTCTCAAAACTGACCTTGAGGCTCATGCAGTTAGTAGCATATGCTTCTGTTTAGAAATCTGGACTGCTGCAGTTGCGAGGTTACACGGGAATGAGTGGTGGATGCTAAAAATCTGAATTAAGTTTGTAAACTAATAAAAAACTCCTGGAGCAACAGACTGGTTTACTATGATACTCAACAAGAGTCCAGGAAAAAAAAAACAGAGAGAGTGGCTGTGCGTTTTAGTTTTTGGTTTTGTGTTTTGTTTTGTTTTGTTTTTTTTAAAAATACACTGGCTTTATTTTCACTCTCTCAAGTTTACAGGAGAGATTTCCTATAAAACAATGTGGCAGCTTTGGTCTTTTTCAGACAAATAACCAGAAATTATCTCTGGAGTCTCTCACTAACACACAGAAAACACTGCGTTCAACCACACTGCTCCCACAGAATGCTTTGGTTAGTATGGAAAGTTGTATTTCCAGTTCCTTCCCCTGCTATATAACAGTAATTCTTAATACCCATTTCACTGAGCAGTAAATTCAATTTGGAGATTTTTGTTAAAGCATATAAGCTCCCTTAACTTCTAAAATACAGGATCATGACAGATAATACTGGAAGTATTTCAGGAACACATCTGACGTGACAGCTTTTCACTATACACAGATTCTCTTAAGTTGCAGCCATCACTGAAATTCTATATAAATTCAGTCTTGTCTCCATTCACACAAAATAAATACTCACAATCTCTGATGTCTGCTATGGAAACATACTTACATCTGCAAAATGTTTTTAATAGTTCCATCCAGTAAAACAAATCGAATGAACAACTGGTGTTTACCTTTTGAACTGCGTAAGAATTAGCAGCAAGACTTTCTAAAGGCATGATATTCTATACCTGTTCTATAGGTTTTCATGTTTGCATCAACTAATTACAAACCACTGAATTAGTCCAAGCATTTCTGCAAATCATGTAAGACATTTTATATTGTGGCGTCTTTCTTTGCCACGTCCTAACTTCACTTACCAAATGCCTATAAGATGAATTGTTGTAGCATCTTTTGGGTTCAGTTCAATGGCTCTCTAGTGAGGAGGGAAAAAAAAACAACAGAAGATGTAAAAAATTCTGTCAAATTTAGATTAAAATAAGTAGATTTGTTATTCTGTTGCTAATTAAAGCAGATTAACGGTGTGTAGAATTTCACAGTGATACAGTATTTATTCTCTGCACAACTAAATCGTCTCACCTCCAAAAAACTGAAGATACCGACAGATTTCAGAAGCATTTGTGTTTAGTGTGTCATTAAGAGTTTCACATGAGACTTGGCATATTTGGTATAATTTCTGGTGATACAAAATTGCTAGTCCTGTATCTTCTCCAGCATCTGTCCTTTTACAGTTAAAAGGATGACCACGCGTCCTTTTCTCAATAGCGCAGTTACATTTTATCTAGTCTTGAGTTCTCAAAAGCACTTCAGCTTTTTCAAGACTCCCTTCTATAGGGACTTAGCTTCAAGATTCACAGTTTACTGCAGAAGGTAATTAGTACTCCCTTGTTGCTGGGGCATTCAGGACTGTCACAATAACCCAAAACCCAAAGTGTCACCAGGAGATCTGAACAGAAGTCCACTTGTAAATTTTCACCAAAAAGTAGTGCACAATTGTTACACAATCTACATACTGGACACACTAATGCTGTCATATGCAAAAAACCCGTTTACATTACCTGAAAGTGCTCTTTGATAACAATGGCATTTCCAATTTTAGTCTTGATTCCTTCAAAATCTCCAACATCACTGAGGCAAATTGCATACCACTGCAATTCCAAGAATAAAAATAAATAATTTAATACAACACTACAGCTATTAATTGTAAATAGAAGCCAAACAAATAAAACACAGAACAGCTGCCACCACTGCTAATTACAACAAGCAGTAAGTATTTGTTAGGAACAGCTCAGGCAGCATCAGAGTAACCTGCTGGTCTGCACGTGTAAGGGCATCAATGCCCTGTTCTCATTCAAAATGCAGCAGAATTGACTGTACTTTTGTACCTCTTCGCCTGCGAGAGAAGCAGCACAAGGAAAAAAAAAAAAGAGCAGAACAAAATCAGAGCCTGAAGTATCTCCAGTGAAACTCCATCAAGCTACTATTGTGCACAGAAAGAGCATGCTGATGTGTACAGATGTTTTTAGGAAGAAATCTTAGGAAGAAATTCTTCAGTACGAGGGTGGCAAGACTTTGGAATAAATTGCCCAGAGGTTGTGGCTGCCCCCTCCCTGGAGGTGTTGAAGGCCAAGTTGGACAGAGCCTTGAGTAGCCTGATCTAGTTGAGAGGCGTCCCTGCCCATGACAGGGAGGTTGGATTAGATGATCTCTAAGGTCCCTTCCAACCTCGGCCATTCTGTGATTCTGTGATTTTAAGGCTACATCAGAGAAGGATGTAATCAGCTTTAATCAACCTGGTCATCCATGCTCCTGCACTCATTTAACCAGTTCCTGTTTCCAGTACAGAGGAAATTTAGCTGCAAAAGTTTGAAAGCTGATCTTCCAAAAACAGTCAGGGAGAATTAGAAGTGTCACTTGTTCTCAAATGAAAACTTAAATTATGCTGAGAGTTGCTGAAACAGTACAGTAACATTTGTTCCAGTTTCTACTGGCAGAAATTGAAGAACAAGTTATTTTGCTTGGCTTACCTTGTGCGCTGCAAAATTTGATTCATTTTTTTCAAGGGCCTTTTTTGCACACTCAAAGGCTTCGTATGCCAGTCGTCTCTTCTCCTCCACAGAAGTACTGCTAAGCTGAGCTAGATCTCGTGATGCCCGTGCCAGCCGCCACAACAACTCCGCATCATCACTAGTTTTGAACAGAAATATGTTTTAAAGCAATGATGGAGACAAAGCAAGCAAAGGCCTAAATCCAGTCTTTCAATATGCACCGCAAGTGGGTGATAACAGCATCTGTCATTCTGTGCTATATACAACCGCAACGTAACAACAAACGAAAGTCCTGTGTCACAGACTGCCGTGACAATGCCTTTGTCCTGACAGTCTGGTCTGTGAAGGCAACATAACTGTAGGAGAGGACTTTTTCTCAAAAAAGGTGCAGACTTAAAAAACCCAACAGTACCACTCAAAACACCAGAAGGAAAACAAGGCCTACTTTATTCTTAGCTAGATGGTCATTTTGCCAGCATTCCACCAATTCCACTGATTTGGTATTAATGTTTAGTAGGAATGTTTAAAATACTATGCATCTTCTTCCCTATAATTGTACCTTAACAATGAAATTCCCCCTAGAATAGCAGTGAAAAAGCACAGATTAGCCATACCACCACCACCACATAAAACTGTACATTTATGTATACAATTATATCACTAGATCAAGTGCAGTATGGTATGTTATACCCAAGGATAAGAGATTTTAAGTTTTATTATTTTGAAATAATATCTTTCACTTGACTACATTTTTAGGTAACTACCATTTTAATTTTGGCTTATTATTTTAATAGAGACTCTAATACTAAATTTAAGTTTAGAAAGTCTTTCAGAGGTTCTGGCTCCTTCTGGGGAGTCTTGTGGCCCTTGCAAGGATGAGGAGGAAAAAAACAGAACTGAAAACAACTGAACAGCTGATTTCCTGCAGAAATGTTCTAGGAGCAAGATGCCTTATCTCCTCACCAGGAATGAACTCTTCAGTTTGCAATGCATTTTCTGCTTTTTCCTTAAACAACTTGTCCTAGTTTGCTTATCAGTAATGTTTTGTGCAGTTAAGACGTAACTACATGAGTAAGGAGCTTTTTTTTCTTGTTCAGGCTCAAATCCTAACACGAGACAAATAAAAAGACAAAGAATAACTGGTCAGCAATGAAAAAAACCATAAGACCAAAAACAGGAACTCTCAAAAATTTTCCATACCTGATTTCTAGGTTCTTTGATTATTTAGTAACGTGTTGACACATTATAAGTTTTGGCATTGTATTTCAAAGGACTCTTAGAGTAACCAAATAACCAAGCAAAAAGATCTGTCCTTTGCAGGACTGAAAAAACTTGACTGTTAACCCTCATTCCTACAGCTACCAGTCCTTTCTTCACTCATTTTTCCACTAGGAAAAAGGTAAGAGTCCTTCTTTCCTACATACATAAAAGTGAAAGCAAGGTTCTCCAGCACACCAGGATGAGAACATTAGTTGAAAAATTGATACAGAGGAGCACAGAAAAGAAGTCACAGTAATGTCTCAGTGCAACCAAGTACCTGTTTTTATGCTGAACCAGCAACTGATACAGCTTTTCAGTTTCTCCACTCCCATACAGGTAGTCTGCTTGCTCTATAACTTCTTCAACTTAAGACAGAGTTAAAATTATGGAAACAGAAGAACAAATTACATGTTATTAGGACACTGCAGTATAAACAAAATATTTTAGAGCAAAACAAACTAGCTGAAACACAAAGAACAAACACTGCAGCTCCTTTTTAGGCCATCATTCCAAACCACTCACACACACAACAGGATTGAATAAGCTACATTTGCAATTGACAGCTAAGAAGAGAAATGGTGCTGAACACACACCTCTCTCATGAAAATACAAAACAGCTTTCAGCAACAGAGCTTTGGATGCTTAATGAATTTACCGTTCAAAAGTGTCTGTCTCAATGCATCAAACTACTAGAAGCAATTTTTCTTTGTGAAAACAGAAGGAAAAAAAAAACCACTATGAAAAATATGACCAGGAGGCCAAGTGGATAGAGATCTGAGAGTAACAAAACCCCTTCACTAATAGAGAATTTAAATCTAAAAATGGAAAAAAAAAAGTTTTCTTTATTCTCAGTATGGTTCCATATTTTTGCCAGAATACAACTGCAGGCTGAGTGGGTCCTATTACCTTACTCATAAGCCAAAATGAAACACTGCTCAAAGGTTTTCTGTCTGAAGTCCTTAAGATTTTCACAAACATGACTCCAAAAAATACAGGTCATCGAGTGAAACCTCTCTGTGTTCAAGATATTAAAAGCAAGAATAATTCTGAAAATCAGAATTGGCTTTCTATTTTCAATTTATGAACTAAGTACCCATTGTTCTTATGATACTTTAATTCTTAATCTAGAAAATACTTTAAAACACAATTGAGATGGGGGAGTACAATTTCCACAACTGGCTGAATATTATACTATATAAATAAACAGAGTATGTATATAGCACGTAAACAGCATTCCAGAAACTGAAGTATCAAACACCAATACAGGATTCTAGAATGAGAATGGATGGAATTAGAAGGAAAAAATATCTGTCGAGAAGCATGTAGTTAAGTATATAACTGTACACTGGCAACAATAAAACACAAAAAAATTACCTTTTAACTCAAAAGCCTTGTCTAATTTCTGAGAGAACTTTAAGCTATATTGTCTTTTTGGTATTACTCCTGGGTATGTGATCAAACTTCTAAGTCAAAAAAGAAGCTCTACTCTGTGCCCTTTCATAGAAATTGTGTTTATAGGCTTTTTTTTTTTTTCAAGTAATCTACCGAATATGGTGGTCGTATTTCACAGCAGCACAGTTCTTCTTATAGGAGACAAAAACACTGAAACACAAAAGCCCCCTCTTCATCTTAAAAACATCCTAGAATATAAATCACTGAAAAGCAGGTGAGCATTCTGGATAATTTTTAACTCTGCCATCTCTAAATGCCTTCCATCAACAATTTCAAAGATAAGCTATGATAACAGTCTAAGTGGACTTTGGATTTGAGTGTCCAAGATTAGCTTCACAGTATGGCTTCAGTATTATCTTCAATCAACTACTGTGTCTGCTTGTTGAGACTCCCTGAACACTACTAATAGTTCTAATAACTAAATGCTCAAAACTCAAACTTCTGTACATAAAACACGTGGCAGGAAAATGTGTTGAGTATGTGTTGAGTATTCCTTTATTTCTTTAAGAGTATTTTTCAGTTATTTCCTCTTTTTTCCCCTCTTATTTTCACTGTAACTACTACTTGTCTTGCACAGACTGGTATCATACACCTTCTGTGAGTCTTATATCCTGAACAGGATGAGCGAGCAGCTCTGCTCTGAGTGACACTTGAAAGAATCCCTTGTTAACTGCTACAAGGCTACCCCGAACCAATTCAAAAACATCCTGTCAGGGAAACCCACCACATGCAGTCTCGATGGAGAACAATCAAAAGCATTCCACCGTCTTCCTATATATAACCCGGCACTAAAAATAATTAAGTTTTGCGTTAGACTAACCTACATACTTCAACATTTGCAAACATTACCTTTGAAGCTTGCATGAACCTCAGCAAAGCCAGAAATCAGCTTGTGAGCTTCATAAACCAAAAGGGACCCTGCCGAAAGCGCAGCCCCCCGCTGAAGACTTTTTCTAAGCACCTGCAGGGGATCGCAAGACACGTATTAATGAACACCGTCTCCCTCGCCCTTCGTCACGTCCCGCGATGCCGGAGCCCCCACAGCCGCTCCCTCCCACCCGCCGCCGCCCCAGAGGCCCCGCCGAGGCGAGCGCCGGCCACATGCCCGGCAGGAGAGGCTGGAAGCGGCCCCCCCCTTGTCCCCCTCAGAGCGCCAACCCGGCTACCTCGCTCCCGCCGCCCCCGCGGCGGCCGCCGGGCCTTCCCCGGCACCGAGGGTCGCAGGTCGCGCCTCCCGCCTCCTGCCGGAGCAGCCTGGCCAGGCCGACGGGGCCGCGGCGTAAGGGCCGCGGTAGCACCAACGCCGCCATGACAGCGGCCACCGCCCCCGCGCCGGCACCGCCCCGCCCCGCAGCTGAGGGACGGGTCCGTCCCCCAGCCCTGCCCGGGCGAGGGGGAAACAAGGGCAACTGCCGCCCGTTCCGCCTGCCCCAGCGCCGGCCATGGCGCTACCCCGGCACTCGAACCACGCTCGACGCTGGCCCGGCCTCAGGCCTCGGGTGTGACGGGGAAGCGAAGCCTGCGCATGCGCCCCTGGCCGGCGGAGGCCCCGGGGCGGGGCGCGTCTCGTTCGTGTGGGCGTGGCCGCCGCGGGCGTCAGGGGTTCGAGGCTTCCGTGCTGCCCTCAGCGGCCCCGGCAGGTGAGGGGTCCAGGTTGGGGGCGGTGGGGTCCGGCCCCGGCAAGTGAGGGGTCCAGCTCGGGGGCGGTGGGGTCCAGTTCGGGGGCCGTGGGGTCCAGTTCGGGGGCCGTGGGGTCCAGCCCCGGCAGGTGAGGCGTCCGGCCCGGGGGGATGGCGGCCGCCCCGCACGGGAGCTGCGCCGCTGGTCGCCGTGGTATCGGGCATCGTCCGCGGGCGAGGCGGGCCGCTCGGGGCCCCGGGGCTGGCGGTGCATCGCCCAGCGGGCCCCGTCGCCTTCCCGTGCTTCAGGCGCGAGTCCTTCACCCGTTCGCCGCGGCGTTTGCTCCCCCTGCGGCCCGGCTGGAGGGAGCGGTTGCCTCCGCTTCCTTCGAGCTGAGCCCGCCGCCTCCCCCGGGCGGTGCGGGGCTGTGAGGCGGGGCCGGCCGTGAAACCCCGTAGTGGAACATCCCCTGGGGAGGCCGGGCCGCTCCCTTGCGGGGACGGGAGACCCAACGTTTGCGGAGCTCGAGGACTCGGTCGCCTGGTTCGCCGTCTCTCAGGTAGCGAAAGCGGGTGAGGGTGAAGCCGAGCGCTGGGTGCTGATCCCTGCCCCGAAATGTCGTCGTTCCTTAAAAAAAAAAAAAACAAACCCAAACCCGTGCTTTCCTTCCTGAACCGCTCTTGGAGCGAGTTGTTGTTGGTTTTTTTTTCTTTGCAATCGCATGATGTGTGTAAGACAAATCTTAGCTGGCGTGTGTGTCGTGGCAGTTTGCTCTTCCCCCAGGGAGAGATTAAAATCTGAAAGCGCTTCATTTTTGCTTCCATATTCATGTCTTCAAAGTGCACTAAGTGTCCTTAGAGTAATATGCATCGCTCCGCCTACAGAACTTATATTTGTTGGGAGTTTTATATCCCCAAAAGTTCAGGGTAAAGATCTTATCGTGACGGTACCAAAAAATATATTTACTAAAAGTAATTATAGTGAAACGAAATTCCACACTGCTGTTTTCTTTTTTTTTTAATCAAAGTTCTATCTTTATATGAGTGTAGTCACAGAGGTAAGATGTTACAAAGGACAGGCAGAACACCAACAAGCATTAGAAGAAAGAAAGTAGCAAGAAAGATGTGCAGGGGAGCAAGGAGGACCAGACAGAGGGTTTTTTCTTGTTTTCGGTTATGGTGTTAGGGATAATGCAGTGTTTCTCCAATAAGTATGTTTTTATGTTAACTATCTCAGAATTAATCCAGATGAATCCATTATACGTGACCGTTGGACTAATTTTAGTTCAGCTGTTGAAAGGAAAAGTTGATTTCTGGTAGTTTGAATAACTAGGCCATTGTTAAATGTCATCTGCCAGATTTCCAAGGTAGCAGTACTGTACCACAGTGTTTTTACAGCTCTGTGTTATGCCAAAAGCGTTAATGTTTCTCCAGAATTTAAGGCTAGAGGGAAGCTGTAGTAGCTGTTTTGTACAAACACCACCAGAGATCGTTCTTTCAGGGGTAATAAAACTAACATCTCAGCTCCATAGATTGGTTAATGTAATTACCTGGGGGGGAGTTTAATTCCCCTCCCCCTCCCCTTACTCTAATTTAGTCATTACCATGGCTGCCCCTAGGAAATACAAAGGTACAAAGGGACAAAGTTAAGTAATAAGATACGTTTTCTCCTTCCTTATTAATTTTGTTTACTTTTCAGTGAAAGTCAGGGTGCTCATCCAACATCAGTAACACCTGATTGAGTTAGTATTTGTAGATATTGGTTTCTGTTAAACTTAGTTACTTCAATTGTTAGATCAGTTGGGCTATGATTAATAACGGCCCCTTCTAGCATCGCATTTGAAGTTGTGGTGTGACTTGCAGGACATAGAATTATGGTGGTCTTCACCGTTTTACATTTAATTTCTTTGGTTTGTCTTTAATACTGCCTTAGATGCGATGCTGTTGCTCAGGGGTTTAAAAATGGTGTTGTTAAACATTTGAAAGATTTCACAGTGTGAGTTTTGGGACTGGGTTGCAGAGTCCGAGCTTCTGTTTAAGATATAGTCTTAATGATTTGGGTCACTTGCTTCATACTTTCTTGTATGGTTGAAAGAATGTATCCTGTAGGTTCTTCCTATACTGTAGCTGGATTAAGTGCATGTGTTCGTCCGGGTGGCCAAGAAGGCCAAGAACATCCTGGCCTGTATGAAAAATAGCATGTCCAGCAGGAATAGGGAAGTGATCATGTCCCTGTACTCGGCACTGGTGAGGCCACAGCTTGAGTACTGTCTTCAGTTCTGGGCACTGCAGTGTGGGAAAGATATTGAGGTGCTGGAGTGGGTCCAGAGAAGGGCAACAAAGCTGATAAAGGGACCAGAGAACAAGTTCTATCGGGAGTGGCTGAGAGAGCTGGGGTTGTTTAGTCTGGAGAAGAGGAGGCTGGAGGGAGACCTTATCGCTCTCTACAACTACCTGAAAGGAGGTTGTAGTGGGGTGGGAGTTGGTTTCTTCTCCCAAGTTACTAGTGATAGGATGAGAGGAAATTGCCTCATGTTGCACCAGGAGAGGTTTAGATTAGGTATTAGGAAAAATTTCGTGGCTGAAAAGGTGGTCAAGCATTGAAACAGACTGCCCAGGGAAGTGGTGGAATCACTGTCCCTGGAAGTGCTTGAAAAATGTGTAGATGTGGAACTTCGGGATATGGTTTTGTGGTCATGGTAGTGTTGGTTTGATGGTTGGACTTAGTGATCTTACAGGTCTTTTACAACCTTAATGATTCTAGGATTTATCCAAGGCACAGTTAGGAGCCAGCTGAGTTAGTTCCAGTAGTAGCAACTTGCTTCTGGTGCTTCTTGCACCCAGGAAGGTTATTATGTAGCCCTCATGGATTACCTAATTACCTCATGCTAATTAGCATGTGTGCAATAACCTGGTGGTTCCACGAAGTAGCATGATTGCGCGTGCCTGTGTTCAGAGCCAGTGACTATGTATATGCAGAGCGTGTATGTGCCTTCAAGGCACAGGGAATGCAGAGTGCAAGTAGCTGCTGCGATACAGGATCGGAGGACAACTGACTGGAGAGCTCTTGGTTTGCCTGTACGAAGGTTTGAAATGCATCAGGGCTATAGTCAAGTGTGGTTTTGTCATTGTCAGTTTGAAGTTTGAGTTACTGTTATTATGTGCCGGATGGTTGTAAGGTAGTGTTTTTATGGATTTTTCTTAGGCAACCTCTATCAGCACATAGGTTTCTTACTGCATAAGCCACATTGGTAGCTTGCAAGCTACTGATATTGGCTTACTTACTTTAAAACATTATCATCTTATAGGGCAAAAAGCATTGAATGAATAGAACAAAAAAGGTAATCTCATTTTTATTCATAAGATTTTCAAAGACTTTTCTTGCTGAGTTTTTAAAAGATCTGATTTATATTGTGCTTCGTTCTCTAACAAAGACTCTGAGTTTTCCATAAATAATGTTTAAGGCGTTGTCATAGAAGTATCAAACTGTTGGACTGGGTGGTTATTTTAAGAGGAGCTGTAGTCCCTAACAGTATATGCATTTGAAACTGATACATTGACTGATAATGTGCGAACAACAATTATTGGTTCTAATTCCCTTTCATTTCGTATTTTAATGCTACTGTTGAAGCTTTAGCCTTCTGCCAAGAAGCCCAGAAGCAGACCTCTGAGTAAGCTGCCATAAATTCATTTGTAAGAACTGGTATTTCTAACAGTGAGGTGCTACAACATGCCGGACTTGAAATGGACTGTAAGAAGGATTAGTCTAAAATACGCGATCACTGTCGTCTTTTTTCTGCAATAAAACACAATAAGTTTTAGTGAGATACATGTTTTTCTTTCTTCTGGATAAAGTTGATTATGTACAGTCAGTCAGTGACTCTACACAGGAACATCACAATGAAGAATACGTGATTTAAGATACTATTCACATTGCATAGTTGATGGATTACTTTTCATAAACTAATTGATATAAATTTATTTTGATAAACCACATGTAAGAAACATGTTTTCAGCTGGCTGAATGCCATCTGCTTAAAAAACCTAAATTTTGAAGTCTGGAGATCTGTGTTTCTTAATTTTCTTGTTCAGGGCACAATATTACCTTTGATAGTTTAGCTCATTTGAATCAAAACTAAAAATCTAAAAATCTAAAATTCTTACAATACTGTTGTGTGAGAAGGATGTTACGAACATCCCTCAGCATTAAAGATATGCCTAAAGGGTGAACAGACATATTCAGGAATAAAAAGGTCAACAGAATGATATTTAGAAATGGCTGTTTCTAAGTCATCTTATGAACAGGTGTCCTAGAATTCAAATTAGTAGTTCGTGGTCTGTGCAACAGGATTTTATTTTTTATTTTTTTTTTAAAATAGAATTCCACATCTGTTCTTTGGCAATATAACTTAATGAATTTAGATTTTTATATATAGGAACTGGCTGCAAATAGTTGCCTGACTTGTTAGAGCAGTGTGGTACCAATCCAGTAGATAAATATTTGAACTGCCTGCATATGATGGAGCTTGTACAAATAGATGATTCATTTCCTTAGAGAAAATAATGCCTCCCTTCTCACGCACTCATATGCCTCAGATTTCTTAAATATTAGCTCTTATTTTTATTTGGCATAATCCCCAGTAAAATCAGTTCTGTGGTCGTTAGGGCTTAATCAGCATAATCTCACTTTTTCAATTAAGAGTGATATAATGCCTTTATGTATACTAAAGAGTGAATGTGAGAAGATATAGCTTACACTTCAGGTTTAATGTGATTCTTCAAACAGAGAATGATTCAGATTGAGATGTATTACTTTGAGCTGCCTCTGTTACTCATCAGCACATCACCTAGTGCCACAGGACAATTTTATCAGCTGTGCTGCCTATAAAGAGAGGGGAAAAAGAGGAGCCAAAATTAAGATTCAGAGGTATGATTTTTAGAGAAGCCTACAGGTTTCAAATGTGGCGATGAAATAACGTTACGAAACAATCTTAGCTGTTGTAACTTCATATGAAATAGTTCCTGTGAGTTGGTCTGTTTCCTAGAGAATTGAAGGGTTACCTCGAGATTTTTTAAAATTACATTGTATATGCCTAGTCCAGGATCGCTAGCAATTGTGTCGCTGTTAGCAGCATCAGTGGAAAGAAGCATCAGTTTTTCATAATTTTGTTGTCCGTTTCCTGAAGCAGACGTGGCATTTTTTGGAATTATGTTGTCATTCTCAGTTCTTTGTATATGCACCTGTTTTAAAGTGATCTTGGAGGACTCTGCCGAGAGTATGGATGGAGCAGGCTGTATTGTCAGGTGGATGTTGTCTCCCAGGTTACTTTCCATTAAATCTTCTTTTGTCCATCTTTGTGCCAGCTCTTCACTGAAACCCATCTTGTGAAAGGCTGATGCAGGAAGTGCTGTTACTGCTTGGTCTGAGATGCAATAGAAGAGTTTCTAAGCAGTGGAGGCCTAGACGTCTTTACCACAAAAATTTCTGTTTGCAAGAAATGGTATCTTAGTCCTGTCTGAAAGAGCAAAGACTGAACAATTGCATACACTGAGTGTTCATGACAGTAAAGGTTCATACACATTATTTTAAGGTTTAGGCTTGATTCAGGATTTTCATTTTTATAGTATAATAATAAATTTATTCCCATTTTGTCATCTGCTTGATTTTGTGGGAAATAATTAATTATCCAGGAGGGATTGGAGCACTACTTGTATATGGCACTACCTTTTTCAGTCTGGCACAGTTAAAATCCTTAAGTGGAACATTACGATGAGATTAGCTGCTCAGGAATAGACTTTATTAGCAAGTTCTGCAATGTTTCCCCCATTTTTTCTGTGTCCATCTGGGCCCTGAGGTAACTACGAAATAGTGATTTTTGGTCTATTGTTGTTAGTAGTTCACAGGAAGTAGGAAATGTTCTGGGACAGCAATAGCTGACATCAGAACGGGTTTGAGACTTGTGACTAAAGGCAGCGGTGCCAAACTCGGCTAGAGCAGTGCTCACTTCATTAATCTTTTTGTCTTCTTGTAGTTATGTATTTCTGCTTGTCAGATTGGGAAACACCTATAATTATGGACATACCTTTGTACTATTTGGAAGGTTATGTGGCCAAGCCTGTGCTCTCTGGTATTGCAGCGTTGGCAGGATTGTTGTGATCTGATGCTTCCCAAGTGCTTTGTTAAAGGATTATTTTGCTACCAGATGTGTTCCTTCCCGGGTAGAACGCCATGTTTACAGTGTCTGTGGAAAAGCAGACATTGGCTGGGTTATTTGGTGGATGCCACTTATCTTCAATAGAATCATTGGTGGAATTCAGAGAACATTATGGTGACTGGAACGGCAAACAAGACTAGTTCTTGACTTACTAGTTTTTCTTTGATAAAGACAGCTCAGCCAGAAGGGCTTGTAATGTACTTAGTTGAACTTATCATGCTCTTGAGCAGCCTAGATCTGGCATAGATCAGGGATGTGTATTTCCTTTGTGTCTCTGCATCTCTACAGTTCAGAGTCTGGATGTCACGAGTTCTGCTATACAGTTTGTATAGTAGTTTTCAATCTTCTCCTGCTCAGAATTGTGTTTGTTTTTTCTTTTGTGTGTGTGTGGTTTTTTTTTTGGTTGGTTGATTTTTTTTTTTTTTTTTTTAAAGCTTAATATGCTTCTCTGGTCTTAAAAGCTATTCTGGTAAAAAGGACTATTTGAAGCCTAATATGCTCCTGTGGTCATAAAAGCTATTCCAATTAAAAGGACTTCAATAAAAAGGAGCTGTCATCTGGCGCCATTCTGGTGTGCTTGTACCTCGCTTTATGGTGTACCCTACATGGAGGACAAACAGTTCATGACTTGAGAAAAACAGGTTTTAGTTTTATTTGGGCAATGGGGAGCATAGTTACTTTCATAATAAGAATCTTATCAAGTAGTTATTGTTATGTGATGTAACTTACTGACAGTCAAGACTCATCCTACTAGACCCCTAGCAGTATCATCTCTCTGTATATAGTTATTCCAGTACCCCAAATGTACAAGTAATCCGGTCATGTATATAGAATATTTTGCATCTGATGTGCTAGTGAGCTCTGATACTGTGGTGTTGGTTGTTTCAAGGGATAATGTTGGGCGTTTCAAGAGATAACACACTATTGCAGTCATTTCTTATTTCCGTCATCTCAAAGAGACTGTAGTCCATCAAGTCTTCAGAAAGAGCATGCTCACCTACCTGACAGCGACTCTGATTCCTGAGGATGTTTATCATCTTTAGGAATAACTACCACCCACCTCCCAAACCTGGGAAGCCTCTGTGTGCCATTTGCAAGTTCTGCAATGACTGCAATATTGTGAGAGAAGTATCTGTTGTTTATGTACTGAGTTTCACCACCGTAAACACTGTTTTGGGTCAATGAGATATGGCTTTCTTAAACTATTAAGTATTTTAACAGCTTTTAATGTTTACAATGTTATTGAAAATCAGGTTCTATACAAGTGTTTACTGTCAAACCTATCAGTCTTGTGGTATTATGGATAATCATGTCTTTATTTCAAGTAAAATAGCAAAGTTACTTCTTAAAGTGTTAGAAGACCTCTTCAACCCATTTTACAAATATTAATTCCTAGTACTCTCAAAACCTGTGAGGAAAAAGCCTTCTATTACTTTCTATCTTTGATTTACAAAACTGGAAATGGGAAAGATTAAAGGACCATCTCAGGATTTGGGAAGTTTTACTTTTGTATCTGGGTTTTGTATTGAGTATCCTCCCCTGGGATAAATGGATGTTCTTGTTATAAGTGTCTTTTATCTAGTATGCACACAATTACTACATCTCAAGCGAGAACATTGGTTGGGAAGCAGGTTTTTTTTTTTTTAAAAATTCTTCTGTCTCTTAAAAAGTGCTTTTTGCACAGCACTTCTTTTGCTAAAACTCTTCTTTTCCCACGTTAGGTGTAATCAAAGAGTCAGTGGCTTGGAGGAGGAGAAGAATTAACAGAATTGACCTATTCGTGTGAGAAAGTACTTGTGATGAGAGAAAAGTGGGACATGTACACATGCACACACAAGCTAAGCAGAAAATGCTGACCGATTTTTTACGTTGACTGAGTTCTCTCCATTTATCAGTGATTCTGGAAATGTTACTTCATCGAAAGAAATGTGACTAGAAGTCCGTTCAGGAGTCACAATAATAAAGAGTTCCAGGGAAGTTAGAGGAAGAAAATGTTGACTATTTGGAGAAATACATCTCAATTCAAGTTTGATTTCTGTTGAATTTCATCAAAGCCCTTCCTGCTTGATGTTGCAGCATCAGTGGCTATTAGAGCATCATTTTGTCAGCATAAAGTTGTTTTTCTGGAAACAACCATTAAGGAATCATGCACTGGTCTGCACTGGATTCTGTGGGCAAAGCTGCTGACTGTTAATGAGCTCTTGTCTGGCAGCCAGGAAAGCAATAGAGAATGGAAAATGCCAGTATAAAAAGAGAACCAGGAAAAAAGGGGCAGAGTGCTTTATAGAGGATGATTTCTAAGCCTAAAACCCATTGATTTAAAAACAATTTAGATACTTAGAGTTTTGCTTTTTTTTTCTGTCAAGGGCAATGACTGAAACTTGATGAAGTCATGAGAGCAAAACATACTCAAGGATGGAATCACATTAGGTCTTTGGGATGAACAGGAGGGTTTCCATGAATCTGACATGCTTTTAAAAAGTAATGTTTGGTTCCTTTGCAGATAATTTATATGTACTTCAGTCTCCAAAAGGTCCATCTCTAAGACAGCAAAACAGAGATGGAGAGGCAATGTGCCCTAATGGATTCCAGAAGCCTCAGAAAAGTTCCCTCAGACCGCAGTGTTTCCTTGATCCTACTTTCAGTTCATCATTCCTCTTCAGTGTGTTCTTTTCCCTTTTTCCCTCTAAAAAAAGAGTTCCTTTTTCCTAGGAAACATATGAATGCAGTGAAAGGAAGAGAGATGGGTTGGGTTAAGCACAGTTTCATGTTCAAGCACGCTGTATGTGTATAATGCAAGTGAGCTGGTTAGATGGAACCAAGATGCCTTTCCTTCCTCACTCTGTTTAGTGTCTTCTGCACTTTCAAGATAAGTTAACCCACATGGGATACTGCGTCTAGACTGTGGATTTGCTGTAGAAAGGGAGAACCTGAAGCTAAAGAGGCTTGGGAACTTCCAAGACAGGCTGCTTGTGGAAAAATTTGGAAATGTTAGTCTCTGAGTCAAGGGCAATTAACTGTAGAGACCTACCTCCCAAAGAGGTCTTGAAAATGGTTATGTTCCTGAAGAGTGTAACTATATAGTTTAATATAGAGAATAGCTGCTGCTGGGACCTAATTAGGCTTGCAAATGTGCATTATCTGAGCATGGAGTTCATAACTTCTATTGAAGTTGTTTCTGTAGGTGTTGTGGTTCGAGCCGAGTTACCGGCGGGAAGGAAACAAAGGAACCGCGCGGTCGCTCCCTCCCCCCCTACCGAGAGTGAGGGGAAGAGCCCGAAAGGGGCTCAGGCAAAGGCCTCCAGGGGTTGAGATAAAAACAGTTTAATGGTGAACATAAAATGGTAACAATAACAGTGAAATAACAGTAACGTTTAACCAGATATAACGCGAGTAACGTGTAACGCGGAGCTCACCGCCCGATCGGACCGGAAACCGGGAAAGAGCGCCAGCCCCCACCCCGACCGCTCCATATATATATACCCCGAGCATGACATCACGATGGTATCGAATATCCTAGCGACCCCCTATGCCCAGATAGCTCCTTTCCAGAGAATTAGCCCTATCCTAGCTGAACCCAGTACATTATCCACCCCTTATTCTATACCATCTACGTCATGCTCAGATCTCACACTTTACAATTATCATTCGCTTAATCTATACACTCCTTCAAGTATAGCCTTTGAATTCATGGCTTCAAGGTTCCATTCATTGTAACAGTTCTTTAGGGTAGGAGGGAATGGTGCTTGATTGTGGTATACTTCGTCCAAAACACGCTGTATTTTTTCATGTTCTGTGTCCACGGTCTGAAGCTTGAAAAAAAAACCGTCATTTAAGGGAAATCACTGGGCGCCACCTCGGGTTCCCTTATCGTTGTCCCTCCCTCGTTTTCATCGTAGTCTATCCTGTGTTGGTCTGGGTTGTTCTTACTGTAATATTAATCAACATGACACATAATAACAGCAGCAGTGATGACAAACATTGGCAGGGTAATTTATCAGTTAACATCACATGATTTAGTCCACTGGCTATTCTCTCCCAAAGTTAAATCCCCTTGGGGTACACACCGAACATCCCCATCCTTCTGCATCACCCACCAAGTACACCCAGGTCCCTGAGCAAAAGCAACCCCACGGATGGGTTTGCCTTTGCCGGAGGCAGGGCTAACCCATACTGTCTTCCCCAACATGTTCCTCATACGCACAACAGGGACTTTATCTCCATCCACAGTCGGTGGGAGTTTTGACTGGGCAGGCCCGGCTCGATTGGAAGATCCTCTATTATTGACTAACCATGTGGCTTTTGCTAAATTTGTGTCCCAGTGTTTGAAAGTTCCATCACTCATTGCTCTCAATGTACTCTTTAGCAGTCCGTTGTGCCGTTCCACCTTTCCAGAGGCTGGTGCATGATATGGGATGTGGTACACCCACTCAATGCCGTGCTCTTTGGCCCAGGTGTCAATGAGGCTGTTCCGGAAATGAGTCCCATTATCCGACTCAATCCTCTCCGGAGTGCCGTGTCGCCACAGTACCTGCTTTTCCAGGCCCAAGATGGTGTTCCGAGCAGTGGCATGGGGCACAGCGTATGTCTCCAGCCATCCGGTGGTCGTCTCCACCATTGTGAGTACATGGTGTTTGCCTTGACGGGTTAGTGGGAGCGTAATATAGTCAACCTGCCACGCCTCCCCGTATCTGTATTTCATCCATCGCCCTCCATACCACAAAGGCTTTACCCGCTTGGCCTTCTTGATTGTAGCACATGTTTCACATTCATGGATAACCTGTGCGATAGCATCCATGGTCAAGTCCACCCCTCGATCACGAGCCCATCTGTGTGTCGCATCCCTTCCCTGATGGCCTGAGGAGTCATGGGCCCACCGAGCTACGAACAATTCACCTTTGTGCTGCCAGTCCAAGTCCACCTGAGACACCTGGATCTTAGCAGCCCGATCTACCTGCTGGTTGTTTAGGTGCTCTTCTGTGGCTCGATTCTTGGGCATGTGGGCATCTACATGACGTACTTGCACAACCAGGTTCTCCACCCGGGCGGCAATATCCCGCCACAGTTCGGCAGCCCACATAGGCCTACCTCTGCGTTGCCAGTTATTCTGCTTCCATTGCTGTAACCACCCCCACAGAGCATTTGCCACCATCCACGAGTCAGTGTAGAGATAGAGCACTGGCCACTTTTCCCGCTCAGCAATATCTAAAGCCAGTTGAATGGCTTTTACCTCTGCAAATTGACTCGATTCACCCTCCCCTTCAGTGGCTTCAGCAACTCGCCGTGTGGGGCTCCATACAGCAGCCTTCCATCTTCGATGCTTTCCCACAATGCGACAGGACCCATCAGTGAACAGAGCGTACCGCTTCTCATCCTCCGGTAATTCGTTATATCGTGGGGCCTCTTCTGCACGTTTCACTTCCTCCTGCTGTGACACCTCAAAGTCCTTGTTTTCTGGCCAGTTTGTAATTGCCTCCAGGATTCCTGGTCGATTAGTGTTCCCCATTCGGGCCCGCTGTGTGAGCAGTGCCATCCATTTACTCCACGTGGCATCAGTCGCATGATGTGTAGATGAGGCCCTCCCTCTGAACATCCAGCCCAAAACTGGAAATCGGGGTGCTAAAAGGAGAGGTGCCTCAGTACCAATTACTTCTGAGGCAGCTCGGACTCCTTCATACGCTGCCAGTATCTCCTTCTCAGTGAGAGTGTAGCGGGACTCAGATCCTCTGTATGCCCGACTCCAAAACCCTAAAGGTCGGCCTCGGGTCTCCCCTGGTGCCCTCTGCCAGAGACTCCAGTCAGGACCATTCTGCCCAGCTGCAGTATAAAGCACATTTTGAACATCTTGTCCTGTCCGGACTGGCCCAAGAGATACTGCATGAACAATCTCTCGTTTAATCTGCTCAAAGGCTTGTTGCTGTTCAGGGCCCCATTTAAAATCATTCTTCTTCTGGGTCACCTGGAAAAGAGGGCTTACAATCTGGCTGTAACTTGGGATATGCATCCTCCAAAACCCCACTGTGCCTAAGAATGCCTGTGTCTCCTTCTTACTAGTTGGTGGGGACATCGCTGCCATCTTATTAATCACATCCATCGGAATCTGGCGGCGTCCATCTTGCCACTTTACTCCCAAAAACTGGATCTCCTGCGCAGGCCCTTTTACCTTACTACGTTTTATGGCAAAACCAGCTTTCAGAAGGATTTGAACTATCTTCCTCCCTTTCTCAAAAACTTCTTCCGCTGTATCCCCCCATACGATAATGTCATCAATGTACTGTAGGTGTTCTGGAGCTTCCCCCTGTTCCAGTGCAGCATGGATTAACCCGTGGCAAATGGTGGGGCTGTGTTTCCACCCCTGGGGCAGTCGATGCCAAGTGTACTGGATGCCCCTCCAAGTAAAGGCAAACTGTGGCCTGCACTCTGCTGCCAGAGGGATCGAGAAAAACGCATTAGCGATATCAATGGTGGCGTACCATTTGGCAGCCTTCGATTCTAGCTCATATTGAAGCTCGAGCATGTCTGGCACGGCAGCACTCAATGGCGGTGTAACTTCATTCAAGCCACGATAATCCACTGTTAGTCTCCATTCCCCGTTAGATTTCTGCACTGGCCATATGGGGCTGTTAAAGGGTGAGTGAGTTTTGCTAATAACTCCTTGGTTCTCCAACTGACGGATCAGCTTATGGATGGGAACCAGGGAGTCTCGGTTGGTGCGATATTGCCGTCGATGCACCGTGGAGTTAGCAATTGGTACCTGTTGTTCTTCAGCTCTCAACAAACCCACCACAGAAGGGTCCTCTGAGAGACCAGGCAACGTGGACAGCTGTTTAATTTCCTCTGCCTCCAAAGCAGCTATGCCAAAGGCCCACCGGTACCCTTTTGGATCTTTGAAGTACCCGCTCCTGAGGAAGTCTATACCAAGAATGCACGGAGCATCTGGGCCAGTCACAACGGGGTGTTTATGCCACTCATTTCCAGTCAGACTTACTTCAGCTTCCAATACAGTCAGTTGCTGGGACCCCCCTGTCACCCCAGAAATACAAATGGGTTCTACCCCTCTATATCCTGATGGCATCAAAGTACATTGTGCGCCTGTGTCTATTAGAGCTTTGTATTCCCGTGGAGCTGATGTGCCAGGCCATCGGATCCACACAGTCCAGTAGACCCGATTGTCCCTCTCCTCCACCTGGCTGGAGGCAGGGCACCTCTATTCTCGATCAGAGTCACTCACTTCTTGTGAGTATGACCTAGGGGTTCCTTCAAGAGCATCAGAGTCAAAATCTGTTTTCCTGTTTCGTTTGGAGGGCTTTCCACTGGAAACTGGGGCAATACTTCTCTTACGATGATCCTTCTTCTTTGCCGCTTCCTTTCGCAACTCACGTACGCGTTCATCTAGGACTGAAGTTGGTTCTCCATCCCACTTGCTCATGTTCTCTCCATGGTCACGTAGGTAAAACCAGAGAGTGTTCCGGCGGGTTTGTTTTCCCTGTTCTCTCTCTTGATTGGAAGAGTGCCTAGTCCTAACAGCTGAGACACGTGCCCGTGTGGGTGTAGAGCAGGACAAATCCACTTTGAGCTGCTGGAACTCCCGGGACAGTTCTTCCACGGCAGAAACACAAGCCTGTAGGGATGAAGACACACTTCCTTCATAGTGCCGGAGCCGGCGAGCCAGTTCATCCACGGTTTGTCCCTCACCTTCTCTCCAGGATATCAGTGCCAACGAGTTTGTGTATGTTTGAGGTGCACTTCGTAGGAACTTCCGCCACATGCCTTGTGTACATCGGACTTCATCTGGATCAGTGGGTGACTGCTCATCATCTGGATTATTGTAAATCACCTCCAGCACAGCCAGTTCCCTCAGGTACTGGATACCTCTCTCCATTGAGGTCCATTTACCTGGGTGGCATGCAATATCATCCTTGAGGAGGTAACTTTCCCTCATGCCTGACAGAAGGCGCTTCCAGAGGCTGAGGGTTTGTGTCTGCCTCCCAAGCACTTTGTCAATGCCCCCTTCCCTAGAGAGGGATCCCAGCTGTTTGGCTTCTTTACCCTCCAGTTCCAGGCTACCGGCTCCACTGTCCCAGCATCGGAGCAGCCAGGTAATAATGTGCTCACCTTGATGGCGACCAAAGTCCTTTCGCATGTCTCGCAGCTCACTGAGAGATAGAGACCGGGTGATTATCTCTGGCTCTACCTCCTCTTCTTGTTCTCGTGATGGCCCTGCTTCGTTTTCATCCCTCACCAAGCGAACCGATTTCTTCGTGTACTTCTTCTTCTGTACTGGAGCAACCGATACTGGCACAGGCTCATTTTCTGGTTCAGCCGCAGCGCCTGTCACAGGGGTCAGAGCGGCCACAGCGCTTGTCACAGGGGTCGGAGCAGCCGCAGCGCCTGTCACAGGGGTTGGAGCGGCCGCAGCGCTTGTCACAGGGGTTGGAGCAGCTGCAGCGCTTGTCACAGGGGTCGGAGCAGCCGCAGCGCTTGTCGCAAGGGTCGGAGCAGCCGCAGCGCTTGTCACAGGGGTCGGAGCAGCCGCAGCGCTTGTCGCAAGGGTCGGAGCAGCCGCAGCGCTTGTCACAGGGGTCGGAGCAGCCGCAGCATTTGTTGCAGAGTCTGGAACAGTCACATCATGTACTGGTTTGTCTTCAGGTCCAGAGGTCTCCTCTTTTCCTTGGGGATAATGGGTGACATTGAAAATGGCTCGGTAGGCATGGGCCAGGCCCCAGCACACAGCAGTGATTTGGGCTTCTTTGGAGTGGCCAGGCTGACAGCATACCTTCTCCAAATACTCTGCTAGTTTCCTAGGATTCTGTATATGTTCAGGGCTGAAATTCCAAAACACTGGAGATGACCATTGCCCTAGGAGCTTGCCCATCTTCTCCCACACACCTTGCCACTCATAGTTATCTGGCTTCAGGACAGGTCTCTGGGTGGTATCCTTAGAAAATTTTGGTGTGACCCCGAGCAAGATGTGGCACACATTCAGAAGACACAGGACGAAAACCAGGAGACACAGGACGAGAACCATGCTGGATTGGGTATTCCAAGAATATTCAAAGTTTTCAAAAACGGTTGTGATCAGCTTGAAGGACAAACGGGAGAGAACACTCTCCTCCGCTTCCCCAATAGATTTGGTGCCGTTACTAACGAATTCAGAGAGGAGGCGCCCAAGGCATGGGAATGACAATAGCGCCTCATACAAATACCAGCTTACCCTCATGGCCAGTGATACAATCATATTATAAGCTGTCAGCACCCCGTACAAAAGAATCATACTTTTGATCCCTTTTCCACAGTTGATAAATAATATCGCAGTAAATATATAGGATACATAAGGATTCAGCCAATGCCACAGCATAAGTAAATACAACAACATTATGACCACCAACTACTTGACTAATGTGCAGAATCAATCTAACAAAGTTATCTTTTTTAACACTCTTCTGTCAAATCTGTTGTTATCTCAAACCCCTGGCCCCACGTTGGGCGCCAAAGTTGTTGTGGTTCGAGCCGAGTTACCGGCGGGAAGGAAACAAAGGAACCGCGCGGTCGCTCCCTCCCCCCCTACCGAGAGTGAGGGGAAGAGCCCGAAAGGGGCTCAGGCAAAGGCCTCCAGGGGTTGAGATAAAAACAGTTTAATGGTGAACATAAAATGGTAACAATAACAGTGAAATAACAGTAACGTTTAACCAGATATAACGCGAGTAACGTGTAACGCGGAGCTCACCGCCCGATCGGACCGGAAACCGGGAAAGAGCACCAGCCCCCACCCCGACCGCTCCATATATATATACCCCGAGCATGACATCACGATGGTATCGAATATCCTAGCGACCCCCTATGCCCAGATAGCTCCTTTCCAGAGAATTAGCCCTATCCTAGCTGAACCCAGTACAGTAGGTTTGTAATATTTGCTGGTCTTCTCAGTTTTAGTAGAGAATGACTGAGAGACTTAAAAGGAAATGTGAGAAGGCTTTCAAGTTGTTCTTTTCTGTAAATGAACCTCCAGAAGCAACACTTCCTCCTAATTCTGAGTCATCACTTGACTTCAGAATTGTTTATCCCAATTATTAAAAATTGTAGTTGTTTTTGAAGATCTACTTAAGCAAGATTACCTATTCCTGTTACCCACTTAAACTCCTTTTCCTCTTCTGCCATGCTCCCGCTGTCAACATTTTCTGACAAAGATTTGGTGGGAGAGTATATTATGATTTTTTTTTCCTTATTCATTGAGTTATTATTAATAAAACTGTATTATAAGACACTGGCTTTACAGGATGTATGTGGGCTTTACAGGATGTAATTTAAATCTTGTGAAACTTTACTGTCAGCACTTCAAATCACTGGGCTTTCTTCATGGTGTACTCTGTTTTCCATTTGGTTCCTCAAGCATGCTAAGAAACCTGATCTTGTTTCTTATGTGCAGATTTTGAAATGAAGGTTTATACCTGTGTGGCAAAGCAAAGAATATGACAGGAATGCTGTAATATTGGTACATCATAAATCTCAAAATTTGCATTTGAAGCCTCAGATCTCACTCCTGATGAGCTAACGATTCTAGTGATCAGACAGAGAATTAATGCATCATGACAATCCCATTTGCTTTTCAGTCAATTTTTAAAATGATGATTTCTGTTGCTGCTTTCCAGCTTAACAAATGGCGGCACAGTGTGTGACAAAGGTGGAGCTGACGATTGCCTGCACCAATCTCTTGGATAAAGATGTTGGTTCCAAGTCAGACCCACTGTGTGTGCTTCTCCAGAACACGAGTGGTCAGCAGTGGTATGAGGTACAGCAGAATGCTTCTGATGAATCTGTTAAAAACAGAGTCAAGCTTGTTGGGCCTTTTAAAACACTGGAATATATGATGTCATTAAAATATTTTAATTATGTACCAGTGTCTCTGAATACTTTGCATTAGATTATGTCTGTCACAGTTGTACAGGCAGCACACTAATAATAATTTTCTAATAAGTACTTATTTCTGTGTGATGTTTAAGCAGTATTTCCCCAGCCATGGATGAGCAACAGAAGAAGCCTTTTAAATGCTTACATGTGCTTTTATAAATACAGTACTCTAAAACTAGGGTCTCATCCTGGATTTTATAATGTATCATTTTTATGTTGGTCTTCCCTGTGCAGGAATAGATGCCCCTTACAGGGAGCAATGGAAAACTGGTCCTCAAATATCTCTGACTTACAGCAGTGGGTTTTGTAATGTAATGTGGTTTTTTTATATTTGATAAAAGGTTTCTAGGAAGATAGGGCTTTATATTTTATAATAAGAAGAAATTTTGAAAGTCTTGAATAATATGTTATTTGATTGGAGTACTTGGTTGGTGAAATACTGGATAAAGTGATATCTTTCTAACTGCAGGTTGATCGCACAGAAAGAGTTAAGAATTCCTTGAACCCAAAGTTTGCCAAGAAATTTCTAATTGATTACTATTTTGAGCTTGTTCAGAAACTTAAATTTGGAATATATGACATCGATAACAAGACCTTTGACCTGAGTGATGATGACTTCTTAGGAGAATTTGAATGTACACTGGGACAAGTAAGTATGCAGATGATTTCCCTTAGAATTAAGAAAATACAAGTTACTGCACATCATTAACCACTTCAATTTAAATATATCACTATGGTTTTCTGTAGTTGGGGTACTCTTAAGTTGGCTAGGATTCCTTTATTTGTTTTTTCAAGCCTCGGTTCAATGAATAAACATTTTATTTGCAAAGGGTCTCGAGATGATGCCCTGAAATATACTTTAGGATGGTGACTGTTCAGATTGCTGTCTGAAAGTAAGTGGACTGTCAATGAGGTGTATTTATTTAGTCCAATACTCAAATTCTTGTTTTTATGCTTTATGAAAAGAGAATTGGTGTATAGCAATGTAAAAGTGTACACAAGGGTCACGTTAACCTCGTAATTTGATTTTCACTCAAGACAAGCCGTGATCGTGGTTCTGCCTACTGTTGATTTTGCTCCTGTTTCCCTGTCAAATTCTATTGGTACTGTCCCAGTCAGGCAGCTTCTTTGTAACTTGTTCTTCCTAATAGATCATATGAAGGCACTTCTCAGGGGAATCTTCGGGGATTTTTTTCCCTCCCATGTCTAAAGTATTTTTAAGTGCATTATGAAGTGCATTGTCAGTGAAAGTTTGCAACTGTTTAAAATCAACCACTCATTCCTAAAGTAAAAAAGGACCTATGGAATGAATAGACACTTCTGAGAAAGCATTGACTGAAAAGGATGAAATAAAATTGGCTAGAAGCACTGCAGGGGGAGGCTGATGTTTGTTTCTCTTGACAAACTGTGTTTATAAATCAGTTTGCCGAAGCTGTTCATGAAATGTAGGTTGCATGAGTTTGAATGGTATGTATGAAAAACTTCAGAACAATTTGAGACTAACTTGTGGTATTATCTTTATCCATGTATGTTTATCATATTACTAAAAGACATTTCATTTCATATTGCTCCTCAAACTTTGCATGTGTTCATCTGTGTATGTATTTTTAAATTGTGTGTGTCAAGTATTACCCGTTTATTTATAGGAGACCATGGGAAGTAAATATAATACTGTCATCTTCATGATAAAGGAAAAAATCCTAAAGTGAAAATACCTCACCATATTGTTTCATTCCTTTGAAAATCTACTAAATAGTAGTAGGTTAATGCTTGATACTCAAATTTTGTCTTGGCAGATAGTTTCTAGCAGGACTCTAACAAAACCATTAGTACTTAAAAATGGCAGACCTGCTGGGAAAGGAAGCATCACGGTAAGACAATTCAGACAATAAATATCTTCAGTGTTTCTTTTTAGATGTTCTTTTGGGATTTTTTTTAGTTCGTGGCTTGAACACACCATGTCTAGTCTACAGTGCTGTGAGAAGTGTCTTAAAGCTCTTTTTTTCCTCCACTAATACTTCTTTGTCACCCAAAAGGAGAGCAACCCACCCTTCTGCATCTATAAGTCTCGTTGCATCCCTCAAAATAATTAGAACGTCTGTTATGCTACTCTTTGTGCAGTATCTGTAATTGTCAGTGTCATTCTCTAGTGAATCTCAATGTCAAATCATATTGTTCCCTCACTTCCCACTACTTTTTAGTGCTTCATTTGTGAGCAAACATTTTTATCTTTTTTAATCGACTTGTCGTAGGATCATTGCGAATATGAGAAAACTATGTAGTTCCTGAATACAAAACAAGGATTTTATTTTGTTTGCCTATTAGATTACAGCAGAAGAAGTGAAGGATAACAGGGTGGTTGTATTGGAAGTTGAAGCAAGGAAACTGGACAATAAGGTACTTAAGTGATTGCCGATTCTTTGATGAAGTCATAAAATCAGAATCTTGTTAAAGCACGAAACATTAAAATGATCATTCTTATTTTTTGCTGAAATAATTAAATACCTTAAGAATTTTTTTTTCCATACACTAAAAAAGAAGTTGAAGAACGATAGCGTCCGAGTAAATGGATGAACTCCTTAGTAAACTAGCTTCATCATAGTCCTTATTCTATGAAGTTATCTTTTACCCAAACTGTCAGGTATTTAGATGTGGATACTACAGAACTTTTATGCCTAACTTGGCAGACAATACCCTGTTTTCTTTTTCTCTTTTGGAGGTGATAATATAATCAGACTCACATTTCTTTATTTAAAGCTTTTGTTCCTTTAATATTTAGTTTGCTTTTTGTTAATCTAAGTGGTTTTTAACTAGCGTGTAATGGCATTCATGCCACAGGCTGTTCTGGGATAATGGCATGTTCTTTAAATACAGGATTTCTTTGGAAAGTCAGATCCTTATCTGGAATTCCACAAGCAGACTGGAGATGGAAACTGGGTGATGGTTCACAGAACAGAGGTAGGATATTTTCAGTCAACAGCCTACGAATTCAGGTTATTTGCTGTATCACAGCACTAGTGGTACAGTGCCTTACAAAAAAAGAAGAGAATGGTCCACTGGTTCACATGCAGAGCAGTTAGAAATTGCCTCAGCTCTTCCACTGATGTTCTGGTAGCCCAGGAAGCCTATGATAATACGCTATCCTATTTTAAAGGAAAATCCTTTTTTTTAAAAAAACAAAACAAAACACTCTGCAATCTAGAAGAAAAAAAGTTTTGAGATGGTGCTGCATAGTCATAGAGGGATATTAGTCTCAGTGCTACTGTGAGGGTAGAGCTTGGGTGTTCCCATGACTGTGCTGTTCTTATATCGGTGTCAACCAGGTGTACCATGTACTGATGAAAGTAATTATACCAAATACTTGCATAGCAAGGGCAAGCCAAGGATAATGCTGTGTGAGGGGAAAACCTGCTTGAGCAGCAGCAGCAGCAGCATTCCACCCAGGAGGAGGTGCAGAGGTCCCGTGATAGCAGCTGACAGAGTAAGAGTGGATTCAAAATGGTCTTGCGGCAGTGGAAGCTCAGGCGTGACTGAGGTGTACCACGTATTTGGAGTGGTCACAGTATTAACTCTGAAGCCCTGATGTCAAGGAAGTATAAATCCTTTTTGCGTCACATTTGTAAAAATAGTTTCTCTCCTGAGCTGGTGGTTCTGCATAAAATGTGTCTCTTTCATGAGAATTTCAGTCATCTTCAATTCCATTAATGAATCCAGAATTTGCTGTTCCAGCCTAGAACTGGCTGGAGTTTTAGTTCTTTCTTACAGATTTAAAAAACCTCTTTTTATGTTGCTAACTATTATTTATTGTTTTAATTTTCAAAGAGAGATTTCTTTTGCTGTACCCCTTCAGTGCTGGAAGTATTAGTATTATCAGGTATTATTAATTAAGTATTGCTTGTTATGTGTAGGTTCTTGTGCTTTTATAAGGTTGTTATTTGGTGTATTCGCAGTATTACAGATACTTTCCAGCTGACAAATCCTGAAGGTCCTTCATTATTATTCTTGAATATCTCAACTTAAGAGATCTTTTATCATCATGTACTGTTTCTGCTTAACAGTACCATGAATTTCTTGAAGGAATATTTCCATAAGTGGCATTTCAGAATAAATATAAACTGAAGTGAATTGTAATCTCCAGAGCGTTGATGTTTTCAGAAATTCCAGTGTAATATTTTTTCCACCTTTTTTTTAGGTCACATTTTTATGTATGTTTGTATATATATATATACATGTGTGTGCTTATTAAACAGAAAAAACGCTAATGTTTATGTAAGAAGATTTCTTTTTTTTGCAGCGCAGTAGCTGAATAATATAGTAGATCACAGTACAGCCTAGGAAAATATGAGATTGAAAAATACTATTGTTTTCTGGACAATGGTACTGCATATTAAGGAAGTTTAGTTTGTTTATGTCCTATATGTTAGGGTTTGGACTGCAGGAATTGATTGACAGCCATATTAGTCAGCTGGTTTTGCTTACAAAAATCATGGCACGAAGGTATGAGCCACTGCAATGACGACTTGCCACCCTTGTGAACAATACTATATATATTTTTTTTTTTTTTTAACAGGTTATTAAAAACAACCTGAATCCTGTTTGGAGGCCCTTTAAAATCTCTCTCAATTCTCTGTGTTACAGTGACATGGATAAGTCAATCAAGGTAATGTATATGAAATGTGTGCATGAATTAATGCATCAAAAAAATTATACTGTGTAATAAATGGAAGATATGTTATTCAAGTTATTGCCTCTTTTTGTTTCAATCTGAATTGAAAGTTTTAGGTTTCTTATTTGAAAGTCGCAGAGATATAACTGCACTCTTTAGGAAAAAAATAAAGATCACATTTGTGAAGTGTTACTGGTAAAAGTTGGTCTTTGAAAGTCTGGGAAACCAGTTGAACGGAAGTAGCTTTGAAACGTCCAATTCATGTACAGTTCTAGTGTTGCATCAGCCAGTATTGGTGGTGGTAAGATATTGTGTAGCAAAAGATGTGTGGTACAGGCTAGAGTATGTGTCCTGGTTTTAACTAAAAACCCCAGTTCTGTTTAGTGATTTTTACTTTCCAGTTTAGTCTCTTCTCAAAGGCTGCACATTCTGAAGTTAGCAGTGTGTTTTTGCAGACAGCGTGTGCTACTGGCAGTGATATAACACCTGATGTTTACAGTCACTGCCTGGGTCTGGGATGCAGAAAGGCTCTGGCTTGTGGTTATTCCTGTAGTGACCAAGGCCACTGCTGGCTCTTGTGTGCCACGCTCGGGGTGCCGGATAGTAAGAGGGGTCTCAAGGAAGTAAAAAGTTGTACCTCTGAGGGGTAATAGACAGGACAGGTGACCAACAAGAGAATTCCATAACATATATGTCATATTTAGTGATCACGAGAGTTTCTGGCTCTTTCACCTGGTTCTGCAATGGCCGGTGTCCAGGGACGACTCTGATCTCCTGCTTTTGATCATATCCTGAGTTCCCGAATCCAGCTCCCTTTATCTGCCACTGAGCCTGTGTCTTCTCCAGTGCCACCTGCTCTGCAGCATCAGTGGGGAGTGCTGGGGAGGGCGGGGATTGCCATTGGGCTTATATATAGTTGTATATAGTTGTTTATTTTTATCATTTCACTATTATTTCCATTATTGTTTCATTAAAGCTGTTCTATTTTTTTCTTTCCTAACCCAAAAGTCTCAGCCTCGTTCCCTTTTCCTTCCCGTTTGTGGGGGGAAGAGGGGGTTAGAGAGCGTCTGTCTGTGTTTAGTGGCCGGCCCAGCCCTAACCCGTGACAGTGTGCTTCGTTGTATATTAGGGCTCTTCTAATACTTTACTACTGGTGCCACAGGTAACACAAATGAAGTGCTTATTATACTACCTGATACAGTTAATTGCATTTAATATACCAGCTGGGATAGCAGATGTAGACCAGATGTAACAACTTTTTCTCTTCAGATGAAACTGAACTGAAAGGCAGCTAAACCTGTGAAAAGATATTCCTACCAGGACTGGTCTTTTTACTCATAGTCTCTTCAAATCGTATATTAAATAAATTATAAATTAGTGTCCAGTGACAGGACAAGGAGAAATGGATTTAAATTGAAGGAGAATAGGTTTAGATTGGATCTTAGGAAGAAATTGTTCAGTCCAGGGTTGGCAAGACACTGGAGGTTGTGGCTGCCCCCTCTCTGGAGATGTTCAAGGCCAGGTTGGATGAGGCCTTGAGCAACCTGGTCTAGCTAAGGGTATCCAAGCGTATGGCAAGGAGGTTGGATTAGGTGATCTCTAAGGTCCCTTCCAACCTAAGACGTTCTGTGATTCTGTGTTTAACTTCTGAATGTTTTTCTTCAGGAATTTACTTTACAGATGGAATTGAAACTAAACAACCTATCAAAATGCCATTTATAAGCTATTATGAACGTGGTAGGAACCTGATATTTTTAGCATTTGGAAAAATATTTAAAAATCCCCAAATCAAACAAACTTAACAAACAACTATGCTTGCCGTTCTTCCCCTGGGAAGGAAAAATGATAGCATGATGTGTTTATGACAGGTATTAGTCATATAACTTGAGGCAATCTTGGAAAATTCTTAACAGCCACAGGGATCTGGGTGTTACAAGCACCTGTATAGATGTAAATAATTATAGAGCAGACTAATGAACAACTTTAGAAGCCCACACCCTGCTTCCCTTACTGCTTCTGTGGTTTTTTTCTTCTCATTCTTTCCTGCTTCCCTTTTCTCCAAAATAGCTGACAGCTTTTACATCTCCATATACTGTAAATATATTTCTCTGTTTCAGTAAACAGCCATATTAAAACTATAGACCATTAATTAAAATATATCAGGATGAAGTTATTCTCTGTCATCATTTTAATAAAGTCTGTTCTTTAGAATCTTACTTCAGAAGCGTAGATTTATTTCTGGAGGAAATAGATTTTTCTTGGAGTTGTTATGGACTTGGAGACAGACAATAGGATTATGTCTTAACTTAGAAATCCAAGAGCTGTCACTTCAAACATTAAAATGGAGACAGAATTGTATTATAATGTTACTGAAGGATTAAACAGTACCCTTAACATTTTTATATGTGCACAGTTGCATACGTAATGGACTATTTGTTGTAGTAAGTAAAACCACCAACTTTTCCATAACGAGTGGCTTTTCACCCATCGTATAGCTTTGTTTGTGTATCCCCAGCAGGGCACAAACCAAGCTGATCCTTTACTTTTTGGATTTATTGCTGGATTCCATGTGAGCGTGTTTGCAGTCAGTGAAGTTGTTTTATGTTGAAAATGTGAGACTTTGATCTTGAGCAAGCATGCCTAGTTCTGCCAGGGAAAATTTATCTGCAAGTTTACGACGTGGTTGCCTAGTGCTGTTGCATGTCCAGAAGAGCACAAATGGAACAAAGGAAATAATCCTGTCTTGCCTCAAGTAAGTATTGAAAATTGGCTAAGATGGGTCAAATATATCAAGCAAGACAAACTTTGATACCTTTAAAAGGAAAAATAAACTGTAGTAACTCTGAATGGGTATCGTAACTGTTGGCTCAGGAACTGTCTTCAGTTTTAAATTTCAGGTGCTGAAGTACTTGCCTGAGTATTTGATTGGCTTAATTTATGGCATTCAAAAGAATTATGTAGCATCTGCCACGGACATTGGTCTCTTGGCTTTGTGTCTGCTTGCATGAGATTTAAGTTGCTATTCAGTGCATGTGTGTGCATTTATTTCTTTATTCGTGCATTCATATTGTTTTAGGAGTGGTGCAGACCGCAACAGAGGCATGTTCTGCATGCTGTAGAACTTGCGATCTTTGTATCATATTTTGTACTTTGAGATCCTTGTTTGTTTTCAGAAAGTTAATTTCTTTGAAAAGTTCAAGTGTGGGTTAAAGTTGTTTGTTCTACTTAATTATTCCTAAATGAAATGGCCGGGTAATCCACTACGTTGTTTCTTGAACATAATGTATGATTTTTATTTTTTTTTTGTCTGGAAAGATGACCATGAACATAGATGTTCAGTTTAAGCCATATATTTTCAGAAAACTTTTTTGTCGAGTTTGTATTTTGACTCCAAATGATGCAGTTTTATTTTCTTATTGTTATTATGTATAATCATTATGACTATTAATTTTTTTTTCTATGATTTTATTAATTTAGCAAGCTTGTTTGTGTTGCTAAACTAAAATAAAATATCAGAAGTAGATAGAATTAGGATATGCTATCACAGATGAATACCAAGTGTTTTATCTAAAAAAGTAGCTGGTAATACTCTTTAAGTTGAGCTTTTAGAAAACAAAAATTGAGGACACTATAAGGTTAAAGTAACAGTGGTAAAATTATGCTCAGACCAATAGGTTCTGGAAGAGAACAAAAGTCTGTTTTTAACTTGTTCTGCTGCCTTTGGTGGTGTTAAAAGATGATTGCAGCATTAAGCATCGAATACAGGAAAAGAAGGATTTTTAGTTGACATTCAGATGCATGAAGTATGGATCTGATGGGTGTTCAAATTTGCTAATCTTAAAAAAAAAATAGAATTCAAGACTTGTTTCTAGATATATGGTGCAAACCTTCATCTACTTATAAATTCTGAATTACCGTGAAGATTAATAAACTAATGTATAAGTATTACTAAAACTCCTGTGATCACTGAATAATTAATTTACAGGAATTTTAGCTGAATGCTCAGAGATAGTTTTTCAGAGGTACTAAGGGAATTTAACTATCTCTTTATCCATGATGACACTAAAAACCCCCCCCGAAACTTCTCAGTGAGGGTGACGGAACACTGGAACAGGCCAGGGAGGTTGTGGAGTCTCCTTCTCTGGAAACATTCAAGACCTGCCTGGACACGTTCCTATGTAGCATTATCGAGGCGTTCCTGCTCTGGCAGGGGGATTGGACTTGATGATCTTTCGAGGTCCCTTCCAATCCCTAACATTCTGTGATTCTGTGATTCTGTAACCTATGTTGTGTTCCTACTCTTCCTGACACCCTTTCACTGCCAAAGCATAGGTCCATACAATTGATGCAACTCACTCATATGAGACCTGAAACTGCTTAGTATTCGTGTCTCTCCTTCACATCAGTGGAAGATCTGATCTGAAACTGGGTATGTGGGCTTTTACCCAATCTTAATCAATAGTTTTTAGATGCAGCACTAAGACTGCAACGTGAGGAAAAACTCCATGATATATAAGAGGTTTAGGGATGTTTTGGATGTTCAGATGTGCCTGAACTAGAAATGCTGCTACAGTGTTTGTTGCTTTTGTGGGGCCGTTGCTGTTGCTGACGCTGAGTAATGCTTCATTTTAGGTTGAGTGCTATGACTATGATAGTGATGGGTCTCATGATCTCATCGGAAGTTTTCAGACTACGATGTCAAAACTGAAGGAAGCGTCTCGGTCCTCACCTGTAAGTCTTACATAGTCTGTGTGGTTTCAATAAGCTCTTTTACTCGTTTTAGAGCAAAACTTACGTCACTTGACTTGGAGTTGTGTTAGGTTACACGTTAACAGTGTTACTGGAGTTGAGGGTGACTCAACATTTACATAATGCACCCATTTTTGCAGGATTAATGTATCAGTTACAGTTTCTAATATTACGTATCTAAATACCCAACTGTCAGCACAAGTGAATTTCACTAGTCATAAAAGTACAGAAAATAAAACAGTGTCAAAAGATAGAACGCAGTACAAATTTCACTGCAGTTCAAAGGCCAAAGCTTCTAGTATTTTTTCACATTTTACTCCCTTATTTCAAGTATACCACTTATTCACTAAACTGGACGTAACAGCTGATATGAAAAAATCCAACACTTTTGTCACTGCATAAAAGTGTAAATGAATGTGTTATGTTAGGTGACTCTTCCTTAAAGTGAAATTACCCTTCCTGTTCTTACTAACTGTGACAATTTACAAACATTGTAATAGGCAAGGTTTACATTTGCAAGTAGAGTAGTGACCTTAACATAAAAGTCTTTGTTTTATGGACATGTTTTTTACCAAAATACTTACCATCATTTTTTTTAGTTCTTTAAAACCTGGAGAACATCCATTAATAATAACAGAATGTATGAGTGCCTGCTTGTACTTTTCTAACATTTTGAATGTTGCATTTGTACTAAAATCTTCAGAGCTGTTGAATCATAGAATTGTCAGGGTTGGAAGGGACCTTAAAGATTATTAGTTCCAACCCCTTCGCCATGGACAGCGACATCCTCTACTAGATCAGGTTGCCCAGAGCCCCATCCAGCCTTAAAAACTTCCAGGGATGGGGCTTCCACCACTTCTCTGGGCAACCTGTGCCAGTGTCTCACCACGCTCATGGTCAAGAACTTCTTCCTAACGTCCAATCTGAACTGATCCATCTCTAGCTTCAATCCATTCCCTCTAGTCCTGTCACTACCCGACATCCTAAAAAGCCCCTCACCAGCTTTCTTGTAGGCCCCCTTGAGATACTGGAAGGCCACAATAAGGTCTCCTCAGAGCCTTCTCTTCTGCTGACTGAACAGCCCCAACTCTCTCAGTCTGTCTTCACAGGAGAGGTGCTCCAACCTCTAATCATCCTCATGGTCCTTCTCTGGACACGCTCCAGCACGTCCATATCTTTCTTGTGCTGCTTTGTACCCTGCAATGCTTTTCCTTTAGATATCTCTTTCTGAATTAATTTTGGATTATGCCTGGTTGAGCTTAATGCCTCTTAAGGTTTTGCACTATTTGTAAGAAATTTTGGACTTCTATCCTACACATGTAATTCATATGCTGCTCCATTGAAACTCTCAGGTTTTGGGGGGGCTTTTTTCTAGATTTTTATGGGCCAGATGGTATCAATTTAGCTTTCAGTGCTGACAGTGATCCTTTTTATTATGTTAATTAGTGTGCAAAAAATAAATTGGGGAGCAGGAGGATTTAATAAAATTCTTTCTGCTTTTTTTAAATGAAGATTTTTATGAATCTTTTAACAAGATGTTTTTCTTCATTTTTTCTTTTTAAAAAAGTTGCACTTTCGCTAGAGAGCGGTATCTTAAACAAACCTGGCAAGCTTCTATGTTCATGTTTTCAAGCACATCTTTTTTGTAAGAACTGTGATAGTGAGTTCCTGTGCAGTTTGAAGAATGTCGTGTAAAGACTCCTTGGGAATCTAATACCTATTTTCAGTGTGCGTCTAGTAGCATAGTAGATGTGGTCTTTTGAATTTAAAGGAAAGGCATTTCAAGTTGTTACCTGCCTGTGCTGGTTTTGGAAATGCTTTAAGAAGGTTTTCATGAGAACTGTGGCTATACCTACTCTAAATAACTTACTGCTGTGTCAGTAAGATGAAGTGAAGGTAAGATATAACAAAAAATAATGTACTCCAGATTTCTTCTACCTTTAAAAGGAACTAGCCTCTCATCCTACGTGATCTGATTTTGATAATGTCTGTGAAATGCTTCTGGTGCACATTAGAATTTCACTTTATATACTCCATGTGTGATCTTTAGTTACTTCTGCAATTCTGCCATCAGCTGTACCTCTGGGAGATTTGGCACAACTTCTTTCAAGTTTACTTGGGGTGAGCTGTGTGACTGTATCCTCAGTTGCTGAAAAAGCCGATATTTATGATAGAGGTGAATGGGTTGTTTCTCATTCTCTGCAGAATTGCTGGGTTTATTTTTTTTTTCCTCTTCCCTTAAGGTCTGTCTTCCTCCCAAGCATGCTGTTAGTGAGCTCTGGTTGGAGGATTCTAAAATGTAGTTGAAAGATTATAAAAGCTATGTATCTTAGGGCTGTTATTACCAAGTACCTCATCAATTGACATAGGATTTCCATCAAACAGAAGTCATGCTGGCGGTGAAACGTGCAAAAGAAAAAAAAAAAGGTAAACGAGGCATGTAGACTTCTCAGGTGCTGACCTTGTTAATGCATGTTTTCACTTGAGATTAATTGCAAGGTGACTTTTTAGAACTGAATTAACTTAAACCAAAGCAGTGGAACCTGATTCTGGCACTGAGCCAGAAGGCAGGTCTGGAATACCTCCTCAAGGCTATTTATGCACCAGACACACTAGTGTCACCATGACTGTACAATGGCAGGAGCTGCTTAGCCTGACGTCTGTTGATTGCACTTGGAGATTAAGGTATTGTTTTAGCTGATGGAGCCCAAACCACTGATTTTGGAATGTCTAATCAAACACCTCTTGCTTCGTACGTTACTGCCACAGCTACTGGAAACAGTGATGCTTTCATTGAATCATCCTGTCTTTACCGAAAAGGAAGTTGTTAGCAAAATTCTTAGAAGGAAAATGATGCAGAATATCTTTGTCTGGTTGAAACACAGGTGTCTAAACAAACATATTTGTAAGCTTTTGGGTAAGAGAGGATTTCTGTCTTGAAAATGGTTTATTTGAAGATGGCAGGCTGAGTTTACTTGTGCTTGATAGTGAAATAAATTGCAAATTTAATATAAGCCCAAGGTATCAGTCCTAGAATAAAGATTTGTTTTTACTTATTCATTTGTTGCATAAATGCTAGTTATAGTACTTTTTTGGATTTGTTTGCATTCATGCAGGTTGAATTTGAGTGCATCAATGAGAAGAAGAGACAGAAGAAAAAAACCTATAAAAACTCTGGCATTGTGAGTTTTAAGCACTGTGAGGTCAGTAACATTCTACTGTGACACTGTTCATATATAATAACTCCCATCTACTATACCTTCACCCTCAAACTGTAAGAAACTTTAAAACCACTGAAAGGTACAGACAAGGAAAATATTTAAGGGCTCTGGTTCATATAAAAAGTGGCAGATTGACGGCTGAATTCTGTGTCTGTCCTCCCCTGTCCCCTCACTTTCTCTGGAAGATGCCATGTATATGGCAGAGGTTGTTTAACAATTTTTAAGGCATTCTTCAACCACTGCACTTATGAATTCTGTATTTTATGGTGAATTAAAATTTGGTAAGTCTGTCGTACTAGGCTATTTTATTTCTAAAACAGTAGTGCTTTTGGAACTGCTTTGTTGTCTGCCTGTAATTTTGTAAAAGGCCTGATTCTGATGAACTGTGTGGGTGATGACACATGCTGTGAATATCCTCTCTGCAGAGCGTGGGTGGGATGTTTCTAGAGGTAAAAGTAGTGGTTTGCATGGAACAGATCTGAAATGTCAAAAGTTGCTACAATAATACATATTGGTTTTGTCCCATTAAAAAAAAAAAGTTAATTTCTGTCTTTAACTTCTATTTCTAGATCATAATAGAATGTACATTCCTTGATTACATCATGGGTGGGTGTCAGCTGAATTTCACAGTAAGTTAATTCATTTATATAGAGTAGCTTTTGAGTTTTGGGACAAACTGAAATATATAATTAATTGCTTGTGCTCTTCTTTTAAATTTTTTTGTCTGTAGCATGAAGGAGGGAAGCCATTTTGCCAGAGTCTGTCTGTCTAGTCTGTTTAGAAAAAATTTTTTTACTCATGGCACAAATTTCTGAACCTGTAGTTATGTTCATTAGCAACCATCTGTGCTGCATGGATAGAGAACAAAGAAAAATGTATAGTTCTCTGATTTGCTTCAAGCTTCCTTTTTTTAAGGGCTCTTTTTTATGTTTTTCTTTTTTTCCCCTCTCCTCTGACCACTTTTGCCCTTGATGGTGGTTTTCAAGGCCCTTTGCTTGATGCAAGCAACATACAGAAGCCATCATATTTCAGTTATGTAATTCACGAACCAAATGCAGTACAAATCGCAGCAAGACTTCATCCTGGTAATATGCCTCATCACCAAAGTAAAGAAGACTCGCTGAGGTCAGACTAGGCTTTTGTAGTGCCTGGCTAGCCACACTTCTGAGACGAAGGATGCGTATGGCAAGATACAAGATGAAGTTAATTTAACAGCTGCTGGAGAGCGGCTGTGAATGGTAACTGAAAGTTAGCACGGTGCAAACCTGACAGATAAAAGTAATCTCAGCAGAGGTACAGAGCTGCTGCAGGTTTTATAGTGGCATTGTTTTAAGAGTGTTAATATGCTTAGAAACCTGCATGGAAGGATTGTGCCTGTTAGATTTGTAGGTGTCCTGGTAACTATTGTTTTCAACTCTGTCATGATTTTCACTTCACCTTTGCTAGAGCTAAGAAACAGAATGTTAACCCTAACAGAAGTTTCATGTAAATATTGCATTTGACAGGTGGGGATAGATTTTACAGGCTCCAATGGAGACCCTCGCTCTCCAGACTCTTTGCATTACCTCAGCCCTAATGGAGTTAATGAGTACCTAACAGCCATTTGGTCTGTAGGAATGGTCATTCAGGACTATGACACGTAAGTTTTAGATATTTATTTGAATCATTTTTTTAGATATGTGTAGGTTTTTGTGGTAGTTTATTAAACCAGTGTTGAGGATGCCAGCAGATACATCAGAATGAAACTTCTGAGCTGACATATAGAGCTAAAAATGACTTTGTAATCACTGTGCAATTGCATAATCATAAGCAGAAGCTTGTGTTTACAGCAGACAAGCAAACTCTTCATCTGAAATGTAAAGAGCAGCATTAATTTAAATAAATGGTTACATTCTTCCCCATTTAGTGTTAAAGACTGCTTTTTGGTCCTAGAAACGATTAGCAGGGGGAACTTCCACTTAATTTTGCGTTTTAATGCTTAATAAACAGCATTTTTAATGGTCAAAAGCAGCACTGATTAGCTAAACTTACCGAATCATGACGGCTTTTAAAGGAAGGCACTCACTTCATTTTCTTTAAAATTACTTTTTAGAGATAAGATGTTTCCAGCCTTTGGATTTGGTGCACAAATTCCTCCTTCCTTCCAGGTAATGGGATATGTAAATGCACTACATAAGACAACTAAAAGCATTTAATTCAGGAGGAGGTTGTATATACAGTCCTGACTATGTCTTTTGTATATTTGACAGGTTTCACATGAGTTCCCCATAAATTTTAACCCATCAAACCCATTCTGTAACGGTAAGTGAGAAAGTAACATCAGACCTAGAGAGTAAAATATGTGAGGTCAAGGTAGAAAAACACTTGAAAAGTGAACTATGAAGCACGTTGTTGTAATTAAATAATCATAGAATGTGTTGGTCTGGAAGGGACCTCCAAAGGTCATCTATTCCCACGCCCTTGCAGTGAGCAGGGACATCTTGAACTACATCAGGTTATGCAGAGCCCCATCAAGCCTGACCTTGAATGAGTTTAGCTGTGTAGCAAGAAACAATTTTATAACTGTGGTTTTTTAGCTACTGGAAATACCATTTGGTCTGCCTCTATAATTACTTGTGAAAGATGTGTATTAAATCGCTAGGGCATGTTGCAGGTAAGCTCAGAATAGTTCTCTCATGTTGTCAAGTCATTTCATTCTACTTCGCTGCTAGTGTGGAGTTGTGTAGTAAAGATCTTACCAATGTCTGCAAGTATCTAAAGGATGGGTGCAAGGTGAATGGAGAGGGACTTCTCAGTAGTGCCCAATGACAGGACAAGAAGCAGTGGGCAAAAGCTGTAACACACCAAGTTTCATCTAAATATGAGAAAGAGCTTCTCTGTTGTGAGGGTGACAGAGCACTGGCACAGGCTGCCCAGGGAGGTTGTGGAGTCTCCTCTGGAGACTTTCAAAGCCCACCTGGTTGCGTTCCTGTGTGATGTGCTCTAGGCAATCCTGCTTTAGTGGGGGGTGTTGGACTAGTTGATCTCTAGACAACCTTTCCGTCTCCAGTGATTCTGTGAGTGTGTTGCTGCTCCTCTTCAATGTGGCCTTTCTGATCACACAACTAGCTACCACAAGCTGCAAGATGAAGAGAACTGTTGTAGTTCAGTTTTGTGCACTCAGGCGTGGCCTTGCTGTTTGCAAGCATTTGGCCCTTCTATTCACGTAGCACGTTGAGCACGTGCATTAAGCATTGGTCAAGCTCAAGGCCTCCATTGCTCGTGAATCGTTTATTTTATTTCATCATGGTTGGTTTTAAATCTTCTCATCATCACTTTAAATAACTGATACATACAGTATGTTAGGAAGATAGAGTGCTTCAAAATATCCTAAATCTAATATGAAGAAATTAATGTGATGTTTGTGTTCTCTAGGGATCCAAGGCATTGTTGATGCGTATCGGGCTTGTCTTCCTCAAGTGAAGTTATATGGGCCAACAAATTTTTCTCCAATTATAAATCATGTGGCAAGATTTGCTGCTGCAGCTACACAACAGCAAACAGCATCCGTAAGTTCTATATGATAGTGTGTATTTTTCTTCCTTTTTCCTTTCCTTTCTAGTTTATAAATACTACTTTGAGTTTGTAAGTGTACTTGTTTAGACAGCTGGCCGTTGTGGATTGTTTTGTACCCTTAAAATGAGATACAAAATAACTGATTTCTACAGATTGTACACAACAATTCTCTACTAAATTAACTAAATAAAATCTTCAGAGTTGTAATATCAACTTAAAGAATACATGGCATCTTTATAGAATCTTCTATTCAAAGCTCTTGCAGTGTTAAAGTGTAGTTTAAGCCATTTCATATAGGAGAGTGAGTTACCTCAAGTGATAAAAATTAACTAGACCTTGTTTCGCATAAGAAAGCTCAGAGATAAATGAGTAATGTAACAAAGAAATGGAGGATATAACTCCTGATAATTAGATACCAACATAGGTAATCAACGGTCTGTACTATGAAGCTTTAGGCACTGCGTGTTCTGTGCCCTCCTCCCTATTAAAATTGTGTGCACGAGTTGCTGACCATAAGAAGAAAGAGGAACCCTGAAGAGCAGGAGTATTGAATCATTTAGATAACAATCCATGCAAGTTCAACAAATGTGAAACCATATATTTCATAAGTTACTGATGATAGCAAATACTGGTGTCTTAGATGTCATGTAAAATCAGAGAATAAAATTAGCTATTTGGAAAAGAGCTATTGATTTTTCATATGCCAAGAAATTTATAAAGTTTTGCTTTTGTAGTCTTTCAGTAGTAACTGTCATCTCTTCTGTATTAGGAAAATAGCAAAACCTCTTGTAAGGTGTTTTTGATGGTTTTTGTCTGTTTGTTTTTCCTGAGAGTGCAATATACCTAGCAAGAGATACAGATTTTCTGCCTGAATGGATGTATTGAAGAAATTTTGCTGCCTTGCCTTTTAATGTGTATCATAAATATTTTACTTGGGTTTTGGTTCTGAGTGTTTTGGGACTTTTTTCAGTACAGAGGAAATAGAAGAACAGAGAGAGAAATCGAGTGTGATGTGCTATCAGGGTGCTGGTTATAGCCTCATTTGGTCACTGTCGCTGTGTAGGCATTTTTCCTGGAGTAGAGGAATGAAGGGATGGGGAGCAATGTGCGAAAAGGTGATACCTGAACACAGCAGATAAGGGGAAAACTAATTACTTTGGAGGCAGATAAGGGAGGATAGGAAGCAAAGTACTGAAGAGGGGGACTTCTGAGAATACTGGGACTGCCTTTGGAACTTGGATTTGTGCTGCCCAGTCGTCGACTGAAATGAAGCAAGTGAGAGTAGACCAGAAGTTCAAAAAGCGTTTGATGGTTTCTGAACTTTGTACTTGTAGTTTGTTCTTGGCACTTCAGTGGAGAACAGAGGCTAAGATGCCAACCTTTAGAAGCCCTGGCAGTACAGGGGAACCAACTGAAGTGCTACTTGACTAAATTACCGAAGTACTGCAAGATGGTGTCAGATGCCTTGGTAACTAACTTCATAAAGCATCTAGAAAGCATGATTAAAGGAGTTTGAAAATGGGCATGCTGTGCTGTTTTTCAGCACAAAAAGATGTATTTTAATGTAGCATACACTGAAAAAATTGTAGGGCCGTTCCGTTATCCTAGCTATCACTCTTTTGTTAATTTGTTCTTAACTGAATGAAGCACAGAATAGCACTTTATAAAGGTAGCGATAGACCAGAAAGGAAACAAATACAAGTTTCACAGGTCTTATCTGTCTAAAACCTCAATAACCTGCCTTCTGTTCCAGGACAAATAGTTGGAAGATAGGTTAACTGTTGTTTGTCTGGAAATTTTGGAGAGGAGGAGAAGGGTGATACCATTAGGTTTATAGGAGGTGGCTGTTTAAAGATACTTTAAAAGATTGTTTATGTTGTCCTTATACTATCTTCAGACTGCACAGATGAAACCTGACCATAACTTAGATGATTAATTGTAAAATTTAATAAGTGCATTGACCAGTCTCAAAGTGACATCAGTATATAGTCTGTATGTGCATTTTTCTAAGTGTACCTGCCTACATGTTTTCCGTTTCTTTGTCATAACACAGTGTTGTTTGATTTGACAGCAATACTTTATACTTCTGATCATAACGGATGGTGTGATAACAGACCTAGATCAAACTCGAACTGCCATAGTTAATGCTTCAAAATTGCCCATGTCCATTATCATCGTTGGAGTTGGAGGAGCAGACTTCGATGCTATGGAGTTTCTTGATGGTGACAATGGAGTTCTTAGGTCCTCATCAGGAGAACCAGCTGTCAGAGACATTGTCCAGTTTGTGCCATTCAGGAAGTTCCAAAATGTAAGTAATCTTAATGGTACACTTAATTACTGTAGAGATATGCTGGTTTTGCTAGGATATCTTACGTATAGTCCTAAGATTTTACAGTGTCTCTAAAATGGACTTGGAAGTCTGAGATAAATTTTTATCAAATGCTGAAAAAAAAAAAAGGATACGAAACTTCAGCATCTGTAGAATTTCCATTAGGTAAGATGATTCATATTTAAATAGACTCCTTCTGGTTTCAGCACTGCTTTTCTGACAATTTGCTGCAGGGGAATTGGCTTTGTAAATCTCCCTCAGACTTGATTAAATAAATGGATGTGTTTTTTCATTTGGGAGGAAGAACTTACTGTAGTTTTGTTCTTATGCTAAAGTGTTTTTTATTGGTAATTGCCCATTTGTAAATGTGGATTAGTCTCACTTTATAGTGCAGTGTTAAAATTCAAGGCTAAATCAGAGAGGTTTTTACCAGTGGAAATTGTGTGTGGGCACAATAGTGGGGATAGTTTTCATTGCCATTAGAACAAATATACCAAAAAAATAGGTGGTGAAAGAATGGAGTCTTGATTTCTTTTGCTGTAGAGCCCAGTAAAATTGACAGGCTAGTACAGTCTGACTTTTAAATGTCATATTGCTGAAAAAAGTTGATTAAAAAAACCTAAATAATTAGTATTTTTATTTCAGTGCTAATATATTCTAATTGTGGTTTGATTCTTATTATTAAGCCATTAATAATACTCCTTATACCTTCTTACTCTGAATTTTTGTTTTTGATACAAGTTCTTTGTTTAATCTCAGAGCAACTCAGGCAAACTGAAAGGAGGAGCATAGCAAAGTCAATACAGAATATGCTCACTGAATAATGGTCTTGGATGAAAATTAACTTCTTATCAATACTAAGTATAAAATTATATGTTCAAATGCTTCCCACTTATAGAAAAAGAGGTCCTTTATTTTTTTTTGCATGGATACTTAGTCTTACAGCCTCCTTGTAGTGATGCAGTTACTGTGGATGAGACTTGGTGCAAAAAGTTGCAGATGGATTAGAAGAGCTCTTGACGGGTCATCTTAAGCAAATAGTGGACATGTGTTTACATGGCTGCAGTTCGCTCTCTGCGCCGTGTGTGTGTGTGTGTGTGTGTGTGTGTATTTAATGTAACGAAAGGAGTCTTCAAGCATGACAGCCCTTTGCGCACCCAGTTCCTCTTCAGTGGAATGAGGCAGCCACCTGGTTCCTGGTAATGAGAGTGAGAAGATAAAGATGTCAGGGAAGCTTCCATCAGTCCCACGTGGGCACCGTGCAAAGTCTGCTGTCAAATGTCATGCTTCAGGTTGGCCTCATAGACGAGGTGCTTATTACCCATCTTAGGATCTCCGTTAACTGTTGGTGGAAACTGAAACTTGGTGTTCTTTTTTATAAGTCTCCCAAAGAAGCTCTGGCGCAGTGTGTCCTGGCAGAAGTCCCGCAGCAAGTGGTGAACTACTTCAGCACCTACAAACTGCAACCTCCTAGGAATCCTGCTGCAGAGTGAATCAGCTGAGCAGAGAAGCTGAGACTTTGGGCTTGCTTTACTTGCTGTATCTACAGACTTTGGTTTGCCAGATACTTCTGTATACTTGTATACGCGCACCTCTGTGTGGTAACGTTGGATAGCTTTTGCCTGCAAATCACTTTGCCAAGTCTACCTTTCAAAGGGCAAAATTGTAATTGTGTTAATATTTGATGCTGATTGGAGAAATAGGGCTTAAATGGATGCATTTTATTATGAAAAAGTAAGAAAGGGAAAAAAAAGTGGCTGAATAGAGAGAAGAGGGAGAGCGGCTGGAAGCGGAACAGCTGCCTTCTTGATATTTATGGCTGGTGGGAATGTTCTGTTAGTTTTGTGGGGTTCATCACCAAGCTCTGCAGTCTCTCAGTGAACACAAAACCTGTCTAAAATGAAAAAGAGGGTGTTTCCCCACCAAGCAGATAAAAATCTGTATGTGTTTCAATGAATTTGGAGTACTTCAGGCTTCCGTGCTTTTTTTTAAGCCACGGAAACAAAATTTTGTCACGGGAGCTTTATGATTAGGCAGGTGGCAGAACAGAGCTAAATGCCCTCCTTGCTGGCCTACTTAACATTTGCCACTTCAGTGCCTTCAGCCAGTACCTGGGATTCAGGGCTGTATGAGTGTGAGCCAAACAAGTCGTTAAAGTACATATTCTGGTGTATTATGCATTCTCTTAAGATAGTACAGATATTGCTGCAGTGATTCAAGGTAAACCTCTAACATCTCGGAAGAATCATGTCAGCTTTTGAGACTGCTACTCCTGTAAAGGCTGTGAGTGTGTTTCACTGTGCTGGCAAACAGGAACTCTGGATTTTGTTTTAGTTGGGGTTTTGATTTGGTTTTGTGGGTTTTTGTTTTTTGTTTTTTTTTTCCCCTGTCGTGACTATTGATCTGAAATGGCCATTTTGTCAAGTGGGAATTCACTTTTCAGTTCAAACTTTTGTCTGTTTTATAACTGCATATTTTCAAAGCCACTTCTTGAAAGTGATACCTGTGTTGGTTTCGTTATATTTTGAACCATGCTTCTTTTTCATGAGCTTGTTAATGGATATGTCTTGAAAAACCCCAATCTTCGCCCCCAGTACGAAGACATAAGAAAGGCTCTAAGCTCTAGTCTTACAGTCATACTGCATTCCTTCAGGGGAAACAATTTCTGATTTATTTCCTTGGGTTGAATTTTATCTTCACCATTTACACCGTTTTGTGTTTGCTTAGTTGACAGATGAAGCTTTCTTGTCTCCCAGTTGCGTACTGCTTGCTGTGGATCTCTTCTGATCCCATCAATGCGTGTAACCTAAGTGGATGTGAAGGTTTCATTTATCACTTCCAAATTGCCCATCTTGGAACAGTAATTTTAACATTTTACATTTGAAGCGGTTTTGAGTTAGACATCCAACACATTCGATTCTGGATGAACCAGCTCTGATGTGTAAGAACAGAATGGACACTAAATTTAGCATGTTTGGGCACTCAAGATTGCACCAGGTCATAGTGTATGTGACATTTTTAATTACTGGAGCTGTTCTGTGTGATTTTTGGAGTGGGGGGGTTTTGTTTTGGGGTTTTTTTTTTTTTTTAGATAACATGCTTATTCCTGTCAAAAAGCTGAATTCACATTAACCATGATGGCTGAAAGATGTGTGTATTGAGAGTGTGTTACATATCCTGTAAAACATCCCAAATATTTTGTAGGCAATTGACTAGTTCTCAATCATGAATTAATATGTTGTTCTCTACTCCATTTGGTGGAAGGAGGACCTAAATAGTTTAATAGAGGTATGCCGAGGAAGAGATTCTGTTTCATATTAAGCCATGCTGTTTCTTTTTAGAAAATCTAATTCATGTGTTCATAAAAAAAATTTACAGATGTATTTTTATGAGCACTGTGTAAATATGTTGCTAGTCTATACACAAATTATAATGAAGTGTCATGCCAGATATGCAACACAAAATACTAAGATCAGGGAAGGTAGTTATAATGAGCCTAAATCACACTGCTATGAATTGATATTATATAATTTTTGGAACAATAAACTGTTTCACAGCTATGTGCTCCATGGGTAGAGATAACTGGATGCAGTAATAATGCTTTGTCTAGATTCGTTGAAGGGGATGGGTACTACTCATAGGAGTACAGAATACTACTGAAATTCCTCTGAGCTGTCTGCCAAAAATATGATGCTGCATCGGAGTTCTGTTCCCAGTTCCAAGTTGCCGTGGAGGTGCATCCAAGTGCCTCAATTATACTAAACGTCTGCTGCATCTAAACCAAACCCTTTTGTCTGTATTCTATACGTAAATTCTGAGTTTCTGCAGTAGAGAATTCATGAATTATTATTAGAAATTCTTATTAGAATTCTTATTAGAAAAGTGCTCACATATTCTCAAAGGTTAGGGAATTAAATAACACAGCAGTGACACCTACTCCTCAATGTGCCCTGTCCTATGTAGAAAAGTGTTTAGACTTGACAGTGGCAAGAGCTGTTTTCCAGGTATAACTTCTCTTTGAGATACAGCTAATGCCAGTTGAAAAACTTGGAAATTTCTAAGCTAAGCTGATGCAATATTCTGAGTCAAGGAATGCAGCAGACAGTGGGTCAAGGGGGAGGGAAGTTACGGTGTTCTTTTGTCATTTTTTGTTTGTTTATTTTTACATGTAAAAAATGCCTTAATAGCTTAAGAGTGACAAAGCAAAATACTGTCAAAAGTTTTTTGTAAAGTGAATGTGCTTGTAGGTCACTTGCACCACCTTGTGATAAGAAACATGTATAGCAGTCTTCATAATAAGATGCTTTTTGCCATATAATAGTCATAATATATACATATGTACAGTAGAGACATAAACTGTAACCAGATTTTTTTACTTTCCTATGTATTTCGTTTCAGATGAAGTTAACTGATTTACAGTGCCTATGCATTAAAAGTGTAATTTCAGTATACTGTTCTTCCATTGTACTTTTGTATTCAACATTTTCTGTGTAATGATAAATGCTGCTTTTGCAGTTCCTATGATTCCACAGGCTGAACAGCTCAGATCTATAACAGGTATTATCAGATGAGAGGAAAAATGCCTCAGTCGTTATGAATCTGCAATCTATATTTCATACAGCATTTCGTGCTGCCTTTTGGCAAGAAGATATTCTGAAATAGAAAGGTTTTAGCAGTGATTGTTTCATGCTCTTTGCCACATTAGACCTCTCCCGTTCATGCTATTTCATAAAATTCATGCTATTTCATACAATTATTATTAGGTTTTCCAAAACTCATTTTCAGAACAACATCTCCATTTTAAGCACAGAGTGTGAAGATGTGGTTAGTTTTAGTTTTCAAATACATTGCCCTCCATCCCCTGCTTTCCTTACGTTTAAGTGCAGTCACATCTGAGATGCTTTATTGGGAAACTGAGAGATACTGGAGACAGTGTTGGAGTGGAGCGTGATGCCACACAGAATCTGGGTGAGCTTTCATACTGGAAGTCGTCTTCTAGGTGCTCTAGAGTAGTTCACTCAACTTTTCCACCAGTCAAGAACCCACAGGGTAAAATTAGTTTAGGAAAAGATTTCTTATATCTTACGTCTTGACCTTTCTTGTACCATTCCTTCTGGTGAAAACCTATGAAGAGTTGCAACCTGGATTCCTGGATCCTTCCTACCCCTTGCCCACCACAGATATGGAGAAATTGTGGGAAGGGGCAACCACAGAAAAGTAGGATGTTGGAGAAAACCGGAGAGATGTTACTTCTGTGTGGTGATGATCTTTTGCCGACACTGGCACTTCTCTTATTTTGGCTCTAAGGAATTCGAGAGCTGGGCAGAACTTGTAACTGCAGTCAGAACTGACAGGCTTCCCTGCAATCCTGTCGTGCTGTTAAGAGCTGTAGCAAAACAGCAACTCCCGGGATGCTCTGCTGCTGCAGTGTGACACTTGCTGCTGCAGTCTCAGCCCTTGTCTTGTAATATATGTCAGTATGTGATTGATAAACTTCAACATGCAAACTGTGAAAATGTTTGAAATTACCTGGTAGCATTTATGTAGGTAGGAGGGGATCAGATATTTTTCAGTGAAGGAGAGCTTTACTCATTAAAAAGAAAATACAGGGGGTTATGTTTTTTGTCCCCCATCCATAATATTTTGAGAACTCTTTCAAAAAAAAAAAAAAGATGGAAATCATGTTTTAATGAATTCATTCCTTCATGACCTACAGAATACCTCATTTGTGAAACAGTTCTGCAATATTTCTAATCTTGAGATTGTATTGAGACATTCCTGGATTAGCCATAGTTTAATAATTCTTTATGATGCCTCTTACCAGTTTTTACATCTGTTGACATCCTTTTTTCTTACGTATCTCAGTAACAAATAACATACAAATGAAGATGATTCTCTCCTTGCAGCATTGCTAATGTAGCAGAACTTCCTTTTTGAAAGAGATTTGGTTTTTGATCACATCAGAGGATGTGTGGAATATACATCTGGAATGAAATTACCCAGTTTTTAATCAGGCAAAGCTCCCCCTCGTTGTGGTTAGGCTGCCAGCATTGCCTGTGATTAGAGAAGTTTAGAAGCTTTAAAGAACAGGCCTGCAGAATGCATGGCCCGCAAGATCCTATAGAGCCTGCAAAGTGAATGTTTAATTTTGGCATGGTGCCTTCCTTGGTCAGCGGGTGAGTTGAGGTGCTGTGAAGCTTGCCCTTATGATTTCTTGGCCTGGCCTCTGCATAATAGTTTTAGTTCCCAAAAGCGTTCATCCAGTAGGGACTGAAAGTGGATGTGGGGAGAGGAGTCACAAACCCAGGGAAGAGAAAAAAAAGTAATTGAAAATTAAGCTTAAAACACAGCTTCAGCCTTTTATTTAATACTGCACCCCTTTCTGTGAAGAGTTGATGCAGAAGGTTGACAGTGTGGGAGTTCCTTGTCAGGAATCACAGAATGTCAGGGGTTGGAAGGGACCTCAAAAGATATCTAGTTCAGCCTCCCTGCCAGAGCAGGATCACCTACAGTAGAGAGCACAGGAATGCGTCCAGGCGGGTTTTGAATGTCTGCAGGGAAGGAGACTCCACAACCTCCCTGGGCAGCCTGTGCCAGTGCTCTGGCACCCTCACTGTGAAAAAGTTTTCTCTGATGTTTTTGTGGAACCTCCTTTGCTCCAGCTTGAACCCATTGCCCTTTCTCCTGTCATTGGGCATCACTGAAAAGAGCCTGGCTCTGTCTTCCTGACACTCCCCCTTGACGTATTTGTAAACATTAATGAGGTCACCCCTCAGCCTCCTCTTCTCCAAGCTAAAGAGACCCAGCTCCTTCAGCCTTTCCTCGTAAGGGAGATGTTCCACTCCATCATCTTTGTGGCTCTACGCTGGACTCTCTCAAGCAGTTCCCTGTCCTTCTTGAACTGAGGGGCCCAGAACTGGACACAATATTCCAGATGTGGCCTCACCAAGGCAGAGTAGAGGGGCAGGAGGACCTCTCTTGACCTACTTGCTACTCCCCTTCTCATACACCCCAGGATGCCATTGGCCTTCTTGGCCACGAGGGCACATTGCTGGCTCATGGTCTTCCTGCTGTCACTAGAACCCCCAGGTCCCTTTCCCCTACACTGCTCTTCAACAAATCAGTCCCCAACCTATACGGGCAGATGGGAAGCTGTATCACTCTCAGTTGTGACTTTCACAAAGGATTTACTTCAGTTCACAGGTACAACATGGCTCAGCCCTGGCGAGGCACAGGGTTCACTTTGCACCACTGATCAAAGCCCATGATGGAGGTGAACAACTGGAGCATTGGTTGAAACTATGCACCTCAGAGCCAGAACATGTAAATTCTGCTTTTTGTAAAACAACCTTTATTTTTTCCAGTTTAGATACCAAGATTCTTCTGGTATCTTCTGGAACAGGTGCTGGTGCTTTCAGAGGGCTGGCAGTAGTTCTGCTATCTGCTTCCACCTTTTGGATTTTCTGCTTTTATTTTTTTGACAACTGCTTTGTTTTGTAGCCCTCTGTCGCAACCTAAAACATGCCAACAGACAGCATCACAGCTTTCTGCACTGAACCACCGGTCACAAAAGCAGGTCACTGATTAGAAGTACGAGGGGAGGGGAGAGGAGGATCGAGAGAAACATAAGTAACCTCAGCAACAATAGGGCAGTAACAAGGAAAAGGATAACTATGGGAAACCAGAAAAGAAAATAGAAAAGAACACATACAAAAATTAAGAGCAAACTTAGCAACAGGAACATCAATAAGAATGTGAGGATAAACAGGAGAGGGAAGAGGAGAAACAGGAACAAGACAGAGTAAGAGGTAAGAGAGAGCATGGATCAAACAAGAAACACGTGGTCCAGAAATACAGTCTAATTCTTATTACACCAGAACTTCTCTACTCATGCTCAAGGTTAAGAGGTAAGTATATCGATAATTTGTCCAGTTGTGTGTCAGGAGAGGAGGAAGAGAAGGAATTGGCTAGATTTTCTCTTGAGTAGCCTCTACTTTTATCTTCTATACCCAAAAGAAAAGTCACGCTAGCCCTCTGAATTCAGCAAGAAAACAGGGCCGCAGCCCAAAGCACAATCTGTTTATTTCTTCTCTTTGACTTCAACTGTAAGGATCTCTCCTTCTCCTGCTTTAGGGGATGGAGACATACTAATGATCAGAGACTCCTTAGAGGTTGCTCTCTGCATAACTGCAGGTTTAGGCTTAGTGTCTTTTTTCGGCTCTTCCTTTTGTGCTGGTGGCACAGATGAGGCCGCGGGCTCCACAGGTTTCTTCTCCTCTTGTTCGGGCTTGTTCTCTGCTTTAGCAAGAGATTCCTAGAAACAAGAAGTTAAATGTTCTCCAGTGCTGCAGAGGAAATTCAGGAAGTAGTTTTTTGCATGCAGTGGAAAAACACAGCATGGATACTGTGATTAAGGGTATGCGACATATGTAAAGTTGTATTCTGATGCCAAAAATCCATTTCTAAATGAAAAGTGCAATTTCAGAATCAGAATGCCGACATAAAACCCAGGAAAAACTTGTGGATAGTGATAGTATCTACTGCTTATTTATACAGCAGGATGGAACAGTTCCTTGGCCAAGCCTACTCGCTATTAAAATCACACATTAAATTGAGCAATTTTTTTTTTCTCCACTTATGGTGGTGTAGTCATTTGTGTAAGCAAAATTCTGTGTTCAGCTTAAAACAATAAATAAAACCACAGCCAGTTCAGCTATAAAGATAGAAAAGGATTCTGCCACCTTTGGGTTAATATGCAGAACTGAGAAGGTTCTTAGTAACATTAACATTTCTCAGAACAGAGTGTAATGTGGGAATTATTTTTTCATCAACTAAAATAACAGTTTTCTCATAAGTGCAATATAGTAGAGACTTAATCAGTTTTTGCTGTGTGGGCTACACTTTGCATTTTGTCTTCAGGATTTGTGACAACCAGAGATCTGACTTTGAATTGGAAAGTTCACCATGTGCTTGAGTTTGCTGGGTCAGATTACTCTCTTAAGATATATCTGTATTTACTGTTGTTTACATAAAATTAGAAGGTTAGATGCCCGCAGGGTCTTTGTAAAGTCTATTTTATCTGTACTTTCTCTGAGGATTTTTGTTTGCTTGCTTTTTTTGTTTCCTTTTTCTTTGCTTTTGTTTTTTCTGCTCTGCATAGAGTCCAGGTCTGGGAAGATTTGAGCCAAATTTTAGAATTAGTGTTTACAGAGATTTCGTATAGGGATTATATCTCAGCTACTGGGAATATTTACTGCAGATTGCAGTAAAGCTACATTTTCACCTACTTTTTTTTTTCCTAAGCCCTCCCAGTATCTTTCGGCACCTGGAAGAATCTACTGTGATTTTCTGTAGCGTTACCTGAGTGTCTTGCTGTCTCTTCAGCTGCAGCAGCTTAGCAAGACCATCTTTCCCTTTTCCTCCAAGCATTGCTTTGAACAATTTGGGTGTTTCCTGTTTCGGCCCAAAGAGACTGGCCAAGCCCCGTGGTTGTTGCACTGGTGGCCCTGGAGGAGGTTTCCCTTTCTCCTTCAGCAGCACCCTGGAGACAGGAAGGAATGAGAACATGCAGCAGTGCTGTGAAACTGAGCAAAGTTCCTGCAGAGCTAAAATGTCACATTTGTGGATGAAAATTTGGCAACTTTTCCAGCCAATTTTCTTTTTCTTTTTTTTTGGTGTGTGTCCCAGCTTCAGTGGCAAGAGCAAAGCTGGAAAAGGTAAGGGTTTTACTGTAGGCTCTGGTGGAGTTGGAAGCTACCGTTCAAATTTGGAGTTGCTTATTTATATCCTTGAGAATAAAGGAGTGCAGGTTCAAATTAATGTGTCACAAAGCAGGTGAGAGTTTTATAAAGTAGTGTGGAGGGAGACAGATGCTGTGTACCTGAGGCGACAGTCTCTTACCTGGCCTTCTGCATGCAAATTCAGAGACGGTTTAATGCTCATCTGGGAGTCCAGCTGATGCTTGCAGAAGGAATAGTTTACTAAACTAACTTCCAGCACGGCTCATCTCCCATAGGTCAGGCTAGACAGCGGTACTTATTTTTGGTCTTCTTCAGTAGAAGAAGACACCCTGCAGATATAAAAATTACTGCCAATCATGTGGCAGACTAGATTTTCGCACCCTTCCGTAGCTGTACTGATTTGCAGCCGTAATGACAAGAAGTGAGAACGAATGACAAGGGTAAAGATTAGATGACAGTTCTGAGATGGAACTATCTGGAGCCAGTGGAAAACAGAGGGTTTCCATGTTTTCAGTTTTTATTAGGTCACTGTGCAGTTTTCAAGGCAACTTTTCTATCCTTGCAAAAGTCCTGACTTAAGGCCTTTTATGAACAAGGACTATAATTACAGTCTGAAGAACTGTAAATCCCATAATACTGTAATTTTCTTCACTATCTTGTACTTTGTAACTTTAGGAATTTAAAAAGTGAAGATTTTACTTTTAAAAAAAAGTTTTGTTATCATACATTTTAAAAGTACACTTAAGCAGCTGACATGAGTTTATTATGTAAAGACTGTACAGTGACTATCAGGCAGGTGATAATAGAACAAATTTCTTGCTTGAATGAATCCTTTGGGTTTATTTCAAGGAGCACTTTAAAGGCAAATGCAATCCCACAGAGAACTCTTAACGTAAACCATCCAGGGTAAAGCGACTGATAACTTGATTCCAAAGTTGAACATAACTGCAATCTTTATGAAAACAGTGCACAAATCTCCTGTTGGTGCCTAGTTTTTCTAGAGACATGCCTGACCATACATAGAGCACGGGAGTTTTGGAAGGATTACTGGATGCCTAAACAGGTGAGCAGAATACATGGCCTCTGGCACAGAGCAGGTACTGCATATCTTTAAAATTCAACAGGGTATCCTGTATCTAATCTGATTTTCTAGAGAGGGCTCTGAGCTGAAATAAGTGTCGATATGAAGGACGGATGATTAAGCTCCTGCAGTTGAGAAAAACTATCTGGAGGAGAAAGAATTTAACGTCTTGGCAGGTTATGATTAGGGTGGGCAAGAAAGCCGAAGAAGGTAGTGATAGGCAGAGACAGGAATAACAAGTAATGATGGTCATGCAATTGTTTAGAAAGAAGCTGGAGATAAGTCAGGAAGGATAAATGACAGGGACCATCAATCAGTGGATTTGTTCCACCTCCTACCTGTTGATGCTGGTTTTGAAAACTGGGCAATCAGCCCATTCTGTGTCTAGGTTCCTTGGTTCTTAGGGATGTGATTATTCTGTCATCCGACAACCAGGGCTGTTGAAACATGCTGAATGCAACCATCTGCTAGCACTTCCACTAAACAAAATGTCACTCCTGTGCTATGTTTAGTCTTCTCTGGTGGAATTTCAAGTCTGGGAGCAACCTTCCAGCCTTTGATAGCAGTGCAAGGCAACAGCTGAGAACACAAGAGTCCTGAAGTATACTAATAATGACAAACTCTTCAAGTATTTGGACCTTTTACAAGTTAGCAAGGTACTCATTTTGTCATAATTTTCGGACAATACCTGACAATATTTTGTCCTTTCAAAGCTGGAGAAATGGTAATCCTAGCCAAAGCAAGGTGAAAAGCAGTTTGGGTTTGAAATCCTGTTTCAGAAACCTTGCGAGCAAAATGCATAACTCTAATCCGTGTACTTCCATCTTGTTGGTCTTTACTTTGAGTCCATTCTTAACTACTTCTTAAGGTTTTGGGAATGTATACACATCTGTAGGAGCATTGAAACATATCTCTGTCAAATTAATTGTGAGTGTTCAGTTGCATCATTGAAAATCTACTCCTTAACAGATATCTGTCCTGCAGTTGCCTCTGTGAGGAATCCTGACACGCATGTGTATCTCCTTTATGTTTTCTTACCTTACGTGCGATGGAGAAGGTAACTGCATTCAGGACTTCATTCTACTTATGTTTCCACAACCCTTGGAACCCCTGCCAAGACCATGATTTCCACCAGATGCCGCCAGGCAAATCTGACCTCCAAATACAGATGTGTTTACATCTGTTACTCTTCTGAGAAAGGAATGCAAGCCTACCTAGAAGCCTCAGCTTCTGCAGCTAAACATTGTGATTCGAAAACTATTATTAGGACATACTTTGCTTTCTTCATGAGAAGTTTTTCTGAGTCAGGATAGTGCACCAAGATTTCGTTGAGTGTTTTCTTGTCCAGAATGAAAAGGTTGGCAAAACCATGAGCCACCACGTTGGCAGTCCTTCGATTTCCTCCACCTGCAGCTAATAGGCTGGAATGAAAATAAACATTGTCAGTCACATCATTACTTGCCCTAGTGAGGAATTTCTTTGCTGGTAGTTCTCCATTAAAGTCATCATAAAGCTCACTTATGTACCCCAGTGCTCTGTCGGAACTATCTGGATAGAACTAAATGTTCTATTCTCCTGTAAAGGCCCTTTGCAGTTGGGATTAGAAATATCTTCATGCCTCTGAAAGGCAGATTGTCATTATTGGTCAGGCATATGTAGATGCAGAGGACTTCGGAATGTCTTGCTTGATAGAGACATTTCTCTCACGAGACACCCACTGCAAGGACTGCAGTTGTTTCAGTCCTCATGTGAACTTGGCATTTCCTCAGTTTTATCATTGAAAATTATTTACATCAGAAGCAGAGCAGCGCAAGTCAGTTATTACTGAAAGAGTTATTTACAATGAATGAACGATTCTGCAAGAGTTTTAATTTTCATGAGTGAATAACTTCTGTGGGACCCTGGTTTTCAGTTTTCTCACGTACCACATCTCACGTTTGGATGTTGGCAACTTGAATGATACAGATTAGGAAGGTCTTTCAGGCTGACGGTTACAAACGTGTCTGCCTGTAAAAGGTGGCTCTTTTGAAAGTAAGGCATTAGACCAGCTTAACAAGCAGCAGTTAGCCATAGGAAGGATCTCCATGTAAAAATTAGATGTTGTACAAATAAAAATTAAATTGTTCATCTTGCTTCAAGCAAGTGAAAGGAAGAGACTTTGCTTCTTGATTGTGGTGATAAGGAAGAGAAGTTGCATTTTGCTCTTGGTACTAAAATTGCTTTATCGTTATATTCAAGGAGATCTACCCTAAAATTCATCCCTTAAACATTTCCCAGTGAGTTAATATTTTTAGTGAATATTTAGTAATCTCTATATTTTAAACTTATTAATAAAGGGTAGTCTGGAGCTCAAAAAATAATTAATTCTTATCTAGAATATTAATCAAGGATATATAAATATTGGTTTAATATTAAATACACTTGTGGAACAGGTTTATAAAGACTAGATCAGGCAGATAATATATTTTATTTGATTTATAACAACTAGTATAAGACCTCTGCAACTGTCTGCACAAGGCTATTTTTATACACACACAGAGAGTATTTTTCTGCAACCCAAGACAGCAATCAATATATGAACTCAAGCTGAAAATGCAGTATATTGTCTTCTTTTTAAGCAATTCTATACAATTCCTCAGATAGAATAAAATTATTTGCACAATAAGAAAAGCAGCTAAAGAAAATTGCAAACAGCTTTTCAGTTCTGATGAATCACTTCTCAAGAAGTCATTGAACAATCATTTTCAGGCTTTCCTAACAGAAAGCTCATTTTATCAAGGCAGACTAGAACTAAAGAGATCAGCTTTTTCATTATGGTGATGATGTGAGGGGAATTTTACAAGTAAGGCAGTCCTTGCTTGCACAGAATTGTCGTGACTATGGACAGGGTTACAGATTTAATCACTGGATTTCTCTTTGCTAGTGTGATAAGAGTTACACGGTAGACCAATTTTTAAAAAATAACCACATTTGCTTTGCAATGGTTCTTGATAAGGTGATATCTATATTAATAGAGAACATTGCTTTTTTTACTCTACATTTTTTTTCTCCAGTTGTTAGCCTTGAAATGCTGTAATATTAGTATGAGATGATAACTTTGGAATTCTTATGCTAGCAAATCTAATTTTGAGGTATAAAGTTGTCAAAGTGATGACTCAGCTTATAATTAATTAATTAATTAAACAGCTGATCCCTGTAGGAAGGTGATGTTCACTAAAATTAGCAAATTGATCTGGGAAATGGTGTGTCTGAGAGCTGCCCATTCCAGGGTTGTGGTGGCTCATCCCAGCAGTCTCTGCATATGGAGAGAACTGGTTATGTCAGGAAAGGGAAGTACGTGTGGATCTTGCTTCTGATCAGGATGTCAAACACCAAAGGGAAGAGCTCATTGAAAAGCAGCAGCAGTTGCCACGTTGTGGGAAATCCTTGGCCCAAGTGGTAAATGGTATCTTTCACAAAGCTAAATACTCCCTGTGGTTTGGATTATAACTAAAAGTTAAAGTTACAAAACAGCTGTAAGGCTGAAGCTGAGACCAAACATTTAGAGATCTTCTTGTCAAAAATTTACATATAATGGAGAAATGTTTTAATTTTTCCAGAATTACCATTTTCTGATAGGAAATAGTTCTAATGAAGTATCAGTAAATAGATAAATGAGGACATCTGGCTTAAAGTGTAAATGTCTTTGGGCTAATGAAGTGTTGTGTTATAACTGAATTCCTCTCTTTCTCAATTGTCTGTGCAGATAGGCTCTCATTAAGGCAGCAATCTGTTTGCCTGCGATTCTGAGATTATTTTGTTTCCCCAAACTGATATTATATATACAGGAAAGCAGTAATGAACCAAAGATGTTAATTGGAAAGCGACTCCTATTACTTAATCTGTTTCTGTAATAATTTGCAAGGATAAAATTAGCAAAGGACTTGTTTGAACTTTAGTCTTGCGTTGGCCTTCTAGTATAATTGAGGGAAATTTTTTGAAATAAACATTTTTTTTTCTTCAACTCCTTTGACCTCAGAGACTTTTCAATCATCATTTACATGCATTTTGAAGAGAGTGAGATTAAATAGCAAGTGTCTTATAAATCATGTAGTTAAACCACTCAGAATGAAGCTGACTATTTCTCTGAACATATGCAGAATCCGAAATCAGAAGGAAATCAATCTGATATCAGATTATAACCGTGCTGTGAATACTGAGAGGAAAACTTGGATGTGCTAAATGAAGCAGTATTTCATCTATTAAAGAATATATTTTTTCATTTGCTTCTGCTATACAGTATTCAGAAGACCTTGACAGAACTTACATAAAAAGGCACTATACAAATTCATTATTTTCTAACACTTCACCACAAGGAAGAGGATAAATCTCTACCGATACACTTAGTGCTTCATGTCATTGCTTTTCTTCAATTTAGGCGATGTCTGCCACTCACTGTGTCTTTTCTCCTCGAATTTATCCACTGCCTGACATTTATATGCAAATTATGTGTGTCTGAACAGGTATGCTGCTGCAGGAGGTCAATGATGAATAAAACAAGACTGGAAGTGTAGGGTTATAGCATTGCTGAGGGTTTTACTGGCTGTATTGGCAGTTATGTAATGAGTAACATGTGTTGGGAAATGAATCTTTAAAGGCCATTGTGTAGTTCTCATGTCAAAACAAGTGCTCACCTGTATTAGATCAAAAGTTTGAAAATCCCTTCCTTGGTTTGAAACTAATCATTATCATTTCTCATTTTAAAAAATAAAGTCCTTGCTCCAAGTACAAGACTAATAAATAATAAAAAACTGTATGTGTGTTACATACCTGGGCTGCTGTAGTTTTTTCTATCTTTTCTTACCAAAAATCACTGCGTTTTCAGCCTTTCCACATAACTTACGGTGTAGCATTTTGTTTGGAGGCTCAGCTCAAGTATTATATTGCCACACAGAGAAATACCTTTCAAATAACCTCCTTCCACTTTCCCACTCAAAGAAAAAGGTCTGTATCTATGGGATATATCAGGTATTTTCCACTTAAGGTTTAAGCAAGTTCCATACGCACAGCACTGGATAAACAGGAATGTTCCCCTACTACAAAGGGAGGCACAAGTAGAAGATAAATGTAAACCTGGCACAGAGCTGATTACCGCTTTTCAAAAGGCAGATTAAAGCTACCAGCAAGAGGATTAACAATAATAGGAAGGCAGCTGGAAGAAATCAAGGATCTCGTTTATCACATGCAGCAGCACATGTATCTTATTACTTTTCCTCAGGCCAACCTCAGCAGGGGATGCAGTGCCTAAAAACTAGCACTTGATTGGCTAATAGGGGAACATGGCACATAAGAGTTAATGGATCTTGCATAGCAACCACATGGAGAATATTAAAAAACCACTTGTAGGCACCAGAGAAAAATTTTCTCCTACGGATAAACTCAAACCCAAAAATCTGGTTTGTCAGCCTTTTTCTTGTTTTGTATGCTCTTAAACAAATATATTTTCCAATGTGGATGCCTGATGTTTGGTAACTTAATCCCTATTTGGCTCATAAATGAACTAGTTTTATTTGCTACTTTTGATTTTTTTATTTTGTTGGAAATTAATTACCATTTTTACCATCTGCTGTGTAAGGGCACCAATTCTCACTATACAGGCAACAAAATGCATTTGGTCCTGCTGCATTGTAGACTTTGGAACAGTGAGATGCGTTAAATCTTTTAAGCACCAAAGGAGAAATATGGCTGTATATGCCTGTGTACATTGCCTAAAATGCTGGTTTCAGATCTAGCCAGATTAGTCTCTGATGCTTCACCTAGTTTTTCCTTCACCTACCTGCATCTCCTTGTTCAGTGTCCTCTTAGTTGATCCTACCCACTTTCTAGCCTCCACACGGTAGCTGTCGTGCTTATCACAGAGAAGTTTTAACAACTATTGATAATTTGACCGGTTCTTATGAAAGTGTTAAAAATAGTGATGGACCTACCTGATCTCCCCAAATACAGCTCCTGCTCTCAGTGTAACCAGGACTTTTGTACCGTCAGGGCCTCCAAGAACCTGAACTTCACCTTGTTTGATGATGTACATCTCTCTGCCGATCTCTCCCTGGACACACAAACACATAAAGATCCCATGTTTATCAGGGAAGTGGGTTTTTTGTTAGAATAGTCTGACAAAGTCTTCTTTAAATGTCTTTCCACTCATAAATAGGTTTACAGGTATTATGGAGAAATAAATGTTTGCACTACTTTTCTGAGCATTGAGCACAACCGCAAGGACTGACTTTGGCAGTTCTAATTCTGAAGTGGGACAGTATTTGAACATGAGGAGTAAGACCATCTAGGCCAGCTTGGAAAAAGAAGACTAGATAATAATCAGGATTGTGGCAGTCATTTCCATTGGCTGTTCTGGTGGAAACTAAAATACTGCAGTGGTGTATTTAATAACAAAGAAGGGAAAAAAGCCTATGCTTTGGGGTTTAAAAAGCTTCAGTTTTCACAGTGTTACTTCTCATCATCACTTACCTAATTTAAAAAGAAAATAAAAGTAAACATAATTCAAAACTTTGGACAAAACTTTGGGCTTTGGATTAGTTTTTGAAGGGACACACCTGACCCTTCGGTGTATTCACAGCGTTTGACTTCCTACACTGTGGAGCCAGTCAGACTAACTCAGCATTTGGGAAGAGGATCACATGCTTAATTCTTGGAGGGAGCAGGATCTTAATGAACATGCTGGACTAGAACTACTAAAGACAAGTTAAGGGGTTCTGATGGATGTGGCATGAACTTTGGGTCACTTGCCAGGAAAGTACTCATACTTCATGTCCCCGCATGCTTTAATTACATCCTACACTGCCTGTATGTTTAGATGTCTTTGGAAAAGAGACTTGGGCTCACTTGGCCAGAAGCTGAACTGTCTACCTGTGTTACTATAAAGCCATGTTCAGGCCAAAATGCTAAGAGAAGATGGACATCTTTGCTAAGGGACACTGTGACAGCATTCAGCTGGACATCTGGAGACGGCTCACAGCTGTGAGTAAAGGTAGAGCAAGATCAGATCCTGCTGTAAGGACCCGTGTATTTTCTATGTTCTTGGATGATTCCACTTAAGAGTTTCTGAGTAACCAAATGAGGCACATGCACATCATCCTCGACTGAGATCTGTAGTCTAGGTTTGTATGTATAACTGTGTAAAAAACATTGAAGCTTGCTTCATTTTAAATATTAAAACTTCATGATGTATCATTAGATAGGCCATGTTTACATTAAATACTTTTGCTTATTGCTATGGTTTTATGTTTGATAGTGTCAGTAATAAAATCCATATTGTCTTTTTCTAGGTTGAAATTTGAGAGCACATTTGTTATTATTACACAGAGTACCTTAATTACCTTTATGCTATCTAATTCACTCAGGATTAATTTTATTTAAAGGACACTGTTGACCGATATCTGGACTCTTCTTCTAAAATACATACTATAATTATTATTGGAAAGAGACAACAGTGCTCACCTTTTTGCAGACAAAGTCACCGGGTAAATACACGATGGATTTCAGCCTTAGTAGCATGTCATATATCATCTGGGTATCGCACCCCTGTTAAAATAGTTAGAATTGATTGCTTACAGATTCATTGGCACAAGCGACTATTAGTGCTTAGATTGAGCAGCAAAACCCGACAAAAAATTAATGATCCAGGGATTCATAATTGGAATGTAAACTCAAAACATCATAAGGATCAGCTTTTAGAGCAAAGACTGAAATAATTGTCATTGTCATGTTCTCTTTGGATTGAACATCTCTTCGTTGTTTACCAAGTAAGCTTCTATACATCTAAATCTGCTGTGGAAGCTCAGCGAGAACTATGTTCAGAGCTTTATGGGTCTTTTATGTGAATTTTTTCTTACCAATACAGGGAGAAAAACAGATCATGCCAAATATTAGTGCGAATCTGTCAATTCCACATCTTCAGGAAATGTGGCTGAAACCATGCATCTATGTAATACTTAAAACTAGAAATTGTGATTTCTTGCAATTATCCTAACAAACAAATTAGTGTTAAGGTTACTGTATGTCCAGATTACTTCTAAAAATGCAGTGTGTCCTCATTTTTGATATCAGAAATCCAGTCTTAAATACCACATTTAAACTGTATCTCTGGAAAGACATCATGATAATAATTAGAAAGCTTCTTTGCACAAAGAGTTATTAAAATGTAGCATTCACTACATCAAAGTTATCTTGCCAGAACACAGCATCCGTGATCTCTCAGGCAGGCCTAGGAGGTATACAGCAAGGTGGACTGTATGAAAAATTACATTCTTCTATGTCTGACTCGAGATTAGTTATACTGTGAAGTCACTTGTGGTCTGATCGTAACATCACCTTCAGCATATCAATATCACAGGACTGTGTCTTACTCTCACTTGCTTCTTTAAAAATCTTTGCTTTGACACAAAAAAATCAAAGCAGGTACTTGGCTCTATCCTGACACATCTCTGCTAACTGAAATATTTCTTACACCTATTTTGCCTCGTGTATTAACAAACATGTTCTTAAGTGTTTCCATCTCAGGAATACCACACATTTCTCCATTCTCCCATAGAAGTACTTGCTTTGAATAAGTCAACTTTATTGACAATGGCAAAGTTCACATCAATTGCAATGGCTAATCGCATTTTGACTGGCATCTGCTCCAGTAATTCTGATTCATCTGTAGAAGAGATAGGAAAAAAAAAGAAAAAAAAAGAAACTCAGAAAATATAGAGTGAAAGAATACCCATAAAAATGAACATTATAGAGAAAAATAACTTAATGGAGCTATTCTAACATTTATGAGTTCAAATGAGGAAGCTGCTGATACGCTTTTACTAATCATCATAGAATCATAGAATGGCCCAGGCTGGAAGGGACCTTAGAGCATCTAATCCAACCTCCCTGTCATGGGCAGGGATGCCTCTCAACTAGATCAGGCAATGTCTTTTAAGTTGCGTACCTTATCTAAAGTTATAACCAGAACATTACATAAGTTAATGAAATTTGTGAAGCAGTAAGCATCACAGTGTTTTGGAGTTTTTTTTTTTCTTTTCTAAAGTAAATTGAAGATCCCCCTCTCGCTTCTTCAATTCAGTTCAGAAAAGGAGAAATGTGAATTTCACCCTGTGTCTATACCACCACTCTTACTCGGAGTTGCTACGTAACTGGAATTGGAAAGCCTTACCCAGCATTCCCTGAGAGTCCCATGTGTATTCATACCAGGTTCGAACACGATTTTGGACAAGTTTTGGAATAGAGTAGGTGTTCATATAGGAGACAGTGTTGTCCATACAAGAACGGTAGTAGTTCTGTCCTGCTGTTGCTGCTCCAATTACGTCTCTCATCTGCAAACATCAGTTGTTGTTACTACACATTTCATCAGAAATAGTCTTGATTTGAATAGCTTGTCAAAAATGTATAAAAAGAATAAGACACTTGTTTGCAAAATCACTTACTGATTATACATTCAGTGACATGTTTTGAATAGGTGTTTTATCTGCTTTTTCAGAAGCATTACAGATTTAATGCAGTTGGGTTGGTAAGTCTATGATTTTAAAGGAATCATTTGCAGGTTTTAGCTTATTCTTCTGCCTCATATTTATAGACATGAACGAAAAATATAGGTAATGCTTTTCTTAAAAATCCATAATAAAGCTGCTCGCTATTTGGTGTGTGATGCGAGTCAGAACTGAAGCAAACTACACTAGATTTCTCTAATAGCATCAGCTGGCACCACTAGAATTAAGATCCTGCCACCATTTAAATAGTTAAGACAATCTAGATCAGTCTTAAAAATGCACGTTGAGCTGTAAGGTGACCTTGAATTTTTCGTGCAGGAGCATCATTTAAAATTCCAACACAAATGTGATTTAGTTTTTAGAAAGTAGATGAGTTCATAACCATTCATTTTTCAAAAGTGTAACTCTAGATATGTTTTCAGCAGAATGGCTTCACGTTGCAGTTGCCAAGGATTAGTGTGCTGATGGGCTGAATTCCGTTCTTCATTAGAGAGGTGCAATTGAGTAAGATAGGAATAGTGACTTTCAGGCAAGTGTGCAAAAGCAGGAATAACTCAGGAATCTTGAGATCTCATTGTAAACAGGAATTCTAACAAACTGCGATGAAGCTGTTTGTGTGTAAAGATTTAAGGTTTGATTCTAAAAATGACTATACTGGTTACAAAAACTAATCAGCAGGATCATCTTCGGGATTGGTGCTTTCATTGGCATATCAATTTAGGAAAAGTTTTAGTTGAAGTTTAATCCAATATACTTTAATTCAGTAGTTTTCCAGAAGAAATATTTTGTATGAACTACTTTGATTTATTTTTTTTGTAATTCTTGTTGGTGGAGGAATTTTAAATCCTACAGGCAAGAGTTTGTTTCTTGATGGTTCTCTCTTCTAAACAGCAAAACAGATACAATGTTTGAAATTTTCAAATCCTGTACTCAAAATAAAACATAAACTCCAGTTTTTATTTTTTCATAATAGTTATTTCAATGGAAAACATGTACAAATCAAAAAGTCTGGAATGATCTCTACGGGAATCTAATAAGATGTAGTCTCACGTAGGAACTGTGACATTTGTATTTCAGTAGGCAAGGTGTTTTAAAGCCATGGCATTTGCTTTTATGCAGGCAAGATTTCTTAAAACATATAGATCTAAAGTCCAAATTTAATAGTTACAAGCCAGAAAGATTTCAGTTTTGTTCGTGATTTGATCTGCTATAGTATTTTTTTTTCTTTTCTTCCTGCCAAATGAGAACCAAGAGAAATAGATAACTGTTAGTTTTCAGGTTAACAAGAATATTGTAATTTGTGGAGGAGAGCAGAATTCTAGTTTGACAAAAATCATGGGATTAACAATATTCTATTTGCAGTAGTATTGAGCATGACTTATTCAATAACTTGTGCATATTAATATCATACCTAAAATTATAATTTTTATATCAGATTTAACAGTATAATGTGAATGTCAGCAAACTGTTTTCTTGGCTATGAGGAAGAAAAATGAATTATACGTAGTTTCAAGGATCATCCATGTCCTGCAGAATCTTGGCTTTAAATCAGCTTGTGCGCAAAAGAGCTACAAAACAGGGAACTGATTAAACAGATGTATTTGTCAGAAGAATAAGTATGGATGACAGTTAAATAGAGGAACATTCAGATGGAAGCTTAACTTTTTTTCTGGAGCTAAACTCCATTAAATGGGATATATTACCATTACATTACAGTAATTTGAATGTATCTGTTTTATTGATTTTTTGAAGTACCTGACCAATTAAGCTGGAGAAGACAAAGACACCCAAGAAAAAATTCAGCAGTTGAAAAATTATCTCAAACAGAGTTACTGGTTCTGGAAGGCCCCCGATGGTGATTAAAGTACGAACTGCCCAGTAGTAACACCTCAGATACCTGTGGATACAGACAGCATTTTCGTTATTGACTTCAGGTGCTTATGTGGTTGAAGTTAAACATACACCTACCTGAGTTGTGCCTTTCAGTTATGCTTCTCAGTCCCGAAAGACCTTCAGCATTTTTATAAAGGCTTATGATTTTACGAATGATACAGTTATGTAAATCATATTGAGCTGAATGTTCTCACAGCAAAAAAAAAAAAGAATATACGGGGAACACAGCAATTTACAGGAGACTTCTGTAATGAGTTGCCAAGGTGGACATTACAGAGTTTGAATGCTCCCAGTGAAGATACCACGATGTTAAAAGCGGTGAAATGTCAGAGAACTCCCAAAGTTTATCTCTAGCATACTAAATGCACACACATCTGAAGGTCTCTTCCACTTGATGACACCACTTGATGACACCACCAATGGTGGGCACGACAAATACAGTGCCCACTTTCCCACCCCTTCAATTGCATCGGTCTTCCTCCCACTCTGCTTCTGACCACCTTTCATTGGCTTTGCCTCAGGGGTTACATCAGACACAAGTTACATGTTCCCACGTGTGTGTTAATCCACCTTCTCCAAACCACTTCACTAATTCAGCACTGAAAGGTTGACTCCTGGCCTCAACTAACCCTTCTGTCACCTTAGCAGACGGTTTCTTGCCTTCTCCACTACTTTCCCTCATGCCTGGGAAGAGCTGTCCATCAGAGACTACGAAACCACCTTGTTAACACCCTTCAAGACTTTTCTCAGCACTCGATCTAGAAACCAAATGAAGCAATGGTCGGTCACCAAGTCACACTAACGTATGTCTTTTATTGACTCCTTCACAGTATCCGTCTGCTGTCTGTCACTTCTCATACCTGAAGCATGAGCTACTCGGACAAAGATTTTTTGTCCTGCTTGTACAACCCTCTTTGTACAGCCTTGTGCATGACAGAGCCTGTTGCATTCAAACAGTGTATTTCTATTAGTACATTAACACGAGTTTATGAAAACAACAAAGGACCTGAATAGGATTTTTAAAAAAAATTTTTTTGTGAGGATAGTCATACTAACTCTTTTATAAAAATATATATAAAGTGTCTGCACATCTCTAAGATTCTGTTTTAAATTTTGTTCTAGAATGTGGCACCACTAGTAATGCAGCATCCCCCATACTGTGCAGTGGGGGTTAATCAGTTCAAATAATCGTCATGACTGTGCTATCATTTCCTTCTTTTCTGAGCTAACAAGTAATTGGTTTAGGAATATTTTAAAAAGCTTCCTATTAATTAGAATCTGATTTCCTAAGTCTCTGTACAATCAGACTTTAGTTTCACTAATGATTACTAGTGGAAGCTTGTTTTCCTTAATTGTACAATAAGATTTTCTATTATTTCATCTATGACTATTGCTTCTGAAGCAATGCAGATTCCTTCTATTTGTTGAATTTTATTGAGTTAGAAATAAAAAAAAGAAAACAACAATCAAACCCACAGAAGAAATACTTCTGGAGATGTTTGTTTTGAAGTAGGCAGTCTTGCATGTATCATCTCATGCCCTGAGGCCAGTCTGCTCGCAGTCTTCAGGTGCACATTTTAATTTGGTGGCCTCTACTTTCTTATTAAAATATGAACTCCACTCCTATTAATAAATGGTCTCTGTAACAATGCAACTGGAGGGTTAGATTCGTGCAAATAAGAGAAAATAAACTCACAATAACAAACAGTTCCAATGAGAGTTTTTATTTAAATCACTCAAAAGTGTTTCTAGGTCTGCTACCTTAAATGTCAGGCTTCACCAACCAATTGATTTTTTGCTTTTTATTACAAAGACACTCTCTTCTTGGTTGCAGATTGATGAAATGCAGTAACAATGATTACTTTCACCATAGTTCTTTAGTTTTAGATTTTAACAGTCATAACAGTTCATTGCATATCTGCCATCATATAATTTTTCCTAGTTAGGGGTGCAAAATGAATAGATGGATTGCATCACTGTAATATTTTCATTTGAGTTAAAAAAAAAATCATCACCTATGCATGCTTCCAGCAAAGTAAGTGTCAATTGCAGCTTTCTCTTAGACTTCTGTAGCATAAAAAGTGAGAAAAAGCCTCAGATCTGTTTTGAAAGAATTGCAGATTTAAGCATAAAATGATGTCTCTGGCTTGTCTGAGGGGAATTATCATACAAAGCATATTAATATCGTATTAATTTGCCATATCTGAGAATGCTATAGTGCTTGAAACATGTAAAATTTATTAACATGAAAGTAAAAAAAATATAGCATTATTTCTATGCTAATTACTATAGGAAACAAAAGTAATGAACCAACTGCTTCACCCCCAATGGCCTTGGATGCCAAGTTTACTAAGTCCACCATGATAGACAATATATTCTTAATTCTGAGAATGTCTACAAAAAAATGAAAGCAGCTCGTCAAAAGAATTTAGCGGTCACATTCTACTTTGAGGTTTTTTTTCAGATCTGCCCACCCTTTTCTGAAGATGTAGTTAATACAGTATATTCATCTGTAATTTTACTTCAAAAGAAACTTTCCACTGTCAAAGTCATGTAATATTCACTATCTCTAAGGCACAGGATTTTTATTTTCTTCATTTACGCATTTTATTGGTTTTATTTTAATATGAAATGAAAGTTACACGGTTGAAATATAAAGTAGCTTTTTTTTTTTTTTTTCCCTGAGAAGGGAGAAATGAAACTGTAAATTTTGTTTAAGGAAAGCCAGAAAAACAGACTCCCATTTCAACAGTATTAGCAGTTCTGCTTCCTACTAGCTAGTGTCTGGAAACCATAATTGCTCACCATACGGCTTACTAGCCTGCTATAAAATTACCGTTGAAGCAAACAACATTAGACAAGAAAGGGATTTTCCCTCTGTACAACACAGAGAGTATGTTTATCCTTCAGGCAATCAAACTACTAGATTCTTCCTTAAAATAAGTCCTAGGTATGAAAACATTCATAAACACTGCAAATAAGATATCTTGTAATATCATGCCAATAGAAATGTCTTTTTTTTTGTAAAAGTCCATTTCAGAATACGCTAAACTTCTTACATGATTTTCGTTAATACAGGTAAATCAAATCTCTGTGCATGTGGCTATCAGATTTACTGTGGTATTCACGCATTCATTTCAGCCCAGGGAAGCATTATTTCAGCATTATCACGTTTTACTCCTCTGAGATTACAACCAGGATGAGTTTAAGCGGGGTAAAGAGGTGGCCTTTATCAACTGGTACTCTAATGACCTCTTTTACTTGGGTGACTTATTTACCCGGGTGGTTGAGACCTGATGATCTCACACAGAACAGTGTAAACTCCCTAAAAAGTGCAGGTCTGGAAGCGTTGGGTCTGACATGAGCTGTGCTGGGAATTCACAGGCACAAAACCTCCTCTGTGCCGCAAGCACTGTTGGGGTGACACGTCAGACCTATTGCAAGCACAATGTTTAGCTGATACCCATGAGGCACCCCTGAAGACATGCCAGTCTTACTGCGCATTGGGCAATGCACACTGAAGAAGTAGAGTTGTCCCAGACAGGTACAGTGACCATTTTCTGGGACTTCCAGACGTCCTCTAAGTCTGTGCCCAGAGCAGAAAGGCAGCAAGATACAGAGAAGCATAACGAGGATGCAAATAGGTGTCTTCATTAATAAATACGCCCAAGAATTTTGCAGACTACTTGTGGGTGACTTGCAAACAGCAGAAGAAATACACCATAAGCAAAGTGGAATGATTTGTTTTGCCTAAATTTAATGCTGACCTGGAGGGTTGCATGGGAATTTCACCTCCCTGGTTTTTGTTTCCTTCATAGCAGTGATGAAAGAGACAGAAAACTTCCATGGGACAACTCAGAATGTCATTACATTCCTGCCTTGAATCCCTTCCTAGAGGATTTGTCCATTTTCCCGATGAATTAAGGAGACCAATCTCTTACTTACATAGTTAAATTAGATTGTAAATAAACACATATAGTTCAATAGTTCAAATTGTTCACTTAAGGTATAATTAAGAGACCTTTTCAATATCCTGCTGCCATGGTTACATAGGCTCTACATTAGGGCGTTGCATGAAGGATGCTATCCTTCTGCCTTAGGAGAGTCTGAGGTCTGTCTGCCTAATTATATCAAGCTCAGGAGTGCAGTTTTAATGCTGGGAATATCTTGGGTACATTGCAGGGGGGTAAAGCTGACTGCCTTCTGTGCTTCAGGTCAAAAGCTTTGATTGAAGCTTGCCCTGCGAAAAACCTCAAGTCTTCTTGGACTGGCACTAACACTTCAGAATCTAGACACAAACTGGAAAAGAATACAGCTCACAGAAATCTGCAAGCAGAGCTACTTTGGATAATTGTGCTTGTCGTCTCAGTGCTGTGTACAGCTGTTAGTTACAAAATAAAGTTCACCAGTTAGTATGCCTGCTCAGGAACTTAGGTATTTTCAAATTAATAAGGAAAACTGTTGTCTATATATTCTTTTTTATCCTGGAAAGGAAAAAAAAAAAAGATCCTAGAAGTGTTGACATTTTTAAAAACTGGTTTGGCCATAGCTAGAAACATTTTATGGACACAGCAGGGATTCTACATAAAACATTCATGCCCGTAAATCAGTGCCAGATCATTTGCTTTATGATTTATTTGTCAAACTGCTTACTGTCATTTTTTTTTAACTAGCTAAGAAGCTATGTTTGTCTTCTTTCTGAATGTGTTCCCATTCTATATGACACCAGCGGCATATTTTACTTCAAACATTGGCAACTCTGCTATATGAAAGGAAATTATATCTGCACTGCTGTGCCATTATATATACTGTAGTTCTGGTCACTTTTTCTGACAAATTTTTCCTGGATTGTCCTTAATTCAAGATTTCCAAACAAATATACCTACAAGTATCATGTCTGGTATGTTTCAATTCACATTGCATGTCCAATAATAAATAAGATTCACACAAATGCCTCTCTGTAAAAACACTTGACAATCAGATCATATGTCATGCCTGATTCTCTACGGTGATGATTATCCCTTAGAGAAAGCATTTACTGTTAGTGGGATACCAGCCTTTACTTTATGAAATACAGATCAATATGGGATACTCTTTGGGGTTCCATGTACATGGGACCAAATAGTTCAGTATGAGTTAGATACAGGCAAAAGAATGAAGACATAGATTTCCAAACCAAACTCAAGATGGAGTAGCATTAAAATTCCTTAATGAGGCTTACGTGATATATTCTAATATGCAATTTTTTTCAGCATCTCAGTTTAATGTAAACCTTGAATTATCAGTTTATTATTATGGTTTATAAAATATTCTGCCCTAAATCCCATGTGATGTCATTTGAGAAGTGTTTGTGTCTCCTCATGGAAAAGGTATCACAAAATAATAAAAAATCTGATCATAGCTTCTGGGCACAACTGTGTTTTCTGTGATCAAGGTCGCAAATAATTTCTATCAATTGTTTCCCTGAGTAAAATGCCCATGAAAAACAGGAAGACTTTCTTGCCTGTTTCCTAGGCTATTCTGAAGAAGCATTAAAATCTTCAAGACTGAGTAAGTGCTCTACTTTAAGGGTTTTGAAGTTGCTTACACCTAATTCCCCTATTTTTTAGTTGAGAAGCAAGCATTCCCAAGAATGACACTAACAAAAAATAGACATAACAGAAATTTGTCTTGCATTTTCCTTGTCAGATTTTTTGGAAGCCTTAATCCTGGGAATAAATACCTGTGTATAACTTCACTTAGATAAATGGTCCCACTGGGTTACAAAATCATAGAATGTTAGGGGTTGGAATGGACCTCAAAAGATCATCTAGTCCAACCCCCCTACCAGAGCAGGATCACCTACAGTAGATCACACAGGAACATATCCAGACGGCTTTTGAATGTCTCCAGGGAAGGAGACTCCACAACCTCCCAGGGCAGCCTGTCCCAGTGCTCTGTCACCCTCACAGTGAAAAAGCTTTTCCTAATGTTTTTGTGGAACCTTCTTTGCTCCAGCTTGCACCTGTTGCCCTTTCTTCTGTCATTGGGCATCACTGAGAAGAGCCTGGCTCTGTCCTCCTGAAACTCACTCTTGACATATTTATAAACATTAATGAGGTCACCCCTGAGTCTCCTCCAAGCTAAAGAGACCCAGCTCCTTCAGTCTTTCCTCATAAGGGAGATGTTCCACTCCCTTTATCATCTTTGTGGCTCTGCACTGGACTCTTTCAAGCAGTTCCCTGTCCTTCTTGAAATGAGGGGCCCAGAACTGGACGCAATATTCCAGATGTGGCCTCACCAGTGCAGAGTAGAGGGGGAGGAGAACCTCTCTCAACCTCTACAACTCTATCGCTCTCTACAGCTACCTGAAGGGAGGTTGTAGAGAGGTGGAGCTTGGTCTGTTCTCCCTAGTGGAGAGTGATAAGATGAGGGGAAGTGGATTTAAATTGCAGCAGGGGAGGTTCGGGTTAGATATTAGGAAGAAATTCTATACTGAAAGGGTTGTCAGCCATTGGAACAGGCTGCCCAGGGAGGTGGTTGAGTCACTGTCCCTGGAGGCGTTTAAGAGAAGGGTGGATGTGGCACTGGGGGAAATCATTTAGTAGGTTGACAGGGCTGGGACAAAGGCTGGACTTGATGATCTTCTAGGTCTCTTCCAGCTGATATGATTCTATGATTCTATGATTCTACTAGCTACTCCCCTTCTAATACATCCCAGGATGCCCTTGGCCTTCTTGGTGGCGAGGGCACATTGCTGGCTCGTCGTCATCCTGCTGTCTACCAGGACCCCCTACACTGCTCTCCAACAGGTCAGTCCCCAACCTATACTGGTACTTTGAGTTGATCTTCCCAGGTGCAAGACTCTACACTTGCCCTTGTTGAATTTCATAAAATTTCTGCCCACCCAATTCTCCAGCCTGTCCAGGTCTCGCTGAATGGCAGCACAGCCTGCTGGTGTGTCAGCCACTCCTCTCAGTTTTGTGTCATCAGCAAACTTGCTGACGGTGCACTCTGTTCCCTCATCCAAGTTACGGATGAATATATTGAATACTACTAGTCCCAGTACTGACCCCTGAGTTCCATGGCCCTGCTTGCATGAGTCTGACTGCTGTGCTCAAGCTGTGTATTTTAGTGGTGTGTGGAAACTTCAGCCATATCATTTTTTTTGAGACAGAACCCTAATTATAAAAAATCAATGCTGCTTTACACACAGTGTCTTTTACTCCCAAAGGCTATTTTCTTACCCTTCAAGACAGTGACTTCACACCAAACTTGTGAAGTCTGACAAAATTACAATTAAGAGCAGCATGTCTCCAAGAGAAATGTGAAAAGTTTGTTAAAGGGTGATTTATGGCAGCAGTAGTATCTTATATGCAGTTTTGCAAAGAATGTAATTAATGAACAAGTTGAGCTTCTGTGGCTCTAACTGTGTTAATGCCTTTGAAAGAAATGAATGTTCATACATCTGAACCTCCTAGATATGTTTTTATATAACTACACACATATATCATGACTTTGGTCTTTTTCTTTCTCTCCATCATCTTAATGAATGTTCCTCAACTGGCACCCAGCCTAGTGCTGTCACAAGGATTTTGTGGAAAGGTGTGTCAATACCCAGTCCTGCCCACTGGAGACACTTGGCCACCTGTTAAAGCATGAACTTCTCAAAAGTTCAGAGAAAGTAGGTGGAATTTTTTCAAACCAATCACCATGGTATTTAGAGGGAGTAAAATGTTGCATTTTAGCTACATGATGCTTTGTGGCAGAGAAAAAAATCTATGCCTCTGATTCCCTTGAGGGAATCTTCAATCCTTCTAACAGTTCCCATGTGCATATTCAATCAGTAAGTTTAATTTATGATCCTTGTTGCTTTCTAAATGTTTAATTAAGTTAGTGCTTAGCACTGACTCATAAACCTATAAAATCCGAAAGTGGTAAACTGATTATTCACTGCACCTGCCCTGCAAATATGTAGTAGTGTATAGTAATGAAAGCTGATAACGAGCAGTCACGGCACTAAAAGTTTTCTATCCAAGTACTTGTAAAGTAAGGGCATACCCTGCACAAAGGCTTGGGAAGAGGAGGGGGATGCAGGAAGGAGCAAAATTAACATCTCTTGCAAGAAGAAAGGACTTACATGTTTCCATCGCCGTCATACACCCATTTAGTGCTGCCAAGTCCTTCATAGTCCGACGCCCAATAATACAGGCATGCATTAACGTGCAAGATAAACAGCAAGTATCCAGTTGTTCGAATGACCCTATAAAAGTCAATAGGTTCCTGTAAAACAACTTATGTTTTTCCTTCCTTTTAATATGAAACCCATTGCTTTTTTGGATCAACAATGTTTACGTTACGCATCCACTAAGTATTTCCCCACCTGTCTAGATTCCGTGGAAAAAATAGATGGCAGTTACCTCTCATGTTTGTCCAAGGTCAAATAAATATCTTTCCTAGAATATTTGACATGGGGTAATTTTAAAATTACAGTTGCCTGAGGACCTTATAATCCACTTCTTTAACAGGCTATGAATATTTACAGAAATTTGAAGCTGATTAATGAGGCTAGAGGGTATGAATTAATGTGTTTGACAAACTGTTCAAGATAGGCTCTAAACTTGTGAACCAAAGCCAAGAAATGTCTGAGGTCAGAAATGAACTGCTTTACAAGAGCTGTTCTAGGAAGCCTGCAGCAGATCCGCTAAATAGTATGATTTAGTGGTTATAGCAGGAGTTATATAATTTCTAATCCCAGTTCTTATGCTTATGGCCAGTTCTTTGAAGAACACCAGTGACTAACTACTTAAGCACCAAGCAGCTTTCTGTTTAATACAACAATGATCTCATTGTATATCCTCTGCTCAGTGCATAGAGATCAAAAGAAAGATCTCCTGGATGTAGCTCTCCATTCAAATATTCATACAGGCAAGCTAGAAATAAGCAGGAAAAGTACAGGAATTGCCTAAACACAGGGAGGCCAGTATTTAATGGGTTTATCTGCCACAGCTAGAATTCAATGCAGTTTGCAGTGCGTAGTAACTGGGTTCATGGTTTTATGAAAATTTAATAAGATCTACCTGTAAACTAAGTTAGTGGGAGGTAATATCTCTATGGTTGCTTCTGTATAATACATTCTTTTGCTGGTTCTTAAGGTGCCATTGCATGCCCTCCTTTGCCTCTCTATGCTGTTGAGCAATTTACCTACATGTACTTTTCTTCTTTAGGATGTTAACAAATGAATGCCACTTCTCTGTTTAAATATTGATGTGCCTCCAGAAAAGATTTGTTTAGAGTTGCAAGCTATTGAGAGCAGGAGATAGATGATGTGAGCTATTTATATATTGCAGTACTGACCATGCTGGATCTTGTGCACAAGTTTAAATTCATGCAAGTGGACTCCCAAGGTCTGAGTAAAGGTTCTATTTGTTATATTTCTCTAGGCATGTGTTGAATCTGCCACAATGGGTAGATAAGATGCAGTAGCTTTTTCCATCTCTATTCCTACAAACTCAAACTAGTGAATTTGAGAAGAGAATCCACACAGGCACATACACTTGCTGTGCAGAAGTTTAGTTTGATATTATCCAGTTATCACTCGAATGGTGACCATACCAGGATCTCAGATCAAAACAACATTACTACATTCAAATATAATGCAGTAGTTTGCACTAGCTCTTTTTTTTTTTTTTTTGTATTTTTAGCTCCCATTTCTACTCTTCTTCATCCATCCTTTTCCTTTCCTTGCCGTAAAGCCTTCTGGTAAGCCAATTAAAAGATCTGTGCCATATAAATGGTTTTATCAATGAGCACCTCAAAAACTGGGATTCAATATTTGCCTAAAGTATGTTTTAAATCATTGTATCAAGGCACGGTGTGCCATATTTATTAGGTGGCTTTTTGAATAAAAAATATAATATTTTGGTAGCACAGTATGAAGGCATTTTTTTTTTTCTACCACAAACCTTAGCAATGCACTGATGTGAAAGCCTATGGATAATAAAGCATCAATACTGTTAACCCTATATATGCTGAGCAATATTGAAGTCCATGCACTATAATTGTTTTTCAGCACATCTTCAGCAAGATTTAAAATTGCACTTGAGTTATGAAAAGTGCTCTATTTCAAACATCTCAGGTTTCTGGCCTCTTAAGAATATGAGGTAGAGAATGGATTCACTCTGGAATGTTTACATTGTGCAGCTTATATTCTGCAAGTGATTTAATATTGGAAAATGCTAAGTGGGTCTGTGACCAGGGAGCAAAGACACGAGCAGCAACACAGTTGTGGCAGTCAACTGATATCATGCTGCAAAACCGTCTAACGAGGCAGAACAGCTCAGTAGAGTAGCTGCCTCTGTCTTTTCAGCTACTTCATACATTTTACAGAACCAGTGAGATCTTTCTGTGTGTGTACATTAGCCTTTCTAAATGAACACTTTTCCCTGTTTTTTTGACACAAATCAACATCATATCCTTCATAGTTAGGCTAATTTGAAGATACACACATCCCATTCTCAACTTGTCCTTTAAATTACCACTTTCCATTCCATACTTCTATATAGCGTGAAATGCTCTCCCTTACACAACTGCTTATCGGGATGAAAATAGGTTTGCTAATTTGTTCTCATTTCCTCGAAATCCATATACACTGAACATTATTGTTACATATGAACTAATTCCTTGATTTAAAACCGTCTATATTAAAAAACTGTGTCTCCAAGTACTCACTGCAAATATTATGGGAGATACAGAAAAGTAATTGAATTATGATTCTGAAGCAAAGGATGTAATATGGAAAATATTTAATTAATTTTAAAAGCTCTCAATATTAGAAAAAGATAAAAAATATAAACAAGACAGATGAAAACCTATTCTTTGTAATGAAATTAGAAATTGGAGAAGAAAAGTAGGCAGTGATTCATTGGGTCTTAGCAGCATCATTGACAGCTGAGGAGCCTATGAATATTGCCATAACCATGTCCATTGACTGCTTGAGTTGAATCCTAAATTCTTCCTGTCAATGCAGAGAGTGAGAACATAGCGCAGTGGACAACAATTGCAATCACTATTTGAGACCTGTGCTGAACTGATTCTCATTCCAAGTTTAGCCAAGGCAGTGGAGGGTTAAGTTTCTGTATATGCCAGGTTCATGGGGAGAGCATATTTGAAGGAAAATGTTGACACAGGCTCAAGCACATAACTCCTATTGAGTACAAATAAACAGCTCTTGAGGATTTGGCACTGCTGTTAACAACCTAAAGCCCTCCTGTTCTTTAGCTCTTTCACTAAAGAAACATACTTCTGATCAGTTAAATCTTGGCAGGACCCTCAGTTTGGTGAACATTTTGCCTGAACCAGGCCAGCTGAACTGAGTTAGATTTGATATGTGAGTGAAGCTTTATGTTTATTATTTCAATGATTATAGTAAAAAATACATTTTAAAATAAGTTTTAAATTGAAAAGTTAATGGTGGATCATATTCCATTCAGTCCTTCACTGGTAACCCTTGAAATCAAATGAAATGCATTCTGTGCCAAGCTTTGCATGCTATGACAGTTAAAAAAGTACATACCTGTAGATGTATGCTTTGTCCATAATAGCTTCCAAGCGATCATTGAACTCAAAGAACGTGTTATGCTGAATGGAAAACAAATGAAAGTAATCCAATCATATTCTTCACTACATATCTTTTTATAACAGTACTGACGCCAGTTCGCGTACACATTGTGAAAAGAAAAGATTTTCCAGTAGTCTGACTTTAAATATTTAACTAAAAGGTAAACTGCAAAGTGAAAATGAAAACTGAGTTAAACATTGTTTTGGGTGTTGAGTGTCCAGTTAATTTGAATATAGAAATAACCTTGCTGTTTAGGTCAGACTGCTGTAAATTAATGACTTTTGCATCCTCAAACGTGTAATTGCTTGGCAGCCTTCTCAGAGAGAATTACATGCATAAAAATCCCTTTTTCTCTTCCTGAAATTCCAGTAATTCTCCACTAAGTGATCACACATATCAACAACCACATACTAGATGATACCATGTGGTATCAATTGCTGCTGTGTCAAATTCTTCCTGTTAATTATTTGTGATTTACTTTTATTAATAGCCATTAATATTCACACTTAGGTTTTTATTTTATCTTTGAAAACTAAACAAGTAATTTAAGATTAATTAAATTTAAATAATGGAAACAAACCAGCCTTAATCACAAAGCATCTTTCAAAAGTAGGAAATAATAAAGTCAAAAGAAAAATAAGAGAGTAAGGGTTTCCTTTAGCTAGACTATATCTTGTATTTTTTTTGTTGATTTATTTACTGATGTAGTTTATCCTGAAGACATTTTCCAGTTTCTAAATTTCATATTCGTAAATATTGTGAATAACTTTCCATTGGGCTGTAAAATCATTGATGTGTGGTTAGCCATCCGTCACTAACAGTTCTTACCTTTAGCATCCTATTTGCTCTAAATGCTGAGTTAAATCCAAAGAAGAAGTATAAAACGTCAAATGGCAATACTGATATCACATCGAGCTGTTGAAGAGCAGAGAGGTCAGTTTAAACTTTGCAATAAACATTATGCATTTACTGTCAAAAACGTACTTAGACTGAGTCACTATTGAGTATAATATTTGAACAGTCAGCGTGCTGAGCCTGTAACTTCTCAGATACTGACAGACAAGATTACCTGTTTGAAAACACCAACAGTTTTGCTCTGCCCAGCTTTTAAGTCTCCCATGACTGAGATTTTAATCTGTTTCATGGGGATTATTAACAGTATCTCAATACTGATTCTGTTATTTCAATTATAGTTCTAAGAAGACTGAAATGGTAGGCATGTGGCTGGTGAGAGGAGGTGGGGAGAGCACTCCACAAGCATTTCTTAGAAGTCCTACATCTTTTAAACCCAGGCTTCCTAAAGCAATCTGGGGGAGCATGAAGAATTAGACTCCCTGCTTGTAACCTGCAGAAGCCATGTGCTCCAAACAACAGATTCATCATAGGATGACGAGTTTGATTGTTGGGGTTTTTTAAATAGATACTGCATTTTGATGTATTTGGATGCTTCTTCTTCCCATAGCATGAAGATCTCCAACTTCTCCCTGCAGTCCATCAACTGTATGATTACTCTCCTCATCTGCCTGCTTTATTTTTTCCAAGAGCTCTGTGGAGAGAAGAGAGCTGGGACAAACTTGGCTTTGCTTTTTTAAAGACCCTGTGATGCCTTGCTCTGTTGCTGATATAATTTTGGAACAAAAGAGGGATATGGAGCTGTAGACTTCATTTCACTCTAATCAGAAGTGCCTTTGCTCTGAGAGATGCCACTCCTCTTGGCAGCAAGTAGCCTGCAGCGCTGACCATTTATTCCATGATGCAGTTAATACCTGAACTCTTTGAAAAAAGTAAACCAAACCAGCAAATTGATTGAGGACAAACAGCCTTTTACAGCGTCTCTCCCTCTCTAAAACACGTCTAAGAGGAGGCAAAATTTGTTCAGAAGTGCTTTAATAACAGTGACTGTTAATTAGTAATTAATCATATGACAAATTCCTAGATAATGTCTATATCTTGCATGCACTGAGAACACTCAACTCTCATTAGTTTCTGCAGAAATCAAGAGCACTAAACATACTGCAAATGTGAACTTAAAATGGAACCATATATATCCACTTAGTTTTCAAAGTAAGTTTGACTCTGTCCTACTCACTTGCCTGTACAGCATAAGTCCTGCACTTACTGGATAACTTAATCTCAAGTACATAAGTAGTGATACCATAATCACTGAGGCAAATCTAACTCCAAAACAAGGCAGGTGCAAAATTATTTACGGAAGAGGAGGGGGCAATAACTGAGATTTCAGAGAAGTGGCCTCAGTGTCACAGAGCTGTAGATGTATCAGGATTTCAATAGACAACATATCCTCTGTTGGCAAAAACAGTATTTAGGAACAAAATGAACGATTTTCTAAATCAAATGCATCTTTGTTTTTACAAAGTGCAAAGAGCATTAAAAAAGTCTTAGTTTGAATTTTTGTTCACTTGCATAAGTGACCTATTCAGTACCACAAGGTACTTTGTAAGACTTCACTGAATAGAGTTATCATCTAAATTCAAGACTTTTTTATATTGTGTAATAAATCTCTGGGCATCTGTGCTATTGTTTTCCAGTGTGTATGGGGATGACCTGCACAAGTTCATCAAAACAGATAATACTATTAATTCTAATTTATTAATTTATTATTACCCAGGATTATTATTAATAATTGCATTTATAATTATTCTGTTTTAAATCAAACATTATTTGTGAAGATGGCATTCTTCTACTGACTTGCCATCAAGCCAATGCTTTCTGGTGATGTTTTTAAACCAATAGTCATTTACAGTGAAAGAAAAAAATCCTATGAAATCCCACAGCCAGAACTTATATATTGACATCAGTAACACCAGGTCTACTTACCCGAAACCTCATAGAACTGTGGTAGAATTTCTTCATTTCCACTTTGTCTGACTACAGTGATAACAAAAGGAGAAAGAGTCATAGTCAAGAAAATGACCCCCTGCTACTCAACAACAACCACCACAGTTTTTTAATTATTATTAATTATTACTATCAATTATTACTATCATTACTATACATTACAATAAATAATAATAATGATGATGATGATGATGATGATGATGATGTCTTCTGATAGTGGAGGTCATGACTATTGTATTAATGATGGTCTAAAAGTATGAATGGAGAAATATCTGTAGGAAGAAGTAGTACTTTTATTAGACCTACTTGAAAAAATCTGATTTTTTCCAAGTCTGGCTGTTGGTCTAGGGAAGTACATTACAGTTTTCCCACCTATCTTCCCTTTCCAGACAACTGCACCAGTTGGTGCTTGACAATTTCAGATCCAAAACCTCCGTTTTTCTTCAGTGGTTCCAAGAAAAATGCAAAAAATGTTTCTGATGGTGCTGTACAAAATTAGCCTTTGAAAGCTGGCATTAACATACTAGCATTATTAGCATTATAATAATCAACATTGCATTCATTAGTGATGATTAGCTATTTATTTTTAAATTGCTCTCCATGGGAACTGATGCTAATACCTTAATAAGAAAGAAAAATCACAAGTATCTAAAGAAATGTGTCTATTATTATAGTTTCTGTATTTATATTCCAAACACTTTAAAAATAGCTTTAAAAACTTAAGGATATTTCCATTCCTGCTTCTCACTGTTATCAGTTTAAGTGCTAAACTAAATGCAGATCAGGCAGTAGATGATCTCTTCATGCACTAAAATTTGAGTTGTACAGACAGCTTCAAGGGAAATGCAAGGTAAGCTTCTTATATTAGAGTTTTAACCTTGTTCGTAAATTTTGAGTTTTGTAGGATTTAGTCAAGATTGCCAGTTACTAAATGTCTTGCCAAAGAAAAGTACATTATACTGCACTGCATTTAATATCTATCCAAACTATGTTTGCACAGTCTTATCTGAGATTCCTCTGTAAAGGTATCAGTAATATCTTGTATGCACAGTGTGTAAAATTTTAGGTAAAGGCACTGAACTAAAGCTAGTTCCAAATCTCAGTTGAGGATCTATAATTTTGAGTTTTCTGGCTGTTGGGCACCATAGTGTCACACTGAAATTATCTAAACTCTTTTTCTCAAGTCAAGGAATAAAAAGTAAGGAAGATTTAAAAGAAAAATTAATGTTCTAGATGCCCTTTTAATATGTCATGGGCAAGTTTTACCTTTTTCAGACATTTGTTCAGCATTTTAGTTTGTATTTTTCTATAAAAAGTTAACAAAAAAAGTAGTAGAAAGAAGCCAAATTGAATGTACCTATTTTCCCAAACTAAAATATCTCAAATTGTTTTCAAAGTATCCCAAATTTACAAGGGTTTTCTCTGATTTGTTCAAATCCCCACAAAATCTCACAATCTGTAACATATGCATGTTCTGTCCACTCCTGGCTGAATGTGCACTTTCTTCAACTATGATTCTTGCACAAGGTGAATAGAAACCTGAAAGTTTCACCCAAGCATTCAAGTACATGCATACATGTATGAGTACATAGTTGTATAATCACTGACTCCAGTGAAGCTACATCACTTTACTCCTGGTGAGAAAGAGTTTTATGCATGTTCTGACTGATCTTACCTGCCACTTTCAAATTTGGTTTGGTGTTTGGGGGGGGTTAATTATTATTTTTTTTTAATTAAGAATGGAAACAATGGTTATATTTCCTTCTTCCAAAATAGGATAGTGGAAGGTCAGTGAAGAAGAACATAGGTATCCTTTGATAAATAAAAAAAGTTACATAGATTTGATATAGCAGGAGAAAATGTGTCACATCAGAGGGAATTTCTATAATGTACTTCAACACAATACAACTTCCACCCGTGGAAATCCCACTTCTAATACTTACTATTATATCTCCACCTCTTAAAAATTGCACTCGGGGCTGAAAAATCAGTAAGTCACACAGGTAGCAGATATCACAAATGATGTCTATGGCAATCCAATATATTATATTACTTGGGGTTTGATATGGGAACACAAAGCGAAGGGGAATAAACCAGCAATTCCAATTATAGGCGATTGTCACGAGCATGAGCCATGCTACGTAACGGCGATCTGAAAGAAAACAAAACATTGCATTTACAGGCATGAACTTGGAATATTTTCTCATTCTTTTAGACTGACTTACTCTACCGCAGTCTCTAGGAATGTTTCTGCACAGAGCAACCTACCATTCTCCCGTTTTCAACAGCACAGGATGCTAACGTGATATAGGTTGCAACTAGGAATCACACAAAGAATTTACAAAAGAGAAAAAAAACATGAGTTAATGAGACCGTGCAGAATTTAATATATCTGAAGAAACTCAATACACTTTGCATGCTGCTAGTGTGTGATATAACTGACAAAAGAATTTGGCCCTAATGAATGGGACAGATTCTAGATCAAGAATCAGAAGACTTGGGTTTTGAATGTGGCTGGTTTGCCTATTGGCTTTGTGCATACCATCTTTCCAACTGTTGTCATTTTTCACATCTTTTCCTCATTTAGAATAAATGTTCTTTAGAGCAGGGTCTGTGCGTCCCTCTGAGTTGCAAAGTGGAATGTCAATCTCATGGTGGCTCACAGGTACCATGTAATACTAGATCACTTTAATCGGCCTTTCCCCCATTATATTGCATAGCTTTTAATTTACCTGTGTATGAGTCTATGCTGTCTGGTAGCTGCAGATACTCCTTGTATTTTTTCAGTGGAGGTTTTTTGAATTTACAGCACAGCATATCGCAGTAATGATCCTCCTCTGGCTTTGCTTCTATGTCCTCTTTCTTTTCTTCTTTTTTTTCTTCTTTGGGAAGGGGCGGAGGCTTCTTCTTTGGTGCTAGCCACAGAGGATGCCACAAAGGGTGACATTTTAATAATGGCTCAATTACTATACCCTATTTAAAATGTATAAGAGCTTCATCATGTTAAAAGCTCTTCCAAAACCACTTGGCAGTGACTAAAGCTACAATTCATTCTAATACGAAATGCGTTAGAACTAAGATTGGAGAATAAAATCACCACTGATATAATCATGTATGTCCGCTATCAAGAACAGGGCACTACATGTTACAGACTGTAATATATATGGCATATATTACTATATTTCCTTGGGCAGGGCTCACAACTAATGCCACAAAAGACTGACAAGAAATGTCATTCATAATTCAGCATTTATTAATGCAACTGGGAATTTCGCTTTGCATGACTGTTGCAAATAATGTCTGGAGTCAGGATGGAGATAAAAGACATCTGTGCAACAAGCTGATCTCTTCCCTGTCCTGAGACCCGATACGCAAGATGCAGCAGGTGAAACTAATGGGAAGCCTATGGTTTTTTACAAAAAAAAAACAAAACTCCTGAGGCACTCCTTTGAGCCCAGTTCTTCTCTCTTTGGGCTGGATAATTTTGTCGACACATTTGTCTCATTAATTCTGGTGGCTGTACCTCTGAGTAGGATACACAGTCTTAGCAGTAAATCGACAAACTGGATCTATAATGATTTAGGAAATAAATGACTGTAAGTTCTACAAAGAGAACAAAAGAGATAAAAGAGCAAAGAAATAATTAAAAAAATAATTTGTTTATCAGCTGGTATATATACTTCAGGCACTATTTTTTAGAGCTTATTGAAAAACACATAAGCAGTAAATAGCTTGTAAAAAGATGTCAGAATATAAAATCACCGCACTCAATTCTTTGTGAAAAGGAAAAAAAAAAAGTTAAACTTTCCTCTGAAGCAGAAAATAATTGTATTTAGTTTGTTTCATGTTTTGTCAAAAGTCAATGTTTAATTAATTTGCTCTATTCAAAGCATGTACTTAGAGTCTTTAGTATGTCTGTAATAAATAAAGTGAATTTTATTTACTTTTACACAGCAAATCCAAACTTGGGGTGACTAATATTTACTCACAGGATATGTATGTTTCTTCATACATTTCAGATTCATCTCCATGAATAAACATAGCTGGAAGCTACTTTAAAATACAGAAAATGGCTTGACAGTGTTGATTCTAGACATTGCCTGAGGTTTCTTCCCCAGTTTCTTCAGTGACGGGGTTCAAAAGGAGCTCATACCTACGGACCTGGCTTACGGTAGACTAAATAAATTGACCTCATTAGGCACAAGCTGATTCATTTCAGTGGGTACACATGCTATACTTACTTGAAAATTTTATCACATTTTCTGTTCCCACAAACTAATTTTCATCTTTAAACTCAACAAATGCACAGCTATTTCTAGAGTCACTTACAAGCTGTAGGACTGCCCTCAGGGGAGGACAGCACTGGGTCTTTCAGTTTTTCCTTATACACTGTTGCCCTTTCCCGCAGTTTTCTGGCAAAGTCTTGAAGCTGGGCATTAGCATACTCATTTACTTGGAAGTCTGAAGGTGTTGGCTTCTGTGGACTAATTAAAACAAAAGGAAAAAAAAAAAAGCTTAAACTGTTGGAAAGCATTGGAAAGAAGCAGTGTTAATTCTACTTCTGAGCAGAAGTCAGACATTAAGGTTGGACCTTTATTGGCCACAGTGCTCATTCACCTCACTTAGTTTCTGCTAAGTGGAGACCTCAATTAATGCTCTGGCCTCCTGCTTATGCCAGCAGCAGATTACACAATATTTCAAGCAGATGAGGTGAGGGTACCCTGTGCCCACTACTCTAACGACTTCCCACTGCTGCTTTTCACCAAGTTCTGCTGTGGCTGTGTAAAGGGTAGAGCTTATCCTGTGTATTCATGAAGATACAGGGAATGCTCTTCACAGCTGTTTATAAAAATGTGCTTGTTATTATACAGTAATATCCTAACGGTGACAGGACATAACCATGTTAAAGACTGATATGCAGGTGGGGGAGGAGAAACTAAGCTTACTTTATACTTTCTAAAGTTGGAAAAAATGTTTTAGTCTAGTTTTTGTAACAGGTATTAGCTAACATGAAGTAAAAAACACAACTGGTTTACAAAGTGGAAACAAAACACTGGTGTTCTTCTTGAAGTTTCTTCTGTTTCCACTAAGAATTTACTCAGGGTCATAGTAACACTGAGCAGATATTCTGTCACTCACCATGTTTCTTCAAACCTGAGGACCATTGGTTTTCAAGCACCTGCAAACTCACATTCTAATGTGAAACTAATGCTTTTAATAGGATTTATGCATGCTGCGCCGGCAATTAGAAATCTGGGCGAGAGTGATTCTTGATCAACTCTTTTGGGCTTATTCACTTGAAATTTCATCCTCAATTACTTGCTGCTGTTTGATTATGCAAAGTGGGGCTGTTTTGGAGTGCCACCCAGCTGGCAGCTGGACTTCTATGGACTTCTTTGTGGGGATGAGGACATGGGATTTCTTCTGTACCCTAGGCTCTACACTTCTCAGCTGGTGTCACACACTGGTGTTGGAGTTTGCTGGATATGACTGTGACTGGCACAGGGCAGCTCAGGGCCTCCTCCCACGCAGGTCACACCCCTGTACCAAAACCCGCCAGCTACGCTCAATAGGGGGAGCACAGCAGAGAATTGTTCTTTCTTTCTTAATAGCTTTTCGTGCCTGTCCCAAATACCACGCACATGCAGATGTTACAGCAAGAGAAAAGGAAGACAAGAGTGAAACATGCCTAAATTTTCCAGATTATTGAGAAGACCTTCCCAAAGACGAGTAGAGGGAAAGTGTTCTGACATCACTGTGGGTAGGGAAGAAATGAAAAACACTACAAAGTGATCTTTGAATAAACACCATGCCTCCTCAAGACCTAAACCTACTTTGAAGTTCCTAACAGAAGGAGCTGAAACTAAAAAAGGAGAGTGTCAGAGTGGGATGCATGTAGCTTTTTGGGAAGCACAGTCTTCTGGAGATGCAACGCATATCACAGTGCCCAAGGGAGTATGATTTAAGGATGTGAAAATCCTCCAGCAGCAAAACCATTGGATAAAATGGAAATAAGCTGTTAAAAGCAGAGGAAACAGAAGTCTGGAAGTATGTGCTTATCATTCCTCTAATTTAAGTCTTCTGCAGTGTCTGTTTCTTAAAACTCCCTAGACAGGAGATTAATCAAATGGTTCTGAAATACTTTGTAATCCCATCACAGTTCTTTTTGTGTCACACACTCCTTTGTTCAGCCCATCTGCAATGTAATGAAATCCTTTCTTGTTTTGAGCTAACATGTCACAATTAGTTTTTCAGCTTCAATGTAAAGAATTTCAAATAATTCTCATTGCTGTTCCTATTTTTGCCCAGGGCATTAGCTATCTTATAGTAGAATGCACTTACACAAGTGTCATGCCAAAGGCCCTTTCTATCTGTTTTCTAGGGATAAGCTATAAATTGCATGGGATTTTCTTGTTCTTTCACAACCTTTTCAATAAAAGTTAAACTTTCCTCTATCATGAATTTGTTGCTGTGTCATTGCAACGCAGCCTGAAGGAAACATGTTTTTATTTGGTACTGATTAGAAACTATGCGAATTTGTCTAAAGTTATTTGCCTCACAGTTGATGAGAAATTGATTTTCCTTGCCCTGCATTGTCTCCTCCTCTATCATCTTCTAGTAACAAAATTCTTACTCTGGTAAAATGGAGGAGGTTGCATGTTGGACATTGCTAATTTGAATAAGTGTATTGCATGTGTGCTTTGTGTGGAGGTACACTTTAAATTGTCTTGGCCAATGACACCTGTTCAAACTTGACTGACTCATTTTTATTAAACTTGACTCCATCTCTCGCATCAGGTGGAGCTAGAATTTGTCTCCTCGCTGATGTATTGTTCTTTAAGCAATTTTATCTCTGACCTTTATGCAACATGTTAAAATAGGCCTAGGTCTTATTACTTACTGTACTATATAGTCTTTAACTGAGTATAAATGTTTATTCCCTGCAAAAGTAATAATTTCATATGACCTAGGAAATGAGAAACTCATGTTCTATGCACACAGTTTTGTGTGCAAAACTCATGTTCTATGCACACAGTTTTGTTATTACCTCAAACATATTTTATTTAACAAAAGCAACATATGTAACAAAAATAGCAACAACAACAATAACAGCAATAATAAAAATGTAGTTCTCTTATGTTTTTAATTTGTAGGTTTTGCCTTTTTACTTCTACTTTACTTTACTTTAAACTTGTTTGTTTAGTGAATAAAGCCACAGTGACTTACCTCTCCCCATGCAAAGAGAAAAGATTTAGGCACTTATAGTGGAAGAAAATGGCCTTGAAAGAATAGGCTGTGGAAATACTGTGCTAGAAGTAGTAATGTATATAGTATCTACGAAGTACCATGGCTTGGAAGTTTTATGTGTTAAGAAGGATCAAGAAATGTAGTAGGTTATTTCAGAATAAATCAAGTTTACCCTTTTCTGGTTTCAATCTAGAGTTTAATTCTTTCTTGCTTTTTGGCCAGGAGCACTGAATACCTAAGTTCAATTCTACTTTTTATCTACCTAGTGACCCCTGAGAAAATGTATTTCATAAATGTATGCTGCTGCTTGAAAAAATCCATACCACTTTTTTTCAGATTTCAGTTATAACTTTTTGCAGCACTTAAGGAACTTCTGTCTACTTGGAAATAAAATATTTGATCTTGCAGTAGAATTATTAATGCTTTTATAGAGCTGTGACGTTATGATTTGTGTTTATATTCACAACCTGTGTCTTGAAAAAATAATTTGTTGCCTTGAATATGTTATGAAGAATCTCTAATTCAAATAATCAATTTTCAGAAGGATACGACAGTGAATTGCTATACAAAACATGATGATATAGCTGAGAAGGACTTCAGTAAGATAGAAAATTGTAATTCTAGGCATCATGAAAGGTACTGATTCAAAGACACATCCTCAATTTGTGCTGACAACCCCAGTGTGGGCGATGCTATAGAAAGCAGAACCATCTATCTGTCCCTACTTCCAAGTGGAGGCTCACACATCCTAAATGACCACGAAACGTAATGTTTCTCTGTAACAGAAAAAAAACGTGTTAGTCATGTGCTTGCTACAGGAACACGGGGGTATTCCAAAAACTACTTTAGCTATTCTGATTATGCTGTCTTTATAGTCAATAGAAGATTTCTCTGAGAAGAGGCTTAGAATGACTATAGATAGATTCCTGCCCAGAATTGCCAGGAAAGGAGCCTACCCTTCTCTTTTACCTGCACAGGGAGCTCATGGACTGCTAGGAGTGAGTTTTAATATTTTCTTTAATGATCTTGGTACAAAATGTAGTAGTGTGTTAATGATGTTTGATAGGCCAGTGTATTTGGAGGATGCAAAAGTAGGACTGTTTCCTATATAGGAATAAATGAATTAACTATACTGAGTAATAGAAATAAGAATAAATCTGCTGCTATATCGTGCCGACATGCATTTAGAAACAAACTGTAAGAGTTTTAGAATCAAATTGTATGAGTTTCTTTTGTAGGTGGTGGGATCACGAAGTGCAGATGACAAAAGGATAAATATCTGAGTGTTTTAGACAACAGTAGGATGCCTATTAGCCATACTGCAATTTGGCTGTGAAAAACACTGGTGCAAATGTAATCCTAGAATGCATCTGACATGTTACCAGCGAAGGAAGATGTGAGAGTTATTCTGACCAGGTGAATTCATGTAGGAAACTATATAGTATAAAGTCTCTTAGAATGATCAAGGCTACTGGAAATATGACTTTTAAAAGGACAGCAAAATAAAACGAGAGGCAATAGATTGTTGTCCATAAATTCAAATTTTGGTGGAGTATAAGGTAGGCAAGAGAGGTGTTTGAACTGAGGAACAGAATTGAATAAATATGAAAATAAACACCACAAATTAGTATGAGTTAAACTTCAGAAGTTTCTATGCCTTTAAAGACTGGGATTCTAGACAGCCTTCTAATATAAGTGAGGCACAGTTGAAACAATTGTGATAGACTTTGAGATCATATTAGCTAAAATCATGAAAACTATTGTAGGCAGTGATTCCCTAGAATGGAAGAGAATCTATGAAGTGTGACAGGAAATCCTTTTCAGCAAACAAACTTGAAACATATAAGGTGACTTAACTTGTATATGTACCACCAGGTCCACTACTTTCAAAAACCTCAGTGGCTCAAGTGCCAAGAAAAAGAGGTTTTAAGATAAGTATATTATCTTGCCATTTTGAAACAAACTTTTAGCACATTAAATTCCATGGAATTTCAAAAATCTCGTAATTAAATTTTAATTTTCATTAGCAACCTTGAAGCAAGTATCTTCCCTCACTCCACTATCTCTTCTTTTAAGATAGAAAGTGTTTAAGAGAGACCCAACTTTAGTTATTCAGCTTACATCTTTTTTCCTGTGTGTTTTGAAATACTGGCAGTATATTAACTTTTCTTTGCAATAAAAATGATTAAAATACATTTTTACTTTCATTCTCTTTTAGGATTGAGTTATTCATCACCGTGCAATTTGAATTAAACTGATGTTGCCTTTGTCCTACTATCTATTTTCTTACACATTTCATTAATTTAAACTAAAATATTAAAATAATTGATATAAAAATATTTGGGTTGGTTCTCATTATATGTAGAAGCAAGAATAGGACATAAGGATTAATAAGTTTCTTGTGGACACCATGTAAATAAAACTTTACATTGGAATTCATTACTTTTCCTTAGTTCAGAGTTTTTGTACAGAAATTATGCTTGTTTGAGCCCAAAGAAAGTATTCTTGAAATAAAATGCAGAGATCATCCATTTCCCAGACCTCATGTGGTATTCATACAGCAGAACGAATATAGAAGCAACAACGTTCGAGAAAGGCATTATCTTTCAGAGTTATCTTCTAATATTAGGGCTTAGAACAAATTTCCTGATGCAGTGCAGACTGAAATCTAATCATCTAGGCTGCATGAGATTCCTCCTGTTTAGTTCAAAGATTTGTCACAGCAGCTTCTTTGACAATCCTCCTAGTTATTCAATCACAAGAGGCTGTGAATCCTCTAATCTTCTTTACTGTACTCTCTGAGGAGAAGTCTGCCTCAATGCTGAACACATGGAGCCCTTACTGAGATATCAGATTCAAATATGAATAAGATTTAATTTTAATTAGTAATTTTATAGTATGAACTATGCAAAAGAAGGTACGAATGCTGAAAATATCAATTAACTTTGAAAAACCATCTTTCCCTAATGTCACTGGTGGTATAAAGTTGTTTAACTGCACTGTATATTTGCTATGATGTAAAAAATAAGGGCAGCGTCATTTCTGAGAGTAATCACTTTAGAACAAATCTATAATATTTCAAGAAAGAGCCACGTGATAATAAGTGAAGCAGTCTTGCTTCACTTATTTCCTTATCTGGTGCTGTTGTATCATTGGCTCTTTCTTATCCATAAATGATTTAATCTGTCTGGGGCATCTGCCTCTTATTGGAATTTTTAAAAAAAGATATTTCTTATCAATCTGTTACATTCGCACACATTTAAACGCAAACTCATAACCAATTTACATAAACATAATAATTTGCAGCTAAGGAAAAAATGTCTTATTCAGAGTATGGTCCAATGCTGTACAGAATGAACACAGCTTCAAACTTTCTATTCTTCAGTTTTTATCAATATGCAGAAAATAAAAAGCTAAAATGGAAACACTAGAATACTTCCTGTAGTGATTTTTTTAAAAAAGTTGCAATAAAATATCACAAATTTGGAAAACTTATTTTTCAATAAATTTTTTCACTTTTCATTTGTTTTCAAACATATCCTAAAAAAATCACACAAGCATAAGACTGTAGAGAACTTTGAGACATCTGCAATCCTAGTCCACACAACTCAAAGCAGGATGAAGTATACCTGTGCCATTCCTGATAGATTCTTGTCTGACCCATTCTTAAACATGCCTGGCAAGGACTATTCCACAATCTTCCTCAAGTGTTTTTTAGAATATTAGTTATTTACGAGAATATTAAGTAATTTTATAATTTTCAGTAGGCAGAGATGTGAGTACTTGAATAAGAATAGCTGATATACACTTCAGAAGACTTTAATTCACCTAGCAAGGGTAAAAATAAAACAGAAAGAAGTGGTGGCATAGATTCAGCTTCTGTGGCATCTATAGTTGCTTAGCTATTGGTAACCTTGGCAGACTTTCACAATATACTAAATTTCATGGCATGGACTATTGTTGTCTATGTTAATTATATAAAATTAGCTTGGTGCAGCCCACTCTGTTGTAATTCTACCTTTGTTAGTGGTAAACTGCTATGCAGCCACCTGTGCAGAAGCTCGTTTCATACAGCTTTCCCAGTCTCCCAAAGAAACTCGGTGAGAGAGGGAGAGAAGTCATTCCTCTGAGATGACATTCAATTGCTGTTAAGACCATCCCTTCCCCTTCTGCAGCCTCCGGCCATGTTCTTCTCCAAATTCAGCAACAAAGTAGGTACGTTCCCTGCAGACAACAGATCATCTCACATCTCCTGAGCGTCATGTATCCAGGGTACCAAATAAGACTGGGCTGCCCTTGACTTCTCATCTGATCCCCATGTCTCTGCCTGTCACTGTTTCCTCTGTTCCTCTTTTAACAACGAGGGAAGTTTTCATCTTAAAAAGCTAATATCTGGAAAATGAGTTAATAAAAAGTGTTGGACGAGATTAATTATAGGCATGAGTACTTACACTTGCCATGAAGCAATGAGCAATTTTCCTCTACTAAATGATAACATGCATTATGTCTTTGATTTAAATGTCTCTTAAGTTTATCAAGAAGGACCTTAACGTATTTATAAATCTTTGGTATAAATGAATTTAAAATATAAATGCAATTTATAAATGTTTTCTATTATGCATACTAGTGTACCTGTCACAATACTCATTCCTTTGCTTTTTCCTCTGCTATGGACTCCACAGATAACAGCAGAGATAATATTTTTAATAGATTATCATTTCTTCCTTCACAAAAATGGTATTTTTTTTCCTTTGGAAACTGCTAGGTCAATGGAGGATTTACGCAGAATGCTTTTAATTAAAGAAATAAATCAGTGGCAAAGTATGAAAAACTATACTCTTCTTAAATATTCTAACAAAAGAATATTTTCCTTTTACACAGTTAGAATTGAATATATAAGATGCCATGAATATACAATTTTAAATTACGCAATGAAAAAAAAACAAGAAAGGAAAAAAAAGAACAGCATTTCAATCTGTATAATGACATTCCTGTCCCTTTACTCTCTTCACTTAATCTTCAAGGAAAAACTTCCAAATTTGCTACCTTTTTAACTTCAGGCTGCCTACTTGATTGTTGTTCAGAGTGAATGGCATTAAGTAGCACGCATAACTGCATCATGCAGAATGGATAGAATTTAAAGACTGTAGGAAAACACATTTCAGAAATGATTACAGCAAGTTTAATTCATTTTGGTGCAGGCAGCAAACCATCACCTTTCTGTTTAATTTGCAGGTTTTCAATTTTACCATTGCAGGAATTCAAATCCAACCACTAAAAGTGACAAGCTCTGAAAGAAAGACCTAAGCAGAAGGAATATGAGTGCTAAGAAAAGTGTTTTGTTTTCTTAGTACATTAATGTATTTTCTATAAGGCTTACAAAATGTACTGGATGAGTTCCATTTGTTTACTATTCCAAGTACTGCAGTGATTAAGGGAAAACAACTAAGGAAAGGTATTTGTGTCTTTATGAAATATGTTTCTAACTATGTTTAAATTCAGAAATGCCAAGCATTGGCCTTGTTTTACTCTATCTGAAGTCAACCGGAGTCTAGTGCCATGAGTGTCATCTTTTTGGATCCCTGGTGTTCCTACAGCAATCAAGGACTTCTGGAGGCTCTGCAGAGGGTTGATACTGGGCCTGTTCCACCAGGGTGCTGACATTTTGTTCTTGTGATAGGACATAGTTTCTCTAAGATGCTTCTGCTTGGTGAACTGATGTGTTGCAACTAATGGATAGCAAGCACTAATAAGCACGGTAATTTTCTTGGTCGAGGTAATTGAGCTAAATGAAGTGCATTACTCACTAAGAACATGCTACCAGCAGGAGTTCTCTTTATTAACCTGGCTATGCACCACATAGCAAATTGCCTCTTAATCTTTGTTTGTTTTGTTATTTTTCTTTTTTCATTAGCTAAATTAGAGAGGAAAAAAATCTCCTTTGTGGGCATGAGAAGGACTGGTTTAGTCTACCAGGTAATAGGATGTGGCTATGAAAAAGGCAAACTAAGAGCACAAAACTCAGTCTTCCTCAATCACCTGTGTTCGTGTGGGGATGTGCAACACTGGAACTTTTTTTGAAAACTTTGAAAGCCGTGTTTCTGTATTTCCAAAAGCAAAATCAGAAGAGTATGTTTATTGGGTGGGAATGTTAAATATATTTTTTATAATTTTTGTATGTTATTAATATTTATTTAATGCATTTTTTATTAATATCTTCTGCTTATAATACCTAGATTCTGAAGGTGGTATATCAGATACAATTTTTTGTTTCTCTCTAAACACGGCCCAGAATACGTAAGATCTTGAGGATAAATCTAAAAGCATCCGAAGTCCTGGTTATCTGCAGTATTTTTTTCTTTAGGTACTCTTGGACATGTGGCCTACAAATATGTATTGCCATTTTACACAGCATTTTGCAGAGTAGGGTTCATGATCCTTGACTGAGGTTTAAGAGTACTGCCTTGGTACAAACAGTACATTGTAATCACATTGTTAATCTGGGAAGATGAAAATACTCTTACAACTTTAGCCAGGCTTAAAGGCTTTTAATAGACACAGAGGAGAGAAGAGGTCACAGAAACTCTTTGTATCCCTCCATTTTCTCTGATCTATGCTCTCAGATGCTTTATTTACTATTCTTCCACACCCTACTTTTTCTAAGACTTGCTGCAACTTGTCTCATGCCCTGATGGCAGGCAGGCATCCACCACTACTTGCTCCTTAGGCATATGTCCACCCTTTACTCTTTTTACAAACTCTCCCCAACAGAAAGTGATCTTAATATGCTTTAAAGACTGCAGTGATGTTTTGTGATAGTTCCTTGTTAATAAGACTCCATTGTCTTCTATTAGAGTGCAAATTATGTCCTGAGAATTGTTCTTCCCTCATTTCTTGCTGTGAAGAGACAGCGTAGTCTTAGCCTTCCCTCCCAGAGATTATTATTTCTCAGCAAATAGCTATTCTTGGAAATTACCCATCGTTCTGTTACATTACCATTAAAGATGGAGAGAAGAAACAACATATTGGCAGACAGGGCCGATTTGTGTGCAGTCCCATCTGAGCCATTAGGAAGTAGACATTTAAAGTTTCAGTCACTCGGCTGTAATTCAGGGCCTTGGCACATCAGCCATTTTTATGTATATCTCCTCAGTCAGATGTAGTGTTCAGGTGGCTGAGACCAGTGCTGTGTCTCTCTACTGTTGATTAATGTCCATTACCATGTACTGTTGTATTTTAAAAATGAGGAAGTGCTGAGAAGGAATGCCAGAAATCTACTTTTTTTTTTTTTTCTTGTGGATAAACAGTTTCTATGGGAATTTTCAGGAGTAAACGCAGTCTTTGTCAAAACTGTTATTCATTTAGCAAGACAAAAAAATAAATAAATTGTTCTTTCAGAGGAAGTTCAAAAAACTGTTTTCCAATTAATAGATACACAGTGTGTGCTGCACCATAAGTAAAAAGCTACTCTAATGCTGCTGAACTGGAAGAAGAACACAGCTGGTGCACAATCTTGCAAACTGTCTTATATGTAAGTAGTCATACTGATTTCAGATAAGTTAGTGACACTAGTATAATTGTTCACAGAGCAATATTACCTAAGATTTTAAAATTTAAAGTCCTTATGTGGAAGCTCATTACCTTCCCTTGAAATTCTGCACGGAGGAACACAGATCTGATCTAATTGAGAAGTGTGTTGTTTTAAACAGGACAACTTTCTTCTCCTCTCTTTCTTACTTTATGTATCTGAGCCTGCACAGATGCATCTAAAAAACCCCTAAAAGTTACAGTTAGAGAAGATAAGGTGAACTTTTTCCTGTTAAAATAATTTCTATGAAAATTGAGATGCTCTGATTTTATATGGGTTGTGAAGGGATATATACCCATAAACCTCATAATATATTTTACTCATAGTTTATACGCATACTGATGATTGCTTACTGTATAGATCAAGTGACTCTTTATTAAACCTTGGCTCTTGGAGGATGATTAGTATAGGAAAACAAAAAAATAGGAGGCAGCTGTGCCTATGGGGAGGTGAGGATGGACCAATCATGGTATTGCTTCTCATGGCGCTCAGTATATAAGGGCCTCTAAGAACAACCCTAAAGCCTTTAATATTTGTTGTGCTGGTAGGATTATGATTGGGTCTTTGTCATATCTCCCTGTGCTGTTGATTTTTCTGGCTCCTATTTCCACACTGCAGAGGACCATTGCCTGAGAGGACGGGTTGTCTTCCTCTGCCCCCACTCCAGAGTAACAGAGGTACAGCTTCCTTTCTGCTGTTTTGTTTTGATTTTTTTTTTTTTTTGACTATTATTGGAACTCTGAGCTCAGGTGCTCCCATTTGCTGCTGAGTCCAGTCTGGGACATTTTTTTTCTGCTTGGAACCTTGTTGACACCTGAAAGGTGTGTGTCGTGTTTTAACAAATCCCCCTTCATAGTTAAGTGCGTTTTCCTTCTTATACGTAGGAAGGTGATTTCCCCCTCTGCTCTGGTGAGATCTCACCTGGAGAACTGTCTTCAGCTCTGGAATCCTCAGCACAGGACAGAGACCTATTGAATGAGGTCCAGAGGAGAGCAATAAAGATGATCAGGGGATTGGAGCATCTGCCCTGTGAGGACAGGCTGAGAGATTTGCAGTTGTTCAGCACAGCGAAGAGAAGGCTTCAAGGTGAACTTATAGTGGCCTTCCAGTACTTAATGGGGGCCTACAGGAAAGATGGAGAGGGACCCTTTATCGGGGAGTGTAGTGATATCATGAGGGATAACAGTTTTAAACTAAAAGAGGGCAGGTTTAGATTTGATATTGGGAAGAAATTCTTTAGTGTGACACCGGAACAGGTTGCCCAAAGGGACGATAGATGTCCCCTCCCTGGAAGTGTTCAAGGTCAGATTTGATGGGGGTCTGGGCAGTGCGATCTGGTTGAAAATGCCCCTGCTCATTGCAGGTGTGTGGGCTAGAAAACCTTTAAGATCCCTTCCAATCCAAATGATTCTGTGATTCTATACTTCTGTAATAAATGTAGACTATTCCAAGATTATTGTTTTCTTGACTTCATATTTATTTCTGTTTTAACAAAGCAGTCACCTAAGATTTTTCCAAAAGATGAATGACCCTAGATTTTCCCCTGAAGGAACATTAATGTTTAATTTATTTATTTCTTCTCACGAAAAGACAGTCCTAGTCCTCTGGCTGCAGAGACTAATGCTGATTTAGTCGTATGACTCAGTAAAAAAAAATATGCAGGGTAAGAAAATTTTAAGTCAGAGTGTTACAAACATTCCAGCTATTCATGGCAGCATCCCGAGACTTACTCCTTTGCTAAGGTAGACTAATAATAACTGAGCAGCAGCGCTGTTAAAATTAGCATTTGAGTGTAGCTGAGCAAATCTTTTTCCTCATTCCTGAATTTAGGGTGACTTACAGAACAAACTACCAAAAGCACATCCTAAATGAATACTTCATATATAAGGTTGTCGTAGAATTGAAATAAAGCTCTTCAGATCCTTACAGGACAAGAAGAGACTTCTATAAAACTGAAATATGGCACACAGAAATGCTAAGTAATGATGTCAGGAAAAAAAGCCTCAATTTTTTTTAATTGAATTTACTCACTTAACCTCTTCTTTCCCATCATTGAGCTGATGCCGTGCCTGTTGAGTTGTCTCAGCTGGTTCAGTTGATTTTTCAGTTTTTGAAGGCTCAGGTGCTTTTGCTGGTACTGCATCTGGGAAAAAAAAAAAAGTTTTAAATTTTTTAATACCAATTTTAAAGGAATTATGATAATACTTTTGGAGGAATCACAGCTTGGTTCTCATTATTTTTTCAGTGGACAAGAACCATATGACACTGGTTCTAGGATATGACCTTTGAATAATTTCCTGCATAAATCTATTTCAATGCCAGCTGTACAGGACATGTTTATGACAGATGTACCTTTTAGGATATATAGCTTCTTTCTGGTTTTTAAATTAGATGCATCTGTAACCAGCTCAATAGTGGTCAATACAGATCTTTTCTATACTTATAAGTGAAAAGAACTCAAGCAGTATGATAGAATTGTTGTACGTTATTTAAACAAATATGCAGAGGAGAGATAGAAATGCCCTGTGAAATGCAGAAGAAAAATGAAGAGTGGCTTATTTGCTTATGCATTAAAATGCTAATGGCATTATTTACACTCCAGTGTTTGAACTGCATTAAATCTCTTATTGCTTCAGCTGCCATGACAGTCTTGTTTGTTGCTGAGTAAATTATGATTGAAATATGTGATTAAGGATGTATGTAGAACTTCTTCTAGTCTATTTCTTAATTTTTTGTTACAAGTAACTTTTAAAAAGGAGTTTAAGTGGGAAGCTTGTGGAGTTTGAAACAAACTCTATGCCAATGGTATAGTCTTTTACCATTTATGTGGCCTTATGTGATTAATTTTTGCAACTAGTCTATGTTTTTATTTTAAAATTTCACCTGAAAAATAATTTGAAAATTCTCACCAATCTGATACTTTGCATAAAGGAGGAAAAAAAATCAGTGTTTCTAAATACTTTAATACGATTATACAGAAAAAAGCCCTACAGCAAAACATCATAGCAAATAAATCAGGATCCTGTTGTGTATGCCATATTTTAAATTCTAGAAAGCTCAAAGAAAATAAAAGCTTAAGTATTTTGGATAGATAGTGTAAGATTAGTTTTCTGATAACTAAACTCCATATTTAAAGGGTTGTTATTCATTTCAGAGGGGTAAAAGCAGTTATAAAGGTAAACTTTTAAGCTGCTCAGCTGGAAGGCGGTTGCTTGAAATTGCATTGGAACAAAGCTTAGTGAAGGACAGCAGGTCAGTTTGTTTACAGCACTTGATAAAGCAAACCACCCTCCTATCACCTTTTATTCAGAATTCGCATAATATTTTCTTCCAGGCATTTACTAAGAACTGACACAGTATTTCTTGAGCCGAGTTTCAGACTTCTACTAGATGGAAAGTTGATTGCAAGACTGGTGGGTAACTTTTAGTATATTTTCTTAGTATTTAGGTTAAGAAGAGAGAATGCACTGTGTAAGTCCTGCTACTCTTAAAGGAATTAATTTCTTAAATGGGACCAAAGATAAGACCCTAGACAGATGAAACTGTGGATGCCAGAATACTCAAGTTGCAGTCAGACACTGAACTGAAGAAAAGGCAGAAGTTCTTCCACATGTTGATCCACTGGGTATTGACTTAGCAAGTTTAGGGCTTAATTTTCAAACCAAATCTTGGAGAAATGTAGCACCATTGACTATGAAGCAACAGTCTGCAGGATTTGTATTACTTATCACCTATAAACTGGGACTTTCGATTGGATTTATGGCTTAAATTGATAACAGTATCTTGCCTGCTTAATGGAAATGCAGATTATTTTCTTTCTGCAGTAGTTAGTATTGCAGTACTATCCTGAGGAAAAATCTGTTGAAAATATAACACTAAGGAATATTTCATTGCTCTCCCAGGGCATTTTCAAGGTACAAAATAGTATACATTCAGGGAAGGGAGGACTCAAAGAGGACTGCTGCTTTTCCTGCCCCCAGGAAGATTCAAGAAAGGATGAAAGAATTTCTTACCATTTCATGACAAGAGTTAAAAATGCTGTTCTAGGGATTCCTATCAAAAGTGTGGGGTTTTTTTTTGTTGTTGGGTTGCTTTTGTAGTTGTGGTTTTTTTTTTTTTTTTTAAAAAAGGAGGAATTTTTACATGGGTTCAGCTTCTAGTACAGTATGCATTCATTTTGATACTGAAATAAAATTCTCCTAGGAATTTCATAGACATCCTCAGTAAGAAAATTGCAGAGGAACTGTTGTTACAGAAAAAAAGGGGTTTGGGACCTATTTATAACTAATTTATGGGTCTTGCTTCTGAACCTTAACTTGTTAAAATTCTATTAAACCCTTTCCCTCAAGGGACCTCTACAAATTATGCTACTGACTGTAGCTTTCTTTGGCACACAATCATCCTGTGGTTCTCTGGTCAACATGATGTGATGCAGAAAAGATGCAAGAGCAAAAAATTCCAGCATTTGCTTTTGCTGCATTTTTTGCTCTCTCCTCAAGTCATGGTTTGTAGTTTCCCAGTTCTCCCTGCTCTGGCAACCCCAGCCAAAAAGCCATGTACTCAAGAGTGACAGCAAGGTTAATCCCAACATTTCTGTTTATAGCTCACTTTGGGAATTTTCATTGTTGTAGTAATTGCCACTAGTTACATCTTTGCTAGCAGTGAATAAAACTTGATGGGAACAATCAGAACAGTGAAGCAGTGTTGAAGGCTTGATATCCAAGCTATATCTGTTTGAGGAGGCTGTGTTTCAAATCAGGTCTATCATCACCCTCTGAAAGGAATCAGCAGTTTAAGTAGATTGTCTCACAGATGGTTCTTCTGGCTTAGTTTTCTTCTAAAGGAATTCAGTCATGTATTCCTAGGGGGTTGTTGTTGAAGCAACAGAGCACGGTAGGGGACAATTGGAATATTTGTTTCAGAAGGACATTCTTCATCTAAAATAAAACACCAGTGTAGATACACTATTTAGAGTAACAAGCTCCAATCCATTTTAAGAGTAACAGGCTACAATCCATCTCTGGAATGACGATATGTATATGGGAAGAGAAGACCACAAAGTAAAAAAATGTGGTGCTTGCACATATGCAGGCCATTGCAGAAGGATAATGGCTTCTCAGCCTGCTAGATTGTCTTAAAGCATTCAGTCCGTAGTCTGAACCCACACCAACCATTAAATGCTGACTGGACTCGGACTGATGGAAAACACTGTAATCCCATGAATGCCAGAGTTTTCAGAGTTCGTAATTCTCCAGGACCAGCACAGGGCTTATTTGCATAAGGATTAGCATATCACATCCTAGCACCACTGCCAGCTGTGTGTCAAGTTTTAGTTGTTTTTTTCTGTGTGAAATTGTGAGGGCTTTTTGTGTAGTCACATTTAAAAACCCTTAGTCGCTCTTCACTGTTTAAATCTTTCTCATACCCCTCTGACTTATGAGCCTATCCCCAAAGAAATGCCTTTAAGGACATTGTGGTAGCCATTTTAAGGACTATTTGGAGTACAACAATTGGTTTCTAGACTAAATAATGATCTATCAGGTAGATGGCGAAGCTTACAGGACGACAAAGAAATCTTGTTGGCTTTACATAACCTTAGTCATAGTAAAGAAAACATGAGTGAGAAAAAGGCAGAATTATGCCAAGACACCAATAACTAAGGCAATTTTCAAAACAGATAGATCCATGCTTGCTTGACAAAATAAGGGATTTGAGTTTTTCTAAACGATTTCCATTTCCATTATATTGGAATATAAGTAGGAAAAGCTGCCAGTGTATTAGTAGTGGGAGCTGAGAAATGCATCCCACTGGTGACTGTGTTCCATATCATTTGGCCTCCTCATAATAATAATATAATTTAAAGTGGAGTTAAGTGTTGCTGATTGTCTTTTAAGATGAAAGAGAAAAGCACCAGTTGTGGAAGTATAACTTTGTGGACAAAACACTGCACAAACACCCTCAAAAAGGTAGCTGGCTAAATTGATAGACCCACTGAAACTTCATCATATGAGTGATCTGTCTAGGGTAGCAAGGAGCAAGGAACAAAACACAGGTTATAAGACAACTTGGTTCTCTTAGTCTTTCAATTTTTTCTTTTTCCACAGTTCTCTGTTCTGCCAGGAGAGACTTAGGCCAGGCAAAGAAAAAACGTGAAAAAAGAGAAAAGCTGTTGGTGGGACGTCAGTTTTAAACTTGTGTTTTCTTAGTCAGGGGACAATGCTTCCAGATGGAAGTGAGCAGTATTAACCTTCATTGTCCTCTATTTTCATACTTCCATCAAAACAACATTGGAATAATATTGTAGGATTAGGTTTGAATAGCCAGATCTCTGTATTTTGGACAGTATATCCAACTTACTCTGAGGCTGCTTGGCTCCCTTCTTCATGTTTCCATGAAGCAGTTTTTAGCTTCAGTTTTTGCTTCACAATTTTGGACATAGACCCTTGACAGTCTTTCCAAATTAATTTTATTTCCTGCTGCCACACACATACACATATACACTTGCAGAATAGCCTGTAGCATAGTATTTCCCATTTTTGCAGTAGAGAAAAAGTGAGAATACTTTGTACTTAGTTATGAGTTTTAAGACTTCTTGTTGACATTTTAGGATTTTTTTTTTCCTCTGCAACTCAAAAGGCTGAATGTTGAGGTTTTATTAAAACTGGAATAATCACATGAAACCAGGAGTTCAGGCTTCACAAAAAAAAAAAGCAGAGTATTGTGAGACTAAGTATAACACTGGAAGAGCTGGCAAAATTGTTTTAGTATAAGCCTGCTCATGTAGGACCAACTCCACTGTCATGTTTCTAAAATTTAACACTGTACACATAAAACTGTAGGCATTAGTCCTAAGGATTTTTTTCTTCAGACGAAGCTGCTGGGTAGGCAGATTTGTTAATATGTAAGTGCTGGTGAATCCAAAAAACTTTGGTCATAGGCCTAGCCCCACAGAGGTATTGTTAACTTCCATTCTGGCAATAAGCAATGTAATCAAAGGACCCTAAAGCCTCACAGATCCAGTGAGATAAATGTTATCTTGTGGTATGAATGATTCTTCCAACAGCAGAGCATAAAATGTTATTTCCTAACAGTAAGTACTTAGCAAAGAGAAGGGCAGATGGAGTCAGTCATTTTACACTAATTTAGCAATTATTCTATTTCCCAGTTCTATTTCCTTTGTTAGTGGTATTCTTCAAAAGCCCTATATTTGCAAAATTCAATTACCACCTCTCCAGCCTGACTAGGACAGCTCTTTCCACTTAATCTCTCCAAAGGTCAATGTGGAGAAGGAGGTGAAGAGCTGCCAACCTGCTGTTCAGAGCAACGGAGAAGATTGCCTGAGGAAGCAGGCTCTTTTCTTCTATCTGACCCTTGCTTCTATCCATGCAAACAGCTGGAGGAGGCTTAGGAACAGGAAAGAAACTTGTGCTGTGGAGACTACCAGCCTTACTGGTTATCTAACATCGGAAGGTGTGCCTCTGGAGTAGTCAGCCAATCTGAAGGAACTTTCTTACAGAAAGTAATAAAACATAAATCTCTTGGTCACTGGCTTTAAAAGTTCTGTTTCTCGGATCAGTTATGTCCAGGCACATATTCTGTAGCTGTAATAATTGGCCTTTAGCATCAGAAATGTATTATCCTTATTGGAAAAATGAAGAGAAGCAAAATGTCAAATAAAAGATTAGTTTTTAGAGATAAAGATATGAATAAATATCAGCAGCTAGGTAGTAGCAGTTGAATGTACTCTTGAGTACAGAACAGAAAAAATACTTTTTCTTTGCCATACTTCAGAAAGAGATTTTTTTTTTCCTCAAATTTCCCAACTAACTCCATTGCTTTGTACTAGTAAGTCTGGCCAGTACCAAACATATGCTTCCCCTCCCTTTTTGGACTGGTGGCCATATGTGAAGGTAGAACTTTCAATGGCTAGCAGTTCCATGTGGTCCTTGTATAAAAAGCAGAGTTCCCTAGGGGTTTTTTTGGCTGTACAAAAGCACATTTTAGCACATCCTGATCATTATATGACATAGTCTCACTTTTTTTGAATCCACAATATATTATTTTACAGGACCATTTATAAAATGTTGACTTGTTTGTCTATTTTTATTTAGTAGAAAGGTTATTTCCATCACAACACCCTAGTATAGTGTGTATTTTGACAATAAATATATTGTCAAATACCTTCTTCTGCTGCTAATGTCTTAGGGATTTTTACCAAAAAAATAGGTTTTTTTAAAATAAAGTCATTCTTAAAAAATACTATGTTATCTCACAATGATAGTGTCACACTAAATACAGTTAATTGACTTGTTATATATGTGATATAGTTGTAAACCTTAACACTCAGTCCTGATATTTATTACCAGGATTAATGTAGGCAACCTTTATTTACTGAACACTTAATGTTTTTCCTTTGTATTCCTTCAGTAAAGAAAAAAATCCTGAAAACCTGATTGACCTGAACTGTCTTGATCAGCTTCTCAATACTGATCTTATTACTAATTACTGTTCTGAATACTTAGCAGAAATGCAGAAGAGAACCAGTCATGGGAAAAAGTCAAAGATAAAGAAATACTTTATCTTTCTGTTGAATATGTATATTTAGCAGTTGCCTGAAAGCCTTTTGTAGCTCGGTATTTACACTTGCATAATAAAAATGTTTTTAGTTATATACAAACAATGTCAAGAATTCTAATAGTGTATGGAAACACCTGAAATTAGGCAACACTGTTTTAAATGGAAAACACTTCATAAAGACAAATGTAGAGCCTGCTAGTAGGAGGCAGGGTGGCTAACGTCCAACTACTCTGTTTTTCAGCTATCTCAGTGATATATATCCCTTAGAAACACCATTTTAAGCACCTAAGTGATTTTTTTTTGTAACTTCCTCCTTTTACAAACTACTAAAAGTTGCAAAATAGAAGCTCTCAAATAGGCTCTTAAATGTGATTACCTGCCAGATAACATAGAGAACAGGTTCTCTTAAGTAGCAGAGTTAAAACTGTCTTTGCATTTCAAGCGGTAGAGTGGGCAAGAGAGAACTGATCTACAAACTTCATGGGCTACTTCTGGCACAGTTCATGATTTGCTTGATCTTCTTTGCTTCTCAAGGTTTTCCTACGGAGCTGTGTCCATAAATATTTGAAAGAAAGCTATAGGGTCACAAAGATGTCAAGAAACATAAAGACACAGGAAACCTATGGACAATGAAGAGAAGAGGCTTCAGCTCTGACATTACAAAACACACAACTTTGTGACTTTCAAAGTGATTCTTTTTTTTTAATAAATCCTCTTTGTAGGGGAAAACAGTTCAGAAATCAGTGGGGTTGAACTAAAATAATCAGTAAGTAGGTCCATCTTAACTCAACCCTCAACTTCAGTGGCTAAATGTATTATAAAAATTTATTTTCCATGTAAAGAAAGATTGTATGAAGAAGCTGGGTTTGTTTTCATAGCATTTAGCTCTGTCACTCATGTGAAAAATGAAGATCTGAAAGGAATTAAAAGACTTCACATCAGTAGGAGTGGAAGCAAGCTGATTAAACATATTCAAGTTCTTGGTAATCTTTGAAAAATATATTTTATGGGAATAATAGCTGCCTATTGACTGAGTGCCAGTGAAATGTATAAAGGACAAGAAGACAAGGAAGAGGATTATTATTTAAAAATCTCATTGCATTGACAGGTTTGGTTCATGGAGCTGCAATATATTAGATCAAAAAGCTGTATTTCTATTTTTTGAAATACAAACCACTAATTTAACCTGGATTTTGAGGTGCTAAGGGACAGTTTTTGTAAAGCAGCTTGAAAGTCAGATTCATAACAGGATAAAGGCAGGTTTTAGCTGCAAATTTTCACAATTATTTCCAACCTCCCTTCCCCAAGGCTTATAACTTTTAGAATTAGCTGGAGACTAATTAGCTGAAATTAGGTGGTGTTTCACAGCAACAAGATTTTTGGTACCCTCAATAAATATCTGCTTTATTTCTATCTACATATAGTGACTATATTTTATATGACAGCTAGTGACCAAGTCTTTCCTCTGAAAAGTGGAAATCTTGACTCTGGACCTTGTTTATTTGTGATAGGGTCAAATAGCCCCATGAGAATTTTGTCCTTTTTTTACAGATTTAATAATGCTCTAATACAAATGCGTACTGAAATCAACATTCTTCACTCCTCTCACAAACTTAGTGTTTCAGTTAACTTCTAGGTTAGTTCTGTGCTTCATGTTTTACTCTGTCTTCTCAGACTTGATAGGTTTTTCCATTTTTTTTCTCCATGATGGCCCAGTGATTAGGAATGCCACTGAATTTTCTCCCACATCTATCTAGTCTAGATTTTACATGGGTAGTTAGGGAACTTTACTGGAATTAGAGAGAGATGGCTTTTAACTCCCTCGTTATCAAAGAGTGGAGCTAAAGCAGCTAGGTTAATATATGAAAGGTGGCAGCTATGAGCAGCTTCTGCTGCTTTTCTCTTTTTTTTTTAGTCAAACATTTAGTGGAAAAAGGAATGTTCCTTTGAGTACTTAAACAGAAGTGTACTCACTGGGAGAGACTCCAGAGCAGACTGAAGTTCCTCTTGAGCAGCCCTTCCTTTGAGCTGTTACGTGTTCAGGGATGTTGACTGAATTTTCTGGTTGGTGGTTTGTTGTGTTTTTTGGTTGTTGTTTTTTTATTCTGTCAGAAGCACCAAAAACTCATGTGCTATATAACGGCACTTGCAGCCAGGTATATAGAACCTTTCGTATATCCTCTCAATATGCTCTGGGTACTTTCCAAAGTGTCTAGGTTCTGAAGATAATAAATATCACTGAAAATTAACATGGTAACCTCCCATATGAGACTTTCTGTCTACTTTATGATCCAAAGGTGCAATGGTAGCATGTGTAGAAATATCTATGAAAGTTTTAGTCTAGCTTTCTCATTCAGGTCCTATCAAGAACAAAATTATATCAGTATGGTCTTTAGTGAAAGCTGCATAAATATGTCCGTGAATCTTGAAAAAGTCTTTGAGACACTTGTTGATTTAGTAGAAGTAGGAAGACCAAAAACCAGAGTATTGGAAATAGGCCAGTATCTAGAGAGGGAAAAGTGAGAAGGAAATGAGGACAGACTTGAGAAGATCAGTACTTAAATATGGTGCTGTGAGTGTTTAGAGGAACAGAAGGAAAAAGGATTGAGTTGGAAAGAATCATCTGCAAGGATCTGCAAGGATCTGACAAGAGAATGAAAGAAATTGTGATAAGGAGAATGATAAAGCAGAAACCACCTAGCAGGTGGTGTCTGGACGTGGCCTTTTAAGTAGCATAGCCACCAACAGAGCTATTGAACAACAGTGTGTAAAACAAGTGAAGCATTTCTATAGCCTATCAGTTATGGGAGGTGATAAATAGCCAAAGAAACTATAGCAATTGTACTCAATATCACAGGGAGCCTGTAATTAGGTGAATCACACTTTAAGTACATAAAGAAATGCAGGGAATAAATTAAAAAAAAGAATCCATTATGGAACAAACTGACTAAGCACAGAGAATTAATTACAGAGTGAACTAATTATGCAGAGAATTAATCACAAAGCAAGCTAATGAGAGAGGGCAACTGAGGAGGTGCAGAGGCGGCAATGAGTAGCCAGCAAGGAATCCTAAAGTACTAGATGTTGCTGAGCCATGTGTGGCCAAGCTTTATTCAACTGCGCTCCTGTTGTGCCTCCTGCTAAGTACTTATCTGTGCTGAGAACACCGTGCTGCCTTGTGAAGTGCTAGGAGAAAGTGAGAAGGTGATATAGCTGGTTTTGTCCATGTGAGGATGGGGTGAGGATAATCTCTACTCACTCTGGCTAGTCTTTCAGGAACATGGAACTGCAAAATGGAACTATGATTAGAAGCTTTACTGGTTTAATTTATTCTGGTTATACCAGAGAAACTATTGAGAGATCTTGTAAAGGCTTTTCTATAAGTAGTTTCAAATTTGCCATTTAACTGATTCTCCTTAACTAACTTTAATTGAGCCCTGGCTGTGCTTTTAATAATTACCTCTAAATTTGTGCTCCTCAAAACACTTTCTCTGAACTCTTATCTTTACTTACACACAGATACTCTTATTTTCTTCTTGTATCAGCCGTTCACATGATTTTAAGTCAAAAACTTCACAGAGTTTTACAGGAATCTAGATGAAGATTTTCATGTGAACTGCTTGAGACCTGCCTCACTTACCTGTCCAGAGGTAACAGAATTCCTTACTCAGTTTGGATGGTGAGAACTTATGTACGGGGCACTGGAACTCATAAGCTTTTTCTGAAGTGTGGTGTCTGTTCTATGACGTGTATAGCTGCTGTCTATCTAACTCATTAATACCCACATGCAAAAGGAGAACCTGTCTTACCTTGTCATACTGAACTCAGCTTTGTGTTCCTGTGTTCTAGTCCTGGATGTCTTCCGAATGGAGATGGCAAATAATTTTTTTTTTTACTATTTGTTTGTTTGCTTTTTTTGAAACAGTTTTGAATGGCTGTTCAACGAAAGATTTGAATGTCAGATAAAGTCTGTCCTGTCTTTGTAGCTTTTTAATACATATAAGTGCACACAAAAGATACATTGAAAATATGCAGTTGTCTTTCTTAAACTACTAAATACCTTCATTTTAAAATAAAGATGTCAATTTACAGTAAGAAGAAATAGATTTGTTTTTGACTAGCGGATTAAAGTGGACAAGCTCACAAAGGAACTGTGTGCTTGAAAGCTTGTCACCACTTATTATTATTGGATAGTGCTTGTATTTCTGTAACAAATCATTGGTTTGGGGTCAACGAGTATTCAGAATTCTCCATTTCCTCCACAAGTGAAGAACAAGACCAATACCTGGCAGAGCATTTGGAAAAGCAATTGTATTTACAGTCCTATATAGCGTACATATATTTTGTCTAGATAATCTTTGAATGCTCATAAATGACTTATTACTGACCTTCTTGCTTTGGTATTTTTTCTTCTTTCTTATTGGCCTCTGCTTTCTGTGGTTCATCTGGTTTTTTATTTTCACCCTTAAGAAAATAATCAGGATTAGAAACTGTAGATGCTCATTGAGAATTATAAGGATGTTTGTCTGCAACATTTTCCCAGGAATTTAATTAATCAACTTGACACACACCAAGCTTTGTTCTGGGATATTCTGCATATGTTCTTGGACAAGACTTTCCAGATAGGTTCACAGAAAGACTTGGATGCTGAAATAAAAAAACGATGTCTTCACATGCGATGTAAATCCAGTTACACAGCCTGGAATTCTTCTGTTACATGTTCCCAAAGCCTCCTTCACATTTCAAGGCCGACTTGTTCAGTGCTGCCACTCACAAGCTGGTCTGTGTCTCCTGAACTAGTCATTCTTCTGCCTGGCTAAAAGACTCATAATGTTTTGAGCTACCTTACCACAATGACAGATCTCAATCTTTACAAAATAACAGAGGTAGTATCAACTTTCATTGCAAAAAAATGAACTTCTTCCCCCACTTACTGGCTTAGATTCATCAATCAAGTCCTCATGTACCTGCACCTTGGTTTGTCTTGGCTTTGAGAGTGGCCCTTGGAGCAGGGAGTGAGAAGTGCATGGGTAGTCTTGGGTGTTCACAGGACTTTGTAACAGCATAGTGCTAACCAAACCTGTGAGGAGTTGTTATTCCAGAGAGAATTAATTTGCCTGGTGTTTAGCATGCTGATTAATAAAGATATTAGATAGCATAAGCATACTGAAAATTATCTGACTTCAAATTTCAGATCTTTATGTACTTTTTTCCTCCCCCCCCACCCCCGCTCTCTTTCTCCAAACTCAATGACCTCTTTGTCTGAGTTTCTGAAATCAGTTTGGGGTTTGTCTTTTTCTATGAAGGTATTTGTTTTTTTCCTGTCCGCTTTTATTCAGAGAATCTGGCACTGAGATGCTAATATACATATGCATAAAAATAACTAAATTAGATATATATAAAAAATAAAAGGCCAAGTCAATCTCCATGCATACTAGATGTACTTGAATGATGTTTTGTTGTAAAGGTTGCTTTCTTTGTTTCAAGCTTCCTCCTAATAGTGTAAGAACATTACTCTGAGAATGTTTCTCTACAGTTTCCAGACACTATAAACTCTTTTTTTTTTATTTTTAGATGGTATCTCCTTGCAGACAGAAAATGTCATCTATCTCCACCGTAAGAATATTTATAATAGCGGAGGCTGATGGTGGAAATAGTGGGATCTGTGTGTTGCATTGATGTATGGGATTATTCGGGTGAAAAGCGTAATCAATGCCTCCAGGGAAATCTAAATATACTTTTTTTTTTTTTTCCCTAGAGCAGTTCACCAAGTGAGGTATCAGGCTGCAAAGAAGTCAGCTGTTGAGGTTCAGGATTTTTCTTCTTTCAAAACAATGTTTTATTGACCCAAGAAAACTGATGTGCAGAACTTTAAAAGAATACTTTGCCTGCAGATATGTAACATATGAAGTCTGTTGAACATAGACATTTTTGCCATTTTGTATGGATGGCTGTATGGATATGTCTGTTCATCAAACAATCATTTTTTGCATGTTTATATTAACAACAAATCAAATTTGAGTTGTACCTCTGTTGGAATAAACAGCATCTTTTCTTGAGGTTGTACAAACCTATGGCTTCAGAAAAACCTCTGTTCTAGGAATCATTCAGTCTTATGAGCATTTATATTTCTGTCAGCTTTACTTAAAACTGTAAAATTTATGGAACTCTTGTATATGTAAATCAAAGTTCACAGAAATCAGGCTTTGTATATGCTTGACTGTTGTGGAAATGTTAAAAGATACTCCTTATTTAAAATTAACCTTATAATGGTGGAGTTTTAATTATTTCATTAAGCATGAATTCAGATTAATAGCTCAGGCTGGTACAAAAGAACTTGTTTCCCTTTCCTAATTATTTGGTGAAATCCTAAATTGTTGCTGTTTTGCCTTGTAAAGTTTTGATTATGTCAAGCTGTAAAAAAAGCAACCCAAACCACTCTCTAGGACATTACTGGGAAAAGATTAAAATTCCAAGGTAACAGATGAAGGAGTGTCTATCCTTCACTCTCATTTTGAAATATGCTGTTAATTAAAAGAAACGAATGAACTAACTTTTACAGCAAAAAGATACTAAATAAAAAATACAAGCTGTAGACTAATATGACTTACTGTGGTTTTCAAACAGCAGTTATATTGGTAAAATCAAACCAAATAAAATACTTTTTAAGAAGGCTACTGAATTGCTTTGCCTTTCCAACAGTTATCAAGAAGCAGGCTGATATATATCTGTACATCATTCAGATATTCAGAAAGGATATACTGACTTCTTCTGCCAGCAGGGAGCAAGATGAAGAAGAATATATCATTACATCAAAAGCAGTCATATCAGTATTTCTAATTTATCATTTGCAATGTTGATCAAGATCTCTTATAAGCTTGTATAATTTCAGATTAGCTCTATTTGGAAAGAAGTTTGCTAAAGGAGGAAATCTATGTTTTCTTCATAAAGAAAAGTTGGGACAGAGGAGGGGAATAAAGGCATATGTTTGATTTTGCTAAATAAAGAATCATACTGTGTGCAGCACGTTTGAAAATCAAACCTTTGGCATTTACTTACATAAATACTTTCTAAATAAAAGATATTACAGAGTCTATACTAAACAATAAAAATTATACCTGGCCTGTAGGTGCCTTGGATGGCGGAGGGTGACCTTCATTCTTGCAGCTTGGTTCTGCAGGTGATAATTTTGGTCTAGAAAATACTGATTTTAGTTTTTTAAACATCTTGCTCACTCAACTCTCCTGAAGCCTCTGTAACCCTTTTACCATAAACAGGCACATGTTTTCTTGACATCAGTAATCAAGCCACTTAGACTCTTAATCAGGTTTAGGTCTGATTAATGCCTTAAATTCCTTGCACAGCCTGTTTCAGTCATGGCTTTATCTTGCCAGTAGTACTTTTGTTTTATGTTGTAGACTAAGTTATTTCTAGTCTTGACAGTTACAGAGTATACAGAATTAACTTTTCTTGCACAAATGGTTTTTGGGTTTTTTTTTGAAGTGACACTGAAATGTCTTCTGTCAGCATTTATCTTAGCAAGTTTACACCTGATTTTATTCCACCTTTCATATTTTAAAACACGGAAATAATTTCATCTTTTGTTTTCCAAAGTGTTTACAGACAATACCATTTTATGCAAAGACTTATCTACAGTTCTGATGAGATTCAAGTTTTAGGTGAATATCCTACAAATTAGTAAGGTATAAATGTTTACAAAGTTTATAACTAGGACATAATTTTGAGATTCTACAGGCTTTGGATCATTTTATACAAATCCCTATAAAATCAAGCATTGTTTAGTTTATAGGTAAAGCTCAATTTCAAACACCTCTAGTGACATGTTGATTCAAGCCCTATTAACAAGGATCTCTACAAATTAATTGTCTTTTTTTTTGTTCTTAATTCTGCCTCATTTATTACAAGTCTGTAACTTCACCTTGTGCTCTGAACTTGAGCTAACAGCTTAAAATTGATTTATGCTGGTCACCATCAAGAAATTCAGAAACCTACTTCTCTGAGTTATTTCCATAACTACATATTTATTCAAGTATTGAAAATCTCCTTGGGACTTTTATTATCTGGTGAAAATGGTTTTAATTCTTCATCTATCATAGTAGTAACTGTAAGCATGAACTAACCATTTTCATTAGTTAGTTTGCAAGCCTTTTTCCTGCATTGACACTCAAGAGGCAGACCTCGTAATAGTTGGCCAGACTTCAGTCTTGTGACTGTGAACCCCTACTGTGATTTCGTATTAGATGCAGCAAGAGCTTGGAAGCTCCTTTTATATTAAGGTCTGTGTTCTGGTTTACTTTAAAGCAATGCAATTCTTGATAATGCTTCAGTCTGTGTTTAAGCTTGGTGTTTGAAATTATAAATTAATGTCAAGTATTTTCACTTATTTATTACAGGTCTGGATAATAGGTAGGTTTTTTTTTTCTTTTGGATGTGAAATTCTGCCTCTGAGCTTTAACATTGGCTCATAACAGAAGAATTTCAGAAGAAATACTAGAAAACATTTTTTTCCTTTACTAGGTGAGTTTTTTGTGAACTAAATTTCTTAATTTAAGCAACTTTAATCAATTGTCACATACAGACTATACCTGCAGAATTAACCTTTTTGAAAGCAACTGTTTTCTCATTATGAAAAAAATTCTTCATTATTAAAATTTTTTGGAATAAATTATTTTTTTCTTATTTCTAAAATTGTGAAGTTGTGCATCAAGCACAATACAATGAAAATATACATAGTTTATTAAAGAAAAATACATATTTATTGCAAATTTCTGCACAATTATGCACATTCATCTTTTAAAAAATGCCAAGAAACAACAAGTTTTAATTCTTTTTTATTATAGTCTTTATGCTGGTTTTAATTTATAATTAAAATGCATGCAAAAGGAATGCAGCAGACTATAAAAGGAAAGTGCCTTTGGGAACCTGTTAATAACTGTTGACATCTGCAGTTAATGAATGTTATATTGGGTTAGACTGTGACTAATTAAACACATTTGAAACTCCTTCATATGCTGTGATTTTGCAAATAATAAGCAGACCACAACAAACCTTATATTTTGAGACCAATGGAGGTAAAAGTTCACCTTCTAATCCTGGTAAGATAATTAATTTTCTTCAATATACTTTTTTTGTTCTTTGTAGTATGGCTGTTTAGTTATTTTTTATCAGGTTGAATGTGCTAAAAGCACTTCAGTTAATTGAATATCATGATGTACTCTTAAGTAACAAGATTAAGAGTGGAGCAGCAAAGGAGATAGCCTGTGTCCTGTCAGCTTCTTAGCTACTTTGTATTTGACCAGTGCTCACTATATGCTGTATTTATGGTAAACCCTATAGGGTAGAAGGGTTTCAAGCTAGATGCAGATGGAATACATCCTATAGTTATTAATGATGTACCCCCTTTCCCATTTCTTTTTTTCAGGGAGATGTTTTTCCTTTATTTAAAAATTTGACATATGCATTGGCTTTCCAAATTTTTTGTATTTTTCTTTGATTTTTTTTTTTTTTAATCCAAAAGTAAATTTGAAAGAAGGTACTTACAGACTGGATCTTATGTTCTGAACTTGTACAAGAGATTATTCTTCATGAAATGTAGTAAATGTCTTAGAAACTGAGGTAATTTAAATGCTGCCTGTTCAGTGAGTTTGTAATCACTGCTAAAGCAGTTGGTAGGACTCTTTGACCATTCCATCTGAAACTGCTTTAAAGAATGCAGTAATTCTTAAATCATAAGAGTATACAAAAAAAGCAGCATGACTCTTTCTGAATAACTGGGACATTTGCTAATGAGAAAATACTTAATTATTCAGAATCTTGCACTTGATGATCTTTCGAGGTCCCTTCCAATCCCTGACATTCTGTGATTCTGTGACTTTCAAGACCCATCTGGATGTGTTTCAGTGTGACCTGCCCTAGATTCTGTGGTCCTGCTCTGGCAGGGGGGTTGGACTCGATCTTCAGAGGTTTCATCCAACCCATAATATTCTGTGATCCTGCGATTATGAATCAGTACAAAGTTAGCTATACTGAAACAGTGAAGAATCATCTTCTAAGTAACCTTTATTATTTCTAAAGATACGTCACTGAACGCTACAGTTATAATGCATACATTGGCTTTGACTGTGATAATACAGTTAAAAACAAATTGATTTGCTTTATTAAGGCATAGTTAGTCAGATGATAGTATCAGCTGAGTTTAAAAAGGACAATAAGAATATATGAAAAATCTGACCTCCAGAGCAGTTTCTTCCTAAAGGAAAAAAAAAAAAAAAAGTCCTTGAACTAAATCTTGAAAATTTAGGAAGACAAACTAGTGCTCCGATTTTTGTTAGTTCTCAAAAATAGGCAAAATTGTCAGATCTTACACTGTGCAGAGGAAGGATTATAAGTGCTAGCTTCAGCTTCTGTCGAAATATTATAGAGCTCTAAAGAAAGATGTACTACTCTTAGCTGTCAAGATCCTTGAATCACAGAGAGAAACTGAAGAAAGATACCTATGAAAAACAGCTTGCACAATCCCCGTGCAAGATTCTGTAACCTCTCTGGGCAGCCTGTTTCAGTGCTCTGTAACCCTTACAGTAAAGAAGTTCTTCCTCATGTTGAGGTGGAACTTTCTGTGCTTTAGCTTGAATCTTGTCCTATTACAAGGCACAAGTGAAAAGAAGTTGTCCCTTCCTTCTTGATGCCCAGCCTTCATATATTTATACACATTAATTAGACTCCCTCTCAGTCTTCTCCAGACTAAAAATCTCCAGGTCTCTCAGCCTTTCCTCATAAGGCAGGTGTTCCAGTCCCTTAATCATCCTCATAGCCCTCTGTTGGACTCTCTCAAGTAATCTCTGTCCCTCTTGAACTGGGGAGTCCAGAAATGGATGCAATACCCTAGGTGAGGTCTTGCTAGGGCAGAGTAGAGGGAGAGGAGAACGTCCCTTGATATGCTGGACACACTCTTCTTAATGCACGCCAGGATATCATTGGCTGCCTTGGCCACAAGGGCACACTGCTGTCCCATAGACAACTTGTCCACCAGGACTCCAAAGTTCTTCTCCATGGAGCTGCTCTCTAGCAGCTCCTAACCTGTACTGGTGCATTTTGTTATTCCTTCTCAGGTGCAGGACTCTGCACTTATTCTTGTTGAACCTCATTAGGTTCCTCTTTGCCCAGCTCTCCAGTCTGTCCAAATCTTGCTGAATGGTCGCACAGCATTCAGGTGTATCAGCCAAGCCTCCTAGTTTTGTATCTTCAACAAACTTGCTGAGAAGACACTCTGTCCCATCATCGAGGTCGTTCATAAAGATGTTGAACAGGATTGGACCCAGCACTAATCCCTAGGGGACTCCACTAGTTACAGGTCTCCAGTTGGACTCAGCATCATTGATCACCACTCTTTGGGCTCTATTGTGTAGTCAGTTTTTAATCCATCTCACTGTCTGTTCTTCTATCCAACAATTCCCGAGCTTGCTTACAAGGATGTTATGGAAGACTGTCAAAAGTCTTGCTAAGGTCAAGGTAGACTACATCCACTGGTCTCCGTGCATCTACCCATTCAGTCACAACATCATAGAAGGCTATCAGATTAGTCAAGCATGATTTCCCCTTGGTAAATCCATGCTGACTGCTGCTAACCTTCTTCTCTTCCACATGCTTAGAGATGACCTCCAGAACGAGCTGCTCCATCACTTTTCCAGGGATGGAGGTGAGGCCTTTCTTATGTGTCAATTTATACACTGGCACAAATGTACCAGAATCAGCCTCTGCATCCTAAGTTTGAGGCAGTAATAGGTCTTATGGTCTGGAGGAATCTGGAAATACAAAATAATCTTGATCATTTTGGCTTTCAGGGAATGCAGACTCAAAATTTTCCTTCAGTGTTATATGTCAAATCCAATTAACAGGATTTATTCATCTTACAACAAAAAACAGATGGGAACACTTCTGTGGCAATAGGCTGGAAAAGACAGGGTGCTAATATCTCCTATTCCTTTTCACATTCCTCTGTAAAAAATTACTTAGGGTAGGAGCCATATCTTAAAGACTCATATTCTGCAGCCTTCACCAGATCCCGACTAATTCTGAGTGATACTATCATCATGCCATAATGTGATAGGTAGGTTGGAGGAGGTGACAAAATTTACTGTCAGCCTGCCAAAATTATGATGATATCCCCCTCTTGCTAGTGACCTCTTTTGATGAAAGTTACATGTGAATCAAAGGAATGGAGCATAAGACAGAAGAAAAATGTAAGCCCACTTGTGTTTAATTATGCCATTGTTCTGCAGGCATAATAAAAGGTGAGGAAAGGTTCTTGTCTACTAGTAGAAATTACACTTCACTTAGCAAGTCTGGCTTCTTTTTTTCTCTCTCTCTTTCTTTTTGCTTTTTATTTTTTCCGCTCAGAATGAAAAAGGCATTGCTGCTAGATGTTTATATCTGTATTTCTTATGTGTCCTTATGGGTAGAATCCCTTTTGTAACTGTTACTGCCTAAAATGTGATGCATCACATGAGAAAGCTTCATCAACTAGGGTAGTGCTCAAAAGTCTCTCACTTAAATGAGTATCCAAAACGCGTTTCTGGACCTAGTGGAAAAATGCAACAGCCCCACTACAAAGTTTATCGTGAGACCTTCCTGGAGGAACCTCAGTCATGGACAAGAGCACTGGAAGAATTAGGCCTACTGCAGGCCCTCCCGGAGGGCCACATAATCTCAGACTAGCAATGTACAGTCTCCTCACTACCTTAATTGGTCAGCAGTACTGATTTGGGATGTGTAAGGGGTCATTCTTGTGTCAGAAGGCAATAACTTAAAAATCAGTGCTCTTTTGCCACACGTAGTCATTTTGTAATCTTGCACTATTGAAGTCATAGTCCCATTTCTGTTTTTCATGCATGTCCATGGAGAAGAAAAGACGACTATAGAAGGGAATAAATTCTCTAACACAACCTTTAGATGGGAAATTACCTGTACATGGTCTGCTGGGTTTTTCCCAGGGGAAACCTTCTGTGTGTGAGCTACTTCTAGGGAGACTAGAGTTGCTCAAAAAATGAAGTTCAGGTACTAGAGCTTGCTGAAATATGTGAGAAGATATTCTATTCTGTTACCTTTTTTTTTTTTTTTTTTTTTTTTGTGAATATGTACTGCAGCTGTTACAAGTAGGGGAGTTGACAAGGCCTGCTCTGCTGAATGTCTTCAGTAGGAACCCCAGGAAGAAGATAGGGTGGGTAGACAGACCACCACTCCCTCTGAAAGGGCTGGCTCCTGGATTAGAACCTGTGTTTAAGTGTGGAGATGCAAGAGTTGCTTTTACTGAAAACCACTGGACGGCTTTGGATTTTTTTTTCCTACCTGAGGGCTATTTACATCAAGAGGTTGAAGTCACTTGGGTAAAATTATTTTTCCCTCAAATGCTAGTAGGATCAGTAAGATCTCCTCTGAACCATGCAAACATACACTGAAATTGTAGGCTGCTGAAAAGCTCAGTAAAATGCCAAAATCCTAAAAAGAGATGTGGTTCTGCTGCTTTTTCTAACTCTACAAAATAGCAGCATCCAGGAATGCATCTTGCTGTTCAATTTTGAATATCTTTTTCACAAAACATATTGTGATGTTGATCTTGGAACCACTGCTTTACATATACTGTTAAAGCTAGAATGTTCTAGTCACTGTGTTCATGTGATTTCACACATGACTAACTGATTATGATTTATTTTAACTGCTGATCAATGTTTCTCTTATGTAGTACACCCATGGAGAACAAGGATGGTAGTATTTATCTTTGCAGAGCGGTAGAAAGAAAATTCATTCCCTTAAATATAAGTCTGAGAAAGCATCAGATGAGTTTAACTTTCATACACATGAGCACATTGGGAAATGGAGTCTTCAATGTACATGAAAAGCAGAGAAATTCTTCAACCATGACTGAATATCAAATTTTATTGTATTTTGAGTCTAGAACCTGTTCTGGTTTGGAACTCAAAACCATTTAATGTGAGTTGAAAAGCAAAATCCATTAAAAAAGGATTTATTTTTTTCTATTAACAAAAAAACCAACAAAACCAAACCTGAAGTAAGTATATCTTGTCCAGAATACTTTCAATATATAATCTCACTCTTGGTGCTTGGTGTCTGACCAATGTCCTTTAAACATTCCTTAATTATATTCTCTTGTAAGAGTGGGAAAGATTTAGAGAAGGAAGTATTTTTATTTTGTTTACACTGAAAAGTATATGGAGGTGACCTGAATAGGGTTAGACTTTCATATTCAATATTTGTGGGCCTCTGAGACTTCCCTTTTTAATAAAATCGGGGAGTTTAAGAGACAAAAGCTAATGCAATAGGTGATGCAGTCCCATTACTTTTTCCCTAAGATTACTTTACTTTTCCGTTATTTTAGTTGCAAAAGCTTTGCAGACTTTCTTGAAGAGGGCCTGGGGACATAACACATGGCTTAATTTGGGTGAAAATAACTCAGAGATGCAAGGCACAAACCTGTGGGGAAGTGAAGAAATAATTGTGGAGGACAAACACCTGTGGCCACTGCTTTCCTATAATCTGTTGTAAGAGAATGACCCTTCTGGGGAGAGAGGGAAGAGAAGGTGATGCGTTTAGGGTGTTTCATGCTATTAAAGTTAACACTTCTATCTAGGAGAAAAGGAAATAGGAATCTGGTTATAAATTTTGTCTGTTCTGGAAAGCTGAAATTCACTGTGTTATCAAAAGGATGAAAGCTCTCAGAAGTGTGTAATGTCTTCCTCTTAAGCCCATCATCTTCTGTATGTACTCTCAGACCATCCTCTTTCCACTGCAGTGATGCTATGCTGTATGTTTTTTGCAACATAAATATTTAAAGCATGCCACCAACACAAGATATCTAATCTAGTCAACAGCATAGCAACAAACTCAGAACTGAGCACTGCACAAACAGAGGCTTAGTGGAGAAAAAAAAACACAAAAAAACCCACCTGTTTAAAAAATCTTTTTAAATATGGAATTAATCTGATATAGTTGATAAAACAGTGAACTGGGATTTGCCCTAGTTTCAGCCAGTCCAGATTTCCTTTGTGTATTTTTCCCTAGTTAAAGGTAGAGCTGTAATTGCTATCTGAGGAGGCTTATCCCTGCCACAAATGGATTTACATACCAATGTATTGGGTTTTGATCCTAGCATTTTTTTTTGTTCTTTGGCAGTTGACAGGAATGCCAGATTTGTTGTTTGGATGGGAAAAGCTCCGGTGGAAGGGATGGAACTTCTAAATATTTTTACTCCATCGTTATTGGTATTTCTGAGGCAAATTAAGAGCCCAGTTCACTCTGTTGAGACAGTGTGTCACAAAAACCAGATGTTAGGCAAATAGTCATTTTTTTCTAAGTAGCTTAGTTGAAAAAACGTAGTGCCTAACATAATTAACTTCTTTAGAATGTTGTATTGAGTTCTGCTTTCTTTTCTCATCTATACAGTGAGAATATTTTAATGCAACCATCCAGTAGGTTTAATCCTAAGCTCAAATACAGGACCTGGCTTTGGTTCTGACCTCTGTCAAAAAAGGATTCATATTTACAGCTCCCACTCTTCTGCAGTACTAGACTGACCTTTTGTAAAGATGAAAAGAACTATTCTCAACACCTCCTGTTGAATCACTATAGCTGTGTAGATTATAGCTCAAAAATTAACTGAAATACAAAAAAAGAGGGAGAGCAAGAGCAAGTGTTAGCCCTGCACTTCCATCATCTCAGAAGGGCAGAGCAAGGTGGTACCTTCTGCAGTAAAGACAGGAAATTTTATTCAAGCAATTTCATTTCAAATTACTGAATAAAATACAAGAAATTTGTAGAAGTGAAAATCAAAAGGAAAAGGCTTCAAATAAGTCTGGTCTACATAGTACCCATGACCTGTCTGGCCTACACTTCACGAGAGTCTGGTGGTAATGATTGGATTTGATTTGGGAACTCATTTGATTCAGTAACAAAAGGTAGAAGAGTAATGACTATGAGCAAGTCAGGCTCCACTTCTTGCTTCTCCTGGACCTCTCATTTGCAAATGTGACATTGATTATACTTCTGGCAATCAGCTCTAAGAGAAGCTCTAGAGGCTAGTATTTCACCATTATGAGTCACTCCTGCTAAAGAGTGAGATAGGCTTAAAAATAAGAGCATTTCATGGCAAAAAAAGTCCTTTATTGATTTTACTGACCTGTTATATTTACTTTGTTTGCATAAAGTAGTTTACTTATGTTCAGGTAGTTCCAAGAAGAATTCATACTCCCTTTTTACTTAGATTTTTCAGGTCAATGTGAAGGAAAAGCTGTTTTTTCATCTACAAATTTTAAATTGATTTGTTACTAGCAATTATTTAAAATAATTAAATAATTCCTCTGATTAAAATAATTCTTCTAGTTCTGACTCTTCTATCCATTGGAGTGCTACTAAACCAATACTTTTTTCTTTTCATTTCAGTTGATTGTCTCTATAATCTCAATATTCCAACCTCTACACAAAAGCATCTTTATTTTAAGGTTACCTCTGCGCAGCTGTTACATAGTTTAAAGAGAAGGATAACTTACCCTTCTCTGACTCAATGTACTGAAATTATCTTGCACCCATTTGAAATACCAGTCTGTCTTCTGTGTCCATACATAACACTGGAGTGATTCCTGTAGATGTACAATAGCTGTGTGAGACTGTTACTTTCACTAGTGATTCTTCTTCTTGCCACCAGAAATGGAAAACTGTGAAATTGTGAGGGGGGAAAAACTTAACTGAATAGATTTATTTCTCTATTTAAAGTTCACCATGTTCATAAGTTTTTGGAAGACTGTGTCTTAAGTGTTAGGAGTTATGCCTTAATGTTCTTAGATCCCAAAGTATTGTGTCCTGGAAATAAACCTAGATAAAAAGATTTAAAAGTTGATATATTTTGTGTTAAGTTTAAGGTCTCTAGTGCTGGAAGTCTACTTCTATTCAAGGAGGAAAAAAAACCCCACAGAACACCTGAAGAGTTTAATGGAGTGGTTAAAATAGGGCTTTCGGTTTTTTCACTCATGTATTAGACTTTGTTAATGCATTTGATGTTATCTCAGGTTTAACTGTGTTCTTGGAACAATGAAAGTTTTAACAGTGTAGGAAAAGAGATTTATTTAGTATTTAAAAGCTCAATCAGTGCTGTATAAGCTGGGAAGAAGCCATTTCCCTTCTGTTATACAGTTAGCTTAGTTAACATTCTTACTGCTACAAAGCTGCCATTTCTTATTCAGATAAAATATGACTTTTTTTCTTTCCCCAGTCACTAATCAAAAGCACTAGCAAGTTTGTGATTAAACACTTTATGAAGAGCAGTAAATTTTATCAGTGAAAGCAGAAGATTTATGTCTCCCTTTAAAATTATAGTTTCTCCAGAGTTATAAAGCAGCAGACCACTAGTCCGTTTTCCTTCAGATGAAAACCTGGAAAAGTTCTTAGTTAAAACTTTCCTGTTTATTCATACACGGTCTTTAGCAAACACCCTCTATTTCTAAGGGCCTCTGACTGATGGGCGTGGCCACAGTGCAAAGCACTGTGAGTTCCTGAATTACTCTCTTCTTCTGCTTCCTTCTATGTGCATGTGTTATGACCATGAAGGATGACATCTACTCATCCCTCAATTTTTGTATCATCCATGAGAAACAAGTTCCTTCTGTACTTTGGCAAAACTTGCCCATTTTCATCCTGAACCTCATGTCAACCCAGAAACCCCACGAATCTTGCTATCAGTCATAGAGTTTGTTTGTTTTTTTTTTTCTAGAACCACCCAAAACTCCTTTCTTCCTCTTTCCCATTCTGCAAAATGTTTCATAAATTTTCTGATTTCTTCTTCAGCTCCTCCACAGCCAATAAACATTATATTCATTCTTAGGTGCTTTATCTTGACTTCTACCATGCCAGCACCAGAGAATCCTGAGATTCAGTGTAACTTTGTTGTCAGACCACTGGACTTTCTCTTGTTTCAACAGTCAGTGCTCCAGTGCTGTGTCCTGCTTAAAATCATGCTGGATATTACAGCGGGTCTCTTTCATCCACTTCCTGACTATAACTTATTTTCCATTAAGCTACAGTCTCTTTTCTATTGCTCTGCCAGATCTATCATAGAGAAAGCAGCCTGTACCAGCTGATGGTGATGCTTTTGGGGATCCTCAATTGGTGCTCTACTAGCAAGAACAGCGGCAACTTCTGGTCAGTGGAGCTTTTTATACCACTAATGTACAAAGTAATTCACAACCAGAGCTCTTCAGCTAGATCTTGGGAGAAGAAATTTTAGATCAAGCAAGAGATGACGGTGGTTCACGAGACAAGTTTTTTTCTGCTTATTGACAAAAAGCAGTTAGTAGGTCATGAGCTGAAGAGTCCTGCTGTTTACCAGTACACATATTGAGCAGTTTTCAAGGTAATGATAAAGCCCCAATAAAAGATTGTGTCTTGTAGCTTCATGCATAATTTTCATATCAGTAAACTGGTAATGCTCTACCCTTTGGTAAGAGCTAAGTGCTAGATCTACAAAGGAGTTTCATTGCCTACCTCCTTTTAAAGTCAATAAGTATTGTATGACTATTACAGTGGAGGCTGGATTAGATGATCTCTAAGGTCCCTTCTAACCTAGGCCATTCTATGATAAATACCTTTTGTAAATGTAATCCTGAATGCTGAGGGACCAGGTCTGGTGAATTTAAAATCAAACGTTACAGATTTAGAGCCTCCTGCTGAAGTCTGGTGTTGGGTTTGCCTGGTGGTGGGGAGGGCTGTAGGGGCAGCTTCCGCAAGAAGCTGCTAGAAGCTTCCCCTAGGCCTGATAGAGCCAATGCGAGATGGCTCTGGAGATTGACCTGCCACTAGCCAGGGCTGAGCCTATCAGTAATGGTGGGAACACCTCTGTGATAACATATTTAAGAAGTGTGGAAAAAAGAACCACACCACAACAACTGGCAGAGAGAGAGGAGTGAGAATATGTGAAAACACCAAGATCAGTGAAGAAGTGGGGGGCAGGATGTGCTCCAGGTGCTGGAGCAGAGGTTCCCCTGAGCTGAGGTGAAGATGAGGCAGGCTGTTCCCCTGAAGTCCATGGAGGTGACAGGGTGCAGATGTGTGCCTGTGGCCCGTGAAGGACCCCATGCCAGAGCGGGTGGATGCCTGAAGCGGGCAGTGACGCTGTGGGAAGCCCACACTAGAGCAGGTTGCTGCCAGAGCCTGTAGCCTGTGGAGAGAGAGAAGCCCACACTGGAGCAGGCTGACTGACAGGACTTTTGTGATGCAGTGGGAAGCTTGCACTGGAGCAGTTTTCTCATGAAGGACTGCACCCCATGGAGAGACTCATTTTAGGGCAGTTTGTCAAGAACTGTCTCTTGTGAGAGGGCTCACACTGGAGAATGTGTGAAGATTTCCTGTGAGAGGGGACCTCACAATGGCCCAGGAGAAGAGTGAGGAGTCCTCCCATGGAGGAAGAAAGAGCAGTGGAGGCAACATTGGATGAACTCACCGCAACCTCCATTCCCCAACTCCCTGCACCACTCAGGGGGAGGGGGTGGATAAATTGGGAATGATGTTAAGCCTGGGAAGAAGGGAGGTGTGGGGGGAAGGTGTTAGTTTAAGATCTGCTTTTATTTCTCATTACTCATCTCAGATTTTGATTATTAAATAAATTTAACTAATTTTCCCAAAATTGAGTCTGTTTTGCCCAGGACGGTAGCTGCAGGTGATCTTCTTGTCCTTATCTCAAACCATAGGCCTTTTGTTATATTTTCTCCCCCATCTAGCTGAGAAGGGGGAGTAATAGAGTGGCTGTGGTGGACACCTAGTCACCAGCCAGGCTCAAAGCACTGCAAGTCTCTAGTCTCCTGCTGGAAAACCAAAACTGTTCATGTGTTGATTTATTCTAGTACTTAACATTGTATTAGAAGGCACCTCTTCTGTTGTCAGGTCTTGCTTCCCTATAACAGTTGGTAGATATGTAATACAGTTTTCTAGAAATTAATCAAACTTCATCATATGCTTTAGTCAAACTTTTGCTTACCATTCTCCCACCCCAAGATTGTTCTGAAAATGTGTGTAGTCTGTGGTGAAATTACTTATTTGTCCTGCCTTTTCTCACAAATAACCAACCTCTGCTTTCAGCACTACTCCTGCTTTAGTGGTGCCCTTAGGAACAAGTGATGGAGAAATTGCCAGATAATTGCACCACTGTCAGACAGACAAAAATGTAATCTTTTTCAGACACTCTCAGCTGTAATGGTTTTAAAGGACCAAAAGATGTAAAAACAGGAACACATATTTTTTAAGTCTGCAGGTGTGATCCTGGACTCGGAGGAGGAGCAGCCTGTTTGGTAAGATAATGTCACATCTTTACAGTTTATTTTAGCATAAACCAAAAATTATATCTTGCTGTTGCTAAATGAAATAAGCAGTTCATACCGAATACACAAGCGTTTTAATATAGGTGTTTCATCAAGTACTTATTTTTGGGATAGGAGCAAGCAGATTTTGCTGTATGGCTCTGTAGCAAAATAATATGAGACAAACATGTCCTGTAGGCTGAACTATACAGAAAAGTTTATGCATTCCCATTGCCTCGGTAGCCTAACCACATGAGAAGCTAAAAATGGCTTTGAGGTGCTTACTGCCTACAGAATCTGCCAAGAAACCAGATGTCACTCATAGAAAAATATAATAACCTCAGCCACCTACTATACTTTAACCTTTGATAAATAACAGACTCTAAATAATCAGGCACTTTTCTTGCTAACTGATTGTGTTGTATCAAATGTTTCCTAGTCCTGCTGAGTATTTTATTTGTTCTCCTTTTTATGGTACTTACCTGTCCAATGAATTAAAAAATGACCATTTGGAGAAGGATTCCTTTGCTAGTAAGCAGGGCGTTTAAAAACTCTGATTTGATGTAGTTATGTAACATGTAACATATTTATTCTCATTTCTTTGATGCATCTTTAAGCAGTACCACTGTGGAGACGAGTGCAGAGACTGACATTCATCTCAACTATCTGGAGGGGGAGCAACAGACCTCCTGAATGAAAATGAGGCTCCTTTATGTCTTTCTTCTCACAACGTTATGAAAGTAATAAGGACAACTGAATTCTTGAGCTGGGCAATTTAAAGGAGTGCCTGTAGATGAAGTTACCTGACATGGTCTCTTAGAGGTTTTGTAGCAAAGCCACAAGAATGTAAATATCAAGAGTTCTCTAACAGATAGGCAAATTTTGTTCAGTGGTGTATGTTAAATTTATAATAAGTCATAACAGAAAAGGTGTGCAGTAGTACACAGGGATAAGAGTGTCCTATATTTCCTTCCCATCTTGGAAGACGCACAGCTTTTCTGTATTATGGACTGTGTCACCAACTCCTGATCTTAGTATAATTTGTGTCTTAGAGTTCTCCTGCACCGTCACAGAATGGTAGGGGCTGGAGATGATCTGTTTCAACTGCCCTGCCAGAGCAGTTATCACCCAGAGTAGATCACACAGGAATATATCCAGGCGGATTTCAAAAGTCTTCAGAGATGGAGACTCTACAGTTGCTCTGGGCAACCGGTTCCAGTGCTCCATTACCCTCACAGTAAAGAAGTATTTCATTATGTTTAGGTTGAACCGACTGTTTTCCAGTTTGTGGTGATCTTCATATGCCTTATTCTTTCTGTAGAGTGGAAGACCGTGGCTGGTGTTCGATCCTTTGTTTGTTTACTTCTACAAATGTAATTCAAATAATATGGAGAGGTGGTGGGGTTGACCTCTTTTTGTTGTTTTTCCTGTACTCTCATTTGGGAAAAGATGGACTAATTTAGACAGGAAAACTACTATAATGGTTGCTGACTTTGGATGCTAGATTTATCTAATGAATTGATATGCTCCAGATACCACACATAGTTACTGGATGCATGTAATATGAATGGGGGCCGAATGTTGGCTCATGGTCTGTCAGAAAAATTGTTAAAAATGAATTTTGATTCTTGAAGGAAGAGGATCTACTCCATGTTGTCATGGCAAGGCTGGGAGCTAGATGTGAGGACACTAGACGGTTGAATTTGCTGCTCTTGCATTGCGGACAGGTGGAAGGGTTGAGGTTACTGCTCACCATCACTTCTATTCGTAGCTGACGTACATCCTCCTTACTTCCTCACTGTCAGGACAGTTTAGCATCTGACTGGAAGAGTAGCTAGCAGTGCCGTGCTGTCTTAGATGACTACCGATTTTGCTCATGTAGCTTTCAGTTGGCTACCTTAGTGTTCCAAAACTTGAACTAAAAAAAAAAAAAAAAATCCATATTACCCATACATGTTATAACATTAATCTTTTCATTTGACCAGCTATTGAAAAAGCACGTCTGTTAGCAGACACATAATTCCTAACATCAGTGTGCAAAATACATAAATGAAGCTTCAAAATAGAGAGTTCAGTTTATGATCCGACTTATATAAAGGAAGCTATGCTTTCACAAGAGGTATAAATATTTATTCAACTTCAGAAATTCACAGCTCTGAACAGACAAATTAAATATGGTCCCTGCTAAGATGAGTTAGTGATATAAAGGACACGCACAAATAAGGTAGGGTATTTTCGTAAATTCAAGAAATATGTGTATATGTGGAAAAATTAATGAACTGTTCTCACTTGGAATAGGATTTTAACAGAAACTTTGTTGAAGAGAATAGGTTATGTTCCATGAACATAACCTATGATTGAACATGGCATGAATATTTAAAAGGAGAATAGAAGTAGCAATTAAATAAGCTATTGAAAATGAGACTGCTAAGATTGAAAGAGCCAAAAGGTTATTTGGATATTTAGTAAAAAAAATCATAGAATCATAGAATGTTAGGGGTTAGAAGGGACCCCAAAAGATCATCTAGTCCAACCCCCCTGCCAGAGCAGGATCCCCTAGGGCAGGCCACACAGGAACACATCCACATGGGTTTTCAAAGTCTCCAGAGAAGGAGACTCCACAACCTCTCTGGGCAGATGAGAGACCAGTATTGAGATATTTTGCATATTGTGAAGGGATAATTTTCTGTGGAGCACATGATGCTTATACATTGTTTCACAAACAGGTAAATGTGACTTGAAGTCACAGTCGTGATGAATTCAGGTGCCCCAAACTCTACTGGTGAGATGAAGGGGAAGAAACTTCTCCATCTTCTCACCTGCTTACAGTGGTATCTTAACGCTGAAAATATGTCTCAAGTTTAAAGACTCTTCCCTCGTTTCTGATGTGTTTGGGGGTTCGTTAATTGTTCAGTAAGTGTCTTCCTGGGAATACAAACAAATTAAGGAAATAAAACACTTTCCAGTTGTGCCCTTATATAGAACCATCTTTGTTCTCTGTAGTTTCTTCTTACACTGTTTTTACTGATGAAAAGTATGCTTCTGTGTGTATGTTTTTAATGCTTTGCAATAATCCCATCGGATTTATGAATCATGGACTGAACTGAGTCTGTGATGAGAATTTGTGTTTGGATAGGAACTTAATCTTGCAATCCTTTGGGATAAGAATTTTGTAGGATTTCTTCATGTAAGTCTGTTTATTCAAAAGAAAAAGTCTTAAATTACTTGAAAGAGATTTTGAAAAGAAAGTCATTAAACAAGATACATAGTTTTCTAGAGAAACTGACAATAAGCAGAGGGAAAAAATTGCTGCATCTTTGAAAGCAAGCTAGTGGAGAGGTTACTGAGCTATAACAAAAGGAGGCTCAAATATATGGGTTCTTAAACAAAGCATATTTCAAAAATACTAAATTCAATTTTCAACCACACAATCAATCACTCAAATTATACCTATTATGAAGGGAAGAATGTCTTGTCTTCAAATCTGTGCAAGGTGAAAGATTTCAAAGAATAAATCCCCACAGATTTGTGTTTCTGCAACATTTATTTCATATTTTCACCATTTACTGGTTTAGAACATTTTCAATACTCCTCTGTTTATAACAAGTTCACAGGAGGTTAATGGCAGTTCTTATGAGAAGAACCTGTTTAAGAATGGGTGAATTCTTACCTACTGTCCTGAGACGGAACAGGAGTTCAGATGAGATTGCCACATCATTAAGTCTGTCCTTGTCAAGTCCATTTTATTTATCATTAAGGCCACTGTCACATAAATAAGCTTTTACATGGCACTGTATTACACATACCATATATATCGAGTACTATATTTGCAATGCTTTACATCTTCTAGCTATACAAAGTGATAAAACGGTGCTGATTGTGTGCTGATTTTCTTGTCTTTTTGATTGAACTTAGATGGTGACATGCCTCTCTTCAGTTTCAAAATAGACATCTTTTTTAATGAGAAACAAGGAAAAATTATGAATTTTAAATAAATGTCTGATAGAGTTCTTTCTTATAACTATGCTGCAAATTTGAAGAGACAAAGCCTAGTGGTCTTCCATCTGCAGTTTACCTTTAAGGGCATGTGGACTTCCTAGAGTATATGGGCAACACAGTATATGGGCAACACAAAACTGTAAGAGCTTGTAATGGCAGAAAGTCAGAATTAAGCTGTAACGAGAGTATATGAGAGAAAGCAGGCTCTGAAGAAAGGTGTCTTTTCAGTTGTCTTGCCTTGCAGCAGCTTCTGTGCTAGGATAAGCTGCTTTGCAAGTAGGGGCGAGGGGGAATCCTTCGCTGCTGTGACTTGCCCCAAATCCATGGGATGGCAATCCATGGGGGAGATTGGAAGAGGCACCAGAGCTGGGGACAGATGACAACAGGTTGTGCCTTGTCTCATCAGCCCCATTACTACTGCTTTGAGCTCTCAGGGCTGCGGGAGGCAGCTGCTCTGAGACCCCGTGGACTTCTGCATGATTCTAAATGTGATGCGTGGCAGGAGGTGGCCCTGAAGGACATGTGGCTCATCTGAGGTTTGTGAGCACTTTAAAACTTTTGCCATGTTTATCAGTTTCGTGTGCCTCCTGCTCACATCAGCTTCAAGAGAAGGTGTTTTAATACCGGGAGAGTGAAAGCTTCAATTTTTACTGGCTTTTAGATGGGCACAATACCCCTGGGGTAGCGATTTAAGGGACTCAGAATAACGCTGCTAGGATGGCAGCATGTCCAGTTCGAAGTTAAGGTGAAAGCCTAGCAGGAATGAATATTCTAACTCTTGTTGTGACCTCAAGGAAGGAAATTGAATTAGAGCTAGTAGGGAATTTTCCAGTGGAAAGGCTTTTTTTTTCGAGCACAACACATTGCTTCAACAAAATGGAACTTTTCCTGGAAAGGAAACAAATCTGTCAGGAAACACTGTTCAAGTGAGGGAAGAATTTTTTCAACGAGAAAAGAGCAGGACATAGACCAATTTTATTTGTATTTTTTTTATTTGTATTTGTATATTTAGACAGGTTGCTTGTGGTTTTGTGGATCAAGTTTATATCTTGATTTATAATTTGTATAAAAGTAGGAAGGGCTGCAGAGGGAAGACAGACAGTTGAAAGTAGAATCATTCAGTTCTATGGACAATCACCCAATTTTCTGTCAGCAAGATCTGGAGGCAATCTTTATGCCCCCACATGCCTCTTGCATCTTAACTGCTCAGCTACTGCTTATGGTTTAGTGGTCATGGTAGTGTTGGGTTGATGGCTGGACTTGGTGATTTTAGAGGTCTTTTCCAACCTTAATGATTCTATAACTGTAATGTAGCTGCAGATTTGTCACATTTTTCTAAAAGTGGGAGTTTCTACCACAATAAAATATATTTAAAAGCTTTCACAGTACAGTTAAACTATTTAGTATAAATATCAGAACTGGATGACAAAGAATCTATGTCAGGAATGAGTCGGTACTTTTCAAATGGGTTAATCTCCTTGAATTACGATACAAATTTTAAGAAAATTATCCTTAGCCATAGAACTGAATTGATAAAGAGAGTATTGGCAGCAGTTCCCTTGGGAAAATTTGCCAGTTGGCTATCAGACATGCACATGGACAAGGTGGATATTGCTTTATACTAGGGTAACTGCTCTTTCTCTAGAGGTTAAAAAACTCTTCCCTATTCAATTTTCTAATGCTGAAAAATAATATTATTTTCCTGAAGACATCACTCACTGTGAAATTAAATAATAATAGTCTTATATGCAGTCCTTTATAGGTAACTGCTCTAGCCCTTTCATCTGTGAACTTTACTAATTTCTTGGAAAGTTATTCTTTATTCTGGTTATAAATGGTTTTGTGTTTGCCAGTGTAAGCATAAAAGAGTCCAAGTTCGAGCACAAAAAAATAAAAAAAACCCATTGAGTATTTCTACCATTCAGGATATGTCCAAAGACAGTAAATTAGTGAATTGTTAAAAGCTTCTCCCAGAGTTCTGCAGCCTCCAAATTTACAATAACCCCCAAGGCATTCTCAGGTCAAATAAATAATACTGCAAACACAGCACTTATGTTGTTCTGCTTTAATTTAAGGTCAAAGATACACAGACCATTGCATTAAGCTTTTGGAACATCTTGCAAAGTTTTCACAGAAACAGAGGATGAAAGTACTTCCAGAGAATGTTAAACAATCTTTTATGGGGATTTAGAGTATGTACTTCAGGATTTTTCAATTCTTTAAACTACCCACTATAAATGTACTCAAAGTGTAACAGAACAGCCTTGTTTAAAATAACAAATTCATGATGCTTTTCGCCTGACTTCTTAATAAAGTCCGGCTTATACAGTCATATTACCTGTCTTTAGTTCATCCCAATAATTTTACATTGTTCAGTTTAACCAACTCTGACAAAAACTTAAAGGTGTAAAACTCTCACAAAATTAGAGATCTGAATCTGTGTTTCTGCTGATGCTGCAGGTAGATGTTAGCCCTGAGCTGGTAAAAGAGGAATCAGCCAGTTGAGAAGTCTATGAAAAATTATAAGTTTATCCATAGCTCTGAATCAACCAACTAGATGGTCAAGTGTCAACTTGGTGAGGCAGGATAAAAGAAAAGTCTGGTATCTGGTGAAGGAAAGGAAAATATAATTTACTGTCCTTGGGAATGGTGCTGTGGGATACACACTCAGCGATTATTGAGTTTTGCTATTTCTGCTTAGGATATAACTTGGAATAAAAGTGATGGTAACCCTTTTTTTTTTTTTTTTTTTTCCTGTAAGAGAAACAATTAAATTTAAAAGTGTATTCAATATTTTTAAGAGTTTCATCCAATGCCTATTATCTTTTTGTAATAATTTAGACTTAGGTGCAAGTGCTGTGTCTTCAAAACTCAAAATCCTACTGCTTCCACTTACAAAACCACATCAACATTTTGGAAAGAAAAACAAAAATCCCTGGAAGTATAGTAAGTGTATCAAATAGAAGCTATACTCCAGTACTATGGTTCGTGTTTCATTTTAACTTATTTTGAATAATCCTCTCCAGTTGTTTGCAGTTCTGCCTTGATAAACTACTACAATACCTGCTTATAACCCTTGAGAATTTCTCCTGAGTGTTCAAAATGCTATATCTCTGAGGTCTGAAGCCAGAAATACATGGATTTTTTTCAGTGTTCATTTGCCTTGAAGTAGAGTAAAAAAGCAGGAAACTGTAAGAAAATAGTGACACTGAAGTAAAGGGTTCACAAAACTGCAAATCAGAAGATTATGACGGGTAAATCTTTGACTTTGCTTCTTTAGTGCTAAAATACTTTTTCTTTTTTCTGCTTTTAAGAGATGAAATCAAATACCTGAAGATTCAAACTGACCTGTTTTAAGTTTCTTATGATTTTATGCGGATTAAATAATGTCTGAAGCCTGATACTTCTCCTCAGGTTAAACTTAAATCAAGACAAACTTCTTTGAACATGGTGGAATTGTGAAATCGGGTGTAAAATTGGCTCCGTTGTGAGGGTAATCAGGCCATATAGAAAAGACGATGGAAATTTTACCCATGGGAGGTAGATATAGTTATATTAGTCTGTGCAGGACATCTTGCTCACTGCAATTCAGAGTACAGCCAGTTGAGTAAATACATTGGTCACATTCTGAAAATTACATTTATCTAAGGCAATTATTAGCAGTTTGAGATTCTAGTGTTCAGAACATATAAAGGTGAGATATGCAGCTCTGCATACTGATATACAAAGGGTGGCAGACTGGCATATGAAGTTTCTCACTCTTCTTAGTGAGAAGGGGAGAGTGTAGGATCAGGGAAAATTTAGTTCTACTCAGAGTGGAAACAGCTTCCCCTTGGTCTTTCCAGTAACTGTATTTGAAAGATGGTTATTACCATTTTATAATGTGAGAAGTAGTCTTGCATTTAAATCAGGTACTCAGCATCAAAGATTTCAGATGTATTTCTTTATTTTCCTTACACTGTGTGAGTAGTGTCATTGGTCTGCTTCCTCATCTGAAAAATCTGTATGTCTCCAATTTGTCACCATTAAAAATTCAGTTCTCACTAGAGTAGAATCATAGAATGCATTGAGTTGGAAGGGACCTTTAAAGGTCATCTAGTCCAACCCCTCTGCAGTAGGCAGGGACATATTTAACCAGATGAGATTGCTCAGAGCCCCATCAAGCCTGACCTTGAATGCCTCCAGGGACGGGGCCTCCACCACCTCTCTAGGCAACCTGTTCCAGTGTGTCACCAACCTCATAGTAAAGAACTTCCTAACATCTAACATCCTAATCTAAATCTACCCCATTCTAGTTTAAAACCATTCCTCGTTGTCCTGTTGCGACTTGCCCTTCTAAGCAGTCCCTCCCCAACTGTCTCACAGGTCCCCCTTCAGGTACTGGAATGCTGCTATAATGCATCTGATAGCGTAACAGTTTGGCCAAGGTTCTTTTTTCTACCTAAGCTCTGCCCAGTGCAGGAATAGGCTTGAGTAAGCAGTAATACCTCCATGCTTGAAACTGAATAGTGCTAGTTCCTTCTGCAGTAGCATGTGGGCCAGCTGCAGACACAGTGGTAAACCAGGGTCCAGTGTAATGTAGAAATATTAAAAATATCTGAGGAGGAACCAGACCGGGTAAGTTACTGGAAGCACGAAAATTCAGGTTTTGAATTTTTGCCTGGGGAAACTAGACTGCAAGGATCACAGATGCACAGATAGCCAAAAACCTCTAACCTGAATGTTCCCTCATAAGGAATGTTCTTCCATAAGGCACACCAATCCAGCTGGTGTTGTAACTTTACAGTTCATCTGGCTTCCACTATGTCCTTGTCCTTGACAGCAGTATATTAGTTGCCTAGTCAGAACTATACTCATAGTGACACCTGTGAAGTATGCATCTAATTTCCCAGAAATTATATTTAGCTGTAGGGATAAAATGTTTACACAGATACTCTTCAAATGTGATTTTTAGGGAAACAATGTGAAAATTTTGAACTGCCAAATTTTAACCAAAAATGATGTAATACACGAGAAATTAATTAGCTGCCACTTAAAAATGTCATTAATTGATGTAACACATTACACATGCTGAAGCACCATATTTACTGACATTTTCAGGTAAAAAATAGCACATGACAGGCTTAAAAAAACCCCAACTTTCAACTACAGTGTCTAAATGCATGCAGGAAACGTTGCCTGATCTGACTGTATAAATTCTAACAGATTTAAGGTGTTCATCTTCTACACTTAAAAACAGGAAGGAAACAGATTTTCTTCAGTCTTTCAGAGCAGCAACCTACCCTTGAGAAGGATGACCATGAAGTCTGGGCACCACTATGTACACACTCCCTTAAAAATCTATTGAAACCCTGTGATTTGCAATCAATGAGATGCTTCTTACAAGGAAGTCAATGTACCTATGACACTTTTCTCTCTGCTTAAAATAATTGGTAGTATTCCTATTGACAACAACTTACTCCCTCTAAACCAATACTATTTCTGACCACCAGGCACCATGCCTGGGGGATGCTTCTCTGCTGGTCATGCACATGTCTTTGTTCTCCTTCTCTGCCTTGCATGTGTTTGTAGGGTGAAATTCAGGTCTTTCTGTATCAGTACAGTCTAAATTGTCATCAGTTCTTTTGCATAGCATAGTGAAGGCCTTCATAAAGATGCAAAAGGCATTACTTAAAATATTGAGATCTTAAAGTCTGTATGGTTTGCCGAAGTCCATTCCAAGTCTGATTAAAGTTTGAGGCATATCTGCATGAAAAAAAGGTAACAAATAATCTAAGAATTGCATTATCAAATGTAGTAAACCCATGCTTAGAAGGACACAGACTCCTGTGTTTGGCAATTGCTTGGAGCTTCTGTAAGAGATCATTTCGGTTATAGAACTCAATAGGATACTAGGAGCAATGGAAACCATAAAACTCTATATAAATATATATATTTTTTTTTAAACGAAGAGTAGGTACCCAAGAAAAACTTAGTCTAATTTACACTGCGTGATTTTCCTTCTCTGAAGCATTAGAAAAAAAATATGGAAACAATGAAGTATAGGGATGGATGCAAATGCAGGACAGAAAACCAAAGCTATTAAATTAGTTTTTGAGACGAAACAAAATACTTCATTGTGGGGAAAGATTAGCAGTAGTTTCACGTCACTTGAATTTGGATTACTTTGCTCCTGCATATACTTAAAATGAAACAGAACTATTACGAATCAACTTCAAGCATTTCTTTATAAGCATTAGAACTTGTACCTATGAATAAATTCAGATAATTGGAACTGAAGCCTAGGGCCTGCTTCTGATGAAGACACTTGCAGAATCCCAACCCGACTTTCCTGATGTGGGTCTGGAACCTGTTCTGTACAGCAGGCATCCCCTAACACATCTGTGTAGCTGAAACACAGCTACTTCAACAACGGTGGCCTGTACAGAAGCTGGAACTGTGGAATAACAAAGAGACTTCTTGAGGTCGTCATCTTATCCAACTCCTGCTCGAATCAGGGATGGCCTAGGGAGCATTTGCTCAGGACCTTGTCTGGTCAGGTTTTTAATACCGTCGAGGATGAAGATAACTCAGATGGGTAAGCTGTTCCTGTGGCTGATTGCCTTCATTGTGATGGTTTTTCCTAATACCTGTGTCTGTTACACTGTTGTACAGCGCCAAGCACAGCCTGACTCCATCGTCTTGCTGCCCAATTAGGCAGCATCTCCAGCTAGATTAACATTCACCTTCTCTTGAAAACTGAACAAACCTGTCTCTCAGCTTCACTCTGCATGTCATGAGCTTCAGCCCAACTGTTCATCTGGGTGATCTCTGTTGGACACATTTCAGATACCTTTGTATCCCACCTTAAGTTTCTGTTATACACAAAGGGCAAGGGTTAGTTCTTGTTTTTCTCGTTTATACTTCCAACATCCTTTCACTGAATGTAAGAAGCAGGAAAGAAATTAACAGAATAAGTACCTGAAGCATCTCTTCCAGCTTGTTTCTGCTGCTTAGTGCAAGAGTTTCACAGCAAAAGAAATTGTACATCTGCAACACAGGTATTTTTTACAATTTCAAACCAAACTTTTTTTAAAATTGACTTGTAATATGTGTCTGAATGACCTATGACAAATGAGGTTGCTAGGAAGCCAGATGTTGTTTATTCAGGGAGTTCAGAGAGAGGAATGAATTTAGATCCAGCTGTGTAAGAGTATGGAAATACTTATCCAAGACACTTACATAATCATAATTCTGTCCTACTCCTTCATTTGCAGAGAAAGATCATGTGTAGTAAACCAGTTAATTTAACCTGAGTTCATAAACACTAATATGGAATAATCAGAAGTGTAGGGTTTTACATGATGCTTGAATATGAAAAAGTTAATGTTCTACTTCAAGTGAAACTTACTCGTTACAGAAAAAAAAGTATCCTAAATCTCCACACACAGATTCTGTGCAATATTTCACTGGCTTACAGCTAGAGGGGAATGCCGCCTTGTCGTAAATACTGAACTTTGCATCCTATGACACTCTCAAAACCAAAGAACCACACCGTGCAGGCCATCAGGCATCTCTTCAAACAGTTTTGGCAAAGATAGCTTAGTTGTCTCAACCTGCTGAAACCTCAGGGATAGACTTCAGTTTCTTTCATCTTCATTTCCTTCACCTCTGCCTTTATCACATGAAAAGTACTTCAGAAAGCTAGAACTCCAAATCAATATGAAAAGCTCCTGTTTCATTCAAGTGATGTCCTTCATGAGAAGAAAGAGAAATAGTGCTTATAGGCCCACATTTTATAAATTAGGCTTGTAGATAGTTATATATTGCAGCTCACATCACCACTATGGACTAACAATCTTCATTTTAATAAATACGCTGTGGACAGCATGAAAACTTGGCAGTGATTGAAAACAATATTAAATTGTTTTTCCCCTTTCTCCCTATATTGTTCGCAAAAGGTCAATGTACATATTCACAAAATTGTCCTTGAAATCCAGAAAGGTAAAAAGTAGGACCCGCATGCAGAGAGATACGTAATCAAATACCAAATACAAACTAAACAAAACACACTTTTTCTTTCATAAGGTGTCCTAGTATTTCATTTATAAATTCATTCTTTTCTTCTCTACCCTCCGGCAGTCTCATGTCAAATTTTTAATATTACAGGACATATGAAAGTTATATGGGTAATTAAAATCAAGTTTTAAAGTTCCAAGCCACTGAAACAGAAGGATAATACAGAGTCTACTGTGGGACTGAGCAGTTAAAATTTATATCTCTGATTTTTAAATCAGCTTGATGATACAGCTAAGTATACATTGGCAAACTTTTCCGGAGTCCTGGGTACATAAACTTAAGTACTGTGATGCACATATCTGCAAAAACTCAGCCTGGAGGCTGGATCAAACAGTAAAAGTCTCAACCCTGAGCTAATTCAGGACCAAACCTGAGATTCACAAGCACATGCCAAGTGCCAGGTGCCTAAATAGGCCAACAGATTGTACCACGCGACAGGAGCTTGCTAAAAACTGTGCCTTACCTGAGTTTAGGTACTGAAGGGTAAGCATCTGTGCAGGACTGGCTGGATCATCCCTGTCACCTCTACTACAAACCAAAGTGTTATTATTTGGGGTATATAACAGATTTGTGGTTACCAAAGCAGTCCCTTTAAGATGTATGCATTCCTTGGTACTTTGTGTTCCAGACACACCTATTGTCTTACTGACAGATTAGAGAGTAATGGTGGTGTTTTTCTTTCTTTCTACTAAATCTGAACTATTATGCAGTTGGGAACGCAAAATTCAAGGGACAGTAAAAGAAGATGAGCATGAGGGAGCATGTCTTTGCGTTAATGTTAGGGTACCTAGTGTGGAAAGGGCTGCTGTCAGTCCCCAGCCCTTGCTCGTAAGGGTCTTTTATACACTTAAAATCAACCAGTTGCTGATAAAAGCCCCCATGTACTCATGAGAACAGAGTTTAGTAAACACATCTTTCTTTTTTGGGGGAGAGTGCCCTAGCCTTACTTGTGTGATGGTTAGGATACTCTTATGGAAAGAGTGAGCTTTTTTTTTTGATATCTGAAAAGCCCAGGTGTCCTACTGACTAGAGGAAAGTTCTAGGTTAGCATATACGGTTAGCAATACTCCTCTCTCTTCCAGTCATGTGTTTAATGGGAATAGCCGAAACTGCTAGGCTTTGTGTGGACTTCTGCACTGGTGGTGTGTTTTCAGCATTTCTGTGGGACTGAGTTGTTTAGCTTTGTGAACCCCAAACAGACCTGTATGTGAAACAGGGAACACAATTCTCAGCAGAGGAAATCAAGAGTTTTGCATTAGCAAAACTTAAGGTATGCAGATGCTTATCAAGGTGTTATATTAGAAGTTTGCATTTCTCCAAGGCACTTCCGTATCAGCTAATTCTCATCCAGTCCTTAATACATTAAAAACCCCAAACAAACAACACAAGCAATGCAGATGCTTGCTTTCACTCTGAGAAATGTGAAGAATAATGTGGGGAATTCTACTTTCTAATTGTGAAAGAGTGCTGTGGAAATAAATGCTGCAAACTGAGATGGAATGTTACCAAGTTCCATGCTGTCCGTAAGCACGGGATTAGATAAGCACACTAAACTGTGCCTGCTCGCTCCATGTTCCTTTGTCTCAGTATGGGTAATGGGGATGATAGAAACATTAGCAAATCAACAATGCTCCCAGAACTCTTTTTTTTTTTTTTTTTTTAAAAAAAAAAGACAGAATATGTAAGTGTCACTTGGGCCCATTCCAGCTATGATACTGAACCAAATGCCATTTCTCTTTTCTTAATGAAAGCACAGTAGAGCTAAGAAGCAGAGAAAGATAACCAAAGAGCATTTGGTTGTTCAGAGAGTTTCTAAACCCAGACTGGAAATTGAGCTAGCTCTCCAGATGTCATGGTGTTGCATTTACTTTCTTTTACTTCCAGTCTGGTAATTCTGGTTGTTTCTAGCAAGACCTGGAAACTGGTGCCAGCTATGTGGGTGAAACAGTGCTATACTCTGACCACATGAGTAAAAGAATTACAAATTAAAGTAAGGCAAGCCAGAAGAACATCTTTAGCAACCAAATGATTCATGCAAGTTACAACCTGTATTTCCAGGCGCAGTGATTGGCAGTCTTTTTTATCACACGTTGTATTCTGAATTTCTTCTTGTTTTACAAAGTCAACCACCCTTACATATTTTTGTTTGTTTGTATTTTTGCTAAGCTACTAATCAGTGTTTCCTACATGTGAGGAGGTATTGGAAGGAATCAGTTAATTTCCTGGCTTTATTTATTCATTTGTTTGGAAGAATATTTATACGGCCAGATCTTCTTAGTGATGATGAAGAAACTTAATTAAGCCCTCTGGAGTATTGAAAGGATGTTTCTTCCATCTACAAAAGTCTACTAAAACACAGCATATTTTTGATTTTTCAATTTGTCTTTCAGCTCACCCACTCCTGACCACTATTCCTTCTTAGCATTCTTCTTTCCTTCACCTCATTAATATCCCAGGTATATTACTAATTTTCATTTGTCCTTTCTTGCTTTAGACTATGAGTTTTTCACAGTGAGAAATACGACAATCTTATTTGTTCACAATGCAGGTTTACATTGTTTGCTTATTTTAATGTTTTACTGTCACTTATAAAGATTACAAAGATTTTTTTTTTCTTGCTTCCCCCCTTTTCTGTCATTCTGATTAATGTTTCAGTATCTGCCTCTCATTGTCTAGCTATGACTATAATTCCTCCTCTTCCTTCTCATAAAACAGAGTAGGAAACTGGTCTACTAACGTTAGAGAAGATGGAGAAGATTTTGTATAACTTGAAACGTAAAACAGCTGGTATTAAAAATGTACCGCATTGCGATGTCTCCTCAGTCATGCATGATCCCATTTCAGTGCACAGTAGCTCAGACTGGATGAGATGAAGGAAGCTGAAATGGTGAAAATAAATGGTTCCATCTTGCCTGCAGTAAAAAAACAAGGACAATCAGATTGCAGACCTCCTCATCAGTATGGCTAATTAATTTTTATACTCTCTGAATACAATATTCTATCAAAATAAAGATCAAGAAAAACAAAGTTAACCTATGTTAGGGTTTGTTTACACGGGAACTTTCAGAAATATTGAAGAGAACTGATGAAGATGGTAAAGTTAATGCCAATGTTCTGAGGATTATTCTGTCATTAATTAAAACTATTTTACTCTTCAATCTCTTCAGTGAAGGAGTTTGTACAGGGATTTAATGTACTAAAAATAAGAACTGAATTTACACCCTTAATATGTTTGTCTTACTGTATTGAATATTGAACATAGAGTCTCTAAAATTGAAGTGAATGAGTACTAATAGTGGAATATCTAATGTAAAGCTTTATTTTTATAATTAGGAAAAACACTTACTGAGATATTATTTGATGTAGAGTTAAGTAGAAAATTCTTGTGAGCCTCAGGTTTCAGTGAGATCATCAAGGAATACAAATGAATCTGTCCCTAGGGCCCAACTTACAAGGACTAGGATGCTGGTCATAGCACACATCTGTGGTAGCACGTCTTCATTAACGGACATTTTCTGGTATTTAAGAATGTTCATGTGGGACCATACCAAAAGGCACTTAAACTTGTCATTGAGATTAAGCAAAAGGGGATGCCTAAGAAGAGTTGTATGAAGAGTGAAAGCAGAAGTAAAAAATATATTGGATTTCTCCCGATTATCTCTCAGACTTTTAAATTTTTAGATCAAGCCAAGTGTCATTCCTGTGTAACTACTGACCCTCAATGTCTGTCTTTCACAAAACTGTCCAGTATTACACTGAAAATATCAAACTTGTGTAAATGTGTAAAATGATGCTGTCCTTCATTTAGATTCTACAGCTAAACAAAACAATTGAAGAAGTGGAGATTTCCATATACACAGGAAAAGTAGAAAGATACAGACTCAATATATGAAACCTACTTTTGGCCTTTCATTTCAAATTATTTTGCAGCAAAATGTGGAGTACACAGTTCTTTGGATTTATCGAAATCTGCAAAAATCAGAAACCAAGGAACTTTTTTGTTGTTTATACCATATTGGAGTTTTTGGAAAGATTTTTAAACACTTCCATTGTTCAAAGTGTCCTAGCATTAGCAGTGCAACAAATTCCAGAAGAGGCATTTTTATAGATGCAATAGTTTTAAAATGATCATTTCGACTTGCAACGATTTTGAATCAGAAAGTTTCTACCATATGGCAGAGAAAGAATATGAAACCATATGCAAACAGCACAGGGACTGCGTTCCTGAGAAAAACCAGTTTGCTATTTTTATAGTGGCCAGCAGGTGTCAATACCCCAAAGTGAAGAAGCTGCCCAGCAGCCGGATACAGTTCCGAGTGCGGCTGGAACATGGAGTACGTGTATTTTGGAAGTCTCACTTTGAAAGCTGACTTTGTGAAGTTCTTCGGTGCTTCATCACCGCCAGGAAGGAAGCCGTCTTCCAAGGGGAAAGAGGGGGAGGGCAGTCAAGCAACCCTTCCATCCCCAAAGGAGGTACCTCTTAGTCTCTTTTCCTGCTGATCCTAGTAATAGTATTTTTATTCACAGTCCCCAGAACTCCAAAGCTCTGTGGTCTCTGACTTCAGCCTTCATGCCTCTGTGCTCCTTAGCCAGTCTGGCTGAATCCACCCAAACACTGGAAAAGTGGACAAAAGTGGAATACTTGGCTGTTTTGATCGGTGTAACTAAAGCTGTTGAAGTGCTCTTACTCTCTATGTATTTTTCTCCTAAAGGTGCTATTCTAATACATGTTAATGGCTATCCTGTTTAAGATCATAATACTTGTTAGCTGCTAATATGAAAAAATTTTAAGGGAAATTGTGTTTTCAACAAAATTTTATGTGGTTGTATGTAAGTAATATCTTTTTGGACCCATTTTAGACTTTTGTGAAATACAGTCTTATGTTTTGTGTAGTTACATGACACGTCCTCCCTAGGTTAGGCTTTGGAATTTTTTCAATTAATAGTAAAAATATCCATCTTTCCATATCACTACAGATTAAACATTATGAGTACAGACTGGGTAGCTCTTGGGAACAATATGTGATTACTGAAGATATTTCAGTCATTTTTTCTTGAATTCCACAGAGGTAGTGCCTACTGTTTTAAACATAACCATTAATAATGAAATAGTCATACCCATTGCATTCACAGATTTTTTTTTTTTAACTTTTATGTAGCTTCTCAAGGTAGAATATTTTACTTTGGAGTAGTTTTTTGATCCTTGATAATAGGCAAAGACTGACATAATTTAGACATATATAAAATTTATCGTATTACTCTTACAGTATTAATCTCTGACTATCACTCATCCTTGCTGAAACGGAATGTTTTGAGCTATTGAAATTCTGGCCTTACCTTCCTAGCAGCTGCTGTTTTACAGTGAGCTGGTAAGAGCTAGGAATTTACATACTCCATTTTTAATTTAATCAAATGTTGTCAGTCAGCATCTCATGTTAGATGCTATTTCCATCAGAAGGAACTTAAAAAACAACAACCTGAAAGATTAAAAACCTCTGCCTCTTGAAGATAATAATCTTAGTGAATTTTAACAGATTGCTTTAGCAGATGGAGATGTGATATTCACTAGAGTAAATTGCATTAACATGCTCTCAGACAGAGATGTCACATTTGCCACAGTAATTTACATTAACATGATTTGAGACAGATTTGATTCTCTCAAAAGAATTAGAAATAACATTTTATTGAATCAGTTTGCCTTATCACTTCTTCAGATAGTTGTTGCTCTGTAGTGGGATGTACTTTTTACCAATGGATGCCATGAACAGAACAGAAATACGGTTTTGTTGTGGCTATCCATAAACCATGTGATATACAGGATCCCGCATAGTACCACACCAACACCATATACCAAGGTATAAAGAAAATAAATCCCAATTTTTGGTGCCAAGTAGTAGAAAATACATGACTTTTGATTCAGCGTAAGAAATTAATTTGACTCCTGGATATATCTGCACTTTTACATGCCTGTATAACCTTCTACCACTGTCTCTAGAAGATCTGGTCACCCACATTTATACGTTGATAGAAAGCAACCTGAAAATAAATTTAGCCGTCTCTACTGTGTGCTAGCATCTTCAGACAGAGGACTGTGTGGGTGAAACTCAGCTGTCATCCCATATTGTGCAGGGAATCTGAGAAACATGTTTATGATGGCATCTGCTATACTACTTTGGAGAAAGTCTGCCTGCATCTCTGTGGACTCTCTGAAGATACTGGTTATTCTTAATCTATTCCTGAAATCAGAGCAGAGCATAGAGAATATGTAAGCAAACCCTAAGCCTAATAAAGCTGCATTGGGAGAGAAAATGAATCTGTCATCTGAAGCTTTACAGAGATGCTTTCAAGTTCTTCTCCTTTAATTACTGAATTTCCGAGTAGCACAAGCAAGAGACTACAAAGTTCCTGCTATGGAGCTTCAAAGGGTTTTTTATGGTCAGAGGGTTAGACGCCAGCCCTGGAGAAAATGCTTCAGGGATATTTCAGGAGAGTAACTTGAGGTTGTGGTGAGACCATTTCAAGTGATTGTTTCTGTGACTCGACTCAAAATAGATCGGAGCAATGACCAGAAACTTTTGGGAGACGTTTCTTTGGACTATGAAGCCTTGAAGTCTTAAATTGAAACCTGGTTGGAGTGGCTAAAGATACTTACATTTCCTCAATTAGCCAATCTTGTATCAAAACCTATATACAGCAATTGAAAACCTGTATACAGCACTTCTACATTTCTTTTAGAAAAGGAGTTGCTGTACATTGAGGAGTACTAACTGGTATCCTAGGCTGGTTGGAAAGAGACAGTGTTTTAACGCAGGGCTAGATGAAAGTCCTAACTCCTCTCCAAAATACTGCGGAGACTGCAGTCTGTGGCTTCTCTACCTCAATTATAAGGAAAGTATTGAATCAGATGGCATTTGAAGTGAAGCCTGCTTCAAATTATGTGACTTCTGCCGTGGAGAAGTGGCTGATTCTTCTTTGTCCACAGAGCTCCTTTTGATGGTAGGCAAGACACTAAAACCAGTCTTAGCATTTTGATCTGCAGGTGTCTCATTCTTGGTCTCCTGCGGGCCTGACTGAAGGCCTTGGGTGCCAGTTTGCAGAAGTTTTTAACTCTCTGACACCCATGGACTGACTGAGCAAGTGCTTGGTGAGGCTGCTAAGAGGCAAGTCAGGTATTCACTACCTCAGGGCAGGCATGCAGATTTGGGGAGACTGGGCTGGGATAGGTCACTGCCTTCTCTATTTGTAAAATAGAGATTACCCTGATTCATCTTCAGTCAGGGACAGCTTAAGAAAACGACGTATTACTTGTCAAATACCTGTTAGAAGGAAGAGCATCACAGAATGGCTGGAAGAATTTAATCATTCTCTGCAGAGCAGAGTTTTAAGGTTAGTGAATTAAACATAGCTCTAAAAATATTTCAGTTATGGCAAAACAAGACACTCTCGTTTAATTTGTACTCTCCTTTTTGGAATAAATGAGACAGATGTTCTGAAGACCAAGAGATCTTACCGCTATACGCAGGGAAGACTGTCAAGTTTTTATGGGCAATCTTATTATGTAATTTCCTTATTTTAGAGTATTTTTCTGTCCTTTTTTTGTTCTCAGTTTTTCTTGTGAAGGGAAGGAGGGGAGTGTTTCCTATTTACAGGCTATTCAATGGACTATTTAAGAGAAATGGAATAGCAGTGACTGTTTGCCTGGCTAATTTCACACAAATTTAGCATAATCAGGATATGTTCCCCATTTGGTAGTGCAATTCTGCTTTCTGCGTCATCCACAGATAGTTAGATCACTTGATCCTGGCATTTATTCTAATTATCCTCTAGGAATATAGCTGAGCTGCAGCACCACTCTCGTGTTGTGTATGAAAGACAGATCTTTGGTTTTAGATGTAAGTCCCTTTAATGCCTTTTTTTTATTTTTTTTATTTTTTTTTTAATTTAAAATTAGAATAGGAAAGTAGGTTATACTCTTCTTACACACAAAGCCAAAGTCCTTCCAGGCATTTTAGCGGTATAGTCTGCTTCTACTTACTCGTCTTTTTCAATCGGTGTTTCGCTGCTGGTTGCTCATAAAGTTCAGGTTCTGCTCATTGCTGTGCTTTCTCAGTCCCGATTTTCCCATAGCCTTCCCAGAGATTATGAGAGTTTAGAGAAGTCTGGCTCCCACCACAGTGTGAAAGCCTCCTATACACTACAGTGCAATTGCTGAAGCTGTATATGGTGTTGCCTACACTGGAAATTTATATTCATTTAAGATTGGTGCAGTAAGTAAACCAATGCACTCTGTCATCCCATTTATTCTTCCCTTATTATAAGAAAATAATTTATGCAAGAGATATATGATGACGTGCCCATATTATGTTTAAGAAAGCATTATAACTGAAAGACTGTATTGGTAAAAGCTCAAGTAGAGAGGAGGGGTCAAGCTTGCCTGAGAAGAGTTGATTTGTGCACTAACATCTCACCAGAAATGGCTGCAAAGTGTGTACCATCTGAGGGAAACTTCTAAAACATGCATTCTGTGTCCTTCCTTCCTCCCAATTCTGAGTGGGGAAAAAATGTGCAATATTCTTTTTCCTCAAAAAATATGTTTTACTTTTAGACAAGCAAGAGATCTTCACTCCTTTAGGTCACAAAAAGCCCTGTTTTCCAGAAATAATAATACTTTCCAAAGATCTTGCACAGATTGCAGAAGTCACTACAGTGTTTTCTGCCAAAAATTGTACCGAAAAAAGTTAAAATATGTTATTGCAAAACTTTGAAGGAAAGAGCACAAAGGAGGATTGAGATTGAGTTAAATAAGTGTTATATGAAGAGAAGCATATTGATTATTATCTTAAAGAATTCCGTAATAATACATATATTTTTGCATGTAAGCAGTACAATGAATCTGGACAGTAGTGTTGCTACATTAGAGCAAATAAAAGACAAAGGCAGAGACAAATGGTACTTGCCTGTCAGTTTTTGCTTTGGAAAGAATGAGGTGCAAAGAGCTGTAAGTCTGTGTTAGTCATATGTTTGAAAAAAGCTTGACAGACATCAGTGGAGTTTCACAGAAGATCTAGAGTCCATCTGCATTTATTGGCTTGGAGGACTCAGTTTTGAAAAAGTAGTATATACAGTGAGAAAGCTTTAATAGCCTAAGACATCTTTAGTAAAGCTAACATTTCTAACACTTATTTCTCTTGAAGCTCTTTCAGAGCAGTGGTTCATACCTTGTGGGGGAATACTGTGTATGGTCCTGTGGGTCAGGGAGCGCTGAAAGGTTAAAATTGAGCACAGGGGGGATGGACACACTACAGGGTTGCTTTCAGAATGTTGCCTTCTCAGAATTGAACTGCTGTTCTGCACACTTCATTTAATCTAAACCCAAACTTTTCAAGAGAACTCAAAGTCTGGCCAGTGAGAAATCTTGGACACTTTTGAAAATGTTACTCTACATTCCTGAATATAGTTAAGTGTGATAAATACACTAGTTAGAATTGCAAAACATGTTTTTCACTCTGGATTTATTAAACAGATTCGTTTTTATTACACTGAGAAAATAACCTCAATGTTCTACTTTTTGTGCTTTGTGGAAACAGAAAGGTTGGTCTTGAATTTATTTTTATAAATATTCTGCACTTGCAGGTGAAGTTTGACAGAATGTCACAACTTACTTTTCATTTAATTTCTAGCAATTGCCACTCTACACCTCCTCCTTAATGAACAACCTGAAGACATTAAATTTTCACATTTTGACTCAGTTGCACTGAAATTTCAGTCTTTTATTTTCCTTCCTTGAAAACTTAACTGTTGTGACTGGCAAACTGCATTTTTTTTTATTCAATTTATAAAAATTAAATTCTAGATACCTACTCTGAGATCTTATTTCCTGACACAAATCATAGGTCCCAATGTTGTCATCACTGATGATATTCCTTACCTTGATACACAAGTTTATATTCAGTCTGTGAGGTAAGCTAATGAAATAAGAAGACATGTATGGACTTTAATGAGTATCTTTTTAATTCAGTGTTCCCAGTTCCATTCTGTGGATCCTCTGCACTGTAGGAAAAGTGCAGTTATTCAAAATATTCTTTAGTGTTATATGTCTTGGATACCCTGGTTGGGAGACATGAGGAGAGCAGACAGAATAAAGAGTCAAACTAGGCCTGTGGGGTGGATGCAAGTAAATAATGATTGTGTTGAGCAAAAGTATTTATTTTTCTGCTATTGCTATGGTTATTAGCAAAACACTTGCTGGTTTAAGATTGGGAGCCAGCTGGGCTTGCAGTTAAGAGTAATTGTTGTTGCTGTTCTGTGCAATGCCTTATGAATTCCTGCTGGGCTTATAATTAATTCAGAGTGCACTGGGACTTACATGGCCATGCAGGTTGCTTGATCCTTCTGAACATCTATGTAATTTTTTTATACTTGAACTCTGGGCTCTGAATTGAACTAGAAGGCTGGAAAAATAAGGTAAATGGTGTTGTCTTAGTCCTGTCAGGCTAGATTTCTCCTCAGTTCTCATTTGCTTCGTTGGGAAAATCAGTAATTGATGTCAGGAAGATACAAGGACCTAACACATTCTTATCCAGAACAGGAAAGAGAGAGATCTTAGCTTACATTTGAGATGCTCTTTTACTCCTGTTGTCAGTGCCAGAGTCCTGGTTTATGGTTTATTACGTGTCTTGAAATCAGTGTGTGACAATACCTGCGCTGTTAAGTTTGAGGACAGATTCATGATCTTAAGAATCACAGAATCACAGAATGTTAGGGATTGGAAGGCACCTCAAGAGATCATCTAGTCCAACCCCCCTGCCAGAGCAGGATCACCTACAGTAGGTCACACAGGCGGGTTTTGAAAGTCTTCAGAGAAGGAGACTCCCTGGGCAGCCTGTTCCAGTGCTCTGTCACCCTCACAGTGAAAAAGTTTTTCCTAATGTTTTTGTGAAACCTTCTATGTTCCAGCTTGCACCCATTGCCCCTTGTCCTGTCATTGGACATCACTGAAAAGAGCCTGCCTCCATCCTCCTGACACTTCCCCTTGACATATTTATAAACATTAATGAGGTCACCCCTCAGCCTCCTCTTCTCCAAGCTAAAGAGACCCAGCTCCTTCAGCCTTTCCTCATAAGGAAGATGTTCCACTCCATCATCTTTGTGGCTCTGTGCTGGACTCTCTCCAGCAGTTCCCTGTACTTCTTGAACTGAGGGGCCCAGAACTGGACACAATATTCCAGATGTGGCCTCACCAGGGCAGAGTAGAGGGGCAGGAGGACCTCTCTTGACCTACTTGCTACTCACCTTCTAATACACCCCAGGATGCCATTGGCCTTCTTGGCCACGAGGGCACATTGCTGGCTCATGGTCATCCTGCTGTCCACTAGAACCCCCAGGTCCCTTTCTCCTACACTTCTCTCCAGCAGGTCGATCCCCAACCTATACTGGCTTTCCCTCATTGTCTGACATTGACAGTGATGACAATATGGGATTGCTCTGTGCTGCTGTAAAATTTAGCACAGAAGCCTGTAGTCTTCAGAGACTTGAGTTTCAGCCCTAGGCTTTACATGGATTTTTGTCATCCTAAGATGTTATGCTGGTGAAACTGGTTGTTTGGCAGAAACATCTGAACTAAAGTCTTCAGACGTAAGTAAAAAGCCTTAGGGACAGCAGAGTTGTCTGTAGACCAACAGTAGTAGGCACAGAATCAGCTGAAGAAGTAAACAAATCTGTTTTATTACTAGGTTTAGTATTTGTTTTCACAAACCCTTAATTCATTGATGTGTCTTTTGATAGTCTGTCTTCAAATATGTAATGTTGGAGGCAATGTTACTGGTAGCCTTAAAGTGATATCAGAGAAAAGGCAAATTATTAGACAAGCTGAATTCCACCATTGGAGACACTTCCTATGACTGACAGTATCTTGACCATGACAGTCACTTCTTAGAGCTTAGATGGAATTATTATTCATATACCTAGACCAGTATGCATTTAAATTAGTCATCTGACCTGTTTTAGGAGATGAACTGGCCTGTAAAGACCCTTATCTTTTTCATTTAATGTATGAACCTTTCATAAAATCATAGAATCATAGAATGTTAGGGATTGGAAGGGACCTCGAAAGATCATCAAGTCCAATCCCCCTGCCAGAGCAGGAACGCCTAGACTATGCCACACAGGAACGTGTCCAGGCAGGACCTTTATCTCCCTCAGAAGTAACTTAGCATTAAGCCTTCGCTTTGTACCCTTCATTTCTTCATAAGTTAAAAACTCGTCCTGTACTTTGAAACTTGGTCCTGTTTTAAAAGATAAGAATCATAGAATCGTAGAATCATAGAACAGTTCAGGTTGGAAAAGACTCTTGGGATCATCGAGTCCAACCATTAACCCTACATTACAAGTTCATCCCTAAACCATATCACCCAACACCACATCTAAGCGACACTTAAACACATCCAGGGGTGGCGACTCAACCACCTCCCTAGGCAGTCTGTTCCAGTGTCTGACCACTCTTTCCATGAAGAATTTCTTCCTAATGTCCAGTCTAAACTTGCCCTGTTGCAACTTGAACCCATTCCCCCTGGTTCTGTCCCTAATGACCTGTGAGAAGAGACCAGCACCAGCCTCTCTACGATGTCCTTTCAAGTAATTGTAGAGTATGATGAGGTCACCCTTCAGCCTCCTCTTTGTCAAACTGAACAGTCCTAGCTCCCTCAGTCGCTCCTTGTGAGGTATGTTTTCCAGGCCCTTGACCAGTTTTGTTGCCCTTTTCTGCACTCGTTCCAACACCTCACAGAATCACAGAATCACAGAATGTTAGGGATTGGAAGGGACCTCGAAAGATCATCAAGTCCAATCCCCCTGCCAGAGCAGGAATGCCTAGATTATGCCACACAGGAACGTGTCCAGGCAGGTCTTGAATGTCTCCAGAGAAGGAGACTCCACAACCTGCCTGGGCAGCCTGTTCCAGTGTTCCTTCACCCTCACTGAGAAGAAGTTTCTTCTCAAGTTTAAGCGGAACCTCCTATATTCCAGTTTCAGCCCATTACCCCTTGTCCTATCATCGGTTGCCACCGAGAAGAGCCTGGCTCCATCCTCGTGACATGACACTCACCCTTTATGTCTTTGTAAACATTAATAAGGTCTCCCTCCTATATTGAGGTGCCCAAAACTGAACACAATACTCAAGGTACGGCCTCACCAGTGCGGAGTACAGTGGGACAATCACCTCTCTATTCTGCTGGTCACACAATTTCTGATACAAGCCAGGATGCTGTTGGCCGCCTTGGCCACCTGGGCACACTGCTGGTTCATGTTCAGCCAGCTGTCGATTAGAACGCCCAGGTCCTTTTCTGCCAGACAGCCTTTCAGCCACCGCTCCCCAAACCTGTAACGTTGCATGGGGTTGCCGTGACCAAAATGCAGGACCCTACACTTGGCTCTATTGAAATGCCTGCAGTTGGCCTGGGCCCATCAATCTAGTCTATCCATGTCCCTCTGTAGAGCCTTTCTACCCTCCAGCAGATCAGCACTCCCTCCTAGCTTGATGTCATCTGCAAACTTGCTGAGGGTGCACTCAACCCCCTCATCAAGATCATTGATGAAGATGTTAAACAGGAGTGGCCCCAGTACCGAGCCCTGAGGGACGCCACTCATGACTTTCCGCCAACTGTATTTAACACTTTGTGGGATTGTTTTTTTGTCTAAGGAGAGCTCTGAGGTCTCAGGCGACTGTTCCAAATGAGCCACCTATACAAATGCTTTGCATACCATTTTTGAGTTCAGAGGAAAATAGGATGAGTGATGATAAGTGAGAAATCTGAAGAAGGACAGTTCTTATCATTAAAGATGCACTTCAACTTTGCAAGATACTTCTGAAGATATTGAAAGAACAAGACATGCTTCTCCATCTCCTTAATAGTCCTTATGGGAGATAATGCCATGAGGGTTAGTTTTTGAGGAACTTACACTCTGGTGAGACTCTCCAATCCTTTCGGTCAAACGAGTGGCTGTGAATGCTGGAGAGCTCACCTTATCTCTGAGGCTCATTAAGCATGTAGTCTGTAGTGTATCTTTGAAACAACCACCTTTCTCCATCATGAAGGAAAAATACTTGTACTCTACAGCAGAATAGAAGCAGAAACCTCTGGGTTCTGGTAACCACATGATAAGATACTGACATGAAAGTGTAGCAGGACTCCTAATAGCACTTAATTAATCTCAAATGCTCTGAATTTCTATGTATTTGTATATAAAAAAAGCAATTTATATATAATGAATATTTGTTAAATATAAGGCACATCATGAAGGTATCACTCGAGAAGAAACTTCTTCTCAGTGAGGGTGACGGAACACTGGAACGGGCTGCCCAGAGAGGTTGTGGAGTCTCCTTCTCTGGAGACATTCAAGACCTGCCTGGACACGTTTCTGTGTAGCATAATCTAGGCATTCCTGCTCTGGCAGGGGGATTGGACTTGATGATCTTTCGAGGTCCCTTCCAATCCCTAACAGTCTATGATTCTATGATTCAGTCTATGATCTGTGTGTTTGTATTATCTTACCTGATGTTAGATGTAGACTGACCATGAAAAAACTTGGAAGTGTAATCATGGGGAGATTCTGGAATTGCCTCTGGTCACAGCACTGGAATAAAAATACTAGCTGCTTTGCAGATGATGCTAGATACAGTAACGGATCAGCGACTGTGTTGACAGGAGACTGAAATCCCTGATGCAGGAGGTTCAACCATGAAGCCTAGATTTACGGTCCAGAAAGACTAAACAAAAGGCAATACAGTCTCTACAGTAATGTGGGTTTTATGCCTTATACCACAATGTAAAATGCTACCATTCTGATCTTGTTTAAAGTCTCCCATGTAGGCATTTTGTAGATGTATGAATGGAGAGGATATAACATAGCACGGAATATAAACCTCTGTACCTAATTGCTGGTGTAATCCTACTGAATTTGATTCCAGTGTTCTGCTGTCTTTGCCAAGTGAACACTTTATAAGTTAATTGCCCTTGTTTCTCTCATGGTTAAGTCTCCATACATCTCAGCAGCACTTGTTTCTTCAGAGGCAGGCAGGGATAATATTTTCTTTCTAGTAGATACTATTCAATTCTGGTACAAATGAGGAGCTATAAAAGCAATTGAGTTGAAGCTGTAACTTCTGTACAGAAGCTGGGCTTTGGATGTGATCTCATATCTAAGACCTTGTCATAGAATCTCACTAGGAAGGCTCTGTGTTTCTGACAGATTTTAAATTAAGCAGCTTTTTACCTTGCTTTTGACTGGCGTCTGATATTTTCTTAGAGTAAGGGCAGTTCTTGCAGAACACATCATTTATATAAAACTTGTTTTAATGTCTAAAGCTTGTAACAACATATGGAATAAAAAAAAGGCAGATCTTGCCTTCAGTCAATACATTTTCATCATTCAGTCTTTGATTTTGAAAAGACCTCTTATCACAGCATTTGAAAAGCACTGTATGAAACCAGACTAATCTTCCAAAATGTTTTGTGTGTTCTGCTATTTTGTGCTGAAAGCCAGTTGTGAATGGTGCTTTTGAACTATTTATTTGCGGAAATGTATTTGTTCCACATAAAAGAGAAAAAACACAGCACTCTCATTTTTATTTCATTTTTTTTTCTGATGGAAACTAACAAGTGAACAGGAATTCTTTGAGAACATAAAAATGTTGAAGCGTACAAACCCATTGAATCAAGGTAATTGCACAAGGCCCATATTACATTTCTTTTTTTTTGGCTGGTGACAACCTAGGCTGAATTGCAGGGACGTGATATAAGGCTGTGGAGTACATTAGCCAGTAAAAGTAGAAAATTTATCCCACATGCTCTTTGTTGGGACTTTGAATTTTCTTTGTGCGTCTCATATTTTCAAGGAAATTTGTCTATGCACAAGAATAGAGGCAGCCAAATCTGTTGATCTTTGGTTCACAGGGCATTTCTTTTGTTTTAGTTTTCTTGTGTTCCTGAAGGAAATTATATATGCTTGAAAACTAGCTTTCAAATTCCATCTTGGAAATACGGGAATGCACTTCCCATTGGATATATGATCTGAGTGTAAAGAATCTAGCAAAGTCCTGTCTCCTTGAATTTGAGAACTAATGCTTCTTCACTGGTCAGTGTCATACATATATTTTTTTTATCGCAGAGGCTCACTGCAGTTCATAAAACAGATATAAAGCTGAGAAAAGCAAAGGGGGGTGTGTGTGTAAAAGTGTCAGCACCAGAGTTGTTCACCAGGTTGGTAATGTGGAGTAATATCACCCCTTAATTGCAGTTTGATCCTGGTTTATGTGAGTATAGCTCACATAGGTTTAGCTCCAGTGTGAATTTCTAAGATTCTCTGTAAGAATGCCATGATGGGATAACAACATTTCATAGACGTGCAATGCAATAAATGATATATAGTTTTTTATGGTCATTTGCTACATCTTCTAGAGAGTTTAATTTCTCTACCTTTTTTTTCCCCTTCATGTTTCTATTCTTTTTTTCCCACATTATCACTCTATACTCTGGATTAAAAACCACAATAGTGTAACAGCAAAGAAGAGCAGTTCCATTATCAGTCTGGACACACTGAAGCAAGGTCTGGCCATACCATAAAAAATAAAAGAATGTAACATGTATTTATTTAAGTTAATGTTGGGTGAGTGCTTGTCATAGAAAGTTGCATAAAGAAAAAAAATTCTCTTCCAAATTCCAACAGCTGAACAAAGCTGTAAAGTATTCATGATGAATAATTTATAAGTTAAAATTACTCAAATTTTAAGATGTGAAATGAGACTTCACTGGTATCACAAAATTTTGTGTCCCAAGGGCTTTTCACTGTGCTTAATCTACATGATTACCATATGCATAAAAACCTGATATTCCCTACATTAAAGAACTTTTTCAAGAAGGAATTTATCTTTCAACAAATCTTTCATCTACATAAGGGCATCTGACAATTAGTTCACTCTATTATAATGTAGTAACATTGAAATATACTTCTTAATCCTTTTTCTTTCTTTTTTTTTTTAATTTAAATAACCTCTTTATTATTTAGGCTAAATCATTAGACATTAAATGAGGTATCTTCAGAAATCTTGTGAATGAGACTTAATGCCTTACTAATTTTTCTGATAGAAAAATTTCATTTGCTCATTGTTTTTATAATGTTGGAAAAGCTTCTAAGGGAACATAAAACATTTTAAGTCTTTTTCCATGAAACACTTCAATTTTGTTCTCAAAATAACTCTTAGACAGCGTCACCCCTCTACTGACAACTATTCCTGTGTGCTACACCTTGCAGCTATCTTTGAAGATAAACCCAAGAAAAGGATCCTTAGTTAAAAATTCATCTTTCTTTCTAACACGTCTGTTAAAATTCACTGCCTACCAGCATTCTGTTTTCCATCATTTGTAAATGCCTTCTTAATCTTTACTGCCATGCACAGCAGAATGGCAACAAACTTGAAAAGGCAGATTCCATTTTTGTAGCAAAAAATGTTTATTGAGTTTTTTACCTTGCCATGATCAAATTCTGCTGTTTTCTTTAGCTGCTCGCTCAGAGTACCATGATGAGAAGGGAACTGTGTCAAATTAGATCTAATTAGCCCAATAAAAACTTGGAACTTGAAAAACTAAGAAATAAATATTTTTTTTTAAAAAAAATTCCTACAAGCAAAATTGCAATGTATTTTTCCAATAATCATTTCATGTCCATAGTCAATTTAAGGGAAAGTTGGCATAGATTAAATATGTTTATTTTAATTAAGAAATTTCAGCCAGAAATTAGGATAAACAATTTATTTTGTCATAACAGAGGGTGAGAATTTAATGTGATCAGGATGTTTGAGATGTCTATGTCTTGCAGTGAACTTCCTCTGTCAATTCCTGCAATTATTCTAAAAGCTACCTAAAGAATTAGTGGTTTCACAATATTTTTTCTTTTCCTAAAGACAAGGTTACTCTATGAAGTAGCTGACTGAAATAAATGGATTACAAGACATTATGTGATGACTTTCTATTTTTCAATTAAAGAGCAAGATGTGAGTATTACCTATAGTACAAGATAGCTTTGCAGAGCTGTAGAGACTAGGAATCTCTTACTGGTCATATCTGACCATGTAAATTTCAAATTTCTCTTCTAGGGTGGTCACTCAGCTTCAGGAAGGAGGAACAAAGTGGTTTCTATCCCAAAATTGCATCTAAGGTTGTTATTTTTTTGGTGTTTTGAAAGACACAGCCGAGAAGTAGCTTTAAAATTTAAGCCATTGGGCAAGTGCACCAACGAGAAGCCGGTATGTAAACGGCTGACCCTAGGAATCATTACCTTGCTGTTGTCACTCTCTGTTTAAGTCTAGGAAGGGATTACTAGGAGAGAAGCTTCTACTCACAGACCTGATGCTGCTTACGTTTTCTACCATGCCAAGAATCTAGGAAATGAGCTGTGCTACTCAGAGTTTTAGGCTCTTCTATCAACTACGAAATTCTGCTGAGTTTAGTAGCATATGTGTCAACGGGTCAGTGAGAGAAGAAAAATAAAAAATGCCTGAGCTTTTCACTTGCTAAAAATATGGACAGTTAATATGCTTCTGTTTATTAAGGCAAACTAGCTAAAAAAAAGTTGATGGATGTTCTCCTTGGTTCACTTGTTCCTCCGGGAGCTTTTCGGGCTACATAATTGCTGGCTCTCTGAACTCTGTCAGCAGTCTAATTAACACAACAATTAATTGACGAAATGAATTATCTCAGAAATATCTATTATTTGGAAAGCTGATGATCATAGAATCATAGAATCGTAGAACAGTTTGAGTTGGAAAGGGTCTTAAAGATCAGCTAGTCCAAGGACAGAGACACCTTCCAGTAGACCAGGTTGCTCATAGCCCCAAGCAACCTAGCCTTGAACACTTCCGGGGATGGTATAACTCATCACTAAGTTTTTGCTACTTCCCTACATTTCTGTATTTGGATATAGACAATATGAGATATGCACACTGGTTTTGATAGTGGGTGTAGGATTCCTCTCAACCTGATGGAACTTTTTATTGACCATGGGTCATTGGTCACGATACGGACATCTTAAATTAGTCCAGTGAATCATGCTTTTAAGTACCTGTTTCTCTCTACTGGTTTTAATGAGAGAATACAATTAGCCTGTGTAAAAATGCTATAAAATCTAAAGATAGTGAACATGAATTTATCTTCAAATGTTTCTGCCACCTCTCGGTTAATTCCAGCTCTGGGTTCTGACAGGTGAAACATGAAAAGAAAATATGTTCTAAATGCAGGAAAAGGTGGGATGGCTTTCCAGTACTTCCAGTTGTCTTAATAAATGTCATCTTGTTTAGCATGATGTGCTTTGTAAACCACATTTAGAACAGTTGAGTCTTCCTATTCAACAAAGAGAAAAATTAGGGTCCTAATATGGATTTGTGAATTCCTGTCCTGAAAATCAATTCTTAAATGTTGCGTTTCATTTTATGAAATATTACCCTTTGTAATCTCTCTATAGGCTTTGCTCCTAGCTCAGTAGTTCTTAAACACTGCTTCAGGTATTGACTGTTCAATTCAACAGTTCTAGGCTTCTCTCTGCCAGGCTTTTTGAAGTCATGGAGAACTCTGAATTTGCTTAGTCTCATTCTTGCTCAGAAAATCTTTTAACTGCATGTTTATAAAATTTGATCTACCCTTTGTGACAAGGGTTGTTGTAAGTTTTTGTAAAATTTTGTGAGTGTTTCACAGGTACTCACAGATCTGTTCGAGGTTGTTGTATGCACATGTGTGTAGGTTATTGTATGAATGTGTGAGGTTATTGTATGCACAGTGTGTAGCTGAACAGCTGTTTTGGCTGCCATTGTCTTCTCATGGAAGAATAATAAAAAAGCATGGAATCTGTTCAAAGAGCCACAGGACTGGACTAGATGATCTTTTGAGGTCCCTTCCAACCCCTAACATTCTGTGATTCTGTGATTCTGTGATGTATTTATTTATTTCTCAAAGCAAGAGTAATTTCTTCATTCTTATTCTCTGACTTGGAAATGTACTAAGCTGGCAAATCTTTAATAAAAGGTTTAAATTTTGTCTTGCAAAATGAACAAGTAGTTCTGAGTAGCTTTTTAGGATCCCCAAATATTCATATTATAAAGATATCCTCTCCAAGAGGCAATGAAAAGCTTAGAAATAACCTGTAACACTGGAGAGAAATGTAATAATTACTGATAAATAAATATTGTCATAGCTTAGATAATTTTAGTAGTGTTGAGCTTTTTTCCTTTTTCTGTGATTACGCCTCTGATGAATTTCCTATCTATCTGTAGCTGCAATACATCGTTTTTTGGACTCATGAAATACAACTTCTTTGAACCGTGTCTGGATGTCTCTGTCTCTTGAAGTTTGTTCTCTGGGGTGGACAGTTGTTCAGCCTTTTTCTGCTTATGATGAGAATGTCATCCATCTTTTATATTATACAAGGGATACTTTTCAACAATATCTTTCTCTGAAGATTTCCAGGTGCTGATAGTATTCCATATGCCACTCTAATGCTATTATATACCCTTGTGAGATGTTTCAAACCTGGGAAAACTGTAATTGCTTATGAATAGACTTTAGTTGGGTGAAATATAAGACAGCTTGTATTTTCAGGACAGATGATATCTTGAGAAGTCATGCATTTGTTGCTGTTTTTCCCTTAATTCTTCATCAACCAGAAATTCCAATCATATTAGGAGATGCTGAAAACACTAACATTAACAGGTATGTTCAAAACTTGCACAGAAAATATAACCTTTTCAGGATTTTTTGATAAAAAACTACTACTACTGACTGCAGATCACTAAAGTCAGCTAGGTGAAGGTGTATTTTTCAGGAATGAATCCCAGCTATGTTTCTGATTTTGTATTCTCAAGAGATTCCTTAATCTGTAGTTGCTTAATTGATTTTTTCAAATGACAAAACATCTTGGTATGACTCAGTGGAACAATCTTTAAGCCATAAGAGGATTTGGGTTTGTTATTGTTTTTTTTTTAAACACTTGCATTTGCTTGATTAATCCAAAGCTCTAAAGGTGGTCCCTGAGGCAGAGAAGATGGAAAAATGTACCCAGCAAAAGCAAAGGAGCATGCAAGATTTCTTGTCCATTAGCATTAAACTCAAAGTTTAATTTGATTATCTGCTAAATTTATTTATTTATTAACTTATGAATGTAGTCTTTCTTGTGACTTGAAATTGTAGTCTATCGTGTGACTAAGGTAGTTTCTTTACTTAGATAATTAACATAGTGATATGCTTGCTTAAGTGCACTTGCCTGCTAAATTGTAATACTTGTTACTAAAACTGGCTAGAGCAGGGTTATTGTGTCAAATTGCAGCACAAGTCACAGGCATTGTGATCAATTCAGTCACAAATTGGTAAATTTCTGAAATATGTTTGTACATTTTTTAGTACCTCCTTTTGAATTCTACCAAAGTGTTTTGGGATTCATAGTAGTAAGGTATTTGTGGTCTTTCTTCAGTCTAATTGTCTGAAATGCTAGCAAAATGTCCTGGGTAGTATTTTCGTGTTGCTGACACAGTGAAAAAGTCTTTGAGACCTGAAACTGAATGAGCTGAAAACTCAGTACATAGTTCTGTTTTCTCTAGATTTCACATGTACTCCTCCTGCACTAATTTATGAGTTTTATACCTTCTTTTTTAGGCCATATACACCTCCTGTATCTACCTGCTTCACAAGGCAAAATGTCCTCCATTGTCATCTTTACCCATGAAGGAACTCAATCTTCCTGGACATGAGATACTACAGAAAATTAAAAAGAGAATGTTTGTGCTTTGAGGCTGTCATGATGTCTGCGTGTCAGACTGATGAACAAACGCCAAATGAAAACCTCTAGAGGAAACACTCCTAATTAATTATAGTCTTTCCAGTAAACACCTTTTATTGGACTGATTATTCTGACTTTCATAAGGCACCCCCGTTTAAAGTCCCAAAAGATCTCCCCCACCCGCCAGAGGAAGCTTAGCAGGTTTTTTCTACTCTTCTACCAATTTCACTTACAGTAAACTGGTTTGGAAAAGACTGTGTCTCTGTAATAGCAGTAGCTTTGGGCTTCTTTTAAACGTAACTCACACAATTCTGTAACACATAATTTCTAGAGCAATGCATAACAAGAAATTAGGTCTCTTCAGCTCAATAATTTCACTGTGTTTCTTCATCCTCTGCTGAATTTTTTTTCTGCAAATTAATGTTTATCTTTTGTATATGGGATATTTTATCATTCAAAACAGCTAAAGAAAACACTTAAACTTTTTCATAGAATCATAGAATCATAGAATCATAGAATGGCCTAGGCTGGAAGGGACCTTAGAGATCATCAAATCCAACCTCCCTGTCAAGGGCAGGGACGCCTCTGAACTAGATCAGGCTACTCAAGGCTCTGTCCAACTTGGCCTTGAACACCTCCAGGGAGGGGACAGCCACAACATCTCTGGGCAATTTATTCCAAAGTCTTGCCCCCCGTGTACTGAAGAATTTCTTCCTAAGATCTAATCTAAATCTGTTCTCCTTCAACTTAAACCCATTTCCCCTTGTCCTGTCAGTGGACAGTCTTGTAAGAAGTCCCTCCCCAGCCTTCCTGTAGGATCCCTTCAGGTATTGGAAGGCAGCTATTAGGTCCCCCCGAAGTCTTCTCTTTTCAAGATTGAACACTCCCAACTCCCGCAGCCGGTCCTTGTAGCAGAGGTGCTTCAGCCCCTTGATCATCTTTGTGGCCCTCCTCTGAACACGCTCCAACAGTTCTATGTCCCTCTTATGGTGGGGGCACCAGAACTGGACGCAGTATTTGAGATGAGTCTCACAAGACCAGAGTGAGTTATTTAAAATAATCTGTGTTCTATTGTCTCAGACATCAAGGATTCTTTCTTGTTCACCCATAGCAGCCTCCTGAAATAATATATTAGGTTTTAATTATGCCATTCCTGAACCGACATCCCAAACTTTCCATAAATTGAGATTCCTACGGCTTGAATCTCAGTTCAAAATGAGAGGTCTGAAGAATTCTTTTTTTTTTTTTTTACTTGGGTTGTGATACTTGAGCTTCCTAAGCGCACCAGTTTTTAATAAAGATTCATCTGGATATGCACAGAAATACTTTAGTTTCAGTAAGACCAAACACTCAGTTTGGTTTCATGTCTGGTTAAGGTCCAGAGCTTAATTTTTTCCCTCTCTCTCTGCTGACACGTGTCTAGTAAGCATTATCAGTGTGTGTCAAGCTCATTAATTTGGACAAAACCTAAGTATGGCAGATGCTTTCTTTTCAGCCCTGTCACTAGGGATGTATAAGGGATGCCATCCGTTATACACAGGAAATCAGAATATAAAGCATGCATTTAGGTCAGAGAAGGCAGAACTTCAGTTCCTCCTGGTCAGGAGATTCAAGCTCAAATCTCCTATGTCTTTACTTTATCCAGTAGGTCATATGTGTTTCCCATTCCATAATAAAATGAAGAAAATAAAGGACTATTAAGATCAAAAGACTGAATGATAGTGGCATCCTCCTGCTGAAAAAAAGAATTATTTTTTGTGTGTGTTAACGCAAATCCGAGCCATTCTTCAAAATTTTTTGAGTCATTTACATCAGTTATCTGATAAATTCTATGAAAAGAAGTGTATGCATAAGTACATTATCATTAAGCCTATGTCTTAAAAGGGAAACCATTTTCCTTAGGCTTTTAAAGAAAAACATTTTCTGCATCTGACATCCTAGAAGATGTCCAATGAAGGGTGCTGAGCAATGGATTGGAAGGAGCTGCTGCATGATAACACTGAGAATCTTTAATCTCTTTGAAGTGAAACATATGACAGGGAGAAGGCAGAGCCTGGATCTGTCCTGCAACAATGTGAGTAAATATTTGGCTTCATTACAAACATTTTAGCCATGTATTCCGGAGTATCACAGAAGAATATATTTTTTTAGGATGAAGTCTAATCAAGATTGCACTTAATAAAGACTAAAGGAGGGAAAAAAAGAAAAATATACAAATGGGACAATGAAACTCTAGTCATTAGCAACGCATGATTTGCACTTTGATGGAAGTTATGGGAACTTCACTTTAATTGGTCCGATTATGATCTCAGCTTCTCTGCTATAAATGTTTGTTTTGACAGAACTGCTCTTTGTTCAGAGTCAAGAGAGATCAGAGCTAAGACTCTTGTGTGAGTAAGGACTAACGATGTGTGCAGATTACAAGAAAAGACAAACATCTTATAAGCTGGGTAGTACCTGGAAGTTTTGGAAGTTTTGCTGCCTAAACCGAAGAAGGTGAGTGGCGCTCCATGTCCATGCAGTGTTGTTCCTGCCCTGCTCCCACATCTGTCTGGCGCAAAGGCCAGCACAGCTGCAATGTTTTATTTATTAACCTCCCTTTTAGAATATTTGTGTACTAGGTAGTGAAGAGCCACTTCTTCCCTCATTTTTTCCTTGAGATACCACTTTTTACATTGAACTGTTGTGCACTTGAGATTTAGGAAATCCCCATCTCCCCTGCCATGCCCTGTTACAAGCAGCAGCTTCCCTTGCTGGTCCTTCTTCCCTGAGGATGGTGGCATTTGTACAGACCCTGTCTGTGCAGCTCAGAGACAGGAAAAGTTGTTACAGCTTGATACTCAGGAGAAAGAGGAGGTATTTTACAAAATTGCTAGCTCTATATGGAGGAATGCCTTGTTTATTTAGTTCTGTTACGTGCAATAAGATCTAAATAAAATAGATGTAGGACCATAGATTAAGAAAAATGAATAAAGTTTATTTAAAAAAAATTAACAAAATAAATCCTTAAGGTGTATTTAACAATAAAGATTTTCCTCTAGCTGTTTCAGCATCCAAGCTGGCTTTCAAAATTGGCTAATTAGCCCCCCAAAAAATCACATTGGTGCATCTTGGGGAGCTCTTGAGGCTGCAGTTCTCCTGCTTCTGTTTTGGAAGGTGAGTACTGAAGTCATTCAGGTTGGGCGTTGGGGCAAGACTTTTCTTCTTCAGTCCCAGATGATATTATCTGCATTTCTCTTTCCTGTTTATTGTCTGGTTTCCATTTCCTGTGAATTAGCACCAGGATATCATTTTCCAATGCAAGAAAACAAGTCCTTTCCTTTCCCTTTTCTTAAGTCTCTTGATTAATATCTGTGCAGCTTAATTAGCACATTCCTGGCTTCAGGCTTCTTTTTTCTGTTACTGACTTCTGAGGAGAAACTGATAAAATAGTGTTATTAGAAATATTTGTGCATGATTTTCTTACTGGATGCATAATTATTATTTTTTTCACTAAGCTTTATGTAAATATTAAACATGAGATAGCAGATGGCGAAACTGGGAATAGGTTGCTCTGAATAACAATCCCCCACCTTCCACTGTAGTTTTAAGGAGGAACCTCACAGGGCCCTGCCTATTGCAGTACCAAAGCAGGAATTACATGTTAAGACACTGATTCTCATTAGCTACCAGTTTGTAAATGTGAGATGTTCAGTCTGTCAAAAGAAAATGCTTTAGAATAACATTAGTTAATAAAACTTTTGGGATTTTATTGTTTCTGCATTTGTAATTGGAAGCGTGTGCTCTCTGTCTCTTTCTTCAGAGTACTGTGCTGAGTGCTTTGCTTTCTCTTTGGTTGTCCTCCGCTTCTGGAGCTGGAATATATAAGTGCTTCAGTCTTGTTTCTTGAAAAATCTCTGTGAAGAATAGATGTGTTTTCATCACTAGTATGGAATTCAAATAAAAAGTTCAGCAACTTAATTTGTGTTGACAATGATCGTCGTTTTTCAGAACCATATGGACAGTGCTAAAATCTGAAACCAATTCCAGGGACATGAAGCAAAAGACAAAGTGGTCTTTGATCCTTTTGAAGATTTAAAGTGGGAATGGCTATCACAACTTGTTTTTTTAATCGTGAACTCATCTTCATCATACCAAGATTTAAAATCTTGTTATAGCTGCAAAATGGCAGGATCTTTTTTAAAAAGCTTGATGATGGATCCTTTCAAAATTCAATGCTACTGTTCCTTTTTGTCTCTCATATCTTTGAGTCTTTGGACCTTCTTCTTTGGCGGCAGCATTCTAGCCTAACTCAAACCCTTCTGACAACACTGTCCATGGTTCAGTTCTAGTGATTTAGCAGAGCGCCATCAGGAAACACCAGGATGCTAAAATTTGATTTATATGGGGCAGACCCAGCTTGAAGGCCTGCTGCTGCTTGTGATGCTTTCAAAGATATTTGCCTTTACTTGAAGAACGCCCTGAGCACAAGTTACTCTTTGGAAGTGCGCCACTATGCAATAAAACAGCCAGTGCCCTCTCAGCTAAGAAAAGAGACTTCAGAAGAGAATTACTTTATGAAACCTGGGATTTGCAAATGCTGTTATGTTTCAACACCCCTCCTTGCCCTCCACGTCCTCCAGGCTCAAGTCCTGCTGCCTGCTGTACGCTTTCTGCAACGCTGCAGGTTCTGACATCTCAGCCCTTGGTCAGAGCCTGGGTCTTCTCCATGCTCAGGGCCCTCACTGACCATCCCCTGGTGTCCCGTTAAGCAATCTGTGTGATGTAAAGGGCTCTGGCCCCAGCGCTGTCACCATGACCTTCACCCCAGGCCAATGCTGAAGGCTGCAGCATAAACCACCAAATCGATGCTTTTCTAATGCAAGATAAAAATCTATGTGCTGGAAGTGAGAGTTTAGTATCCTAGCCAAACCGATCCAAAAGAAATAACTTCTAGGAATCTGAGTCAGCTGTTATTTTTGAGAGAATCATTCATATCTTGACAGATTCTTTTGAATGTTTGAAAAAGAACTAGGATGCTACTAAAAAGTCGAGGTGATTTGTCAACTTTAAAATCACATTCCTCATGTTGTTCTTTGTTTTTTACAAGTAACAGCATGATTTTTTGTAAGCAAGGGAGGAAGAAATTAATTATCTTTAACCTCTTCTTAATTCATTATGCATTTGTGGCAGATTGACACAATCTCCGTGAACAGGTTTCCTCAATGTTTGTTCTGATCGTTGAAACTAAATTGAGAAAGAGAGGAACTTCTGCATTAGGAAAAAAAGCTGACTAAACCAAACCAAAAGACCTCACCTTAAATATGTCTTAGTTTGAGACTCAAAAAATATATAGTACTTAAAATGACTCTTGGCTCTTATTTTTTAATTGAAGTGAAGTATAGGTCAAGATTGGTTTCTCTGAATATATCATTTATTCAAATAATCTGAAAGACTTTTATGACCACTGAAGAAATAGGAAATGAATGTACAATTCAAGTTTGCATAAGGGGTACATACATTTTACTATGCAGGATGTGTGATTATTTTCTTAAAGGCTAAAGTTTTATATAAGGCTTTCAAAAATCCATGTGTGCTATGAAATCAGCTTTTTATCAGAACTAGCAAAAGGGAATGTAGCTGCTTTGGTTTCAGATGGAGTAGCAACAGCTGTTGTTGCACTGATTCATTCAAATGCATGAAGCCAGTCCTAGCAGTGATCGTATTCCTATTTCTTCTGCATATGCAGAACCATGGTTCAGGGTGGAAGGGACCTCAGGAATTCTCTAGTCCATTCAACCTCCTGCTCAAAGCAGTGTCATGGGAAAAAGGTTTTCCTTATCTCCAGTGCGAACTTCTGTATTTCAATTTATTCCCATTGTCTCATCCTCCTTCCATGCACCATGGTGAAGCACAGTGCTTGCACAGGGATGTCGCTGACTGGGAGGATCGTATCTGAAACCTTCTCGCCTAAAATAATCAAGCACTAGTACTTCAGCTAAGCTGTATATCTGCTTGTGTCAAGGCTATAGTATGCTCCTTGCTGTCCTTCAGATGGAACAGCAGGTGGGGTTACCATGGCTGCAGAGAAGAACACTGAGGAAGGAAGTAGAATTTTTTCTTATGAGCTGAAGCACCATGGCACTATGAAGTAATTAGGTTAACACTTCTGTATGTCTGGTGACAAACATTGCATCCAGTTCAGTGGCAACAGAAGAGATGAGATTTTACCCCACAGCAGTATTTTTTTTTTCAAATGTTATCAAATGGCTGCTGCTCCTTTCTGGGTCAAACGTCATCTTGTACAAGTAGGATAATTATTCCATCCATTCTTATTTAGGAACCCCATAAAAACCCATGAACAGAGAAGAATATGAGCTCTAATACTGATAGTTTTCCATCTGTCATATCGATTTGCTTAGAAGGTTTAGAAAATAAAACTAATTTACCAGAATTAAAATGAATTAAGTAATGGATGACAGTAAATTATGGATAAAAACAGGGAACACTGCAACTCTGAGAAACAAATGAACAATTTTATTTTTTTAATGCAATTATCTTCAAAATGAGGATGCACTTTATGTTGCCAGTCTTTACAGGGGTTTTATTTTGGGTATTTCTTCTTCTATTTGAAGTAATTATGACATTTACACCTTGAATGATACATATTTCTGGCACTCATCCCATATCCTTTAGTGTGGCCCAGTTATTTTCGGAGATGAATCAGGGGCGACTGAATATGTTGAGCACATCCAAAGGCTATACTAATACTGCTTCATTAGGCACAATCTGTATGCCCAGGGACACTCAAAGCAGTTAAACATCTGGGCCAATTCAGTTTTCAAAACTTTTTCTTTAAATATTTTACATCTCCATCCTACTCCTGATCTCATAGAACACATTTTTTATGTCTTTCAGTCCCATAGTGCAGAATAGGCATTAACATACGCAGAATATAGGTTAATTTGAATGGATTTTTACAAAGTTACTTGAACACTGGAGCGTATGCAGTATTCTTTTAAAAGGAGACACGTATTTACCCATGCACAAAGCCTGTTTCGATATAGTAGATGTTTCATCAAGTGATAAAGCAATTTTTGTATAGGCTTGAATTAAGCATTTACACAAAATCATGTTATGGTGTGTGTATGCAGAGCTAGGATGCAACAGCACTTGGAAGGAGGAGTGTGGAAGGAGATTCCTGTACCACCTGCCCAAGACTGTGCAGGGAAGACGTCTCTGATAAAAATGAGGTCTCTGCGTGTTTATTTGTGTGCTTGTGCTTGCCTAGATGTTGCTTCCATGCATAGCACATGCACTTTGTGTGTTAGGAGTACTAAGTTAGATTTGAATGTGGTGATGTTGAAACTGATTTGGTTACAAATGAAAGACTTGGTGCCCTTTTGAGATTCTGTCTAGCCATTTTCTTAATGATTACAATAAAACTCCCTTAAGACACTGTACCAAGTCCGTAAAATGCACAAGTGAGTTTTTGCATATCTCTTCACCAAAAATTGTTTTCTGTACTTTAGGGTGGTAAGGGAGCTTTGAACTCAAAATGGAAACTCAATGCCCAGTTGAGTATGAATCTTCCAGCTAGACCTTTACAGGGGAACCCATAATATTCTTTCTTTTTGAAGAGGCAACTTTCCTTTTGTTCTATACACATCTTTTTTTTTTTTTTTTTTTTTTCTCTGAGCCCTGCAAGCCTATATATCTTTGCTCCATTCATCTGATTTCATCCTTACATGTTTTAGTTGAAGATAACATAGGAGATGCTGCTTACTCAGATGACATATCACTGTCTCTGAAGAGTTCCTGAGTTCTAAGATTCCCTCTATTTTCTGTCCCCTGGCCTGAAATCAGTCCTTCATGGTGATTTTCTGGACATATATCAAGACTTTTTTTTGTTGTCTTAGGCTTTTGAAAAGAGAGATTTGTGCAGGGTGTTAGTCTTTTGTTGTTTATTCATTGGTTTTATCTTAAAATGATTAAGATGGTTATGTTACTTTTCTGTCCTATTTGTGGCTTAAATACTAATGAGATATTTTGGTTACTGTAAGTATTTTCATACACAAGTAACATGTAAATTAAATTTTTTGATTCAGAAAAAAAGCAATTTAAAATAGGTTGTATGGAATAAGTAAGCTGATAGAAAAAAATATAGAGCAAAAATATAGAGCATAGCAACTGTATTGATATAGGATTTTTATAATGAGAAACGGAGTAGGGAAATGTGACATACTTGCATAATCAGTCATTTAAAGTATTTATTATAATTAAAATTGTAGAAATTACGTGGATAGTAACCAGTTTTCATTATAGTTCTTTGCACATTTCAGTGCTATAATTAGATTGTGGCATCTGTCATTGCTGATTAATTTGTAGACAGCTCTATCTTCCCATTAAGATTTACTGTGTACCAAGGCAAAATTTTCATTATCTAAAAATATGAAATGAAAGATGGTAGTATTTTGGGGATATTAGCTTTTTCACTTTGTAATTTTGGAAGTGAGAATATCCCAGCAGGATCTGTACCATTGTCTGTGAGCAGCACTAAGTGGAAGGAGCCCAACTCTTTTTGGGCTTAGAAAATAACAGCCATTTCTTTTTTAAAGCTTTTTTTTTTTTTCCTGTAAGCTTACACATTTTGAGCTCAGCAGTCCATGAAAATCTGTTCTAATGGTAGGAAGAGAAAAGCTTTATGAAATTAGGCTGTGCGGAATAGCAGTCTCATTTAAATCATAAAAGATTTAAATACCTCTGGTGCTCCTGCTGTAGTCTGTAGATGTTTGGTTTTGGCCTCAGCTGTACTGCGATTTCTTTATTTTTCACTCATATTTGCTATTTGGGCTGTTGTGTTGAAAAGCTTTCTACCATAAGTAAATGAAAGCTGTAATGCCCTTGATCTGCTCACTTGGCTACTGGCATGCTGGAATGTTGTGTTTGCTACCACATGTAGTGGTATATTATCTACAGAAAGAAGAATATAGATGATTGATGACTTGAGGTAGGTCTGCTTCTCTTGTGGGCTCTGCTTGGGATGTACTTCAGGATTTGCTGGATTTAGAAGCAAAGGTGGTTTATGAAGTAATTTATGAAGTGACTTCTACTGACTGTTCTCAGCTCTCTGCAAGATTTCTCCTTGGCTGTGCTGGAAATTTTTTTCTGCCTTCAGTAAAAACTGGATCACTGGGATGATCTAGGCTAAAATACAACCTTCTGAAAAGAAGACATAGACAGCAACATATGGGCAGAAATGGGGATGAGATCAAGAAACATGGGAACTTTTTGATCTCTTTCCTTGCCAAGATTAGCATGCTGGGACTGTGTGGTCTCAGTCTAGACTGCTGCACAATAAATCCCCAGGAAATCAGGTAGGCAAAGCCATCAAGCTAAGACATACCATAAAATTTTCACTTACTGACAATCTTTTTCCCCTACTGAAAAAAAAAACCCCAACTTTTCTAAAAATTGGGATCTTCAGACTAGGAAATCAGCAGGCAAATGTCAAATATTCCCAATGTATGACAAAAAATGATGATAACTTTCAGTGCTTTCAGCTCAGAGGGATACCGTATCATTAACTGGTTATAATATGCAGCCTGGAAAACATTTTTATAGGGACTGAGAGCAGCCTTTTCCTGGACCAGTTAGGAGAGTGGATTATGTTTGTACAATTATTTTAGGGTGAGAATTGTATGGGGATGTTCTTCAAATTTGTATATGGCCTGTCCAAATCCCATAAAAATAAATCATTTTTTTTGGTCCTTCTACGCTTTAGGTTTTCCAGTCGTGCAAGTCTACAAGTAGTTCTGGAGATCTTTAAAGTTAATGAAAATTCAAGTGTAATTTTGAACTCAGGCTTTTGGAGTCTTGATTGTTGACCCATCAATAAATCGTTTTGCGAGATGAAGTGAAAAAGCCTAGACAGTATCAGGGAAAGAAAAGGTCGATAAGCTGATTTTGACATCAACTTAAAGCACCTGTTTGCTGTGTTCAGACATGATCCTGGCTTGCCAGCTGGAAGAAATAAAAAGGAAAGGAAAAGCCTGTACTGAAGAGAGGTGAGAGAAAAGTTTGTAGTGATAATGTTAGAGCAAGTTATGTTAATGTGTACAGTGTAGGTTTGGGTATTTGAAATAGACTGCTGTGAGAAAAAGACTTATTTTTCCTTTTGAATCTTTCGCAACGCGACTTGCATGTGCTCGGTACAGTGTGGCAGAGCAGGTATGTTATAAGCTTTCCAAATTCATTTGCTTGTAAGAAAAAAATTGTTTTAGGGAGAGCCTCACTAGGACTTAACCCCAAGATTATCTAAGGCAGCATTTAACCAAAAGCATTTTGCCTCTTCCTTATTTATTTGAGTCAATGCACTAGGAAGAAGGTGGCTGTATCCTATGCTGCTTTGGTATCTTCTCTGTCAGCTTCTGCTTGTTGTCCTGTTTCTTTTGCAGCCATATACTACTGTTGTATCCAGAAAAATAAACTTTTTGTCTCTGTAGCATAAACTGCTGAGTAATTTTATCTGTCCTTGATACCAATCAGAGCTCCTTTTTTGGGTCCCTGGCTCTGTAACAAAATTGTAAGGCTTTCTGGAACTCATTGTATCCCTACTCTTTGTATTTCGGTAAATTTCACCCTGGGGCAAATAAGAATGATCTTTATTGTTCATTTCAGTAGAGAAAATGGTAGTATCTAGCATTCCTGTCGAGGATCTTCAGGTTAATACTTTTCTTCCTACAGAAGAAGCTAGCTAAATAATACTTGAATCTCAATCTGCATTTTAACAAGTTGGTATAAACAGTTTTGTTTCAGAATGTTCTCTTCGGAAAGCAAAGATCAGAAAGAAAGAATACTAGAGAGTTTATGAGTTTGGCTAAACCACTGGACAGACAATGAAAGCACGCTTGATACTGGGAGTCAGTGAACTAATTTCTGACTTACTCTGATCTAAGCATTATTAGATGCAATCTTCGTTCTGATATCTGGGATTCTAGCTGCTATAGAAGACTTTAGCTGGATTGACGCAGCAAAACTGTAAATAAATAGAACTGGTCTTAAAAGGAATTGCATTAGGCAACGCCTTCTCACCCATCTAGCTTCATAATATTTTTTGTATCCTTAGTTACATAAATATCTACATACATGAATAGCTTCATGTGTGTACATCTCACACAGTTTTCAAATACCCTGTGTTACTGACCCTGAAAAAAGTCCTGTTAAAAAGCTTCTGTGCAGATATTTGTGACATGTAAAATTTAAAACTATACTGAGGACCTGGACTACTTTTTAGGTTTTTTTGGATGGAAAAAATATTAACATATTAACTCACTAGTCTTTTACATCCTTTTCCAATTCATTTTACATGTTAGATAAACAGGTTAAGTGCTGCTTCTATCTCTTTATGCAAGAGAAATGCTGTTTTTTCTGAACTAGATGTAGACAACAGTTTGTTCTTGAAAGATTCAGGACCAGAAAAGCCAGGGAAATGAAAACTAAGAGACAATTACAATGGAATATATATTAGACTCTTACGGTTCTGTTTCAAGCTATTCCTGGCTGTTCAGACATGGCCGTCATTCTTCCCCAAGTATCATTGTCATTCATTTGATTTTGTCTGACATCTAAAGCCCTGTCCAAAAAACAATATTAATCCTTGCTGAATATTTTTGAGAACTTTAACTTTTCTTGGGAACATAATTCATGTTTTCCAACACTAATAAAGGCCATCAGTGCTATTTAGGAGAAGATAATCTCTTCCAACACGCATTGCAGGTAGACTTAATGTTACACATATTAAAAATATGTGTAAGACAGGGTAGATCACTCCAAGAAATATTTTTACAAATTCAATTACTTAACAGTATCATATGGAAAAATAAGGTCTCATGATTATCAAATCTATGCTACTAGTGAATATATTGTTAGACACAAATATAGCTGGCTCTATTAATATTGTTAAGACATCATGTAAATTCATGCATTGGTATAGACGTGTTTTGTCTCATATACTTTCCTGGGATATGGTCCTTCAAAGAGCACAAGTACACAAAAGCCTGTCCTTGAAAGAAAACAGAAGTCTTATGCTGTCAAGTTTCCAGAGCATAGAGAATCTCAGCTGCAGTGCTTCATTAATGCAATGATTTCATTTATTATTTTAAAACTCACTTGTTTGCATGTACAATGAGTTGCTTCTCTGATATTTTTGGATGATATAAATCTCATACAAATCTTTTTTCTTCTTTTTTTTTTTCTTTTTCTTCATAGATATGCAGCCATCCAAAAAATTTAAATCACAGTTTTTTATTTTCTAATTAAAAATAAGATTGAAGGCATGTTAAGAAGAGAGATAGCATTATGTGAGAAGCTGAAGTGAGCTGCATGTTGCTGTGACTGTCTAATATGTTGCAGATGTCATAATCATATTTCCCCATGATAAGCAGTTCATGAATAGCAAGAGGATACCAAGAAGAGAGGGAGTTACTAGAACAGATGGCATTCAAACATTTATACCTAAGCCCAGCAAAGAGGATAGAAAGATATCCAAGATAAAATGGTAGGCAGGTGAGGTGGAGAGAAGGTTGTAGCAACTGCTGATAGGCATATGTGCTGTCACTTTTCAGCAATTTCCAGTCCTATTCAGGGTCATCCTAAATCTGGTGTTAGTGTTCTTCTAAGATAATTCTAAAAGACAGGTGTAATATGGAGCAAAAATAATTAATGTCTTTTCCAGCCTGGTGCAGTTTATCCTTGTGCAAGCTTTTCTCAGAAGCAGTTCCCCTTTCAGCTGATCCTTGGTTTTTGCCCTATCCTCAATATTACTATGCCTTTAATAAAATCCAAGTGACACAAGTGTAGTAAGAATTGGAATCTCTTCCCCATCTCTGTTTTAGTGCTAAGAACTAGTGGCCTTCTATGATGGAGTGTCTGCATCACTGAACGAGGGAAGAACTACAGTGGAAACTACCGAGACTTCTGTAAAGTCTTTGATATGGTCTCCCACAACATTTTGGCCACTAGATTGGAGAAATATGGGATTGACAGATGGACTATTAGACGGATAAAGAATTGGCTGGATGGCCATGTCCAAAGAATCAATGGCTCAATGCCCCGGTGGAAACCATTAACAAGCCTAACAAATGGTGTCCTTCAGGGACCTGTATTGGGACCAATACTATTTGATATAGATAGTGGGATTGAGTACTTCCTCAGCAAGTTTGCAGATGAGATCAAACTGAGTTGAATCGCTGGAGGGAAGGGATGCCATCCAGAGGAAGCTTGACAGGCTTGACCCATATGAATTTCATGAAGTTCAACAAGACTGAATGCAAGGTCCTGCACCTGGGTTGGGGGAATCCCCAGTATCAGTACAGGCTGAGGAATGAAGGGATTGAGAGCAGCTGTGCAGGGAAGGATTTAAGGATACCAGTGGATGAATGATTGGACTTGCAGCCCAACCATACCCTGGGTGGTATAAAAAGAAGCATGCTCAGCAGGTTGAGGGAAGTGATTCTCCCCCTCTACTCCACTCTGGTGAGATCCCATCTGGAGTACTGCATCCACCTTTGGAGTCCACGGCACAAGAAAGACATGGACCCATTAAACAGCTCCCCTATGAGGAAAGGCTGAGAGAGTTGGGGTTGTTCAGTCTGGAGAAGAGACAGCTGCAGGGAGACTTTATTCTGGCCTTTTGATACTTGAAAGGACTTCAAGATGGAAACAAACTTTTTAGCGTGGCCTGTAGTGACAGGACAAGGGGTAGTGGTTTTAAACTGAAAGAGCGTTGATTTAGTCTAGATATAAGGAAGAATTTTTTTTTGTGATGAGGATGATGAGACACAGGATCAGTTTGCCCAGAGAAGCTGAGGATTCCCCCTTACTGGAAGGGTTCGAGGCCAAGTTGGATGGGACGTTGAGCAACTTGACTTAGTAATCGGTGTTCCTCCCCATTGCAAGAGGGTTGGACTAGATTATCTTTAAAGGTCCCTTCCTACCCAAACCTTTCTATGGTTCTGTGAATACGTTGTGTTATACGAATAGTTCAAGGTTGCTTTTTCACACTGAAAATCAAGAATCCATTAGCAGAAGCAGCTACTCAAATCAAAGATGCCTCTGTTTTTATCTTGGTGGGTTTTTACTTGCTACAGGTATGAAGTATACATCATCAGAACAAGTAAGTAGAGTTGTAGGCATAGATTTCTTTTTTTTTTTTAAGATCATTTAAAATGGACAATATTCAATAGGACAGGTGTAATGTCTGTCTTCAACAAGGAAAGCTTGCTGGTTTGTGTTTTGACAGCACTTTTTTTCCTTCAGGAAACCAAATAGGGATTGTCAATTTCTGAGTCTCATGAATTAAATACTGTTCTTCCTGGCCCTCTGTAAATAGCAAAATGCAGATTAAAACGGCAACAGCAAGGGAATTAACTAGACGTGCATTCATCCTGTTCATACTCTGGAACTTCTTGGTAAATGGGACTAATTTCAATTTTATCTCACTTAGAGAATTTTCCTATATGTAAATAGATTAAAAAGATGTTAAAACAGCTGTTAATGCCAAGACACATGCAGGCTAAACTAATCGGTAGTATAAAACCTTTAGTTGGCCATTTGTTAGGAACCTTAAGAAAGGAGAAAGTTTGAGGAACTTGTCTGAAATAAAGGCTTATACAAAGATATGCTTTACTTCAAGGATTCACTTTAAGTGGATTTTCACCTTCTGAGCACTGAAACACACAAAAGGAAGCCTTATGCACATTTCTTTTTCTTCCAAAGACTCAAAACCTCTTTACTTTCATTTTTAGAAAATTTAAATGAAGAGTATCATGTTAAGAAGCACATACACTAGAAGTGGATGCAGCAAGATATTTATATATGAAGATATTTAACAAGACTAATTTTAGACTAGGGATACTTATACCTTGGTTACTTTTGCAATCAAGTGTACATTTGTGTTGACTGACTTGCGCAGTGGGAAGGTCTTCTCTCTGGCTTCCTTTCTGTCTCTGAGGTTGAAGTGGTGGAAGAGGTAATCCCAACTTTACTTTTTTTTGGGTATCCAGAAGAATAGAGATCCTTTCCATGTGTTATCAGTTGTTATGTCAGATGCCAAGGAAACTTTCAGCCACAGCACAGCTCCAGCATGATGTGCGTACCTCTCCTACGGGTCATGCTTCAGTTATTATTGTTACCACCTAGTGTAGAGTTTACACCAAACTCTCATGCTGAGGATATAATATTTGGGAATTACTCTTTCTGCCATAATCTTTCAATCCTGGCATCAGATCATCTAGGAAACAAAAGGCTAGAAATGGGAAAACCTGACTTTGCAAGGAAGCAGCTTTACTAGTATTTGCAATATTTATGTATAGTTGCAATATGTAAGTGTGCCTTCCAACAGAAAAGCAAATATCCTCTCTGCTGAAGTGGCATTCCTTTGTGGTGGGTTTTTTGGGGGTTTTTTTTTTGAAGGTTTTATTTTTGTTCTCTGGGTTTGGGTTTTTTTTTTTATTATTTAACATGAAACCCCACCTGATGAATATCCATACAAAAATTTATTGAAAAAAATATGGTCAGAAAATGTAACATGTCCATGTATGAGTGTGATTCTCTGTTCCTAGTTTTTTGGTTTAGAGGAGACAAAGTGTAGGCTGCCTAATGTAATCCAGCGTTATAATTACCACAAAGCACATGACAGAAAAGATGGTATGAAAGCAGCTTCAGAACTTAGCCACTGAAATTCTGAACACATTTTTTTTGGTTCATCTGAGAAAGTTAAAAGCCACCTCATGCATTAATTAATAGCATTTTGAAAGGCATGCCAACAGCTGTCCAAACACATTTTCTTAAAGCAATCCCATGTTCTTTCAAAGAAGCCAGAAACAGATACACAACAAACATACATCCTCACAGGTTTTACTTTTCTTTTTGTATTGACATGGTGAGTTATGTTGTTTTTTTATACTTGGAAAAAAGAATTAAAAATTCTACCAAAGAAACCCAAACCAAAACCAGCGAAAGCTGCGAGCATTAAATTATTTTTATTCAGCAATATAAGCCTCTTTACTGACCTCTTTATTTTGATTCACTATTTTTGTTCTGTTCACTCTGTTTGGGTCCCTCATATAGAGCCAGAGCAACTGTACACCTTACTGATTGTGGTACAGCACGTGATATCTCTGTCCCTATAAAATCAGACAGCTTGAAGAGAATTGTGTAGTACATTTATGAAATCTGCAATCTAGGCTCTGATGTAGTTCACAATGCAGTTCACATTCAGATCACATTTCATGCAGAGCTTACCTATTTAGTTTTATATTTTTTATAGGGGGTGGGGAAAGGTTATTTGATAGTTTGCCAGGGGAAACATTAAGTTGGTGATACTTAGGAGAATAATTGCTTGTCATGACTACAGAATTTTAAATTTTCCTTATGAATGTGCTTCTCAGCAGAGAAGAAAGGTATAATTTGTTGTTGCAATTATGATTAAGAGTTATAGCAGAATGTAGTTTTCAACTTCAAATATTTGTAGAGCAAAGAAAAATAAAATCCACTACTGTGATTGAGATCTTAAGACTTATCTCCTTGTGCATTTCTAACAACAGAACTGCACTGAAGACTGGATTAACACCTGAGCTGAAATGAGTGCAACCACTCTGATTCACTGAGCTGTCCAATTACAGAGTGAAAAGTGGCCACTTGGCAGTGAGGAATAGGGTAATGTCGTGGGTTGACCCTGGCCAGCCGCCAGGTACCCACACAGCCATTCACTCACTCCCCCTTCACTGCTAGACAGGGGGAGAAAATATTTCCAAGGGCTCAGGGTTTGAGATAAGGACAGGGAGATCACCCTCATTTACCATCCCGGGCAAAACAGACTCAGTTTTGGGGAAATTAGGTACATTTATTAAGAGAACTAATCAGAGAGGAGTAGTGAGAAGTGAGAAAGAGCAAACAGATCTTAAACAGAACACCTTCCCCCCATCCCTCCCTTCTTCCCGGGCTTAACATCAATCCCGGTTTCTCCACCTCCTCCCCCCGAGCGGCGCAGGGGGACAGGGAATGGGGGTTAAGGTCAGTTCATCCGACGTTGGTTTCACCGCTTCTTCACTCCGGGGGAGGACTCTTCACTCTTCCCCAAGGCTATTGTGGGGTCCCTCTCACGGGAGACAAGCTTCACGCTCTCTTCTCCGCGTGAGTCGTCCCACGAAGGGCAATTCATCACAAACTGCCCAACATGAGACACCTCACGAGGGGCAGCCCACCCCTCGTGAGTCTGAGGCGCAGTCCTTCAGGGGAAACTACTCCAGCGTGAGCCACCCACAACGTCCCAAAAGTCCCACCGGCCAACCTGCTCCAGCGTGGGCATTCCTCTCTTCCACGGGCTACAGGTTCCGGCAGCGACCCGCTCCGATGCGGGCTTCCCACGGGCTACAGTCCCCTTTCAGGCATCCACCCACATGGCGTGGAGTCCTCGGTGGACATCTACGCGGTGATCCTCACGGTGGACATCTGCACCCCGCCCATGGGCTGCAGGGGGACAACCCGCTTCACCATGGTCTTCACCACAGACCCGGGGGACTCTCTCTGCTCCGGCGCCCGGAGCTCATCCTTCCCCCCTCCTTCTTCACTGACCTTGGTGTCTGCACAGATTCTCACTCCTCCATCTCTGTGCCAGCTGTTATGGCGCAGTTCTTTTCCCCGTTCTTAAATATGTTTTTCACAGAGGCGTTCCTCTGCTATCACCTTACTGATAGGCTCAGCCTTGGCCAGCGGCGGGTCCCTCTTTGGAGCCAGCTGGCATTGGCTCTATCAAACTCGGGGAGCTTCTAGCAGCTTCTTACAGAAGCCACCCTGCAGCTCCCCCCCCGCCACCGAAATCCGGCCAGGCCAAACCAAAACAGGTAACCACACTGCTCTTCTTTGACAAACTGAGCAAATGTATAGTAATGCATATATCCAAAAGAAAATACTTTGGAAACACTATGAATTTTGAGCTGTGTCTGAATAATTTATTGATGGTAATAACCTTTGATTTGGGACACCTTGGGACCACTTCTCTGAATAATACCAATAAAAGTTTCTTCAGGATAATATACAGTTGAAATAAGTCAGTTATGGTTATATTAAGATGTTTTTGAAATTGGTTAAAAGCATATCTTTTTTTTAATGAAGTGGAAGATATAAATTTTCATTTCCCTTGACTTTTGAATAAAATATGTGCTTTAGATTGCTATTTCTATGTCTAACAAATTTGAAGAATGATCTTAGCATCCAAAGAAAGAATGTCCTAACTGGCATATGTATCCATACCAGACTGATCTTAGATATTTGCTTCTCTTGGAAACTAATAAACAAGTCCTCATTGACTTTGGCAGGGCCTGATACGGTGTTATGACAATTTTGTTACAAGCATAACTTTTTTATTAATTGTGCGTAGTTGAATAAATTTACTTAGGATCTTAGTAATGCAAAGGGAGATTTTGCTTGTCTGTTTGTTGTAAGTACTACCTCTTCTGAGAGAGAATTATGAAGGAGGTATCTGTGAAACATAGTAGAATCGATATCTCAGTATCTTTTATTAGGCTGACTGATTAAATGAAGAGAAATTGAACAAGTTTTTGGGAAACTCAAGAATTTCTTTCAGAATCAATTGGCATGGCACAATCTTCCCTCACTCTTTGGCTTTGCCCTGCCATCTAGTAATTCCCTTGTGACACCCATCACTGTTTAAAAAATTTTTCAGTCCTTTATCAAGGTTATTTCCATTGCACACCTGCTGTAAGTGTAGAATTACACTGCTGACATCTGATTGAGTAGGTACTCGAGCAGGAGACAAGAATTTTGGTTTATAGATGTTCACAGACAAGACCAATACTTTAATATAGCTGCTTGAATGACAAATGAATAGTGCTTGTTCTGAATTCTTCAGTACCCTGTTAAGGCTGTTTTTGAAAGACTTTTGTCAAGTATTTAATATTATTAATGAAACTCTACCCTTAAGATAGTAACTTTATTTCCTCCAGAGGAACAAAACTTATTCTTTTATTTACACTGTATTTGTGGCTTCTTTCATAGGTACTTCTACAGTTTTACTATGGTGTCTTCTATAAAAAACAATTCATGCAAGGAGTTCATCAAAAGTTTATTGAATTTTATCCTGAATTATTCTACAAAGAAAGGAGTGTCTTGCCAAGAATTCCTGAAGCACATCTCAAAAGGCAATAAAAATACTTTTGATTTTTTTTGAGTGAACTTTCTTTTGCTTTTCATGAAGGATATAAAGAAAGAAGAGCATAAAATATTATCAGGTCAAGCTTTACCACTGAGTACAAAAAAGCAGCTGGAGGAGACAAAGATTAGTAGCTAGTGGTAAATTCATTTTCTGCATGAGCAGAAACATCTGTTCATTGCTGAGAAGTTCATTTGTCCAACCTTTCAAAAAATTTCAGTTACACATGCCCACTTCTCAGTGTGAAGCTGAATTTGTGTGTTGGTGAAAGACTGAAAGTGTGTCTGCTTTTATTTATTGCCTTTTGTTTGTAAAAATGTGAGCTGTATAAAAAGTACATTATTGATGAGAGAGTAGTTATATTCGTACGTGTGTGCCCATCTGCTCACATCATACTTTGCACCTGTGTGGTGAGCTCTTGACCAAGATCCTGCTTCACTATGTGAACACAGTTACTCCTTGTGGTGGGTTAACCTTGTCTGGCTGCCAGGTGCCCACCAAGTCACTTACTTGATCATTCTCCATCGTCAGCGGGAGAGGAACAGAAAGTAAGATGAGAAATCTGGTGGATTGAGATAAGGGTAGTTTAATAAAGGAAAGCAAAGGCTGGTGTGGAAGCAAAGAAAAACAACAAAAAAATTTATTTTCTACTTCACATCAGCCACTCATATGCATGTGATTTCTGGGAAGTGTGATCTCAGTACACCTAGTGGTTGCTTTGGAACACAAATGCCTTAATAACAAATGCCCTCGACCCTGCCTCCTTTTTCTTAGCTTTTATTTTTCCTCACCGTATTAGCTTTCTCTGGTTTTATTATTATTATTATTATTTTTCATAGAGGGTTAGTAACATATGGTTTCTTTGTTTCTGTCTCTACCTTACCGTTTCTAATGCTGACAGGGACTGGGATCCAACTTATGGGAAAAATCTTTCCTTTTTACCTTTGAAAAGAATTTGTGTTACAGGTATCAGTGGGACTATTGCACATGTATCTGAAGACAAAATTTGGCCTAGTGACTTGAGCTTGTTTGTATCAGGCTTAGCTGCAGAGTGCTGTATGGGGAATTGTTCATAATACTAGGCAAATATTGTAATTGCTAGATTATAGAGAAGAGCCCTGCAGCAACAGCACTGAACAAAGCAGTCTTGAGCTTTGCATATTTAGATTCTCCTGCTACCGGATTCAGGCTTTGAGGCGATTTGCAATTGTTTTCTTCTGGGACTGTTTAAGTTAGAATGCAAGATCTTAATAATGTGCAAGCCCAACCCATCTTACGATAATTTACTACTGCTTATTTTGGGCGGTTCTCTCTGTTTTATGTAAGCGCATCTTCTAATAGATTTCCTGCCTTCAGACATCTCCTCCCTCTTTAAAATTCCTATCTGATCATATGAATGTCTTCTGAAAGTACTGATCTATTATGACTTTGATTCCTAAAATGTGTATGTGTTCAGCATGTAAACTCACTGCAGTAAAGGTGTGACCATTACAATATCTCACTTAATAAATCATTGGATGTCACAGGAGAAAGCTATTGGTTTCCACAGTTGCATGTCAAGCCTGGAATTCTGAAAGGAGTATTTTCTGAAAACTACACTCCAGATATACCAAAAACCATCTCAAAAGGCCAGAAAGATAGGAAGAAAGCAAAACAGTTTGAATGTCTGTGGCTAATACGGTATGGGTGTTTTTTCATACATAATGCAATTAGTTCACTACAACAGCTTTGTTTGAATTCTGTTTTTCGCCCTCATGTTGAGGAAAACTCTGTTACAGGACAGGACAAGACAAGATTAATGGAAAAACCAGTCAAGTAGATCAGCCAGTTAACCTGGTGGATGATGTTGCAGCAGCCTACAAAAGCCTGAGGAGAGGGAACAGAAGAGCACCAGGGTGCTTAGATGGAGCCAAGAAATGATGCCAGCAGGAATTTACAAACCCAAATTAAATGTTAGGATGAAAAACCACTCTGAACATGCCAAGCAAACAGCTCACCAGAATTCCTGAAGCGATGCAAGTGCCATCATTTTACACTTTCTAATAGTTAGGAGGCTATTATTGTAGTAGGTATTTAGGCATTTACTTCCCGGAAAGGCTTCAAGACTGTGAATCTTAAGACTGTCTTAAATAAACACATATCTATCAGTCCTTTCAAGAGACCACCAAAGATGGAAAAAGAGGATATGCTCTCCTTTCTGCAGTATTGTGGTTATGGCATCCATCTGGGAAGAAGGAGATATAAGGTAATCTTTCGGTCTGTCTCTCATCTTGTAGTTTTCATGGTATTTTGATATGTAGTACTCTTGAAGTACTTCTGTTGGAGATGCTGTTTCACAGCATTTAAATCTTGGCCGGAGAAAATGAAGTTCCTTAAGCCACTTCAGTTCAGTTGGTCATGGACCAGCAGCAGGAGTCCAGCATCTTGAGAGTTGTTCTCATGCTTGTGAGTTTTCTCTCCTTTCATCTTGCCTTTCTAACTAATTCTATATTAATATTCTATATTAATATCTTTGGTGTCCCACTGCTGGTGCAGCATCAGCACAGTTGATAAGTTTGTTTTTAGCCTACTGAATGAAGATTTGGAAGGTGGACTCCAGCCATTGTGTGTAGGGTAGGGACTGGGCTGGTGCTCTGCACCATTTGATGTGGAGCTGTGGCACAGTTATCATTGCTAATTTCTTATGGCCATCCATGCTCACAGTCTGGAGTGCACAGTGGACTGTACAATGCACTTTCCTGACCTCTTAGTGTTCTTTCTCCTAGAAATAATTAGCCTTGTTTCTTTGGGTTGATTGATAGTGGTTCTTACACAAATATGCTGCCTTTGGTTGGGGCAAGTTTCGTTAGCCTGGGGCTTCGTAAATAGTTTTGAATTATTCAGTTAAGATAAAGCTGGGACTTTCTATCACTACAACCTCCACTAAGTGTTAACCACAGCCAGCAATTCACCCTGGGTGGAAGGGGGACTTGCCCTCCTCCCTGAAGTATGAATAAAGCTTTGTGTGTTGAGCAGTGAGTATTTGGCCTGTAGTAGTTTCGGTTGACTCCAAGTTTAAAAAAAAAGCATGAAGTTTCTTCCTTCCACATCTTTTTAAGTTCTGTCAGCTTCAGTAGTGTTCCCCATTAACATCAGTGTATGTTCAAGCCTTGTGACAGAAGTGTACATCTGAGGATGTTTACATAGTCCAAAAGTAGGAGGGAAGAATGTCTTCATTTATACTGTAACTAAGGTCTTGGTCAAGCTCATGTTTTATAGCTGGAACAAGTAAAAACCCAAGCTTACCACTATGATTTTTCAAAAGTTTTTCACAATTGTGAAGATTCCAAGGTAGAATCGAAGAGCAAAGAAGTTGCTTCTTACTTCCATGTTGTGCCTTCTGCAAGTGAAATGTTGAAATCTGGTATTGCTTTGGCACTTTTAAAGTGCTAAGATATATAAACAGAGAACACAGCATCAAAACTGTTTTCAATTTTTAATCTTGAAGAGCAATCAAGATGTATTATATATTTAGCAGCAATCATCCCATTCAGCATCCTTGAGCTAACAGAGATGTTTTGGCGGGAGATGGCTATAGGACAGAATGAAAATGTATTATTTAAAATATAATCTAGTCTAGAGTGACAGGACTTCATTGCAGTCACAGAAAGTCAATCTCTCTCTTTTTGTGAAGCCATTCAATAAATTACAGCACTTGAACTGTTACTTATTTTGTTACAAGAGAAAATACAGATCAACAGTGATCCAAGATTCAGACAGAAGAAATATATATATACATATATTTTGAAGCAGAGGCTTTCATTCTTGCTGATCCACTGAAAGCTCTTTCTCATATATATTCTGAATGACCCATTAAATCATCATTGTGTATCCTGTGTAATTTAGCCCACAAGTGAACTAAAGATGAATAAACTAAGAAGTTTATACACATATATTAACTACAGGGTATGAGGAATAAAGATGTACATATATACTAATGACTTGTTTATTGCTTGATAGACAATCCTGTTAAAGGAGGGAAAAAGTAGTCAATGATTCCCTTCTGGTTTTCTCTGAGGAATATGAACAATCTGAATGAAAGTGATTGAATATTACAAAAAAAATCCTGATTCCTTAATCAAACCAAATTTATAGTTTCACACTCCAGAGAATAAAGATAGCATAAAGACAATCCTTTAATAAAGCTACTAGCACTGGAGAAGGGAAAGTAGTTTATTGGACATGGAAGTAAGAATGGAGATAATCTGCCATCTACGTTGCAAGAACTAAAAAGGGGCTTTCACATTACATATAAAAAGTTTAAACAATCCTTCAGTGTATAAAAACCCCAGGTTTGGTTGTTGTTTCCCCCATCCCACATTTAAAAAAAAAAAATTACCCCAAGGACACTGCAATTCAGTTAAATAGAATTTGCTAAGGTTTAAAGATATAGCAAATTTAATGTACGTGAAAGCCCCAAAAGAACAAATTTTGGGTACTGGCTTTATGATTTTTTTCTTAGGCTGATTCTTGTATTTTTGCCAGTTTTTAAAACTTTTGACCAATTTTCTCATAAAGCAATGTCATAGCTACCCACTAAAACAATCTCATGAACCTCCATTCCCCAGTGCAGGACGCTAACAGCTGGTTGATAATCATCACTGTAACTTATGGGCAATAACTGGGAGCGATGTCAACAGAACCAAGTTTTATTCAACTAAAGCTCTTTGCACTGGTTTTAAGATTTAAAATATTGTTTTGTTATCTGGAAAATCATGGTTTGGCAGTGTGTGAGTCTGTTCATAGAATCATAGAATTGTAGAATCGTAGAATCATAGAATGAGTCGTAGAATCATAGACTCATAGAATCATAGAATGGCTTAAGTTGGAAAGGACCTTAGAGATCATCTAATCCAACACTTCTGCGATGGGCAGGGAAAAAGAAATATGGAATGCTTCACAAACTTGCGTGCCATCCTTGCTCAGGGGCCATGCTAATCTTCACTACATCGCTCCAATTTTAGTGCATGTGCTGCCGAAGCAAGCACATATACTAAAGAGCTGTAGAAATTTCTTCTTTTAAATGAGAATCTAAATTGCTTGCTGTCTAATCAAAATGAAGCAGAGGCAGTTAAAAGATCTCCTGGTCTATAATGGTGTTTTCTAAATGTTGGAAAGTTAAACTAAACTTTTAGAAAAATGTATGCTTTCTGGAGTATAAAGTCTGTGCTCTTAGAAGATTTGTCCTGAGACTTGTTTAAAAATAATGGTTACTACAGAGTGGGAGACTGGATGGTTGTCCTGGGTTGGTTTAAGTGGACTTGGAAATAAGTGCAAGCTGAATGGAAATAAGCCATTCTAAATTTAAGCATGAATTGGTATAGGAATTTAAGTTAAGTCACTGCCACTTTTGAAAGCAGTACTTAAACTCTACATCTTCTCCCTTTTGGTTCCCAGTCTCCCTGCATGTGCAGCCTTCTGAGCCACTTTCCTACTGTGGTCCCTGTCATTACTTTTTATTTTTATTTTAAGTGCAGCTGATGGTTGTACTTGTGTGTAAGCTATGATGACATTACATGGCAGGCAGCAAAATCTTCAGATCTATAAACTGACTTGCAGATCTCTCCTTATATCTTTACTGCGCCTTTCCTCATGTACACAGCGCTACACTTGCTGCAATCATGTAGACAGATTCCTGGTACTGAAAGGACATATAGCTAAATAAAGGCTCATAAATTAAATGCTTATTCTTTCTGACAGCATTTGGAGAATTATCCTCACTTCCTGTATGGGTAACAGCTTGCTCTTCTCCCAAAGGAGTCTTGTATTAGCAGAGGTGTTAAGGTGATGTTCTTACGCAAATGTAATACATTTGCTGCCCGTTTCCACAGCCATGTGCAGGTGCACAAGGGAATGTTTGTATTTCCCAGTTCTCATCCTTTATGCAATTGTATGTGTGAAAGGAGGATCTTCCTGCTCTGGGCCCCAGTTAGATATTAGCAGTCCATTGAGCTTAGCCTGAGACAATTCCTACCACAGAGTTTGCAGAGTATAAAGCTACAAAACCAAGCTGCTCTATTCAGAAGACTGTGGAGGATGTACAGAAAACACTCATGACTAACTGTGCAATTAAATTTCTCAGAAAGAGCCCTTCACAAGAGAAACAAACATTTCTGACACCCAGACTCTCACTGCTGCTAGCAGCCTTTTTTGTTTGCCCATTAGTGATGGCTTCCAAATGTTAATGCTTGTATTCACTGACTTATCCATTTTTATCCACTCTCCCAAACTTTCTCATCTTTCATGTATCAAGTATTTGACTTTTTAGTGAAAATTACATAAAACAATTACAATACAAATGTAAGACCATTGCCAGCCACTTTATTTTATGTATTTATTACAGGAATGGCATGTTGGTTACTGTGTAGAGACTTACTATTGGTTCTCTCCTTGTTATTCTTTCCGTTCTGATTTTTTTTTTTTCCTGCTAATAGTAGTCACGTGTCTTCCAGTTTTCTCTGATTTATAGTTAACCATTCAGGCCACTCAGAACAACCTGCTTTTAGAAGAAAGGAGGTGCAATATGCATTTGTACGCTCAGTAGTTGTCAGTGCACTGTTTTGACAGACACAATAGCCCTATTCTGAGAAATGTCTCCTGGCTATCTGTCCAACACCATTTTTAAGCGTTTACAATTCATACTAATCTCATAAATTCCAAGGCACACTGTGTCTGACTGTCGTGCTTAACCTGAGGTGTTTTGGAACAGGAATTGCAAATCATGCTCTGCAAACCTGACTAAAATCAGACAGAGGAAGAAACACAATGTCACTTTTAAAACATGGGATCCTTACATGTGAGCAAAGAGAAGGAATCCCCAAGTCTCATTCCATCTAATTTCTGTAAACGAAAAACTGGGCATGAGTTGACAGTGTGCACTTACAGCCCAGAAAGCCAGCCGTATCCTAGGCTGCATCAAAAGAATTGCACCCAGCAGGTCAAGGAGGGTGGTTCTCTCCCTCGACTCTGCTCTGGTGAGACCCCACCTGCAGGACTGCATCCAGCTCTGGGGCTTCCAACACAGACGAGACATGGACCTGTGGGACTGGGTCCAGAGGAGGGCCACAAAAATGATCAGAGGGATGGAAAATATCTCTGACGAGGACAGGCTGAGAGAACTGGGGTCTTTGAGCCAGAAGAGAAGACTCTGGGGAAACTTCATAGTGGCCTTCCGGTGTAATTTAAGTGGGCTTAGAAAGATAAGGACAGAGTTTTACTAGGGCCCATTGCAATAGGACTGGGGATAATGGTTTTAAACTGAAAGAAGGTAGATTTAGACCAGATATAAGGAAGAAATCTTTTACAATGAGGGTGGTGAAAGACTGGAACAGCTTGCCCAGAGAGGTTGTACATGCCCCGTCCCTGGAAGCAACCCAGGTCGAATGGGACTCGGAGCTACTCAATCTGGTTGAAGGTGACGCTGCTCATTGCAGGGGGCTGAGACTGTGTGACCTTTAGACGTCGCTTCCAACCCAAACCATTCTATGATTCTAATTAAATTAACAATATTTGTTACTTGTCCATCTGAATTGCTCCTATCCAGTCTCTCAGAATCAAAATGCCGTTTTTCATCTACTCACCATTCTTAAAAAGTTTGTGTTGGTTGGTTGTGGAACAGTGACACTACCATACAATGCAGACCAAACCATTCTTCTGAGAATTAATTGCAACTCTGTATTACTTGAAGTTTTGCTTGACGTGACGATGATACGTGTTCTGCCAGTTTTGTAATGTGTTCACACAAACTACCTTTTTCTGATCAATATGCCAGTTTTAAAAAGTCTGTCCACAGACAACTCAGAAGGATAATCTGAATTTAATGAACACATTATTTGCTAGAAATACTCAGAACCACTGTCTCACTTTGAATGTTATTATTGATTATTATATTCAGCTGCTGTCTTCTTCAATGCCCTTGATTACAGTCATGAAATAAACATTTTCAAAGCTGTTTAACTTAACCACGTAGATTACATTAACTTTAATCCTTTGAATATCTCAAAACTCCCTGATGTTTGAGGTGGAAGCAAAAATTGCAATCTGTAGTGAGGGAATCTCATTTGAATTCAATTGTACTAGATACTTCACTATGTGACATTGTCAGAATTTTCTGTATGAATAAAACACATTGCAAAGCAATTATAACTCTATACTAGCAGTAGTATTTTCTAGCACTCATATATATATGTGTATGTATACTTATATATACTATATATATACTCATATACACTGGCACTCATTTTCTATTAAAAAGAATAGTTTTCTGTTATGCTTTAAACAGTATTTTTTTTTTTTGTAGTTTTGGAGCATTTTGAAAATGAGGGGGAGCTCTGAATAATAGGGTACTGTAAAACCAATATAAATGTTGACATGGGAGCTATACAACTATATTTATATCAATACTACTGGCAGACACTTTCTTATTAAGAATTACAAAGCTCTGATGAGGAGATTATATTGAAGGCTAAGTTAAATCCTGGCATGGTTGTAGCATCAACAGATGATAATTTCCCTATCATAAATGACTTGGTGTCAGGATGTAATTTAACTGATATCTTAAAAATAGTGATGCCTTTTATTGGGGCTTGTGTAACTTCTATTCAGCCTGCTGCAATCTTCTTTTTTTTTCCAGTGATTTCATTTTTCTTGTATGTACAAATAGCTTCCTCTGGTGTACTTATATCAAATGAAACACAAATTGTATTGGCACCACTGGGCTTAATTAACCTGTTTTCTCTTTTAAAGAAGACGAAGGGCAGTAATGTAGGAAATAAATATTGTGGGAGCAGATTTATCTCCCAAGTGAGAGAAAATAGACCAGCCGTCTCTAAGGGAGGAGTTAGTTTGGCCTATGGTCTGTAAAATCTGCAAGCAAGGTAATGATGATGGCCAAGAAAAACCCCCAAGGTACAGGAGGAATAATAGAAAAGCCAGGGAGTGTATATAAACCGCTAATTATACTTCTTCTTTACTTCTGGTTATCATTGCCTCTTTTTATATTAATCTTCAGGTTAACATGGGATGCAGAAGTGACAGTTATGCCAAGCCAGTACAAAAAAAGCAGAATGGGGTGAAAACTTTGCAAAATTCATGAAGATACAATTGACCAAAGAGAAAGCTTAAATCTGCTTTAGAGTGGTGTAATGTTATAGGCAGCCTGTAAGAAACAGTAAGAGGAAAAACAGTAGATTAACTTGCAGCATGTTCCCTTCAGGGCTTGAATGAGAATTCCTCACTTTGGAGTCATAGCATCTTCCTTGTTTGGCATTCTGCTAGCCAGCACTTTATCATTTCAGTCTAATAAATTAAATAGATTATTGCAATATATTAATCTAATCTATTACAGAAACCAGCTTCTGTGTAAACTTCTCCTTGATAATTTTAGATTGTCTTCTTTTAGCTTTTTAAATTTAATCAGGTGTCTACATTTTAAAATAATTTTCTTTTGCCTGTTGATCTAATTTGCTGCTTCTTATGGGCAAGTGAAAAAAAACATGGGTTTAATTTCCCTCTTTCTTAAATAAAGATTTATTGAAGCACATATTTTTAATCCTGTAAGACTATAAACAGTGGTGGTTTATTAGCTCATAAGGTAATGCTCAATATTTTTTACCTTTTTATAATGAAGTATATATTTTTATGTATTTTGGAAGTTATGCAGAGGCTTATAAGGGAAAGTGAAAGGTTATTTTAAGTAAAAAGGGAACATTTAGGAATTATATATTTCATATGCAGGAGACTGGTAAAATGTGCTGGTGGTATTCGAAAGAAATCAAATTAATATGTCATTATATCATCTAATGAATTCTAATGATGACAGAAAATATGCTTGCTGGGTTAATCCCAGCAGGGAATCAAGTCTCACCCAGCTGTTTGCTCGTACTCCCCTCCAGCAGCATGGGGATGTGCATCGGGGGAGTGAAACTGTGACAATTCACAGGTTGAGAAAACACAGTTTGAAGAAAGAAAAAGCTGTGTGCACAAGCAAAGCAAAATAAGGAATTCTTTCACCACTCCCCATCAGCCATCTCCAGGAAAACAGGGCTCCATCACATGTAAAGGTTACTTGGGAAGACAAGTGCTATCACTCCGAATGCCCCACTTTCCTTCTTCTTCCTCCAGGTTTACGTGCTGAGCATGACACCATACAGTAGGTAATGTCCCTTTGGTCAGCTGGGGTCACCTATCCCGGCTGTGTTCCCTCCCAACTCCTTGTACACCCCCAACCCACTCAACAGTGGGGCGGGATGAGAAGCAGAAAAGCCCCAGACACTGTGTAAGCACTGCTCAGCAATAGTGAAAACATCTCTGTGTTATCAGCACTGTTTTGGTGGCAAATCCAAAACAAAGCAACACAGTAGCTACGATGAAGAAAACTATTCCAGCCAAATCCAGCACAATATTTTTATGTATCATGCTCTTCAAGGTTCTTGCAAATGTTATGAAATCACCTCTTTCAGTTACAGACCCTGCGCTTTGATAGCACAGTGCAGTGGATCCTGAATGTGACCATAGGTCTCACCTAAATATGGGCATTAAATAGCAGTAATAAATTACAAAATAGCAGTAATAAATTACAAAATGCAAAAAAAAGTAAAACAAAAATATGAGGAATAAAACTTTCCTTTTCTAGAGGATCTGATACACTGATAAACTTCCCATGGAAGTGGTTTATTGAGTAGCCACTGATATATTCAAAAAAGATAATTACAACCACAAAGAAAGGACTAGATTCAAAGTCAGTTTATGTAAAGGTGGGTGAGTGGGTGCCAAGGTTGGCTCTTTTTTTCCTAGGGGTTTCTGTCAGCAATTACATGGTGCAAACTAGATGAAATGTGCTGCCTACATTGCACTAGGTTTGTTAAGAACAGTATCCAGGATGATGTAGAAGCAGACCCATGTACCTCAGTGAGTAGCGTCTAAATCTGAAGATTAACAAACTTTAGCATTTACAGTGCGGACTTAACAACTTTGCTTCTGGTAACATGCTGAATTAGAATTGTGTATCCACATGGATAGAAGTGTTAAGGAAACTGATTCAGACCTGAATTTCATAGTTAGTGTTATCTGTAGTGCATGTGTCATGACTTCCCAGTGTCCAACAAGTCCGTGCTGTCATAAATTTTAAGAATAATTTAGAATTTTTCACTTTTCCTAGCTGGCTCTAGGCTGTGAAATACACCTAAATTGTGAGGACTAAGTTTATTTGAGAAGCTATGCTAATTTCTCCCCAGCACAGAAGATGTGATTCAAGTTTTTTAAAAGGTCTCCAAGATACATCTCTAAGGAGCACATAGAAGAAGAAGTTAGCAAAAGTGAGCTAAGCAGACGTTTACTTGAAGAGTTATTCTGCTGCCTAAAATAATATAATATGTATATACTGTTCTCCATTAAGAACCATTTTCAGGCTGCCTGAGTGGTGGGCACTTTTGGTAGTGGAAATGATTGGTGTCTTTTAGGCAGGATAGCTGAAATGATATCTTGAAATTAGAGCTGATGGAAACCCAGAAGCAAAGGATCTGTGAGGCCCATTGTGAAGCAAGCCATATGATGCAGCTATAGTTTAAAGTCAAATCTATTCTTGTACCGTACTGTCAACAGGAAAAAACCCACCTCACAAATCCACAATGAAAATGATTGTAGTCATGTAAAAATTAAAATGGATAGATCACTTTGTTCTAGTGACCTGAGAAGAATGCTAATGAGGCAATTTCTGAATAAGAATTGCTAATAAAAACCTTTTTATAAGGTAGTTCATTTAATTTGCCTGTAGAACTTAGCTAGTAAATGCACTGTTAACACTTCAAATTGTTCAGCATATTTTTTAACCCATAGATGTTGTATGGCGTTCTAAGGCACAAAGCTTGCCTGTAAGCAGCTTCTGGAACAGAAGAGGGTGAAAGCAGGTTTGGGCAAAATTGGGATGGTGTTGTTCCACTGCTGTTCTCACTAAGAAAGAGAATATTTGCTTTTATTCCAAATGGCTGCTTAGTTAAAGAAATTAGAATTCTTGCTCAAATGCAGACAATCTTTTTTTTTTTAAGTGTACAGCTTTTTTATTAATGATATTTTCATTTCTTATACTATTAGAATTAATTACACACTTTAAATAGTTAGAGGATGTTTAGCGGCCTGAAGTGTGTACGGCTGTATTATTTTAGGTGCATGAGATATATGTCATCTAAAACTGTCTCTTATGTTTTAGGGCAGCAGTACTGTCTGTTCAACTAGTAAATGCAAATTTATGATAGAGGTGAGAAGATCAGAGATGTTAAAAATCTAATTGTGAATCTGTTTAGGATAAGGGCCATGTGGATGTGGACATCTTTGTAAGAATACCTGAGAAACTGTAAGTATTATGATAAAAGTTAACATTTTTCATTGATATTGAAGAGAGAAAAAGAATTTGAAATTAATTTAAGGGGAAAATCCAAATAAAGTAAGAATATACTAGTGAAGTGTGGAATATGATCTGTAATCTGCAGTGATCATCCACAGTGCTTTCCTTTTTGGCAGTCATTCCTGTGACTTTTCTTGTGACTTTAGGCTGCAAATTCTTTGGAAAGAATCACTGCAGCATGTACGCTATTTCTGTCACAGTATTAAAAAAAAAAAAAGAAAAAAAAGAAAAAGTGATATTTAGGTTGCACTGCAAGTACATATTTTATTATCCTAAATGATTACTCCTTTAGAAAGAGCACTTATGTTACTAGAGAAACTGAAAGTTTAGGAGTGATTTTTTTTTTAAGACTTAACTTTATTGCATTTCTCTGTGCTGAGGAATTGATCCATTAATCACTACTGCTAGTGCATTATCTATTTCTTATAATTCTACTGACTCAAATTAAGTTAGGCATTTTGAGTATATTGTTCTGGTACTAGAAACTTTGAGCGAGACTGTTCCTTTATTTGATGGTTTATTTTCCCTGTTAGAGTTGAACCAATTTTTTCTAGTCTGTGCAGGGGTAAGACATTTACTGTTCTACTTCAGTATACACAATATCAGCCACATATTTGATTTAACTGGCAATTCTATCATTTTAGCTATTATTACTTTCAAAATATTTTTCCCTTACACAACCAAATTATTCTTACATGCTCACAGTTGTGTTATATTGTTTAATTTCAAGGTGTTAATTAATCTGCCCCACAGAAATGTCAGGCAGTTCTGCTACCACTGTTGTCAGTCTGTGTCTGTGCTGAGCTCCGTGTGTGCATTTAGTAAGGAGGTGGGAGTCATGGGGAAGGTGTCACTGACTGCTTGTGCCTTTTGAATGGAACTTGTAGTTTCTAATGTTGGTTGATTTAATATTTGTAGATTTGACTCAGCATCTGACTAGAAGAATGACGTACAAAGCAAGCAGTTGTTTTTGCTTTCTTTTAGCTTTAATGCTGCTGTCAGAGTCCTTTGGGTTCAAGTGTACAGGATTGTCTAACCCCAGAAGTTGGACTTCTTAACTTGGCACTAAAAAAGAAGTGGTACAGCCTCATTTATTTTAGAAGTGGTTAAAAGGGTGTTTTGTGTTTGCACAGCTTTGGCAATACAGGTTACCTTCAGGACACACGAATGATTCTGTTGGAACTAAAACCAAATGGAATCAAAAATGCCCTTTGCCTGCTTCCTTCTACCATTTCTGTAATTCTGCTTGAGGTTCTTTCCCCATGCTTCTGCTGACATAACTGTATATTGCATTGCTGATTCAGATGAATACGTGAAATGATCTGTGTAGCAAGCAACAAGTATTTATTTAGTTTTTGTGCTTTTTTGAACAGTTTTTGTTGTCCTTAGATAATTTCACAGATTTGGCTTAGGGAGAGGTTAGACAGTTGTGTCAATGCAACAGTCAGGAGAGAAGTGTGGGAACGAGCAGCTGACAGCAAGAGGTGATAATGATTTAAACCAGACCTGTTGCTGAGAAATCTCTAATGTAAGTTGACAAATGAAAATTCTTGGAGATGATGACAGTGTACAATAAGACGAGAATTTAATACTTACACAAGTTCAGCAACAATCTACGGTTGAGTTCAGCTAGCCTGAAATCCACTGAAGTCAAGGATATGGAGTAGTGGATAGATACTTTCTGCCTCTTAGCATCATATACTACATTATCTGTAATGTGGTGTAACTGTGAGCTCTATTAAAAGAAACTCCCTCCCTTCTTCCACTCTTGCTTTTGGCTGCTCATGCCTGGTATTTCCCTTGAGTCATATCCAATGACAGAAGTTCAGGCCACCACTAAAAGAATAAACCCAAATCAAACAAAAATTACTTTTCCATTAGATTGGGTTGCTAAAGTGACTCATCCTGCAGCTGTGGATTAGTTACATCTGATGCAAGGGAGTGAAACAGCAGCTGAGGCTGGGGAAGAGACCACCCTGGTCAGTGATAGCTCATGGTTTCTTCAAACATGCTGTCATGTTCTGGAAAGAAGAAATCTCACCCTCCAGCCCACTTCCCTCCTGTCAGCATGAGCATCTGTGTGGTGATGATGTGGAACTAAAGACCAGGCCTGTGGTATTACTAGCTCAGATCAAGTTTACCAGATAGTGGTGCAAACTCAAATGTTGCCATAAGGGAGAGGATAGTGTAGAGCAGGATTTAGTGGTCAGGACTAAACCGAGACTTTACACAACAGGGGTGTTTGCTTAATGTGCATGCAAAACTCTGGAGTTAGGATGTAGCTCTAAAACATATTAACCTAATCTAAACACACCTGCACTCGTGCTGCATCTCTTAGTTTCCTCCTTTACATCTGGGCAGTACTTCTGTGATGTGATGATGACAAGTTCAAAGAGGTAATCTGGTAACAAACTAAAGCAATTTTTAAAATGGCTGGGTTTTGACCACGTGACTTCTCAAATCACCTCACTGCTTTCTCATGTGAATATAAATTGAAACGGAAGAAGCTCTGATTGTGGTAGACCTGATTTTAGATCTAGTCAGGGAGCTAGTGAATCTCATCCTTAAATCCATCTACTGTATGTTGGTGCAAGTAACAATGCTAATCTGGTGCTTCCCTGACACCCCAAGTGTCAACAGCTGTGTGATGTTAGTAGTTTCATTGTGAAGGGAAGGAAAGTCTTGGCTAGTTCTTCCCCTTTTAGGGTTTCTCTTTTTCAGACACTTAGAATTTAGCCCTGTATTGTTAATAGGTGATAATAAAACTGGATCAATGTTAATCATTCCTCTGCTATTTCAAAGTCTAACACAGTGGAAGAAACCAGTGATCAGAATCTATATCAGAGGAAGATATGGTTTTTCTTCGTGATATTATTTCTTTGTGCATCCAAAGATAGGGTTTAGAAGTGGGTTTCCTGGTAACGAAGATGATCAAAAGAATGATTCTATAATAACTGCAGCTGTGAAAGCTATTTGTCTATTACAAAAAGGAAGCTTTTTTTTTTTCTTAATTGTTTGAATTATTTCTGGGTAAATTTGTGTAACTCTTTTTTTTTCAGGGGAGATAAACTCATAAATTGGCTGTGAAAATACTCAGTTTGAGCTTTCAACATACCATGCTGTTACAAACGCTCTTGCCTTTGCAGCCTGCCAGAAAGTTTCAGACCCTCTGAGAGAAAATAGGAAAAAAAAAAAAACGAACCAAAACCCCCAAACCACCAAACCCTTTTTATTCCCACCAAGTGAAGACCTTTTTATGAGGATGATGAATCTGAAGATCATTATCTTTCTGTAGCAGGATGATACAAGGCTTTTTCAAGGAAAAGCCTACGACTAATGAGTCCCAGAAGGATCGTGGGTCAGGAGTTCAGACTCCTGGCCTGGTGGCTGCAGCAAGGAGGATGGATCATGCTCTGGTTCAGAAATTCTGGGTGGCTGGTGATGATGGTAGTGTGTTGTCTTTGGTGGCATATGTGACTGTGGCTGGTAGATGCTGCCAACAGTCCTAGAGGACTGAGGGAGGCTTCCCCCTAGCCAGCAGATCATTGTTCTGTTGTCTGTGGGCTGATGCATTTTACTGTCTTTCCTCTTCTCTCTTCATGCTTCTCTTGAGATTTTTCTGCCCTATTTGTACAGAAAGGAGAAATAGACAACAGAGTTTGTTGAGGATGGGCGATATTCATGTTACAGTGCGAAGGACAGACTGGATTCGGGTTCAAAAGAAAATTATGACTAGGAAGGAACTCCCTATTTAAAAAAAAATTCCATTTATCCCTGCTACTGCAAGGCAAGGCTGTTTAAATGATGCTAGGGAAACCTGACATGGATCACTTTTTTCACAGCACATATACCTTGACCTATCCTGCACTGATTCAGCTGCACACTGATAGACCTGGGCAATTATTTCAAACCTGGGCTTAAAGAGTTTGGATGTTTCTTTCGGAAACATGAAAAAAAGTTGTATTTAAAAAAATACTACTTGAAATGCTTCCTCTGATCTAAAATTACATATTACAGTTCGGTGCCCCCACCATAAGAGGGACATAGAACTGTTGGAGCGCATTCAGAGGAGGGCCACAAAGATGATCCAGGGGCTGAAACACCTCTGCTACGAGGACAGGCTGAGGGAGCTGGGATTGTTCAGTCTTGAAAAGAGAAGACTTCGGGGGGACCTAATAGCTGCCTTCCAATACCTGAAGGGATCCTACAGGAAGGCTGGGGAGGGACCTTTTACAAGAGTGTCAACTGATAGGACAAGGGGAAATCAGTTTAAGTTGAAGGAGAATAGATTTAGATTAGATCTTAGGAAGAAATTCTTCAGTACGAGGGTGGCAAGACTTTGCAATAAATTGCGCAGAGATGTTGTGGCTGCCCCCTCCCTGGAGGTGTTCAAGGCCGAGTTGGACAGAACCTTGAGTAGCCTGATCTAGTAGAGAGGCATCCCTGCCCTTGACAGGGAGGTTGGATTAGATGATCTCTAAGGTCCCTTCCAGCCTAGGCTATTCTATGATTCTATGATTTGTGGTTATAAGATTGCATTATACCTTTATTTAAATATTCCCCCCACTGAAACTGTTAAATTAAGTCAAGATTAATGCTTAATTTAGGATCTCTGAAGCTCTTTTTCTTTTTTGCAAAGTTAATTTTTTTCTTCAATGCTCTATACTGTTCTTTAGATAAATCACAAGGCACAGATGTGTAGCCGTAGAACAGCAGGCTGGTCTCCACCCTGTTTCATCCTCATTCCGGGAAATGTTTGTGTAGGCATTTGTGGCAATGTATCTGGGAAACTTCTCTCCCAGTTTATTTCCCAACTGATCTTGCCACAGATTTCTTTCTATGGAGTGGTGAAAATAGGTTTTGTATGTGCAGTCTTTAAAATGACAAAACAAAAGCTTTTTTCCCATGATTTGGTTAATTGATTAACAATAAGGTGCAACTGTAAATGTATTATTGTAAATTCGTATGGTTGTCTTACTGAGAGCTCTGGTCTTTGTGTTTTATTCTCTTCTGTTACAATCTAAACCAAATAGATTCCCTAAACATGAGAAATCTCCAGTTCTTTTTTTTTGGTGCTGTTCTAGTTAGAAAAACGAATTGCATACTAATTTTACTGTGGGCTCTCGGACCTTTGGTCAGCTAACTTTGGTATCATATTGCCAACTCTAGCATTTAAATACATCTCTTGAAGTTGACGGTAAAGAGTTTTTCAGTTGTTCATTATTGACCTGCCTCTGTTCCTTTAGTAATGTCAGCTGAAGCAAAGTGAAATTATACTGTTTCTGGAAATCTTCCTTTCAGACGGATCAAATAGATAACTTGAGATGGTAATGTTTTCATAAAATTGCACTTCCTTATTTACAAAAAAAAAATATTTCTTCATCTGCAAATTTTACCGAATAAGTGTTTTTTTTTGACTCCCCTGAACAGAAGGATGAATAATAACTTCCGGATTTCACCCTGTGTATTTTTTTCTTTGATCTTACAATATTACTTTCTCATGATATTTATCTTGTTTTTTCTTTTGGCTTCCTGTGGTAATGAATATATGTGGAACTTTTAAAAGCTGCTTCAGTGGAGCTAGTAGAAATGGAATTACACAAAACCATTCTCTCTACCAAGCAACAATCCCCTTGAAACAGCTAATTATTTTCATGTTTGTGGGCATACCCTACATTAAGACTTCTCTAAACTCCCACGGTTCTAGACAGTCTTGGTTTCTGACCTCCCTCGTGTCAAAACACTGCTCCTTGATCTCCCTGAAAACGCCCTTTCTTGTACTAAGTTCCTCAGCTGTAAATCTGTTAATTACACAATAGATAATTAGGTCCATATAAAAGCCACAGAAAATCCCAGATTTTGAAATCACCTCAAAACAGCAACAGAGGCTAGACCTCTTTGTAAATTAGGTAATACTAGTAAAGGATTAAATCATAGAATACGCAAATGTATTTTTCATATTATTTTGAAAGGAAAAAAAATATCTTTCTAAGTATTGCCTCTTGTGCCTTTCCATACTGACAGAAAGACTTCCTTTCTTTTGGTGCTTTTTGTTGTTGTTGTTGTTCTTCCAAAATTGTAAGGAAAATTTAAAACAAAAAAATCCAGAGTGACTGGAAATACCACTGAAAAGAGTCTGACTCTGCCTTGTGTGCACCCTCCCTCCAGGTATTTGTACACATTGATGAGATCCACCCTGAGCCTTCTCGTTTGCAGGCTGATCAGCCTCAGCTCTCTCAGCCATTTCTCACAAGACAGATGCTCCTGATTCTTAATCATCCTCATGGCTCTTGTGAGACTCCCTCCAGTATGTCCATGTCTCTTGTAGTGAGTGGGCCAGAACTGGACCCAGCACTCCATGTGTGGCCTCACCAGTGCTGAGTAGAGGGTCAGGGTCACCTCCATTGACCTGCTAGCAACACTTTGTCTAATGCAGCCCAGGACATCTCTTGTCTTCCTTGCAGCAAGGGTACGTTGCTGGCTCATACTCCGTGTCCACCAGGACCTAAAGGTCCTTTTCTTCCAAGCTGCTTTCCAGCTGGGTGGCCAACAGCATGTATTGGTGCCTGGGTTTTTCCTACCTAGGAGCAGGACCTTGCATTTCTTGTCAAACTTCATGAGGTTCCTGTCAGTCCATTTCTTGAGATGCTGAGGTCAACCTGCTTTGCATGGCTAATGCAGTCATTTTGTTGATCCTGTGAAAAAGTTTTTCCTCACTTAGTGTAATATAAACTATGAAATTATTTTTGCTTCTACAGAAGCCTCTCTCCAAATCAGAGTACACTTGTGAAGTCAGGATCAGGCTCTTAGTCTGTAACCAAGCGTTTGTTTTTCATATGTCAGTTGTGGATATTTTAAGTAAAGGTAAGTTTTGGGCTCATTTCCTTCTAATTCTAGAATATGCTTTATATTTATTGAACCTACGTACAGATATATGAGTTTGCTCAGGCGTATTGGCATAATCTTGTTATGTCTAATACATCCAATCTCATTAAAAGTGAAATGCCAGAAGAACAGGCAATAATAGTTTTAAAGAATCTTTGTCTAGATAAATAATGTGCCGATACCTAAATGAATCTATTCTAGATTACCATAAGGTCATATGTGGTGGAAAAAAGATGAAACCTTATTTGTTTAAAAATGGGATCAGTATGTGTTGTGTCATAACTATTACGAGCTCGTTTATTTTATTTCCATGGCTCAAATAAATTACATTACTTTTCTTAACATTCTATTTTAACAGCAGTCATTTTGGGAATACATGCGGACATTTGCAGAACTAATAGGGGAATTAATTTTTCTGAAGGCTTTGGGAAGATTGTCTCTTTGAAATCCTTTTATGGACCTGTTTTTAAAAATGTTCTTTCAATATTTTAGTCTGAACTGAAGTATTGGTCTTCTAAATTCACCTTTCCAATTGTGATAAAAATGTACCAGTTGGGCTCTTCAGCCTTCGCTTCTAAGATACATTAAATGTTTCCTTACGGTTGAACAAAAATAATATTATTAGGAATTTATAGTAGTTACCGCTGTTGGTGACAATGAAGTGAATTTTTTTTTTTTGAACACTGGAATCTTTAACATGGCTAGCAAAATAAAAAGTCTTTAATGTTGCCAGTGGCCTAATGAATTCAATAAAGCTCCAAATAATATAAGGAAAGTGAAGTAATGAAAATCTTTTCAGCAGCTACCATCTCTTCTATTCTGTCTTACTCCATCAATGTTAGTTTTCCCCCTGAACCCTTTTCTCAGCTACTGTCAGATGCTTCTCTCCCTGTAAAAATCCTGTCTCATACATCCCAGCATGGATAATGACCTTCAATTCATCAACGCTGACATTAGTTTTCTTCTTTTTTTTTTCTTTTCTCAAAATGGATATGATTTTCTAGAGGATTTTGATTTTTAATGGAACTTTTCTGCCCATATGATGGTATTTCTAATCTTTTACACTTACGAATCTGTGTGTGGAGCCCCTTAGACAGGAATACAGATTTTAAAAAAAATATTGGGATACTTGGCTATTTTTTCTTAAAAAAATACACAGAACCCCCCTCAAAAAAACAAAACCTGTGGAAAACCTGATATCCCGTCTTTCTTATGAGCAGAGGAAAAAAAGGATATTTAACATGTTTTTTTTTTTTAACTGTTACTCTGGATTAATTTAGTAGCTTGGGACACCAGAATGTTCAGTACAGAGTCATTCTGAAGAGCGCCATCCAAAAATCACAGCCGTTCCCACAGCCCAGGCTGTAGTCAGCTGCTCCCACAGGGTGTATGAGCAAAACCTTTCCATGTCAGCAGAGTCTTTAGATCAAATTTCACTTCTCCAAAAGTTATTTGACACCATCGCTGCAAAAAAATCTTACATAACAGAGTGAATTTGCCCATATAGGACTGTAATTTGTGTCTTTGGGAAAATCACAGTGAAAAAATAAAGTATTTGAAAGGAGAATATCTTCCTGTGGCTTTCCTCTATCAAAATAAATCTAAACTGACCATGCAAAGATATAGCTGAGGATCCAGAACCAGTTGGTGCAGTTCTCATGAGTGTGTGCTGACCCCAAAAGAACCGAAGGGTCACTGGTGGGAGGATGAAGGCATTTGCGTTATCTGAGATTAAAGTTTTGGAAATAGCTTTTCCAGATCACAATTCATGTTCTGTTGAATGTTAAAAAAAATATTCCTCACTCGAATTGGACTTCCTAACAAGTGCATGACATGTGACTCAATTGACTGACATGTTAATTTCAAAGGAGATGAAAGGTACTCTCATTTGTCTACTTTTGTAATCTATTTGGACTGCTTAAGGTCTCTTTCATGTGAAGTCTGATTCTGGGCCCTACTAATTAGATGTTTCTTAAGTTCTTTTGCCATCATACAAGTTTAGTTTGCCATGATCCTTTAGCCCTCAAAACCGATTTGTGTATGCTGTTTACATTGATAAGAATAATAAATATCAGCACCACAAATCATACAAATCTAACTGATCGCACTGTTTGAAATTTTATTAGAGGCTTGATACTGTCATTATGAGTAATGTTGCTGGAGGGGTGGCTTCAGGATGATGGATGCCCTTGTCAGTTAAATTGTTACCATATAGGCTGGTCCTAAAATCTGGTTTAAGCAGAAAGTGGAATCAAAATGTCATAGCAGTATATTCACATATATATGTGAATCTATATATAGATATAGATATGTAGATATAGATATCTCCTTTTTCATGTAATTCAGGTTGTTTTTTTTCTTTTGTTTTTTCTTTTCTTTCCTTTCTCCTTTTTTTGTTTTATTGGAGTAGCCCTGTACAACAGAGATGGTTAAGTATGTGGGTGGTGGGAAGGAAGACACATGCTTATCAAATTTAGCAATTTAAGGTGGTCTTCCCCCGTAAAACTAAATTTTTCAGTCCCCATTCGGTCCCCAGGTGTTGCCTGATCTAGTTGAGAGGCGTCCCTGCCCATGACAGGGAGGTTGGATTAAATGATCTCTAAGGTCCCTTCCAGCCTGGCCATTCTATGATTCTGTGACTGTCCCATAGTAATAACTATTCCTCTTTGTGCAGTGGGTCAAATGACTGACTCAAGTAACCAAATCAAGATACTCGTGATTGGCACCATCCAAGTAGTGTCTCTTTTGCTCACCAACAGTACTGTGGATCCCTTTATTGCCTCTTCTGAAAACATCTCTGCCTAGCAAATGCAAACCCTGAAAACATCTGTCTGCCAAGCAAATAGGAATCCTTCATAATGGCAGGAGAAATACCAGTTTTGCCTACAAATGTTTGATCAGAAGAATCCAACCAACATGCTTATCTCTCAATTGCAAGATGTTTTAGTTGCTTTTTCAGGTGCCAAATATTCCAACTGCCCAACATCCTACTGTGAAAATCTTCGGTTTCCCCTGGCAGCTTTTATGAAGCAGCAAACATCAATATTATAAAAGACTGTCGTGGGTTGCCCCTGGCCGGCCGCCAGGTACCCACACAGCCGCTCACTCACTCCCCCCTTCACTGCTGAACAGGGGGAGAAAATATTTCCAAGGGTTCAGGGTTTCGAGATAAGGACAGGGAGATCACCCTCATTTACCGTCCCGGGCAAAACAGACTCAGTTTTGGGGAAATTAGGTACATTTATTAAAAGAACTAATCAGAGAGGAGTAGTGAGAAGTGAGAAAGAGCAAACAGATCTTAAACAGAACACCTTCCCCCCATCCCTCCCTTCTTCCCGGGCTTAACATCAATCCCGGTTTCTCCACCTCCTCCCCCTGAGCGGCGCAGGGGGACAGGGAATGGGGGCTGCGGTCAGTTCATCCGACGTTGTTCCACCGCTTCTTCACTCCGGGGGAGGACTCTTCACTCTTCCCCAGGGCCATTGTGGGGTCCCTCTCATGGGAGACAAGCTTCACGCTCTCTTCTCCGCGTGAGTCGTCCCACGAAGGGCAATTCATCACAAACTGCCCAACGCGAGACACCTCACGAGGGGCAGCCCACCCCTCGTGCGTCTGAGGCGCAGTCCTTCGGGGGAAACTGCTCCAGCGTGAGCCACCCGCAGCGTCCCAAAAGTCCCACCGGCCAACCTGCTCCAGCGTGGGCATTCCTCTCTTCCACGGGCTACAGGTTCCGGCAGCGACCCGCTCCGATGCGGGCTTCCCACGGGCTACAGTCCCCTTTCAGGCATCCACACACACGGCGTGGAGTCCTCGGTGGACATCTACGCGGTGATCCTCACGGTGGATATCTGCACCCCACCCATGGGCTGCAGGGGGACAACCCGCTTCACCATGGTCTTCACCACAGACCCGGGGGACTCTCTCTGCTCCGGCGCCCGGAGCTCATCCTTCCCCCCCTCCTTCTTCACTGACCTTGGTGTCTGCACAGATTCTCACTCCTCCATCTCTGTGCCAGCTGTTATGGCGCAGTTCTTTTTCCCGTTCTTAAATATGTTTTTCACAGAGGCATTCCTCTGCTATCACCTTACTGATAGGCTCAGCCTTGGCCAGCGGCGGGTCCCTCTTTGGAGCCGGCTGGCATTGGCTCTATCAATCTTGGGGAGCTTCTAGCAACTTCTTACAGAAGCCACCCTGCAGCTCCCCCCCCCCCGCCGCTGAAATCCTACCAGGCCAAACCAAAACAAAACCTTATAGCAGATCTTAAGTTAAAAACACTGGGGACAATCTAAAACCAACTGAATAAAAGCTTGGAGTTTGGCTGCTAGTTTGATTATTCATGCTGAAACTCATTTAGGACGAATCCTCTTTTCCTTAACAGATCTGAGATTGCTGTGAAATTTTTCCAGAGTTGGCAGAATTGAGAAGCCTCAATGACATTGAGGATGCTTCACTTCAGTGGCCACAGGCTTGACTGTAAGTGATTCTCTTTAGGAAAAGCAACAACAGAACTCAATGTGAGGTTGTTTGCTTCAGTAATGTCAGGGATCAGAGGATTTACCAAATAGCTCCAATAATAACTTAGAGAACACTTGTAAGGATAGGAATAAATTCTGAATCTCTTATGAGCTATTTGAACTAAATACAAATTGTTTTTCATTACTGACCCAGCAGAACTGTTTCCATTGTCAAACACGCAACATCTAATTTCGCAAAATCTCATTGTACTCATTGTTCATATGCCTAAACCCCAGCATTTTATTTTATTCTTTGGTACGCTCAGTCTCACTTCAATTCTCAAATAATATTTTGAAATGCATGAACTGTGGACATATGATGGCACTGTTGTGCCTAAACTAACTCTGTTTAGTGAGTACATGCCCCTTGCCACATGTGGTTTTGTTGTTTGGAAAAAAACAAACCAAAACACAAAACCCAACTAAACTCCAAAAAGCAGTCTTTATAGTTTTTTTAAAGAAAATTTTTCTCAGTAGTTAATCTATTTTCACCCTATCAATAACTCCCAACCTCATTTATCGACTGACTTCTTGATCTCTTTTAATTTTTTATTATTGTCAATCATTTCAGGCATTGCGTTTTCTTCTCTGTGTTTTCAGAAGTGTAGGATAAAGTATTTGATATATTGTTTATTGTTTTGATTGTACAGTATCAGCATAACTTATTTCTGGCAACTCATGATGGCCGATTCCAAAGCCAATGTTCCAAAATGGGTGTTTAACAGAAATCTGGGCCTGCAAAGTATGTGTACAAAACCCAGTGAGTCTTTACAGGGCCATTGGGGCCCTGTAAAAATTTTAGTCTAGTAGCTCAAGAATGATAATAGAGGTATATCCCGCAGGAAGCCAGACAGAAGGCTTCCTGCCTCCTGCGGAGGAGCAATAAACAGGACACCAAAGGTCAGGGGATCTGGGAAGCTCAAGTGAAGGGAAGCTGTGTCCTTTCATCTTCTAGCCAGCTGAAGCTGACAAAGTTTGAGTGGATTGTTTCTGCCTCAGAATTATTTTTCAAAAATAAAAGCTAGCTTACAAAGTTTGGGGATTCACGGTTTTCAGAATCTTGTGCTCTGCTCTTTGAGTCAGCTCATGTGACTTCTGGTTTGCAGTGTCAATAGCAGTAATAGACACAGATGACTCAGTCTGAGGCATTTTGCTGTTTGTTTTCCTTCAGGAAAAGGCAAGTATAAATAATGCTCCTTTCCCCTACAGTTGGCTCTATGATTGCACGCAAAGCTCCTTTTTTTTTAAAAAAAAATTTCAACTTTTATTATTTTATCCATGGAATATCTGTCACCCTTTGGAAGCCTTCCTCTAGTGTTTTAGTGTTTATAACCTTCTCATACTCTTTCTGTCCCTCCTCTACCACATGTGAAACTGCAGTATATGTCTGCCTGATAGGTTGTTGTTGGAATGTCTAAATCACTGTAGTCAAATTGATAATCTGTAGCCATTGGAGCATCATTTTCTGGCCAGTACGTGTTTTACCTGGTATCTGATTGCTTGGTTGGGAGATGAAACAAACAATTACTCTTATAAAACTATTCTGGAATTATAGAATAAGACAGGTATGAGTAACAGCTTCTCAGAGAGTGGTTAAAGTTACGGAGGACTGCAAAGCAAACAAGACTCAGCAATCTTGTTGTTTTGAAAGGTGCCACAGAACAGGAAGTGTAAGTAGAAAAATGGCATACAAGTGCAGTGATCTTTCCACCCTTCTAAGCTGAGATATAGTGTCTGGTCAGACCAGCTGCAGGGTATATAGACAAAAGTGATTGTTGCAGAGGTGGGAAATTACTTTTTGAGCACAAATACTTTGTGGTTGTTTAGCAAAGACTTACAGAAAATTATAAATAAATGGTTTCAGCAAAAAGGAAAAGCTCTACGTGTTTTGGCTTCTGTTTCTGTGGTGGATAATACACCAGCTCGAAGCACGGCAGGGGCTCCTCTCACTTGCCTTTTTTTTATTGGGCCTATATTCACTCTGCATCACCTGCTTGGCCCTCCAGTTCTGGTTGCAGCAAGTGACAGGAATAGCTGTAGGTGTGTGATTCTGTGAGAAAAAGACCTGAAATGGAGGTAAAATTGCATAACATCACCTTAACAACTGTGTCAAAAATTCTTAATGAATTATGAGGACTGAAGCATTTCAGGAACTGTGGTGATGGGAGAAAAACAGTCCCCAATACACAGTTAATCACAAGCAGGAGCTTTTATCTTGCAACTGAGTGGCAGGAACACCTCAAGTTCAGTTCCATCAAGTATAGTAATTCTTTCCAGTTTCTTTCATTTTCAGTTTTTGGGGTTTTTTTGTTTTGGTTTTTTTTTGTCTAATGCTGGACAGCATTTTAAGTCATCATGACCTTTACTAAAGGAGTAGTGTGGCCTCTGTATGGCAGAGATTTACGTTAATCTTTAGTTCCTTAAATATTTTTATCACAACAATGACTTCTATTTGAGATAGGAAAGTCTCACCTTATTAAAAAAAAACCCCACACAAAACATCTCTTGTTGAGTTACACCACTTCTTTGCTTGAGAATTTTTTGTCATCTGCATATGCACTGTTTTTGTGCAGTTTCAGTGTGGTGTTAGATTTGCATATATGTATTGTGGGCGCATTGTGGACTTTATTTTAAAATGATGTTAAGCAAGGTGCACTAGATTTGTTTCTCAAGTGTGTCCTGGCAACCTTCCTAATTGCATTTCATTTGATAATTAATCTCCTGCAGCTCCTATTAATTTGAAAAAGATTTCTGCTGTCCTCACATTTTTTTTTCTTACTGATATGAGTAACTTTTTTCAGTGTGCTTCAAACTTTAAAATTTTGCTATGTGCAAAGAAACAATTTTAGTCTTCTGCTCAGTCTCCTATGTGGAGGATATATTCTCATTACTCAGATGATGTATGTAGCCCTTGTTTTTTAATAATATAGTCCCATAGGTTTTAAGAGTTGCTGTCAACGCTTGTCTGGTTCTGCCTCAATTAAAAAGCAATTTAATGGTGCAGAAATGGAACAGTTAACTCTCCATTAAGAACTAACACTCAACAAGTAAACTTCTTTTCCTAGTCTTACCAGCCATATCAGATTAAGAGCTCCACTGCAAAATATGTAGTAGTTATTTTGATTTCACTTGTTCCCTTGTATTGTGTCTGGTCTCCAAGTAAGGCTTCAAAGTGACATTTGCAGTATTTCTTTCCATTCAGATTATGTTCTTTGATAACCATTCTTAAATGTGTGGAAATGTAATCTCTCCATGATTTTTTTTTCTACGTACAGGGTGAAAAAGAATACTAATGAGTTTCCTGTAGCTTTTGGAGATCAGGTAGGATCACAAAGCTTATCACTGGATACAGATTGCCCAGATAATCTTGACACTCTTTTTCTCAACAAACGTGTGTTTCACAAAGATGTGCTGCAGTGAAAATTATGATGCTTTGGCCAGATAATTTGTACAAAAGGCCTTTCTTAATTTTTCCTAAACATGCTGTGTTACCAAACCAGTATGTAACTGCTCAGTTCATTAAAAAAAAAAAAAAGAAAAAAAAGATACCTGTAAGTATCAAATTATTAAATCTCCTAGCTAAATGTTATTTTTCCATTTTGAGCCATTGCATAAGAAGAGACTGAACTGAGAAGCAAAAATCACTGGTTTAGCTCAAACCAGAACTACGTAGTACTATAATTACCTGAAATGTGTGGTTTTATTTTCATCCTGGTCTCCCAAAGAGGCAAAGCTTATGGGAATGAACTCTGTGCCTTTTGGTTCCTCATGACAAGTTTTAAATCCATTGGCCAATCTCAGTTTAAGTTATTGCACAGGTAGTAGAAAGAGGTGACATTTCTGCACTGCTGTTTCACTTCTCTTGTATTCCCCTTGGTTGTCATACCACATGTTAGAAAATGCAAGTGTTTTTTAGTAAAAAATATCTGTTCATTTATATGGTATCCCATCTGATCTTTTGCTTACTTGACAGAGAAATAATGATCATAATGTTCTGTAAAGACCATAACATTCCAAAGCTGAGATTTTAAGCAGATACCTAGTTATTTTGAGGTGTCTGCACTAAAACAGGCTTTTGAAAATCACGATGTTCAGAGAGAAATGACTGTCAATCTTCTGGTAACCAGTCCTTGATAAATGTAACATTTAGAATCAGTAGAAACAATCTAAAAAATTTAGCTAGCATTTGTAGAAATATGTTTCTATAGAAACTTCTACAATTTCTAAAACCTTTTTATAAGACAAGTCTTCAAGTTTTCCTGCATCAGAGCTGTTACCAGGCAGGATTTCTCTCAGAGTGATTTTTTACCTTTCCTGTTTGCACTGCTAAATTCCTAATCCTGTGAAATATGAATGATTGCAAAAGTCTAGGATGGGTTTTGATTTTTAATTTAGGGACCTATTATGTCACGAGTATCTTTCATGAATATTTTAGGAAATGCAAATAAGAGCAATAGGATTTAACATGTACTTGGCACTTACTGATTGATGATAGGAGATTCTGGGGAACTATTTGCAGCAGAATTAGGTCTTTAATATTCCTTATTAGAGTCTTCTGAGTAAATTTGTGATCGTTTTATATCTGATCAATATCTGTAATTTTATTCTCTGTTTGTGAAGCTAGCTCTAAGCCTACATTTTCAATGCAACTTCTCTTCTTGTGCTAGATACTTTTTGTTAGGTGTTCTAAAAAGACTCAGAAAGATGACTGCTTCTTGATAAAGTTTTTCGTTTTCTATACCTATTATATTTATACATTTTGCCTAGACACTATTTTTCTAGTTTTATATCATGTAAAGAATTGAGTAGAACTCTCATGCATATTGCAGACTTCAATTTCAAAGGTGCTTTTGAACAAGCTTTGTAATCAGAAAGATGAAAGAAGAAAAAACCCACAACATGCCATACTAATGTACTGCTCAGGAGAGGTCTTGCCTGTTCCAGTAAAAGAATAAACATACTGTCTATTTTTCAATTAAGGCTGGTTAGCTAAATAATATAAGAAGAATGGCTTAGATAATGGACAAAATGAATATTTTTTGATGAAGTAGCTGAAGCTTGAGTAAGAATTAAGGTGAGTTGCAGCATAGGACAGCTGACTAACATCTTGATATTGTATCTGATGCTTGCACATAATTGTCCTGGAAACTCAATAAAGTCACTGCACTAAATGAAATTCATAAACTGCAGAGCAGATCTAGGTCTATGATCTGATAAATTCATGGTGGTTTGGGGATTTAGTCTTCAAAGGATACAAAACAAAGTATTGTGAAAACAGCAGTGAAACAAAGTGATAGAAATTGTTAATATTCAGTTAGAAATGCAGTCTGATGATAAATCTGACAGGTCCTAAAAGCTGTTTGAGTGAAACTGTTTAATTTTGAGAGATAAATGAGCTTGGAATTTGCCATTTAAAAATACTTTTCCTTAGACTTTAGTTCAAGCAATAAAACCTTTTCTTCCTATGTAAAGATTTAATTTTTTTCTTAAATTTATGTTAATGTCATGGTCCGGAGGTTTGAGAGCTTTGATGCACAGCACTGCTCTGATAACCTCTACATTACCTAGTCAGTCTTCCTCTTTGGAAGGCATATCCAAGTCAGTAATTTGAAGGCTGGTTGTTTTGTCTTAGTATGAGACTTTTTTTTTTGATCTTGTCAGTCACATTCCTCAACTCTATACTTCTTCCACGACTCAGGGAATGTCTTTACTGGCAGTATACACCCAGGATTTTTTTTTTTTAATACAGTTCATGGGTATATTTCACATATTTCTCTGTGCAATAACACTTATAAACTTTTTATTATGAAGTAGAGTGTTGAGTATTTTTTGGTTTTTATTTTCAGATATTCTACTAAAATAGCATAGAAGAATTCATTTTATAAAAAACGAACAAAACCCCAAACAATTTTTTAAAGTAAAATATTCAGTATAAACTACTGAAAACATATTTAAATTAAATTTCTTGGCCTACCTTTCTGCTAACAAGGAAAACTAACAGGTATCTTTCAGTAAATTAGTCCCTAGTTCACCAGAATTCACAGGTGTCTGCCCACTTTTAAGAGCATTGAGAGCTCATATATCCTTAGTTACACATTTTGTTATGCACCTACCTAGATTAGGGGCTGGCTGAGGTCATGCTGTAGAGTTTTCTGTTGTCTGTTAACAGCAGCTGAAGGAAGAGCAGTGCAGTCTCAATTCTGTGGTATCTTGAGAAGGACAAATACAAGTACGTGCTGATTTCCCATACAACACTGGCCAACTCACAGGCTTATGTGTTGGGAAGAAGGTTTTTGCTTAGTATTCCTGTTTGGATGATTTGGTAAATATGCATTTTTAACTATGTGGATAATAGCAATTTTGTGAATAAAGTCAACTGAACATATTTATGTTCATTTAGTTTGTTTCAGGCAATTTTTGTAATTGATCACTGTATGTCAAAATATTGTATTTCACTTTGCTGCGTTCACAAATTCTGTCATTAAAATCTCTTTTAACTATTTATGCAAATATCTTAATCAAAACGTAAATTTTGTTAGTCAAATTTGAGTTCAAAAATCACATTAACATTTTAACTATTATTTGTTACAGTCATGAATAACAAGCAGTTTTAATCACACAATGCATTGGAATATTTAACTGCTGTTTTAATTAGGGAACATGTTTTGTTAGTGTTACTTGATGTCTGATACTCCTAAAACAACCAAAGCAAATCTCTTTGATTTTATTTTTTTTTTTGGTTTGGGTTTTTGCTCCAAGCTAGCTAGCTCTGTTCTTAAACTCAATCAAAGTAATTACCGCATAAAAAGTTTAAGCCACAAGGAGTCAATATGCTTTGTTGCGTATTTGTGGTGACTCTGAAAATAATTTCTTGCACAAGCATAACCATAATGAAATCCTAGGCAATTGTGTACTAATGACTTCCCAGTAAAAAATTCTGGGAAGATCATGAGCATAAAGATTACTTCCAGCAAATGTTTATTTGTTTAAAGTTAAGGTAAGAGACATTTTTTTCTAGTTTTTGTCTTTTTTTTTTCAGTGGTTTTTGTTTGTTTGTTCATTTTTAAGATGTTCTCTGGCTAAGAAAGAATGCTATGATTTTACAAACTGGAAGAAATTTGTTTTAGTGTAGAAAAGAACCAGAAGGCCTACTATACTTGTCTTAAATCCATTTTTTCTCTTCCTATGAGGGATTAACAACACGATGCAAGGTAAAATTTCTGCTGGTAGTTCCTATGGATGGTGTATTCACCATTAATGGGTGATTCTGTTTTGTTGCTAATAAGCAAAATGGATGGGTTTATTGTTGCGGTACTTACCTAGTCTTGTCCCTAAACACTAGAAAAGGAGATAGTTCATTGTGGATGGCAGGATTAGGTATACTTAGATCATACCACAGTATGTATAACCTTTTAGTGAAAACCTCAGTGCCTCTGGAATACATATTGATGTCACAGAATCATAGAATTATTGAATGACTGAATCACTGAATGTGTTGGGCTGGAACGGACCTTTGAGGTCATCTAGTCCAACCCTCCCTGGAGTAAACAGAGACATCTTTAGCAAGTGTCCATGCTATCTATTATAATTTATGTATTTTATTTTATTTTTTTTTTACTACAAACTGTGCTGATTCCTTCTCATTCTACTTCCAGGCACTTGGAAAACAGTTGATTGTCTTTCTCTTAATGACAGCACTTAGTTATTAGAAGATTGTTATCTGTATCCTTCCTCCTTCAGTCTTCTCTATTCCAGACTAAACAGCCTTTAAACTTCCTTAGAGGTCATTTTTCTGAAATTCTAATTATTCTTGTAACCTCCATCATGGAATCTTTCCAACTTGCTTTTTTTTTTCCATTTTAAAATCTCAAAGCTGGATTATAAACCTTCATTGTTCTCTGTAGTCCTATTACTTTAGTAACAATTCTCCACTTTATTTTTGTAAATTTCATTTCTTCTTCAGTTTTGAGTGAACAAAATTACTTAATTTCGAATTGTGAATTTCATTTTCTAAATATTAACATTATCAGCATCCTTCGAGACTCTCAACATCCTCTTGAGTGTTCTTTTTTTTTTATTTATTTAGTATTCTCTTGGCTTTGGTAGAACTGCAGTCATAGTAAAGTGACTAATTATTTTTTAGACAAAATCACCACATCTATATGTATTTTTTTAGTGAAGGCAGCAAAGTGAGAGAGTCACAGTTCTTGTATCTGCATGGAGTTGGAGCTTGTGGAAGTCAAAGCAGCTGATAAGCTTTATGTGGCATCTTCGGAGGGTAAAGAGAGCAAAGATCCAATTTTATTTTTGTGCTTCTAGTGTGTTAATAGTATTTAACTCATCCCATTTTCAGTAGTAAGAAGCTTCTTGAAAAATGAAACCCATAATCCACAGTATTTATATCTCACTTGCATAATTTTATAAAGCATTTCTATTTCTTCTCCAAATGTGAGTTTGAATTTTTAGTATGTAAAGCATCAAAATTGTCTTGAAAGATATTTTTAGCTTTGTTCCATATTTAAATGACTGCATAAGGCTGTGTTACAGTTTGAGCTTTTTGTTGCTTGGTATATACTCTTTCCTGCTTTTTAAATAGTTTAATATTTGTACACTTGTCTCTTGGAACACAGTTTTTTATACTTCTTTCAGTTCTGAATTTTCTGCTCTTAATACATATGGGACAAAAAGTTAGACTATCAGAGTACCCTGTTACACAAATTCTAATGTCTAACTATAAAATTTCATTTCATTAACTAAAATTCAGAGTCCTTAAATGGTTTTCTCTTGATCAGATCTCTAACACTGTCAAGATCTCCTGAATGTATGTCTCCTTTCCTATTGGTAAGTTTTCCATTATATTCATATTTCATATCTGGATTATTTTATTGTACGTAATGTTAGATGTTTAGTGCTCATATCTGCATGTGAGCTAGTCTCTCCAGGCTACATATATAGTCTACACAGAGAGGAGTGTTTGGTTGAAGTAATTAATCTAATCCTGGAACGAATGCCTAAAATGGCTTAGATGACCAAACCTTAAAACTGCCCATCCTTCAAAATTAAATGAGGTGAACTCTAAACACTTTTTTTTTTATATATATCTCCGGGTTTGAAGTCACGTCATTTAATTGCTTACCTGTTGCCTAATCCGTGGATGTACGATCAGATTTCTCTTATAGCATGAACCATATTCTGAAAGCCAGTGCAAGAAAGAATTGTCACTGCACCCATCAAAAAGAACTCTCCTTTACCCTGTTGCTGTAAGGGGAAGGGGAGAAGAAAAGGAAATTGTGACAGGGAGATAAACGTCAGTGAAAATCTCTTTACTTTTGGACCCTGTCTTCCTCGTGTAAGGAAATATTAAAATTTACATTTGTAATGATTAATCAAATTACTCCATGTAAATTCCTGTTTAACCCCAAAGAATCTGTAGTGCTTTAAAGGAGTGCTGACACAAGCTGCTGATAAATATTTTCTGAATATCTTATCTAAGTAATTTTATATAGACTTATCATAAACACAGATTTTCCTGGCTTACTTACAGCATCAGACAAATGCTTTCTAAAGGCCAGATAAATGATAATAGCTATTTCTTTCTTATCCACAAGGAAATAAGGTTTAATATGATTGTTCTTGGCAAATATTTGTTTGTTGCTATTTATCATTGTATATCCTTTTAAAGTATATCCTTTATACTTTTTAAAAAATATATCCTTTTAAAGTTGTTTTTTTGCGGGGTGGAACAAGAGGCATACATTAGGGAATCTGGTTATCTGTAATTATTGTCAAGATTTGCATTATTCTTTAGGCAGGCAGTTGTTTGCAGAAAGCTATAGACAGCTGAACATTTTACTGAAACTGGACTCGACAATTAAACTTTGGCCTGAAGTTTCAGGTGTCCAGACTGATCTCTTGCATCAGTCTTCCTATCTAGCTTAATTCTTCCTTTCATAGAGTAGCCAGTCATGGTCTTTTATACTGTTCAAAGAACAGATGACAACTCAGCCTTTTTTTTCTCTTATTATTTAAGTTATTCACAGGTATCGTGTTTGAAATGTTAAGAGCAGAATGAGGTCTGGACGGCACCTTCTAATAATGTTTTGTTGTATGTTGATGCTGTGGAGAAACACGGTTTTAACTTAAGCTTGACAAACAGCTTTTTCAACACTGGGTGCACTCTGCCGTGATCACCAATAGGGAAAAGCCCTCTTGGATTTCCCAGATCCAAGGGATCCAGGGAAATCCCTGTAAACTTCAGAGTTATGTTTTGAAATATGGGATATCAGATGAACTTCTGAGTATGAAATATGTAGCAATTATTACACAGATAGTTTTTTTTTTTAAAAAAAGAGAGTTCAAAGAAAGCACATCGATTTCAATGTCTTTATATATATTGAGTGGCAAAAAATAGCATATGCACATTGTGGAAAATATATATTTGCAGATGTGCCTTCTATTTTACCAGTGAAATAAATATCGGAAAAAAATGAGATCCCAGAATTATGAATTAATCAAACATAAAATCAGTATTATAAAACTAGTGCTCCAGTCATAAATTGGAGAATTCCTGTTTTTTCTCATACTTGTGCAATACAAATTTAAAACCTTTTTGACAATTTGGAAAAATAACTAGGATTAGGGATGCAAGTTATTAGCTTGCAAACAGTAGAACATCTAGATATTCATAGTAATTTCTAAAAGCAATAGGATTCCAGGAAGTGTACATTAGCATCTGATAAATTAGTCTTATTGTTTCAATAAGCAAGAACTCTTGCTTTTGGCTACTTCAAGCAAAACTGCCCAACCTTGACAAATGTAGAATTAAATTACCTAATTTTTTTAAATTCCACTTCAGAAATTTAAAAAATTTGTCTCTTTTAAAAGCATAACAGGCAGCACAACTATGTATTAAATATCACGCGTTACTTTTACATGTACCCCTTCAGAGTTATCACTTACGATGTTGAACAAAGATTGCTTTGACTACTTCAACAATCTCACTTTGTAATCCAGCCCACTTGCTACTCAAGCTGTACCTAAAAGAGAAATTTCTAAGCAAATATGTGAATTGCTCGGAGGATTAGCTAATGATTCCCTCTGTATGGTCAGGTGGTGGCTTCCTGTGAAGAGGACACAAGCCTATTGTGTGGAAGTTGTTGTTCAGTTCTGATTTATTTCTGAGGAGATTTAGACCATTGTTTTGCTCAGAAGAGTGCCCAAACCAACAGAGTAATGGCTTTTGGGGGACCATGAGGAAAGGAGAGGGACAGAAATTATATAAAAAAACCCTCTTGGTTTCTACAGCTGCTTGCTCTACTTTTATGTGAATAATGATACTCAGGAATGAGAGTTCCCGCCTAGGAAATCTTTCAACCATAAAACTGAAGTGATATACTGTCTTTTTGCAATTTGTCTGTTTGCAATTTTTAGGGAGTCTTCCTTGAAAAATAGGACTCAAAGAAAGGAACTAAAGGAGAGTTACTCTCAGTCTAATGGTATACACCTGCTAAAGGAAAGAAAATCCAAATATTAGATCTGAGTCAGCAGAGGATGCTTTTGAAACAGTATCCGATACTGTTATCCTAATCTCCATGGCAATAGAACATGCTTTGTTTAGTCTGACCTTTTAACTTTCTGTCCATTTTCTGCATTTCACTGAACTAGATATCAAACAAATCAAAGTGACTCTGTTGTGGGGGAGCCCTGGTGCCTAGTCCTGTTGTACTGACTGCTTCACAGGTTACTCAGGGCAAAACAAAATCGTGCAGGGAAACCTGTCTCCTAACAGCAGCCTGAATGCCTCAGAATATGATGACTAAGGAACTCTCCTGGAATGTTGAAAATGTAGTCCCAAATGGTTCAATGGAAAACTGGAATGAACAGAGACAACCAAACCCCCTCCTTGGTGCTCATCTCTCTTCTTAAAAGCGCAAAGGATCAAAATGCTCTGTCTCATGTCAGATCAAGCAGTTCAGTAGGAAGAGTTCAAAATGTCAAATTCAGAACCAAAGAATTTCGGAACTGGGAAGCAGAATGGAAGAATATTCAGGTCTCATTACACCTGCTACAAGCCAGCACAAATTGACCCAAAGTTCGTCTTACTTTTCCATAAGACTCTCAAAACAGTAACAGATCCTCTTCTAGTCAGTCTGTCAGCTCTACTGTATGTTATTTTTCCAAGCATAAGGACAGGTCATGGAAGAAAGCAAACAATATTAGAGGCAGATTTGACCTTTTTTCTTTTTTTTTTTTTTGGTATTTTTTAAATGCCACATCTTGTTCTTCTAACATTTGTAGTATTTTCCTCTCTGATTATTAAACTTCCTTTCCTCTTGCCCACTGACACACCCCTCCAACCAGAGAGAAAGCTGTCAGTGTTTTAACAAGCAAGAAATATTACATTTAAATACCTTCAGCTGTAGAAGACATGTGCCAGCAGCCTGCTATAAAATACATGACTTTTTATCTGTGTCTTAAGGAGAAAAACTGAGACAGGATTATTACAGATATACTCTTCCACTCTAATAAAAGCAGTCTCTTATGAGTTTATAAAATAATGAAAAGGAAATAGCCCCTTCTCCGTTATTTGAAATGTTTGTTATTCTGTTTTATTTAAACACTTCCACCGTTTCATGGAAACATGTCCTACTTTTCAGAAGATGTTTACAACTAGTATTTAAACATCCAGTTTATACTGATGATGTCTTAAATAAAAATGGAAAAGCTGATATTGTAACCTTTTTACTGAATTAAAAAAAATAATAGAATCATAGAATGGTTTGTGTTGGGAGGGACATTTGAAGATCATCTAGTCCCGCCACTCTACTGTAGGCAGGAGTATCTTTCACTAGAGCAGGTTGCTCAAAGCCCTTTCCAACCTGACCTTGAATAATGAAATTCTGAAAGTACTACCTCTTAGTGTATCTGAAGTCTAAAGGTGTGAGATGCTGACCTTCTCCACCCACCAGTCCTTCTCTTGCCTTTTTTCTACCTGTTCGGGTCTGCGTTCTAATCTTATAAACTGTTAATAGGCAGGACTCAATCTGTTTCACTTAACTGGTGTCCACACTCTGAAATCTCTTTATTTTTGCTAATGGAAGCCTTGATCAGTTGAAAGTCACACAATTTTAGTGGCAATATGCTTGTTTGGGAGCTGAAAGATTGCTGTCTGGTATTTTGAGTGGGGAAGGAACCCACCCCATGACTGCTGGTGGTTTCTTCCTGGGTAAAGACCAAGTATGTCACATGCATTCCTTACAAATGCGTGTGACATGACTTCCTTTCCAGATTGAAGGTAGTTTAGAAAGGATAGATATTCAATTATATATTTTTCTCTCCAAACTAAACTGTGCATCTCACCCTCTCCTTTAGGAAAGCAGGCAGAGAAAAGGGAGACGTATCTTCCCTTCAGTCTTATCTTCCTGAAAGCCTTAACTTTTTTTTTCCCCCCTCTTCTTATTCCTCTTTCAATTAACATTCTCAGCCATGGAAGGGGCAGTAGAAAAGACTCTTCATGGGGCAGGCAAGAGAGCAAGAAATAAAGAGGAAGAATATAAGTTATGGGAGTAATCATTCTGGGGATGGTTGGGGGTGGTGCTGAACTGCAGTATGTGTAGATTTTTTAATTTTCCCTCTCTGAATTATAACATTTTTCTTTACTGTCACCCATAAATACAAGACAGATGTTTGAGTATATATGCTCAAAGAAGAAAATAAGTTAGTTGATTCATTTATGTGACTCGCCCATGACACTGATTAATATGAAATGGTATTTTATAATGATATACAGCTGCAAAATAAGTGAAAATAAATAATGATAAATTAATGTTTTCAATGTATTGTTTTACTGTGTGCCCTCTAAGAGAGTCAGATTCAAGACTGTGGAATATGATACAGTGAGCGATGAAACAGAATGAAGAAATACTGGGACACATCATCAAAAGCTTCAGCCAACCAGATTCAGAGACAGAAAATTGTGAGAGTAAGTTTCTGAAAACTATTATATTTAATATTTGTGAAGCATATGTGTAATACCTATATTATGGCAATCTGTTAGAAAATAATAACTCCATATTTCTTGCAGAATGTGGATGCATGTGTTATAAGAAACATGCGGACCATCACTAAATGGTGATAAAATAAATTATTTTGAAATAATTTTATACCACCATTGAAAGTCTTCAGTTGCATGACGTTACTTACCTTCAGGCTAAGTTTTGCATAGAAGAACTTAAATCAAGGCTGCCTGGGCAGCCTGAATTTTTGTTTTCTGTTTTGATGCTTGAATTGCCTTGAATAGGATGTCAGAATGTGAATACGTTTTATTGCACTTACTGAAAAATTTAATCTCCATGTTCAGACCAGAGATGAGGCTGTGACATGAAAGTACCTCAGATCTATAAGTGGGTTCTTCGTTGAAGAGTGTATAAAAATAAAATTAATTTACAAATTAATTCTTAATAATCAGTATGCTTTTTTTTTTAACAATGGGTCTAGCAGCTACATAACTGGCTGTGTAAGTATTCTGACTGCATATTAATTTTCAGTAATGTTTTGGGCTATAACTTTATAGGAAAACTAGAAGGCTGAATATTTATGGCTGTTGAAAGGGACAGGAACAGAAGCAGAACAGCTGAAATCGGTAGCCTCTGTAGTCATTGTCTCCTGAAGTGTGAATTACAAATACGGTTTAGTTTACAACAGAGGAAATGGGATAAGCAATGGTATATTCAGTGCTATTTTTTTAGTCTGCAACAGTTCTACTAGGGTAGTGATTTGTTCACTGGAGAGAGATAAAAACATTACAGCAGCAAGTGGGATTGGGGACTTACATTAATGGAGAATCAATACAGCACTATAAAATCAAACTTCATTGGACTGAGAACTGAGCATTTCTATAAAATTTTATCAGTTCCCTCTTGTAAACAGTTTGCCTATGTTTTGATTATATATAATGCTGTTGGTCTACTGGCCCCTGCCACCATATAAAATTAGTTTGACATGTTGTGTAGCTTCACTATAAAATTGCCTAATGCAGCTCAGATCTACCTCTGATAAAAAGCTATGATTATCCTCCTACTCAGCAACACAAATGGTTGTGGTGGGTAATGTGAGAGCAAGAATAACACCTGATACTACAACTGGAATCACAAGGGTGGACCCTTGAGTAAATTGCTAACCCTGTTGGGTTTTAAAGCTTCTGGAATAGAGCTTATTGCATATCTGAGGCTACAGCATACAAAGGGCTTGTAATCACTTTGTATATAGGCAGTATTATAGTATTGTAGTAAACTGCAAAATATTTTTTTATTTTTATATATTCTTAAGATTTTTATAGCTCTGCTTCATTATAAAGTACTGGTTTGTTTGAATCAATAACCCACAGCAAGCCTATAATCTAAGTAGCATATTTTCCCTCAAGAGATTTATCATCTCTTCTAACCTAGCATGCTAGGTTTTGGCACAGACAGAATCTTACAGTGTTTAGGATTGAGTGTGCTTGCACATAAAGCATTTTCACAGCTTCATAACCTTCATAATAAGGCTATTAGATGAACTCATTTGCTTAGTGTTGGAATATTAAATATTTATACATCTGTTGTTCATATGTCCACATGAAACCTTTTTTCCGTTATGGAAAGTTGCCATGAGCTCTCCCTTTCTCTTATCCTCTCTCTCTCCTCCCCTGCTTCCCTCTCCACCCTCGCTTTAGACATATTATGTATATGAGTATTTGGCAGAATGAATCTAAAAAATTATGTCAATGGAAAAAAAGTAATAGTGTTGCACTCCAAAGATATACAAAATAGGTTTATTATTTTGCAGGGAAGAAAACTTGAGACTTCATTCAGGAAAGGACTGCGAATGTCTTATAAAGCAGGGAGACATCTTTTTGGATTCTTCTGCATATAGAGACAGGCAACACACAGCTGCACGTAAAACCCGTGGCCCGTCATTATCCCAGTTCTACACTTGTTGCAAGGAGTTCTGTTATATGATATTATATATAAAGCCATGCCTTTGTTCTTGTCTCTACACCCTTATACTGTGCCTTCTGCTGGATGCTGGACATTAATTCTTCAGTGCTCCTAAGGGCAAAGAGGCAGTTTGATGATATCAGTATTTAAAAAAAAAAAAAAAAAAGCCAAAACAAATACCAAAACCAAAAACAAACAGCCCCAAACAGTTTTAGAAAGAGAGGTGGAAAGGATCTCTTAGATGACTTGTACTATGTAATCTGTTTATCAAACAGTGGATTGAAACATGAATATGGTCTAGATCCCGGCTGGACTACTCCTCCTATACTTGCTGTCTAGAGAACGAGTAACATCATCAATATAGTAGTTTTTGCACTGTTTGTTTTTATATTACATCTGTTTAAAAAATAAAAAAATCCATCTTTCCAGCATTTAGTATGCCACCAAGTTTTGACACAAGTGAATTGCACTGACTGGAAAGAGGACATTATAATGTATGAAAGGTGGGCTTACATCAGACCAAGATATTTGACTGCTCTGCATGTATTGCTGGTTTGATGAAAGTGATTGACAATAGAATCTCTTTAAATGACAAGAGTAAAAGGCTTCACATTTTACAATTTGGAGCACAGTCAGATGAGAGGGATGCTTTTCATCTGACAGGTCTCTAGATGCAGCTCTTCTATCACCCAAAGTTGCAGGCAGGTGAGTGCTGGAGGGTATAGATGATCTGCAGTCTTTGATGTATACGAACTTGCTGATGTGATTAGTTAGAAGCCTTGAAAAATTAACAGCAGGACACTTTATAGAAAACTGTAACAGAATTTTCTTTTTCATCTGTGGACCAGGCCCTGGCCCTAAAAGTGCACTTGTAAATATGGGTCCAAGGTACCGTATTACTCTTCTGCACTTGTAGGAGTGACACAAAAAAAAGAACAAGCTGTAGCTGGTGATGGACAATACATGGGGTAAGCAGTGTAAGAGGAGTGAGCTCAGCTCTGAATGGCCCATTTAGTGCAAGGAATTGATGTCTCCAGTAGCAAAAGAACCCAATCTCATTCATCACTACTCATATCTGCTTTTCATTCTATACACACATAAAATAACAAAACATGTTCCCTCATGGGGTAATTTATAATGCATAGAGAACCCATTTATGTCTGACTGAGGCACTCTTCAAAATGCTGACTTTGATGTACTGGTTTTTGCAAAAGAGTATTCTGGGGTGCCGTGCATGGCAGAGACTATTTGAGCAATGGGAAGAGATTGTAGTGCCTCTGTGTGTCTTCTAGTCCTTATTATTGTAGGGTTTGAATATGTTATGACCAGCAAAATGACCTGAAATGAGTGGCCCTTCAGCCTGGCCAGAGTATGCCCTCAGAGTATGCATTCCTGCTGGAGACGACCCTGGCTATGTCCATGACATTAAACAAAAAAGAGGGCCGTGAGCTAATGTCTACCCCTGATTAGCTCTTACCCTGACAACCGGTAGCTGCAGCAAAATTTCACTGGAAATTTTTGGCTGCAGTAGACCAGAATGGAGTCATGGGTGGGTTAACTACAGAGGCATTTGGGTGTTAAGGGCCCTGATGTCTGAGCTTGCTCCCTGATCTTTTATCTAGAACTGTAGGTTTTGCCCTGGATCCTGTCAGAGATTGAAAGAATACCTGGATGTGACCTGATCTGACTTGTACATGCATATGCATGAGTTTTTTTGTCGGTTTTGTTCATTTTCTTCTGTTTTACCATTTTCATATTTCTCACTTTTAGTAACCAAAGCCAAATTTATGTACTCAGCAAGCTGTTACACGTATTACGTATTTTTTCCACTCTTTCAGTCTTAAACACAAATGTGCTTCCAGTATAAGCTAATACATTTAAAGTATCTGTATTTTTAAAAAGAATATTTTTTCAATTATCCATTTGGCAAATATTGCCAAAAAAGTACATTTTAAAAAAAGGTGTGTACTGCTATATTGTGAATTCAAAAAATATGAGTAATTTTTATGTCACCAACTACTCATTTTATAGCAGGAACAGCCTTGTTTTGTTTGATATTTGCTTGGGAAAAAAAGATGCATCTGGATACAAAGTCAGTTTGAAAATTGACCCTTTGTAGCCGTATGGCCTAAATATACATCTGTGAAACTTCCTATGAGTTTTTCCTGCATGTTTACAAAAGATAATCAGCAATTCTTTTACTGTAGGTTAGCTGTAAATCTTCATGGCAATACACAACACTCTAAGAAACTTAATGATGTAATTAGAATATGAAATTAGATGATAAACTCAAAATATTAAAAGATCAAAATTTAATACAAGAAAGAGCAGAAAGGCAAAGGATTAAAAAAATCTTTTCACAAGTGATTTCATGTTTTTCTTGCCCATGAACATATGGAAAAGATAATACTTAGAAAATATGATTACTCAGATAGGAGAACTTCTCTCCCTCAGCTCTAAAAGTGGGATTACTGCTTCAAGTCTAGATAGAAACCAAACTCAATATAACTATGAACAATAGATAACACAGTTTTCTACTGAACCTGTAAAAACAAAAAGAACAAAAGCACTAACAACTTTGGAGTGGTCTGTTTTGTTAGTCCCAATTTTTTAAAACTCTCAGAAGTGGCTTCAAATTAATGGGTCAAAAAGATTTCGCTTACCTTTTTATGTTTTTATTTTACTCATATTTCAGCACCTTTTGTCATTTATGGTGCATTTGTAAGCTTTTCACTGAAACCAGTGAACTAGTGGTTTTTGTGTTTGTCATTCATAACTGAAAGTTGAAGCTCATTCATTTGCCTGCCAAGAGCTGAGCTTTTACCCATCTATGGCAAATAATGTTAGACTAAGTAAGAATTAATAACTTTTAGAAATTGGAATTTTAGTAATGTTCATGCTGTCTATGAACATACAAAGCAGACCACATGGGAAATTTAGAAGTCTACTTGTAAAAATGTGGAATTCCTAGTACAAAACCTAATTAATTGACTTGCAGCTTGCTTCAGAAGAGTCTGGCAAATGCTACAGTAGTAGATCGCTTTGACCACTACATTTAACAGTCATATGTGCATGTAGCTATGTACAGGTACAAACAAACACACCTGTATAGAAAGCTAAACAGAAAATTATCTCACCTCCATTAAAATAACAACTATTAGTGATACATTACTTTTCATAAACAGTGTTCCTTACATAATGTTCAGATGTTAGAAGCGAAGTCCGGGTCAGCTTGATAAATGCTGGAGTGCATACCTTTTGTCATTAGAGGTTTGTCTAAAATGACCAGTCTATTTTGGATTCTGAAACTGAGAGAATAGGTTTGAATCAAAGCTTGCCGTTGCCAGTAGTTTCTCCAGTGAGCCTTATGACTTGAGAAAGGATTTGATATAAAATTGTATCTGAAAGAATTTCTACCAATAACGTGAAAATGCAGTGATAATGTTTACTATTTCTTTCCAAAGCATTTTTCCGTTTAAGACTTGATGGTATTTTTCAGGCAAGATTTTTGTAAAATTAAGGAAATGAAACTTCACCCAATGTCTTTGTAGACCTGTCCTTGAAGGGTATGTTGCCTTCTGTTGAGTTAACTCAGCAATGCTAAAGGTATTTCACAGGCAAGAAATACTGGAAAGCAGGCTAGCAGAAATGTTCTCTCATGAGATTTGCCTCTAGAAGTTGTCTTTCCTACCTACTGTACAAAGTTAATATGAGATTCATGTATATTTAAATAAATTTACCTAGTTCAAGTTAGTTAGAAAAGAGACCTTACACAGCTTCTAGGCTGTTCAAGGGATGCCGAAGACAAACCCTGGGCACTCGGTCTGAGTCACAGTGTACAACCAACAGACTCCTTTTCCTTCTGCTTCAAATTCAATGTGACTTCATGGGTATGGGACTTGACATTCATGTTCTGGAGACCTGCTTTCCATCACTAGCTCTGAGCTGGCCTACTCGGTGACTATGACCAACTGTACTGTTCCCACCTGTAAAAGAGAAGTAAGAATGCTTCCTTCCAAAATTAGATGTTGTCCTGCTTTTATGTTTTAGTTAAAAATGAAGAGAATGTTCTTTTTTTTTTTTTTTTTCTGGAAGCTTTCTTCCATAATTACAAGCAATAATTTTCAGTGGCAGATGTAGATGTAGCACTTCAGTTACTGAACATCTGTTCAAAACCTACAGGATATTAGTGGTTACTAAAGGGAAGGGAAAATAAATGTAGATACTTGCGTATCAATCATGCTTAGGTCAGTGGATCAAGTAGATATAGATGTATTTGAGACAAGTTTCCAATGACTCTGAACTCTCCCTCATACACATTTGGAAATTTAGGAAGGTGTTTGTGGAAGTACTGAACACTCTAGAGAAAAAAAATAGCTAATTTGCAGGGTAGTAATTCATCATATTCACAAACCTTTTCTATTTCAAGAAGAAAGCAGACACTTTCAGAATTCTTTTGATAAAATCAAATATGCCCTTGGAAAAAGGTTTTGCATAGATTATTTCAAATGAGTAATACAGGTTAGCTATTACAGAAACATAAAAACTTCCCCTCCCTGCTGCTCTTCCTCACCTTCCCTTCTCTCCGTTCTTCTTCCAAGAAGATCCAGTTTCTATGTTGGAATACATTAAAAATTGTAGAATATATAGACAAAATATGTATTTGTTTAATGGTCTCATTTTTCCTAAGATAAGCTGTTGACAATGTGATGTATGGCTTAAAGTACAAGAATATTAGTTGATAATATTTATGATTTTCCTGTAGATGGAAAATACAAATCGGCTTTGGGGACAGCAAGAACAAATACAACACAGAAGGAAAGTTTTATTTCTTTAAAGAGAAATGTAAAGACTCTAAACTTACCAGAAAGTGCTTTCTTATAAAAGGAGGTAAACTGATATATCCATACTGAGAGTTATGTATGGCTAGATAGTTCCTTTATTCATTAGATAGTAATTAATCTTCTATGTATGTCATAATTTTCCTTAGTATGTCATTAGATATTTCAGCTAATTCGATTTTCTTAACAGAAAAATTTTTGCAAGAGACTGTCGCCATGTCTCAAAGTAGAGCCTCATGGAGATAGTGAATCAGACCTGCTTTTTGCAAGCTTTAACAGAGTTCCCATTATACCAGATAACTGTAGTTCATCACAGAAACATCCAAAATTGCTCCATTTACACCAGCTAAGCTTCAGTTTTAAGTGCAATCTTTGGACTATGGATATACACAACCTTGTACTGGTATGATTCAGGACCACGATTTTCTGCAGAAAACCTAAGAGAGTGTGCATCCAGATCAAAAATTTTGAAAAAAAAGTTGCTAGATGGAAAAGATGCCATTGAACAGAGCAGCATATTTTGAAACTTCAGGGACTAGATAAATGAAAGGCACCAGGACCTGCAAAACTGGGTGCTTTTGAGTATATTTCTGTTTAACTATGTGAACATCTGAACTACTTCTGTAAAAAATCTGGAAAATTTTGAGACCTTGAGGGGAAGGAGGTGGGAGGAGGAGAGGGGAGATGCATGACACCATGACAATGGAACAACAACCCTATCTTCCTGCTTCCTGTTCTTTTGCTGTCTTGCATTACAAGCTTCCATTACCAGCCTTAACAGTAACAATTTTTTGGTTTTTTAGACAAATTTCCTATCTGGGTACATCCAGGTACAGATATACCTGGCTTATGTTCATTTAGTATCCTAATGACCTCATTAATGGATAACATTCCTTAAATCTCTGTTGTTACCAACAAGAACTGGGATGTCGGCTGAATAGAATCCAAAGTAGAGAATCAGAATCAAAGTAGATTTTAACTAACTTAGGGAGTCCAATTCTTACATCACAGAGTTCACTACAAGCTAATATAGCTTTTTTGTCTAAATTGTAATTTACAGCTGTATTGAGCATCTGCACACCGTAGTGCAAACAGGCTCTTATGTTTTTATGTATAATGTACTTTGTTAACATGTATTGTGCTGTGTGCACAGCTAGAACAATTCCATTTCATAGCAACATCAACATTTGTTTTCATTTCACCTTGGAACATAACCAAAACCTTTTGGAACACTGTAGCAGAAATGGAATTATTGAAATCAATGTTTATGTATCAAAACATGTGGATGTGATTAGGAAACTGGCCTGGCACTGGGGAGACCCAGGTTTGATTACATTGTTCTGCATGAACCAGGACAGAGTTTTTTCTTGCTAGAACATGCCTGATCAGGCTCAGACGAAGATTTGAACCTCTACTTCCTTTAATAAGCAGTCTGTTCTTCCATACTCTTTCCTCAAACTTGCTGTTTCTTTTCAAAGCATCTCATCTTGACTAAAAAGCTCATTTGATGAAATGTCATACAGGGAAAGTGTGTTCCAGCCAAAGTTACTAACAGTATCCATAGCTTAGCATACAAATATAGAAACTCCCACTTCATAAGTAGAGAATTCAGTTTCAGTATCAGGTGGTATGCTTGGGATCATGATGCACCATAGTCAAAAAAGCTGGTTTAAGACTGAGTTTTGTTTGTGCTTTATATAATTAACCACAGCGTTAGACAGATGATCTATATAGTTATTCAGTTCTGTTTTTTCCATTTTGTAAAATAAATCTTCAATGGAATGCATGAAATATGAAAACAATCAATTGAGAATAATAGAAACTATTACTTTAACTTCCCAAATGAGATGTATGACCATGAGCACGTGGAGAGGGGTTGCTCACAGCAGCCAATGAGGAACACAAAAGCATGTGTGCCTCTCCTAAAGTAAGCCCAGACCTATACCCAGCAATAAAGGTCTTTCTTGAAGGTTGGATTCTTGGCCCAAATGCCACCCCTGTATTCAAATGCTCAGGTTGTCCCTCTTGTATATGAGCTATGATAACTCTTCAGCTGAAAAGGGAGAAGGGACAGAGTAGGGATTAGGGATTTAGAAAACTTGTGGCTTGGACACTCACTGAGGAAGTGAGAAGCATGCATTTATTGCATTCAGACTGAGGAAGTCAGGACCATGCTTTCCAGATTCCCATCAAACTTGGAAACCAACAACTTGGAAGAAATATTAGAGGAAGTCTGTCTGCATTTTCTCTGTTGATTGATACTGGGCCACTACAGAAAGAAAGAAAATGTTACAAAGAGTAAACAAGTAAAACAAAAAGGATGGCTTGCTTAAGCAAAAGAGGTTAGGGACAAGCAGTGTGAAAAATCCTGGGTTCCATCCAAGCTTCTAATGGTGTTTATGTAATTATTTTGTTTGTAGTGCCTTGTTGCTGAAACAAACTGCTAACAAAAACAATTAATTCTTCTTCAGGAAATGGCAGTAAATAAAAGTTTAGTTAATGAAGTATGCTTTCTCAATTTTTGTGAAGAACTGACATTATTTTTTTCCAGTATGATTTCTTGAAAACAGTTTATCTTGCAGTAAACTATGCCAGGGAGAAACTATGCCTACAGGAGCCTCTAGGTTCTTTGAGCTGCTGTGAAGATGCACAGCAACTGTTGGTCTCTCCTTGTTGCTATCTTCAGACACACATGGAACCCAGCTTGGAGGAGTTCTGAAATAGTATGTTGGCTGATTTGCAAATGAGAAAATTGACTTGCTGGTGGGGGAAAAAAAAAAAAAAAAAAAAAAGTTTAATGAATGTCAAAAACCAGCAATATATTACAGAGATGAAATTTGCCTCATTACACCAGATCAGCCTAGGGTCAGTTGTGTTACATAGTTGGTAACTTTGGTCAGGACTAGAGATCTCATTTGGCCTTCAAGAACACATTCCATTATGCAGAAGCTAATGTCTCTGATCTTACTTAAAATAATTGACAGGGCTTTCATGTATTGCTATGAATTTGGAAAGGCATTAATCGTTGTTGATGCTTGCTTTCATTATTTCAAAAGCAGGAACTCAGAGCTTCCAGGAGAGCTCATTAAAGGCAATTGTACCTTAATCTGAATGATCATGGCTTTAAAGATGTCCCTAACTTTGCTGCAACCACCTCTGCAATTGTATGAAAAGCAAGCTCGTTTTTGGCCTTGTCTGAGGTCTTTTACTAGTCTTACGACAGACTGCTTATAAAATTACAATAAGTATCAATGATAACTAGCTCTCATCTGCTGGAGAGCTACTGCTGTGCTGGTAATGCTGGGTAACACTGGTGGTGCTGATGCAGGGTGAATAACAATCTAAGGGGACATTTGTTCAACTTGCCCAACCTGGGTTTCTACAGAACGGTGTGTATAATACTCATTTGAAAAATGCATGCAGTGCTGCTGCAGATGCATGGCAAGGAAGTAAATACCAAATGATCAGAATACTGATGCTGGGGAAAGGGCGTTACATGCAAGGCAACATAAGCATGTAGAAGTCTGGAGCCAAAGGTTTAGGATGACCCATAAATGCAGTGATTTTTACATATGATTTATCAAAGGGATCTGCAATTTCATCATGATTTACTCTCATCATAAGAAAGCTTGCAATCTTTTGGAATTACAGTATGAGCTTGGAAAAGGAAATTACTTTCTTTGATATGAATTAATGTACTTACACATTAAGTTTAATGCTGTGTTCCCTCATTTGCCTGAATGTGGTCAGGTTTAATGGTCTACGTCTTTGTTGTTTATGCGTATTGATCCCAACACTCTTTGTATTTGATTCTGGATGCATACAAAGAACTCTTCTGTGCACTACTAATGGACAGATAAGATTTTGGGGGACATTCTGGAACAGGCTGCCCAGAGAGGTGGTGGAGACTCCATCCCTGGAGACATTCAAGGTCAGGCTTAATGAGTCTCTGAGCAACCGGATCTATTTAAATATGTCCCTGCTTACTGCAGGGGGGTTTGGATTAGATGACCTTTAAAGGTCCCTTCCTGCTCAACAGATTCTATGATTCTATGTTTCTGTGTTTCTATACCATCTTGGACAAAAAAGACCAGAGTCCGTATGTTGACTATAGTTACTCTATTGGTAGTGCATTAACTACTTTAGTTCAGGTGAAAACCTGTTCATGGGCTGTTTTGAGATGGCTTCTTTGAACAATTTTTGGAAAACATTCTTTAAAATCATAGTCTTGAGATTTGTTTCAGTCTTCTAATTTTAATTCTCTTTGCTTTTCTGTTTGAAAATTTCTGGTTTTATTTTGTGTCTTCCATCAATAGCATTGAGATGTAGTAGTGTGGTGTATTTATCTGAAAAGAGGTCTGAGGTAGCATCATCTTGTACATACTGGTAGCACATGTTAAATTTTCTCTACCATCACAAATATCTTTATATATACATTTTTCTTCTTTTTTGGTAGAAATTTTAGCCTTTTGCAGAATGTCAGAAAAGTACAAACTTTTATTAGGCTATTTTCTGATCAGAGTCTATGAGGATTGTTGAATTTTTTTCTTTTCATTGTCTCTTAATGAAATGGATCTTTAATAAGTCTTAGGAAATTTTCATTTACTATATGCTGAGTAGAAATAAAAAATATTTTATATATATATGCACTGTAGTGCACAAATTACATTCAGATTTTTCCTGCAAAACTTAGCTAGTATACTCTAATGAAAAAGTGGAGCAAAAAATCCATGTACTTAATGAATTTTTGACTAGGTATTTTAATTTGTTTTTTTTGTACTAAAACTCAATAGATTTTTTGAACAATGATTCAAAATGACTAAGACTTGATACTGCCTCCTGTAACATCCTCCTTGGCAAATTGATCAAGTATGGGCTAGATAAATCAACAGTGAGGTGGAATGAAAAGCTGACTGAACTGCTGGGATCAAAATGTTGAAATTAGCAGAGTAAAATCCAGTTGGAGTCAAGTCATTTACTGGTATAACCCAGGGCTTAATACTGTCTTAACACTTCTCAGCGTCTTCATTAATGATGTGAAGGGTGAGGCAGAGTGCATCCTCAGCAAATTTGCAGATGATGCAAAACTGATAAACCAGATGGTTGTGCTGCCATTAGAGGGACTTCGACAGACTGGGGAAATTGGCCAACAGGAACTGCATGAAGTTCAATAGAGGGAAATGCAAAATCCTGCAGTTGGGAAGAAATAACCCCATGCATCAGTGCAAATTAGAAACAAATGGCTGCAAAGCAGCATTGCAGAAGAGGACCTGGGAGTCCTAGTGGACCAGAAGTTGTATATGAGCCAGTAATGAGCAGCAGGTAGCAGGAGGTGATATCTCTCCTCTACTCAGCACTGGGGAGACCATACCTAGAGTACAGTTCTGGGCTCACCACCACAAAAAAAAAGGCATAGCCTTTTTGAATAGAATCCAGTGTAGGACACAAAGGTGACTAAGAGACTGAAACATCTTTCATGTGAGGAGAGGGTGAGAAAATAGGGATTGTTCAGTCTAGAAGGCTCAGGCAGGGATTTTATCAGTGTGTATAAGGCCTGATGTGAGGAAGTAAAGAAGATGGAGTCTGACTCCTCTTAGCGATGCCCAGGGACAGCACAAGAGGAAATGTGCACAGACCGAAAATGGGAAATTCCATTTAAACGTAAGAAACTTTGGTACTGGCCAAACACCTGAGCTGTTTGCCCAGAGAATTTGTAGAGTCCCTATCCTTTGGCGTTTTCCAAAACTGACTGGATATGGCTCTGTGCAACCTCCTGTAGTTGCCCCTGCTTTGAGCAGGTCAGGGTGGACTAGACAATTTCCAGAATTCCTTACCAACCTCAGCTGTTATGTGTGTGTCATTGTGAGCAATTCTCCATGTGTCAGGTAGTAAAACATAGATGGTACTTGCTCCCTTTGCCCTCAATTGCTGTGGGTGTGGATCTGTTTTGTGGCATTTGTCCTCGTTCCTTGATGTGGATAATTGGAGCAGTTTAATCTGAAATTAACAAAGGTATCTCACTAATTTACTTGTTCCTTTTTTAAGAAGAGATGGTGAGAAGCTGTATTGGCATATGCGATGGAAAGTGAACTGATGTGCAAGAAGACATGTTCCTTACACAGCTATTGTGCATTTTCCAAGACTGATTCAGGTCATCCTAAAAGAGTTATTGAGCTGCAGGACTCTCTAGGCCACACTGAATGACAACTTTACCTGATCTTCGCTGGCTGTAATGGGACTTTAGGTACACAGAAACCTTTGCCCAAAGCTGAATCCTGCTTGTCTAAGTAAAAAGCATTTTTTCTAATCAAGTGTGTGAAGTGATTGAAATACCAATGCACAAACAGTTGAGCTAGGTATAACATTCTCTTCTGCAGTTTTCAGTGAGGCACAGAGGCATACAAAACCTTGCTGGTGAAGACTGAGGTTAAAAGACATCCACTACTTCAGCCTCAGTTGTGACTGCTATCACTAATGCACTTACCTCATCTATTAGTAACCCCCCATTTTTCTTCTTTATCCTTTTACTGCTAGCATAGCTTTAAAAGCTTTTCCTATTGTCCTTGGTTTCCTTTGCTGCTTCCATCCCTAGTCAATCTCTGATTTTCCAGCACTACCCGTATTCCTCCATAGAATCATAGAATAGTTTCAGCTGGGAGAGACCTTGAAGATCATTGAGCCCAGCCTTTGTCCCAGCCCTATCAGCCTATTAAACTATGTCCCCCTGATATGTCCCCCCCAATATGTCCTTCATAGCCCATCCGCATTTGCATCTTATGTATATAACCTTTCTGAACTGGATCTCACCGGAGAGTTGCCTGCTTAGACAAGTTTGTTTCCTGACACATCATCTTGTTTTCCTTAGTGCAGGGTAGACCATTCTTGTGCTTGGAGGCATTTGTCCTTAAAAGACCTGCCAAATCTCCTGAGGTCCTTTTCCCCTTAGAATTGCCTCCCGCAGGACTTCTGCCAGTTCCTTTAATAAACCAAAGTCTGTTTTCCAGAAGTCCGGAGTCTGTTCTCTGCTGATTGAATTTCTGATTCACTTCAGGATCTTGAACACCCCAATTTCTTGGTGCTACCTTTAATAGAAACGTATATTCTGGGGAGAGAGTGCATTAAATACAGAAGAATATACAGAAGACTTTAACTTACCAGACTGCATTTCCTTAGTAGTAAATGTCAGGTTCATCTTCAGGATAAGTACGTCAAAACCAGACTCGACCTAAGTATTAATTCAGAGTCCATAAGGATACTCAGATTCAGTTGGTAGCCAATCATGAAAATGAATGGAAAGTAAATGATCATCTGAATTTTTAGTGTTCAACAAGCTAACATCCTGGTTTGTCAAAATTTAATATAACTAGTCCCACTTTAATGAGGCATCTGCATTTTAAAATCTTGGAGCAAGAATAAATAAAAAAAAGAGAACAAGTATAAGACTTGCTTATAGGTCGAAAACTAAAAAATGCTTGTTCAAACCGGCAGTGAGACTGGCTCGCTGCCAACACATTTTAACAGGAAACTCATGGGTACAACAGAGGCTTCTTAATTTATTTCAGTAGAATTTGCAGTGAATAATATTAGTTAATGAGTTGATTAAATTCTCATTTATTTTATACATATGGAAATTTTCTTCATCTAGAAACTGCAAAGGCCTAGGCAAAAGCTTCATATATCAGGACAATGGGAATGTATATCCAGTGAATTCCTAAAAATGTTTTAAAGAAAATTTAATTCAAGAATTACAAAAACAAAAAACAAAAACCAGAAAATGTTGGATTGTTCTTGATCACTGGGAAACTTTATATGGACTATTTTTACCAAAAGTCAGTTCAATTTACAACACAACTTCAGAAATGGTTATACTGGCAAAGAGAAGCGGTAAATTCTGTGACAGGTGCAGGAGCAAGTGGCTTGGGAGGGGGAACTCCTCAAGATCCATCTGAGCCAAGACTGAAGCCAGTTGTGTTGAATTGCCTTGGCTCAAGTGAAATACCCTTTTATGTCAGCTTGTCTCAAAGCAGTTTCTATTGAACCTATATTTGTTTTTTAGGATTTCCTTTGGATGAATGCCCCTGGAACTGTATTCTCTCCTGAGTGGACTCAGCAAGCCTTCCAATTTAGATGACTGTGGGTGAACATATGCATATAATGGAAGTGTGCCCTGTCACAGCATATTTAATAGGAAGAGAACAGTTACTCTTTGCTAAGGAAGAATTTAAGTGCCTTAGTGTTTTATAATGTATAATTTCAGCACTGTTTCATAACCCTACACAGAGCAGCAATAACTGTGGCTTTTTACTAACGTCAGATAAAGACCACGCATGAAAGTAAATAGAACAACCTTGGGGCAGTAGTGATTTATTCAGTGACTACTAACCACGAGCAATGCTTTAGCTGTGACACCAACTTATCCTAAGATACTAGAGGAGAGAGCACTAGTTTCTTGTGAAAGGAAATTTAATGACAGTACATCCAAGTTAACATTTCTCATTGAAGTGACAAATTCTATTGTAAGGATAGATTTTCTGGTGCTTGGCAATAGCAGCACTTGTATCTACTGTACACAGTAGTCACTAATGCAAGATATTTGGTCTGATGCATTTATATTTTCATAATCTGCCTCACTGATTTTCCAGTACTTGCTCTCTTTTTGTCTTTTGCACTTCTCACTTTGAACCTGCAGTTCTTTAACTTAATCTGCCTGGATTCAAAGGTAAGAGCTACCAAAAAAAAATTAAAAATACAAAATGCTCGAGCTGTTGTAGCATACAGAATTGCACCTCATTAGCAACAAAGACTGATGTGAACATTTACTTTGTGTGTGTGTTGGCTTCCTGCTCACTTCAAAGCAGAGTTCAGGCACTAATGACACGATTGTAGAAGTGTTCAATGCACTCAGCAAAAACCAGTTTTTGTAACATACTCCGTTCCCCTTTGGGTGACAGGTAAGTGGTTGAATTCTCAGAAGAGCTCACTGTGCTGGCTAGTGAGCTGTTGCAAATCTGGAGATTAATGCCACTGGATGCTAAATGGTTCTGATTATCTACCATTTATTTTGGGGTCTGTGTGGGAGCTGAACCCTTGTGAAAATTGAGTCTCTTATGATTTTACCAGGTAATCTCTCAAGTCTCTTCCAGACCTGCTTTCTATTATTTCTATGCTCTATGGAAATCAAGTCTTGAAATGAAAATTTGTCTCTAAACAGATTGACATCTGCTTGGTTTTATGATTTTTTTTGGTATAATTTGTGAAATGAGAAAAAATCTTTTATCTTGCAAAACAAGTGTTTTCTGTTTTGCAGATGTAAATCATTGAAAGTGTAATTCTCTCTTGAAATATATTATCTCTAACACAGTGTTTTATACTGAAGACTTTTCCTTCTCAGTATAATGCACATTTTTCACTTTAATTGTACACTGGTGATTACTTAGGTGAGGCCTGCCTTTGACCATCATTGTAAACACACAATATAATGTACCTTCACTATTTTCTATTAAAATTGTCAAATTATGGTCCCAGAGGATATCAGCCAGTTCCTACATCCCCACTCCAACTCATTTGTTCTCTAGGAGGAAATGGGCTTTAGAAGATACTACACAAATGTAAATGTTATCTCCTACATTTGCATATTTAACTTTGCTTTAATTTTGAACAGTTCATGTAAGAAACAGCTAAAAAACAAGTTTGTGATTCTCGTATTTGACTGTCAGCCTTCGTGCCAGTTCTTACATGAGTGAGGAATCATCAGTGCACTGAACCTTTTTTTTAAAATGAGGTAATGACAGTCAGAACAATTTCAAAATGAAAGGACATGGAGGGCAATGCTCCAGTAACCATTGTGTGAGCCATGGAGATCCACAGACGTTCCAGGTCACTTGGCTTTATCAGGGCTCATTAGTTTACTCACTGTGCTATTGACTGTGCATGTGTTGTTTCTTGAGTAAGCATAGCTCTGGCAGGGGTCTGTGAGGGCTTTGTTAGACCTGGACTGGCTCCATATGCATCCTGAGTATTTATGTACCAATAAGCACAAGCTTTTGGGTCCTGCCAGAAAGAAGCTGTAGGACAACTAGAGACTAGAACCAGTCAAAAAAAAAAAAAAAAAAGAAAAGCCTGCAACCCATTTGTAACATATATTTGTATAGTATCTTTTATTGGGCTTGTTTTGTTGCCTAATGGAAAGTTAACTTCACATGATATATGCAAATAAAAATATAGATGGGATTATTTGCCGTTCAGATTTGTTTCCTGAGCTCTGTGGATCAGAGCTCAAGACTAGGAGGCCACATGACTTGCAGGATGGTGGGTCTCATTTTTAGCCAGCTCTTGGCTTAGAGCTTGGCAACTAAAATAAGAATCTCGAAAGTGATAGTCAAAAAGAGATAATTGCTTTAACCAGTTACCAGATGTTGGTAGTGATAGCATAACCGTCTTATTAGAGTCCTTTAAAATATTAGTGCCACAATAGGATGGAACCTACATATAAACACTGTGCCAGAGAGGCAAAAACTCCCAAACAACACCACTAACCTATCACTATAAAACTCATGAATCAAAATTAATTATAAACCAGATATCAGATTTTTTAAATGTGGGTTTGAAGGGGCTGCCCAGGTGTTAGATTGCCCTCAAACACCTACAGATAGATGCCTGGACACTATTGTAGGGACGCCCTGGAGAAACTGAATTCTTGCAGAGGTTCATTTACAGCACAAGGGCAAGGCTAGGTGCTTCTGGCACCCATGAGAGGTACATAGGTAATTTAATATGTAGCAGGAATTTTAGCAGTGAATTTAAGTCTTTCAGATGAGGGGTTGCGTCTTGCCAGAGTCCCATAAAAAAAAGGACATCTTCAGAGCTGAAAAGGCTTTAGGCTAATAGCTTTCTGGATCCCTGGAGACAGGCTGAAATTCCACCTCACTTTTAGATATCAGAAAAGGCTTTCAAAATCATTCTATAAATGCAGTGAGATAATAATATTGTACAGCTGCATGTACATACATTTATTTTGTTCAGGAAGTAACAGCACTTTTTGTTCAAATCCTGGTTTGTTTGGTTTTTTACTGTAAACAGTTATCTGATACTTCATTTAACAAGAGCCAAACTTAACATAGTTTGTATGTTCCTATTAGTTGTATAAAAAAGATACCACAGTAGCACTCAGAAAGACTTTCAGTCAGGAAATAGAATAGAATAGAATAGAATAGAATAGAATAGAATAGAATAGAATAGAATATTTTCAGTTGGAAGGGACCTACAATGATCACCTAGTCCAATCACTGGTTTAGGCCACTTCTTGCCTGACCACTTCAGGGCTGACAAACATGTTACTATTAAAGCATGTTATTAAGGGCATTGTTCAAATGCCTCTTTAATACCAGCAGGCTTGGGGCATCTACAACCTCTCTAGGAAGACAAGTATGTATATAAAGTAGCACTGAAGTCTGGTATAGCAGATGTTTATGTACATTGTCTAAATCCAGCATTTCATTAACATTGAGGATTCGATAGTGAATTGTTGTGTTTAAGTCTTAGAATTTTCTGCTGCAAAATTGCTGAGGAAATCTAATTGCAGGAGAACAGGAAAATGAATATTCTTTGTCAATGACATTCAGAAAATCACAAATCTGTAGTTGTTGAGTACCTCCCCTGATGATGGTAATTCTTCTTAGAAAATACTTATTAATCATTATTTACAAAAATATTTGTATCTTCCTAGCTATTTGATAATTATTGCTTACGTGGGTTGTAAGGAACTGCTTTTCCTAATCATTCTGAAAATAACTTGTTTAAGTTGATAAAGTTGAAATCTGAAAGAAAAGGAGGCGTATTATGCAGTCTCGAGCAGAATGACTGAGACAGGATTTTAATGGGTTGTCAGGGTTTAATCAAATGTCCCAAACAGTCTGGGTTTTCTCGGAACCTAAACGAGCCAGAGCCGCCTGCCTGGCGCCTGTCCCTGATTGTGAGGGGGTGACTCAGCGCTTTGCTTTGCCCCCTGCCCCAGCCCTGCACCAGTTTAGCTGTGGGGGAGGACAGGCCTTGGAGCTGTGGCTGCAAGAAGCTGGGAGACGGAGGGGTAACACATCCCCCCTCAGAAGCCCCCACCATCCCCCAACCTCGTTCCCAGTCTGTGGCAGGAACTTGACTGTATAAAACGCGCTCACTCCAGGCAGTTTCTGGCTTTTTCGCCCACCACTCGGAGATGGCTGCGAGTGCCGTGGTTGTCACTGGATCCAGGGTGGTGATCTTTCCTTTTTCTATCACTTTCCTTCTCTCTCTTTCTAGCTTTAACAGCTTTAACTGGCAAGGCCAGTTTCTTTTGCTTACTAATAACAAGTTGTTGCGAAGGGTGTTGATTGCGCTGAGTGGGCAGTTGCAAATACCTCGTTGTTGGGTGATTGATAAATAAAACTGATGTTTGGATCTTTCGTGTAAGTCACCTTAATCCTGGCCTGGGAATCAGTGAACATGAGTCACGTCCTGAACTTGGGTCGTGACATGGGCGAAACATAAATAGAGCTGCCAAAGTAAGTGTGTAAAAGTACACCATTACTGCAGTAGTGAGTATATGTAAGATAAAATATTTTCTGGTAACAACGTAGTATCTATGTATAAAATATTTACAATGTAGAAAATATTTTTATTTTTGCAAAAGCCTTTAAAGTCTGGCAGTGCCATCAAATCTCAGATTATCTGAGGAAAGCTCATTCCTTAAGAAATAGATGATAATCAGCCATAAAATCTGTGTAAAAAGTAAGGGTACCTGAGAAGACTGAGCAGGTTTAATCTTTTATAAAGTTAACTGTAGGCATGTTGAACTAGGTTTCAAACCATTTCTAAAGTTATGGGAATCACAAGAAGAAAAATGTGCTGAAGTCTAATAAGGATCATAAACACTTCGTTCAGCAGTTCCCAGACTGCAGTGCATGTACTGGAATGAGTGTCTGCTCTAATGATGCTCATTAAAATTTCTAAGGTGATGTGCTGAGTACTTCTGAATGTCTCAGGGTCTGAAAATCGCTTAGCTGATTAGAGATCTGTCATGCTGTGAGGATTTTGTGAGATGTTTTTAATTTGCAATACCTTACGTTGGTAAGGTAGAAGGGAAAGGCGATGATTCCAAGACCAATTTGACTGCAGGGAAAAGACCAAAACCCCGTAAACATCTGGGGTGTGAGAAATAGTAGTGTAAACTTTAGATTCCTGTTCTTAGGCAGAGACTTCAAGAAGGCGTTAGCTAGCCTTGTCCTACAGTGTAGCACAACATCTGACAAACTGTGGTAACTAGAAATGTAAATTTCTTTTCTCCACCTATGACTGAAGTTTTTTCATAATCTTGAGAAAGTGATTTAACTTTCTATGTGCTGTTTTCCTATTTATAAAAAAAAAACTTTCTGAAGACCTTGTAGACTTACGGAGGAATATCTTTTAAAAATGCTCAAGATTTTAATGCTGTAATTCTTTTATAAGGAAATAGCCTTCTCCTAATAATAAAAAGGTTAGAAAGATTGGTAGGAGAGATTTAGGGAATTGAGAAAAAAATGAAATACACAGGAAATAAGATAAAAAGCTGCATTAAAAAAATAAGAATGTAATTGATACTTACAGTTTGAAGCAGAAAGAATACCTAAAACAGTATTATGTCAATTTTGGGGAAAATAGTTTGTATAGATCTTCATGGACTTGGTCACCTTTTATTGCTATTTCCTAAGCTTAGCCTATTTATGTGGTTTTATTGATTTGTAGGATATAAAGATGTAATGTAACCTACAGAACTGCAAAATATAGTTATTGTAAAAAAGGCTAATACATACTGCTCCACACACTATCACAAATGAAACCGAGGAAAATAGGAGCTATAAATGTTCATTTAGAAGTTAGCTTTTTGTGTATTGACAAGCGAGAAGTATTAAGGCATCGCTTCACAAGAGCAACTTTGGATTGTTTGAGGATTGTAAAGTTATCTTTAATGCCTTACCCTCATCCCTTTCCCCTTGTCCCTTCTTTTTGTTCTCTTTCCTGTGTTCTCTTCCCTTTCTTTCTCCCTGAAAAACCAAAGTGTGGCATTGTTTAGCTTTAAATTTGTTATGTCATGGAATTCATCTGTGTATGGTCCAAGAAGATGTCTGTGAAGTTAAGTTATATGGGTACTGAGGAAAGCTTGGACTATAAATTACAAGAAATGTATTTTCTTGTTTTTGCTACATCAGTTATATACACATCAGAATGTAAGGAAGTAGATTTTTAAAGACATACAGGCTTTGCTGTGTCTAAGAAGTGAATAGAGAATTATGCTTCTAGTGAACAGCTACAGATAAAGGATATCAAAATGAGAGGGCTAGAAGAATAAAATGTGAAGAGTTTCAAATAGTCTTGTTCCATCTCATCTTCAGTTTGCACCACAGCAGAATTCTAGAGGTTGCATTTATGTAAAGATGCTGCCAATTCCTTCTTCAGAAAGTTGGCAGGAATGCTTCCAGGAAGGAGAGTAGTCTCAGGTGATAAAGTCCCAGGTGATAAAGACTCCATTTGAATCTCAGAGGTAGGGCACTACCTGATCACTCTCTCAAATGTGTGTGCTTGTCCTCAAGGCAGTGATATGCTAAGTAGCCACAAAAACCTCTGAACTCAATGAATATTCCAGATGTTGCATAACGGGATCATCTGTTTACACATACAGAGAAAGCTTAGCCTTTCTGGCTCCAGAAAAATAAAAGTATCACCTCTTTACAGCTTTGAGTAGTTTTCTATGTTTTGCATCTTCAGTAGTCCATATGGAATATTTTTCCCAAAAAGTCTATATTTAAGGGTCAATCTGGCTTAGCTAGGTTCAGAAATTTGAGACTGTACTCCTGGTTTCTCGTTCTTCCATAAATAGGATTTGAACTATCCCTTTAGTAAAGAGCTTAAAGATTGATTGATTGATAAAATGGGCTATATATTAACTAAGTTATAATGTTATTGCAAAGTGGTAAGTTCTACTCAGATCTAAAGCATAAGCTGTCTTCATTTTATTTTGGATTTAGTTGACTCACATGTCACACCAGGAGCTCAGAAATTAATGTAAAATTCAAAATGTGATTGCACTGTAATTCACAAATCAGGCCTTTTCATGCTAGTCATCTAATATGTGGGGTTTGATATCTCAGAAATTGATTGACCTATTTTTATGTTCATTTCACGTTGCCATTAGTCTTTAAGTGTACTTGGACGTGGTCTGACTCTGTATAAATGTCATACTCTTTATACAAGTTCCTTATATAGTTTAATTCAGTACAGAAATTGTGGCATTTGGAGCTATGGTTCTTCCCTCTTCCCTGGAATTCTTGAACATTTTGGAGCAAGAAGCTAGCTTCTGTAATTCATACAGAAATTGGCATTTAATTCATTATTCTGTGAAAAATGCTTTTTGATTTTAGAGTAGTTCTGTGCACTCTGTAAGTGCTTTCATTATTACTTTTTCCTTATAAAATTCAGATCTCACATGCATGCTCAAATTACGCTTGATATTTTCCCTCTGTTGAATGAAGCTATGGTGTCTGTATGCAGTGTTAGCTAAGTATTGCATTCATTTCAGACTGCAAAAGAGAGGTTTAAATAAATCGGTAACTGTGGATCATGTCTGTAGATTAAGACAGCTGTGGCCACTCTGCTGGTGGTAGTGAGCCTACTGAAGCTTCGTAACACCTTAAGCCTCAGATAAAATAAAGACTGTGCTGATCTTGACCAAATATTCTAATATATGAATTTTTTGATCCTGCAAGTATTTATCTTTCCTCCACTAATATGAGACACCTTACTAAACTTGCCAAAATACACGAAGTTTTGCTTTAATCTGTGCTTGTGATTCTTATAATTTTCCTTAGTTTGCGTAGGTATTGTGTGAGAAACCCTGTGTGCCTTTGTTACTGCATTGTGGTCTCTGATGTTACTGTGGGTCATAGGGACTGGAGCATCTCCCCTATGAGGAAAGGCTGAGGGAGGGGGAATTGTTTATCCTGGAGAAGAGGAGACTTGGGGGGGGTATATCAATATCTAAAGAGAGGGTACAGAGAGGATGGAGCCAGGTTCCTTTCAGTGGTACCCAGTGACAGGGCCAGAGGCAATGGGCATAACTAAACCAATCAGGACTCCATCTGAGCACCAGGAAACACTTTCTCACTGTGAGCGTGACCGAGTAATGGAACAGGTTGCCTGGAGTCTGCATCCCTGGAGATATTCAAAAGCCATCTGGACATGGTCATGGGCAACCAGCTCTAGGTGACCCTGATCTAGATTTAGTTCTGCTTTCAGAACAGGTTTGAGCAGATGACTTGTTAAAGTCTATTCCAACCCAAACTGCAAGTCTGTTCTATGAGTGCCTCAATTATCTCTTCAACTGTCAAATACCAGAGGAAAGTTTAAGAATTCCCACGTAGTAATTTTCTGATTTACCATACAAAGAAAAGAACAATTTGTACATGGCTAAAATTATTTCAGAGGCCTCCAGTATGCTCAGGATTCCAGCAGTTCACCTGAGACTGAAACTGAAGTTCACAGTGTCTTCTTTTCCAGAGACCCATTTACCCTTTGCACTGTATTACCAACACACTAAACTAAACTCCTGAGATCCAAAGTCCCTTCCAAGCAGCCCTGATTTCTGGTCTCAAGAGGCATATAAGTCTCCTAGACGATTTTCAGAGAGGGTGTAAAATTCCATCTCAGTTTCTACCATTTGAAATCCTTCTCCAAAAGTTATTATGACTGAATGAAGTAGCATTGATCATCACCCTGACTGTTCAAGGTGAGCCTCTGAAAATAAGCATGTTAATACGTAAGTTCACGAAGTGTAATGCAAATAATTGAAGAGCTGTGCTCTGCTGCACATGGTTACGCTAAAAGATGTTCTTTCAGCCCCAGCAAAAATGGAGATGACAATGAGCCTGCTGTCCTTCTCCACAAGGATGCTGTGTGGTGTCACAAGTGAGAACCGAGATAAATATGCTTCACCATTAAAAGATCACACTTTCGTGTCATTATTCTTAGTAATAATGTCAAGCTAAGCAAATAAACTGAATAAAGTATTTTTTCATGAAAGCTGTCTGTCATTTTCATAAGGCAAGAGTGGAATCAGCTACTTTGAATGTCAGTTTCACAGGGGACTTTTTTTTTTCCTGAAGACTAGATTATACCTTTAGTATCTAAACACAATGCATAATTAGTTTCAAAGAGAACTATGGCTTTAATGACTGTTGACAAGATACAGTTCTGCATCGAGGAGATTTTAGAAACCTTTTTACATCTCAAAATTTATACTTATTAGGTACCCAGTGAACTGTGATCAGAAAGACTCATGCTGTCTGTTAAAGCCCTGGCAACAAGTCTCCCTGTCAACTAGATGTCCAGCTGGTTGCTCCGCTAGGTCTCAGTTTTAATTTTAGAACCCTGTTCTTTCCAGCTGCCTGTGATGTGTATGTGCTCTCTCTTCAAGCCTTCGTTCAGCTTTGGTTAAAGTTCATCTCTTCAGCCAGTAACTAAGGAATACAAAGACCATGTAAGGATTTTGTAAGCACTCGTTATTTTAGCCAGTACAAGATATTTGCAGATTTAGACAAATTAATAAAAAATACTTCAATGTTTTTTCTTGCTTTGATTTCCCTAGGCTTCTTAGCATGTTTTGACCTTCATAACAGAATTCCTAACAGAATTCAGGCAACTGCCTGTTTTCCACTGAATTCTCCTTAAAATGTTTGCGCAGGTGTCCATGTATTTATATCTTTCCATGCCCTTTTCTAATCTTCTAGCATTGAGAAACTTCTTCTTATTTTCAGCTACTTAGTTCAAGGATTCTGTTCTCACCTGTGTCATGTAATCATAGTCTCACACCAGATGATGTGGAACAGCTCAGTTACCTACTTTACAGACTTGAAAAACTGGATAGCCAACTGTTTATCTTAAGAAGCTGCAGTCGATTGAAAAATCATTAAAAAATTGTGATTTTTTTCCAGCGTTAACTGTGGCCAAGGTATGAAAATTTCTCTTTTTAAGTTTATTTCAGTATAGAGACCAAAATGTGTAGGGAAGGTAACCACATAATATGTTTAAAACTAAGTGTACAACCTAAGTAAAAGTTGGGGTTTTTTCCAAACACACATCAGTGTGACTTTAACTATCTTTTTTTTTTTTTTTTTAGCTGAATATCTAGCAAGATTTTCACTAGGTATATCAATTTTTCTTTTTTTTTTCCTTAGACAACAAGCACCATGCATACAGTAGATCCACAATGTTTCATGCAATTCAGGTGCCTGATCCAAATGCCAGATGCTGAATTGAGTAGGATGATCATGTCTTTGCCTCCGCTAGTAATGTCACTGTGGATGCAGCCCAGGATCTGATTTGCACTTGTTGCTGTTGTGGTGCACTTCTGACTCGTATTCAGCTTGTTGTTGTCCATCAGGCCCTCCAGGTCCCATTGAGCAGTGCTGCTCCCCAGCCACACAGATCCTAGCCTGAACTGGGCTCTTTGGTTTTTCTGTCCCAGGTGCAACATGTAGCGCTTGTCTTTCTTAAACTCCACACCATTATTGCTTGCCCACTCTTCTGCCTGTCCAAGTCTCTCTCTCACCACTCAGTGCAGTGTCATCAGCAAACTTGGTCAGGGTGCTTTCAGTCCCATCATCCAGATCACTTATGAGGATATTGAACAGTGTAGAGCCCAGCATTTATACCTGGGGGATCCCACTTGTGAGAAGCTGCCAGCCTGAGTAAAAAAAAAAAAAAAATCGATTAACACTCCTGAGTGCGTCTATTTAAGCAATTTCTTATCCATCTTGCAACCACCTGTCCAATCTGCATCTTGCCAGTTTGTCTAGTTTACTTCTGCCATATGCAGTCACACCACTGAAAGTAAGAAAATGGTTTCTACAGCTGAGACATTAGCTGTAATACCAGTGAAAGGACTTTCTCTCATTTTTTTGCTTTTAAAATCATCCAACATAACTTATGTTCTTGAAAAGTAGGGGGAAAAAAAGCCACCAAACAATAGTTACTTTCCACATTTGTGGAGATTTCAACAATGCTTTGTTTTGGGTAGCTTCCCAACACCTAATTTAGGAATTTGCAGGTTAATCATTTAGTAATTTCTTTGTGTAATTTACATATTGGACACTTAGAATTAGATGATTAGCAATATGAAAATTACAGAACTAAAATCATTCCACTAGTACATTTTGTAAACTCTGACAAGTTGTTTGGATGCTTTCTGTGCCAGTAGATTTTTATCACTTTGTTACATTTAAGTTACAAAATAGGCTGCTTAAATGCCTACCAGTTTGTTAAACTAAAAGTCTTTTTATTGGCAAGAAGAACATTCTATACGTGCAAAGCCAAGAATTTGTTGCTAGTTTAGTTAGAGTCTTAATATTCTAATCAAAGAATTATTATTAGTCCAGTTACAATGATAACCATCACTCATAGTTCAGTTCATATGCAGTTAAAATGATATATAAACAAGCTTTCTGGTATCTGTCTGGTGTTATGCTCAATCTCATAGGGTTGGTTACTTTGGTCAGGCAGGGGGTTGCAGTGTAGAGGTGAATCACCAGTGACACAGGATCTATGCCTGCAGCAGAATGATCTTGATTTTTATGGCTACTTCCTTCTCACTTGCAGTAATTTCCATGTGTTCTACATGAAATTTTAAACATGAAAATCAAAATATGCCCTACGTCTTGCTCTTTCTTCACTGGTCTGCAATATCTTTGTTAATTTATGTAGTATTTGTTGCATATGTCATTGAGTTTTTGATGCTTCTAAAACTAGTTTTATCCAGTTTCATGCCAGTATCACCCATTATATTTTCAAGGTCTCTTCTATCATCACATACCTTTACTCCGTGGTGCAATATTTATTCTAGTTGTAGTTCATTCTACAAAAAAATAACTACTTGTTGCTGCTATCTACTAGTTACAAAATTATATATACAGCTTGAAGTATTACATCAAACTATTATGAAAAGCTAAACAGAAGCTGGACCAAAGTAGGTAAAAGTTACCTAGACCTTAAAATATTATTGTTGCAAACTAAAACCTGTCCAGTTAGGCCAAGACAGCTCCTAGGTCTCAAGGTTTAATGGCCAGTTATGAACTTATCCCACATTACTTAATCTAATTCCTCTTGAACTTACTTATAGTTTTGCTCTCCACTCTATTCTGTAGAGATTAATTCCATGGCCTTTTTTTTTTTTAATACATATTGTAAAATCAGACTCCCTTTTGTTTTCATTCCACTTCTCTGCTTTCTACATACTGACTAGAATAGATGTGATCCCAAATGAATTTACTATAGGATTGATTTATTTTGTATGTATACAAATATCCTTTTCTTCAAATAAAAAACTAAGTGCATTACAGAATCTTACTCGTGCCTCTGTTTGCCTCCTTTATGGTTTATTTACTGCTTTATCTATTTTTTTTTTTATAAAACTATCCACCACATTCAGGATGTGGGTGCACCCTGCATTTATACAGTGGAACTAATATTTTCTGCCTTGTTTTTTATGATTTTTCTAATAATTCTTAGCTTCTTGTTTGTGTGTTAGCCACTGTAGCACTCACTTGTGGCTTGTAAAGAACATCTTTTCTCTTTAATTCTTTAGTAATACTTCCAACACTCCAACGAGTTTTAACTGTTGGTTTTAAAAATGTTTTATGTTGAGCAGTTACACTTCTAATAAGCAATCCTCAGAATGTGTCTGGCCATGAGGATTTTAAAATCTCTTTACTGGAAGTCAGTGGTTAATTTAATGTTATTGTGACTGAATAGTCAGATTTATTTTTGGGTGCATTGTTTTCTATTTAATGGTATTTGGTATACTCATCACTTTTACATCATCAGCAAACTTTGTTGCTTCACTTTTCTCCCCTCTCCAAGATCAGTCATATATATGTCAAGCATCACAAACCCTGTATGTCCCCTTTGGCAGCCCTTTCTCTGGTCTAAACTCTAACCCAAATTTTCCTTTGTATCCTCACAACTGCAAGTTCAAAAGGACTTTGTGCTTATCTTGCAGTGGTTTCTTTTACTTAAGAGCTTTTAGTGAAACAACTTTTTGAAAGCTTTTTGAAAACCCAGGTATATTTCATTGATCACAACATTTGCGTATGCCTGGTCTTTAAGTTAAAAAATATGAGGCAAGACTACCCTTTTCTTAGGGAAACAGTCCCCAGCACACTTTGTTTATACACATATCTCTTCATTCTATTCTTTATGACATTGATCTGCCTGGTATGAAGGTCAGCCTTCCTGAGCTATCATTCTTTGATGTCTCCTAGGAGATCTCTGTCAGATTGTGTCACATTTGCTACCTCTTGGTATGGAGGCTGACTTAAATGAGAAGCTATACACTGCAGCAATTTCACATCTGAGTTCCTTTAGGGCTCTTGAGCGAATACCATCTGCTCCTGGCAGTTTGTCATTATTCAGCTTGTTCTAAATCCTCTTCTATTGACAAAGCAGTCGGAGATGATTCCTCAGTCTCCCCTTCTGTAGAGAATAACTCTGTTGTGGAAACCTAAGCTCCTTAGTTGCCTTCCTTGAATCCTTTTATATTCTGCTGGTACGAAGCTGATGTCATACAAACACTGTAAGTTACTTCCGGGGATAAATTAGACGAGAGAGAGCGACACAGAGAGGCAAGGAAAAGGGGAAGAGATAACTCTAATACAGGGATGTCTGGGAAAGGAAGAGGTGAAGGAGTCCCAAGGCAAATATATTCCTGTGCATTGTCTTTGGTGCAGTAGGGTCCCACAGTAATACTTTGGCTGTGGTAACTATGTAGTTTTTGTCAGGACTCACTCAACCTCCCTATTGTTTTGTGGGTTTTCTTTTTCTTTTTTTCTCTTCTGCTTATAATGGTATCAACACTGGTCAGAGCACATTTTTATCAGGGACACTTGCATGCTGACTGGTTGTTGAACTTTGAGTGTGTGTTTTTGGGGGTAAAGTAAGTTAAATGTAAACAAACTCTACTGCAAAAGCTACAGCCCAAGGGTAGATAATAGGAGAAAGAAGGGGTAATTCTCATGTGAGTGCTGGTTGCTTCCCCTGAGAACAAACCATGGGATTAAAATTGGAATGTATTAGTTAAAGGCCCTAACAATAACAGCACAAGAGGCATGGGGAAAAATACTGCCCAGAAGCACTGGAAAACAGTACCACAACATCTTGGCTGGAAGGGTAGAGACATGCAGGGGAAAGGCAAGCTACCAAGCTGCATCCAGAAGGCCATGAGCAGTACAAAGGCACTGAAGGTGCTGAGCCCACCAGGAACAGGGATGGTACAGAGAAGCTGTGCTCTTGATCCAGAATGCAATATACCAGTGCATGTCCAGCCTCTAAGCAACATCCTGACCCTACTATTTCCAAAAAAAGGTATTGCAAGAAAAAAAATATTTGAAATAATATGCTGTCATTTTTTGTTTATCTTGGTATGACCAACAATATTTTTCCCATTTAGAAATTAGTTGGGGTTTAAGGATATCTTTCTACTCCTCTTAGTTGTTTTGGTTTTTTTTTTTTTAATGTGTATAAACTTTTTTGCTTTGTATTATTTTGAAACCTTTTTTTTTGTTTCTGATATACATGTACTTATATTTTTAGTCATTTTGTGTATAAATAATTTTGTCTTTTCGGGAAATACTTTGGATTCCCTTTTAACTCAGCTTCTGTTTGTCTGCATTTTCTGTTTTAGAAGTCAAAGATGCATTGTTGTCCCAGGTTTCTCTCTTTTATAAGAAAGTTGAATTGGAGTGCACGTAATATGAGACAGCATACGGTATAGCCGTGAGTTGTATTCTCAAAGAGATACATGAAGTACAATCAGTTCCCAGCTCTCATTTGAAAGTCAGGAATAGCTGGATGCTTCTAGCCCTCCCCTGCACATTTTCCCTGCATTCCCCGCCCCCCCCAGCTTTGGAGAACACCTACTTTGTCTTAAGCAGCAGGACACAGAAACTGGGAAGCATATTATAGTCCTTCCTACCTAGATGTGGGGCTAAATCAGATCACTTGGTTTCTGCTGACTCTTTTATAATTTAATTCACCATAAATCACACAAAGTATTTTCAGATCTGTGAGATATGGCTTCCAAACAGAAAATTACTTTATTTATAATCACTGGGAATGACACATTGTGCGCTCAGAAAAGCTATTCAGAGGGAATAATTCTTTTGCATTTTAATTATTTTTCTATAATTTTTGAAACAGAAACTAACTCATGAGGACTCTAATAAAAAAGGCCATTTCATACTTGAAAGGCTCCAAAATGTGGTACTGTCTGTTTCTCTGCCCATAAAACAGTTTAGGATAGTGCAGATCTGACATATGCATCTTTCTTGGTATATGGCTTGGGTTTTCTGACAGTAGAGGACATAGTACTTGATACAGTGCTATTTTTTAAAAAGTGCAATAAGAATAGATTTTTCTCTGATGTATTCACTGCATCGTATATTTATTTCTGCCTTACTTGTGTTCTATTGCTATCATACTGGTAAATATGGTAAGAAAGTGAGTAAGACCCTTAATTTTCACTAGTCTACAGATTTACTAACAAAGCAGAAGAAATGTAATAACCTTCCAAGGAAAGTAGTTCTCCTTCTTCTTTTTCAGTTAGACAATGCTAATCTTCCACTGCTCGTCAATTTTTGCATTTATAGAGCAGCACAGGAGTGGTAGCACTTAAAAAGTGATGTGTCTCCTTCAATGCTTTTCTTGGGTTAGATAATTGAATAAAGTGATACAGTTGTCCACAGAAGGGAGGAATGTTGTTTTATTGGTGTATTCCAATACAGCAGAAATAGCAAAGCTCTTTCTCTGCTTCTTACTGACTTGAAGTTCCTTGACTTTTTAAATGCATTTTGGCCACTGGCACTTTATAGGAAGATGAATAGGTGTTAGATTGACATTTCATTTAGCTGAGGACTGGCAAATATTATACAAATGTAGAACACTATAAAAATACTAATATAACTTTATCTGTTATCGTCTTTGAGGAAGTGCAGTTTTTAGTTTTTAAATTGCTAATTGCTCCCACTTTACCTACTGACTCTACCCTGTGTTGTTAACGTTTTGCCTGGAGAGTTGTGTATCATATTTTACACAAAAGTTGGTCAACTGTTTCTTAGTGATGGTCCTGATTATGCCAGACAAGATGACTAGGACACCAGAACTAAAACAAGCAAGTTAATAAATCCAGTGATATATTAAAATTTTTCTGTTAAAAAAACCTATTTAAAGAATTCCAATTGCAAAACCTAATATATGGAATGGCTAATCCCTACTACTTTTTTATTCTTTTGCTCACTGGATGATGCAGTATGTGCCACATCTCAGTACTATTTTGCATTTTTTACTCCCGCATGTAGTCCACTGTTTCCACTAGCAACTAGACAAGCATCAAGTCAATTAAAATTGATGGAAACCGAGAATACTATATTTATTCAAACTGAAGCGTGCCTCCTAACATTAAGGATGGTTTGCAAATCTCTTTACAAATGCAGTCACATGCAGCTCTCTGTAAGAGAAGTGTAGTATTAATAAAATAAATGGATATTCCACATGGTATATCCTAAGAGTGAGCTTCAGAGAGTTAATGGAGTCTGTGTTGCCCTATTCACAGCCTTTTACACTGTAAGTCTGGTGGGAAATATCACAAGAGGAAGTTGTTAGGATTTTCAGCATTTCTAGCATTAGACTAAAATTCTGTGATAATAGATTTTATTTCCTTTTGAATACCATCACAAAAGGAAAAGCTGGGGAGGACAGGGAGATATGTGTACATTGGGAGGGAATTTGTGAGTCAGTCTCTTTAAAGTTTTCAATAAGGCTTTGGCCCAATTTGAATTTGAATTCAAAATCTGAGGTGTTTCATTTTTTAGCATCGGACTGCCTCTTTATGTAATTACTTTTGTAAAATAAAGTCACAAAATATATATTTTAAAATGTACTTGAAATAGTATCTACAAGCTCAGGAGGGGTGAACTGCAAAAGCTTCAGACCACATCGCTAGCTCTTAGACCTTTGAAAGGAGAAGCAACAAGACAGACCATGAAATCTGAGCGATATCATGGACTCCAAAAAGGACTTGCTCACTGTCATTTGATTTCTATTAAGCTTTTTGATCCATGCCTTTTGAAAATGAACGGCATCTGAAAGTGTACTCTCTAACCTACAGACTGTGAGACAGTTTCACTGTGCAGCTTCAGAAGGTATCTGAGGAAGTTATAAGCTCACAAACATTTCCCGTACCTGGCCTCTCTTCATCTTCCATCATTAGAAAAGGTTCTGATTGGGTAAATGAATACCTTAAGGTGCTACCACATCTGAATTTCACCTTCAGAGAATGAACTTGAGCTGCATCCAGAATGGAGAGCTGTGGTACTCAAGTAAAGTTTGCAAGGTTTCCATGTCATTTGTGCTCTGAGATTTCTGAAAATAAGTCTCATTATAGTTTTTCACTAAAAATCTTTTCAGGTTAAGTTTGATTCATAGGACATAGAATAATTTACTTTTGCTCCTTCAGGCTCAGTAATTCATTCTTACTGAAAAGAGAAAGTGTTCTTCTTCTTCATGCCATTAAGACATAATAAGGTTGCTAGACATCCAGTATCTAAAAAATGACTGTGAATTGTCCATCTCAGAACCTAGAGCATTTGAGCATATATTTTCACTGCTACAACTTAGATTTTTTTTTGCCTTTTTTACCTTTACACTCGGAGAATTCCTCATAACTAAACTGCTGTAACATGACAAATATTTTTATACTTCTTTAAATGTCACCGAAAAAGATTGCAAATTTGAAGATTGCTTCAAAAAGGGAAAAAGCACATTCCTAGAGGTATGCCAAACCTCTTACATTAAAACCTGTTAAGACACAGACACTCATTTTCTGGTTGAGCTCATGCATGTGTCATAGAAGAGTCCAAATCCTTTGTCTTTATACCACTTAAACAGTTTATAAATCCTCTGAGAAATGGAATGTATTTTACTCAATGCTCTGGTTCTTATTTACTAAGAAAACTCTGTTTTGAATTTTTCTTGTCTAATGACTGCTTACATTATTTGACACTGGTTTTTCCTATGAGAATTTTAGGAAGATGCTCTTGTTTTCTTCTTGTAAGTACCTAAATTCTGAAAGTTCTCTAGAAAATGTTATTATATGTAAATATGACATTAGAATAATGTTTGAGGATGAACAGTAAAAGGATCTACTAAGATCCGTTTTTTTCACTTGCATCTGCAATTTAAATTTACCAGTTCTGTTATGCTATCATACCTTTTCTTCCTCAGTTTGTCATACATTAAGTTTGAGATTACTATACAGTTTTATTTTCACTAAGGGGAAATAACAGTACCAGAAGAGTGCATTTCCAAAATATGCTCCTACTAAATAAAACCCTCCAACAATAAAACTGATGCTTTGAGTTTACAGTAAATGGAATGGCAAAGATTTTCTCTGTTGGGGCATGCCTGGAAAAAGTTCTCCCCATATTATACAGCTTTAGTGCAAGACATATGTATCTTGATGTATATAATTTTCCTGTAACAAGAATTCCTTTTTTTCAATCAGCTGAGACTAAGGTTTGCATTAGAAAGTAGGTTTTCTTCTGTTTTGGTTTGGCCTGGCCAGATTTCAGCGGCGGGGGGGGGAGCTGCAGGGTGGCTTCTGTAAGAAGCTGCTAGAAGCTCCCCAAGATTGATAGAGCCAATGCCAGCCGGCTACAAAGAGGGACCCGCCGCTGGCCAAGGCTGAGCCTATCAGTAAGGTGATAGGAGAGGAACGCCTCTGTGAAAAACATATTTAAGAACGGGAAAAAGAACTGCGCCATCACAGCTGGCACAGAGATGGAGGAGTGAGAGTCTGTGCAGACACCAAGGTCAGTGAAGAAGGAGGAGGGGGGAGGATGAGCTCCAGGCGCCGGAGCAGAAGGAGTCCCCCGGGTCCGTGGTGAAGACCATGGTGAAGCGGGTTGTCCCCCTGCAGCCCATGGGCGAGGTGCAGAAGTCCACCGTGAGGATCACCGCATAGATGTCCACCGAGGACTCCACGCCGTGTGGGTGGATGCCTGAAAGGGGACTGTAGCCCGTGGGGAGCCCACGTCAGAGCAAGTTGCTGCCAGAACCTGTAGCCCGTGGAAGAGGGAATGCCCACGCTGGAGCAGGTTGGCCGGTGGGACTTTTGGGACGTTGTGGGTGGCTCACGCTGGAGCAGTTTCCCCCGAAGGACTGCGCCTCAGACTCACGAGGGGTGGGCTGCCCCTCGTGAGGTGCCTCACGTTGGGCAGTTTGTGATGAATTGCCCTTCGTGGGACGACTCACGCCGGAGAAGAGAGCGTGAAGCTTGTCTCCCGTGGGAGGGACCCCACAGTGACCCTGGGGAAGAGTGAAGAGTCTTCCCCCGGAATGAAGAAGCGGTGGAACCAACGTCGGATGAACTGACCGCAGCCCCCATTCCCTGTCCCCCTGTGCCGCTCAGGGGGAGGAGGTGGAGAAACCGGGATTGATGTTAAGCCCGGGAAGAAGGGAGGGATGGGGGGGAAGGTGTTCTGTTTAAGATCTGTTTGCTCTTTCTCACTTCTCACTACTCCTCTCTGATTAGTTCTCTTAATAAATGTACCTAATTTCCCCAAAACTGAGTCTGTTTTGCCCGGGACGGTAAATGAGGGTGATCTCCCTGTCCTTATCTCAAACCCTGAGCCCTTGGAGATATTTTCTCCCCCTGTTCAGTAGTGAAGGGGGGAGTGAGTGAGCGGCTGTGTGGGTACCTGGCGGCCGGCCAGGGTCAACCCACGACAGTCATTTTTGGTGGCCCGTACGGGGAATGAAACCTGGGAAGGGAGGAATTTGAGATAAGGACAGTAGTGGAGAGAGGTAACGGGCAAAACATGGACTGAGCAATGTTGAAAAGTAAAATGATTTTGGGGAATTTATGTTTTGGGATTGAGGTGAAGGAACGAGGGGGGGCATTCGCTGTTTGTCCTCCTGAGAAACCGTTACGTGTGTTGGAGCCCTGCTTCCTGGGAAAGCGGCCGGACATCGCCCACCGATGGGAAGTAGAGAATAATCTTTGTTGTTTTGCTTTGCTTCCGCGCGGTAATTGCTATATTAAACTGCTTTTTATCTTTACCCACGGGCTTCTTGTTACATCTCACCTCTCCCCTGTCCATCTGAAAAGGGGAGTGATAGAGCGGCTTTGGTGAGCTCCTGGCCTCCAGCCAGGGCCAAACCACCACATCTTCCCATAAAAAACTACTATTTACAGGGCTTTGTAGTGAACTAAAGTTTCTGCACTATTTCCTTCTAAAGGGCACTTTACTGTAGCACCATCCCCACAGAAAGCAGTTGTGCCAAAAATATTTCATGTAAATAAAATAGAGACCTACATGAACTTGGTATCCACAAATTTTGCCACAAAAATGATGTTTCACAATATTGTCTGATCTATTCTCAGAAATTTAGTAGTGTGGCATTCTGCTTTCATCTTTCCACATTTTGTATGTGACTAGTTAGCTATTTAATTACATTTATTGTTGATGGTCTTGCTAATTTGAGGGAGAAGGTGTAGTTGCTAACCAAAAGATAAAATGCAGAAAGGTTAAGACAATAAAGCACATTACCATATTTCATGGTAGAGAAAATTACTTACCTGTAATTGTTCAGTGAAGAAATGAAACACTAGAATATCTGGTTCTTAATGGCTTTCCTTAACAGTGACCTGGTGTCTCAGCACCAGATAAAATGCTGAGCACAGTTTCTAATAGCTTTTGTCTCTCTGCTTAACCCAAGTGGACTTTTAAAATTGAGCCTGTGAAAAGAGTTTTGAGGGTTTGAGGGAACCGCTAGGAATAATCTAGTGATTAAGGAGAGAGGAATGTGAGATTAATGCGCAGTTTTGTCATTTATTCATTTATCTTTATAACATTTAGGGCTTAGTTTTGCCTGACAGTATTCTGATAAACACCTGGCCCTGAGAGCCCCACGACACACTTTTTTTTTTTTTTCTGGCCATCTCATAGAGATGTGAGACATCTCTGTGTTTAGTGTCTCCTCGTATCTCTTCCTGTATCCCTTCTGTCATCCAAGAACGGGCAGTTTAGAGATCAGCTGAGGTATGCAGTCCTCGATAGCCTGCATGTCTTGTACTTTGTAAATCTTGCAGCTGAAAGGAAGGCAGCTGGAAGGCAGCTTTGTGCAGAGTGTACAAAATACTAAGTAATCTGAGAGGAAAATTTCATTCTTTGGTGCACAGTTGGCATCACATTTAATGAAAATAGTCTGTGTAGTGTGAGCATTGGGAGAGAAATGAGGCGAAGTTCTGAGTAGTTTGGATATTCAAGTAAATTACACAGCCTGACAGTTCTGCTGACAGTACCAAGGATACACAGCATTTATTTTGTCCTGTAGTTCATTATAACTCTTTTCCTTTAACAATCTGTGAACTACCTGAGCTACACTCTGACAGTAAAATTATTGCATATATTTTTTCCTGACTCACTGGAATGGAATTAGGAAAAGCTAGTGTTCACTTTCAGGGCAGGTTATATCCAAATGCTCCTAGTACTGGCCGTAAACCTTGCTTGTGGGGTGTCTTTTCATCTCCATCCTCTATGAACCAATTCAGACTGTGGCCTGTAATGTCTTACTACAGAAACAGATAAAGCAAGATTTGGAAGCATAGTTAATAGCTGTTCAGATCTCTAGCATTTCTAGAATTTTTCATTTGACAGGAGGAAAGAGTTTGTCCGGTAGGTGGGGAAACATGTAAGACTGGATAAATTTTCAGTCTTATGCCATAAACACTGTAAAATGCTATATACCATTTGAATTAGTCAAAAAGTCTTCCTAATACAAACATGAGCACATTCAGCTGCAAGAGAACTGCCTCTTTCAAGGCGATGGACACTGGCTCTTAAATGTAGACAGGCACTTGCACTACAGGAGGGAGACGGCTGATGTGAGGACCAGCTTTGTCATAGAATGTTCATAGAATCATAGAATGTTAGGGATTGGAAGGGACCTCGAAAGATCATCAAGTCCAATCCCCCTGCCAGAGCAGGAATGCCTAGACTATGCTACACAGGAACGTGTCCAGGCAGGTCTTGAATGCCTCCAGAGAAGGAGACTCCACAACCTCTCTGGGCAGCCTGTTCCAGGGCTCCGTCACCCTCACTGAGAAGAAGTTTCTTCTCGAGTTTAAGCGGAACCTCTTATGTTCCAGTTTCAGCCCATTACCCCTTGTCCTATCAGTGGTTGTCACCGAGAAGAGCCTGGCTCCATCCTTGTGACACTCCCCCTTGACATATTTGTAAACATTAATGAGGTCACCCCTCAGCCTCCTCTTCTCCAAACTAAAGAGCCCCAGCTCCTTCAGCCTTTCCTCATAAGGGAGATGCTCCACTCCCTTAATCATCCTAGTTGCCCTGTGCTGGACTCTCTCCAGCAGTTCCCTGTCTTTCTTGAACTGAGGGGCCCAGAACTGGACACAGTATTCCAGATGGGGTCTCACCAGGGCAGAGTAGAGGGGAAGGAGAACCTCTCTCGACCTACTAACCACCCCACTTCTAATACACCCCAGGATGCCATTGGCCTTCCTGGCCACAAGGGCACACTGCTGGCTCACGGTCATCCTGCTGTCCACCAAGACTCCCAGGTCCCTTTCCCCTACACTACTCTCTAATAAGTCATTCCCCAACTTATACTGGAACCTGGGGTTGTTCCTACCCAGATGCAAGACCCTACATTTACCCTTGTTATATTTCATTAAATTTTTCCCCGCCCAACCCTCCAGCCTGTCCAGGTCTCACTGAATGGCAGCACAGCCTTCTGGTGTGTCAGCCACTCCTCTCAGCTTGGTGTCATCAGCAAACTTGCTGATAGTACTCTCTAGTCCCTCATCCAAGTCATCGATGAATATATTGAATAATACTGGTCCCAGTACCGACCCTTGAGGCACTCCACTGGATACAGGCCTCCAACCAGACTCCGCCCCATTGACCACAACTCTTTGGCTTCTTCCCCTTAGCCAGTTCGCAGTCCACCTCACTACCCGAGAGTCTAGACCACACTTCTGCAGTTTAGCAGCAAGGATGCTGTGGGAGACTGTGTCAAATGCTTTACTGAAGTCAAGGTAGACCACATCCACCGCTCTGCCATCATCTATCCACCTTGTTATATCCTCATAAAAGGCTATGAGGTTAGTCAAGCACGACTTCCCTTTGGTGAAGCCATGTTGACTGTCTCTAATGACCCTCTTATCCCTGATATGCCTTGAGATGGCACCAAGGATAAGTCGTTCCATCACTTTCCCAGGGATGGTGGTGAGGCTGACCGGTCTATAGTTACCCGGGTCCTCCTTCTTGCCCTTTTTGAAGACTGGAGTGACATTTGCTTCCCTCCAGTCCTCAGGCACCTCTCCCGCCTCCCAAGACTTGGCAAAGATGATGGAGAGTGGTCTAGCAATGACATCAGCCAGCTCCCTCAGCACCCGTGGATGCATCCCGTCTGGACCCATGGATTTATGGATGTCCAGATTGCTTAATTGGTCCCTAACCCAGTCCTCATCGACTAAAGCAAACTCCTCCACTGCCCTGACTTCCTGTGGGGCATCAGGGGAACGGGGCTCCTTTGTCAGTGACACAGATCAAGCACCATTGCGAATCACGTTTGAAAAATCACAAATCTAGTTATACATGTCCAAAAAATTTTTAAAAAATTTGTTTTCTAGGTTAATTTCATGCCATACACATAGAATAAGTAGAAAGTCACAGGTCATCCTGTTAAAACGAAAACAGTTGTTTATACTATTTATATTGTTTATATTAAAATTGTCTAGCAGAAGCAGCCTGGAACAATGTCCAATACCAATATGGGAAGCTTCAAGAAAATACCCTGTGTGCATGATTTGTGTACTCTACTTCAGATATTCATTTTCTAATAATTTCTTAATTACAGTGGTTAACACGGGAGGATGTAATTATTATTGGTGGCCCAAATTGCTTTTAACAAAATTACAACCCTACTTATTATCATATTACTGTAGCTACATTATTATTACAGAATAACCTTTACTTAATTACCAACCAAAAGCAATTATGGAAAATGATTTGAACATTCTAATTTAGCGAAAATATCTCACTTCCCTTTATGAACAATAAAATGTCATCATAGGTATTGGGATAACTTGCACATATCAATGTACACTTAATATAGTTCATACAAATTCCTTAGGTCAAAATGTTCCTTTCTGTGTTCCTGTAAAACTAAATGACCACAGAAAGAGTAACCAGAAAAGAAAATCCAATTCTCTTGACTGGCTGTTAAATCTGCACTTTATGTCATGCTGTAATGGTGGTTACAGCAAAGCACAATACTTAGTGTGTGCTCAGTATGAGCTTAGTATGTAGCATTGGCTGAGTTTTTCTTGAAGACAAGCTACAGACCAAAAATATTCTCTGTAGTTCTGGAGATACACAAAGTTTGGAGATGTTTAAGATCTGGGCTTTTTATATGGGATTTATCTCTAATTGTTGGAAACTGTTATTTAAAATGTAAAACAAATCCCAATTTTAGGTCTCCTTTAGTAATAGTCATTTCAACAGAACCTATAAATTCTGCCTGCAGAAGGAAAATAGCTTATTTTGTGCTATAACATTTTATTTCATATCCAGTTTTTGAGACATCTTTTAAGAACAGAACAGGATATGGTCAGGCAGCTGTAGTACTAGGATTAGGTCAATATACAATAGTTATGAATATACAAAAAGAGTTTGTGCCCAGAATTCTAAATGTTGAACAGGAAGTAGATAAAAAAAGCCTGCCTTAACTGGGGATTAATGGAGAAGTTTAGAGAAAGCTAGGAAGTCAGTTACCAGGATAATTATATATAAAGAAAGTCTGAAAAAGCAATGGCAGTTTCCATATGCAGGTTCATAAACTGTACTCTTGCAGGTTTTTTGTGTTTGATGCATTGCATAGCTTTACGATACTTAGTCACAGGGAGCAAGAGAGAATGGCTTCAAGAGAACAATAATAACAATCTTGGTAAAGCCACAGAGATTTAGGGAGAAAATATCTTCTATTGTGCAGTGCAAATAAAGTACTTAAGAAGAAGACACTTGCTCAAAAGTGGGGATGTTTCTATCATATAAATGTAACTGTTGTGTATTTTGTGATGGAAGTAATGTTATGAGTTATTTTATGTGAGCTACCAGCTCTAAACCAGTAATAAATAGAATCAAGATTGCTGTGAAATGTATTTTGAGGCTGTAATCCTATGGTTCTGAATCCCTTCTGAGTGCTCAGCAAGTCAGGAAAAACGAAAGCGAGCATGACTGAACTGCGCATACCCGACTTGGCAGACAGGTCCCCAGAACAAGTTTTACTGCGTGTAAGCAAATAGTCTTTGCATCACTTATATGTTTTTTCTTGATGTGTTTGGGATATATGAGATGGGCTGCATGTGCTTGCATAGACTTCAAGAACGCAATTCAGTTATTTTAAGCTGTGCTGTGAGCGTTTTGTAAATCTGAAGTAGGTAGTGGTTGCTAGGTCGCCCACCACAGCCAGTGTGATTGGCAGTTCTTCAAGAAAAAGGGAGGATCATTTACTTTTTAGTTTTCAGAGATAAGGGGGTATGTAAAAAAAAATTAAAAAAAATCAACATTTCTAATCTGCACTAATTGCTGCAAAGGATTTAAACAGTCTTTCATTGCAAACTGACAGGCAGTCAGAATATAGAATGACTGGCATTCTTTAAGGTAAACGTGCAGACTTATACAAAAGGAAGCACTGCCTTGAGAGAGTGATGTAACATCCAGTATTGACACCGTGTTGCATGTTATCACTTAGAGCCTTATAAGTAATTTGACTGAAAAAAAAAGACTTTTTGAAATAGGAACATCGAAGACATCTTTGTATGCAGTGATGACTTCTCTGAAAGATACCTTCTTTTGTTTATTGCTAAAATTAATAAGGAAAAAGAGATGAAATAAATGAAGAAAGTGCAAGGGAATCTAGTCAGAGAGAAACAAGAAAGGAGACATCAATTTCGAAAGACACTGCTTCCAACTTTTAGTTACAAAAATAATTTTTTAAATGATTACATGGTTTGCGACAGAGACACTAAGTTTTTGGTGCCTTATTTTTGCCTTTAGCTTTTATTACGTTGTTAGGTATTTATTTCAACATAAAATATCTTCTCCCTACCCTTAATTCAGCTTACCACAAGTCTATGTATGTATGTCTCCAATTTGATTTATTGTTACTATCTTGAGAGTATTTGTGTTGAAAAGAATGCCTCAGGAAAAAAAAATATGTCTGGATATGTTGTCCGAGTTGCCTGCCTAGTTTACTTTTAAAGGTGAGCATGATTCAGAGCCGGATTGCAAATTTCATTCTGATACTTATGCACATTTTTTTTTTTCTGCTAGTTAGAGCAAACAGATGAAAAATTATTTCTACCTCTGCTGCCAGGTAGCTTAGTGTAACAAATGTAACACCATTTCACTCCTGTGAAAACGTGTAAGAGCCATGCTGCTTTTGCCAAGAGTATCAGAAGCACCTTTGAAGTGATGAGCTCTACTGATCATAGTACTGAAGACCCTTCAGAATAGGCGAGTTGTTAGACTTTGTACTAAGCTTCAGATCTGTTCTTGAGGACATGGACCTAGTATCTCTTAAAAGCTATGTTTTTCCAGTAGACTTGGCTTGAAAATCACATATACAGGGAGGGTCTTGAGATTAATTTGTCTCTGTGGACACTATAGGAAGAGGAATTCTTTGATTGTTAATTGTGAAAAGAAGTCTTTTAGCCTTAATATGGTCACCTCACAGCTGCACTTAAGGCAATACTGTTAATGCTATTTATGCTTACGACCACTGTGTGTTTCGTCAGATTATTCATTGGTTTCTCTTTAAAGTTGCTTAGTTTTCTTTCCACAGTGTTTTCAGCCACTAGGAAGCTATCAGTGTGTGTAAGCAGACAAAATTTATAATTTCCGTGTATTTTTCCTTGCCATTGTTGGTGCTTAGTTTTATCATTGTACTGACCTCCTTTACTCATTTTTTTCCATCTTAGAGCCTGCAGCATTCAACATCAAAAATAACTGCTCGTGAACATCCTCTCTTCCAACTTTCAAACCACTGTTTAAACACAATTTAACAGTCCTGATCCTCCAAATCACTTTACTATTAGATTATTTTTATTGTAAAAATTCGTCATTAGAAACATTAAGAAACTGTTCTTGAAGCAGAATGCTCTCCACTCTGAGAGTAAGCAGCATTTTTTTTCTTATTTCTTCCTTATTTCTTGAATTCTCAGTCTTTAATTTATTCATTACAACAGTTTGCAGTATTAATCTGCCAGTGATCTTTCAGACTCTCATATTTTAGTAAGGAACTTCTATTAAAAGCTTAAAAAAATGCTTGAATGAATTGTAGCTACCTGGTTTACCTTAGACCTTTTATTCTTAAATCTTTAATTACTTACACGGGAAAAATAGGAAAGCCAGAACCGAAAATTGCAATTTGTTTTATGTGAGCTAGACATCTACACAATAGTCTTATCTTACCTAGTGGCAATAAACCTATGTTTTTTAAAAATGAATAATTGCCTGGATACTAGCCAGGAAACTCCTTTTTATATCTAAACAAATGTTGCTCATGGGGAATTGGAACAATAGCTGAATACTGATTATGGCTATTCCTGAATTTTCCCACAATTTTGATACCTGGAAATAAAAGCATAGTTCTTTTAGACTCACTAAAGTTATAATAACATTAGGGTACCTTTTAGAACACTCAGTTTCCTTCCTTTACATAATTTAAAAACATTGTTCTAGGGGAGTAAATATTACCTGATTAAAACAGCATTTCTACTTCAGAAGGTATATATTTTGTATTTCCTCTATATTTCATATAAAATGCCACGTCAGTACTTTTAAGTGATATTACATAGGCATTACATTAAAGCATATGAGAGTTTAAAGAGACGCATAATTTGTAGCTTCTATGTTAGTTAGAACTACTTCTCGTGCCTAATGGAAAGTCAATGAAAATTTATTTAAATTCTTATCCTGACATTTCAAGCTGTGTACAATCAGAAGCAAGCTGCCACCATAGGTTTTCCTGTATTTTTTCCTTGACTTTTTCACAATTAAGGAACAAGCAATATACTTTATACCAGTGATGAACATCTTTTCATGATGTATACTTTGTTTTTGCAAAGTAATACTTAATGTAAATTGCAAGCACACTTGCTAATGACAGCCAAGGCCTAAAAAGGCAAAGATTATTTGTATCTGAATGGGGGAGCAAAGGTAAACGGAACATTTTGGGCACTATCATATACATATGTCACTGAATTTTTAGCCCCAAATGAGTCTTTACAAGTGGAAGGTTAATCTGTTGGGTGACATGGGTATGAAAGGCTATTTTATTATGCACTTGCTGTAACATACAGCTATAAAATTCAAGGCATTTGTACATGTTATTTCCTTAGGAATAGGCAAAAGCTTTTCCATGGGCCTTAACTTCTTTAAAACCAGAAAGTTTTGATGTCTTGAATGTGCTTCATCCTGGCGTCTTCCCATCTTGCTCTATATCAGTTTGGCTAAAAAATTGACACCACGAGGGAGATTTTTGTAAAAAATTCTGCTCAGTTTTTCTGACCAGAATTCATTCCTTCTCTTCCCCAAACTCTCTAATCTGCCTTTTTTTTCCCCTAGAAATAAACTAATTTGTTCAGACAATAGGTATCTGAGTAACATCAACCTTGCTTGCTGATGTCCTCATCGTTTCCTGAAACTAAAAAGTCCACATTAGGGAACTCAAGATTCTTAATTTAGTATTGTAGGAGATGCACCATTATTTTATAGGTGGTGAGACACTCGCTCAAACCTCACCCAGCTGGATGAGGGAGAGAGTTGGAAAGGTAAAAGTAAGAAAACTTGAGGGTTGAAATAGAGTTTAGTAACTGAAAAAAAACCCAACAAAACAAAACCTCAAACAACTAAAACCCCCAAAGAAACCCCAGAACAATAAAGAGGGAAAGAAATAAACCCAAGAAAATGAAATTATGCAAAAAACCCTCAACTGCTCACCACCATTTGCCTGATACCCAGACAGTCCCTGAGCAACAGGAGCCCTGGCCAACCTCCCTTCTTCTCACACTTGCATTCCTTATCGTGATATCATACAGTACTGAATGTCCTTTTGGTCAGCTGTCCCAGCCGTATCCCCTCCCAATTTCTTGTGCACCCCCATCCTACTCACTGATAAGGTGGGATGAGGAGCAGAAAAGGGTTTCACAATGTGTAAACACTGCTCAGCCTTACCTAAACCATTCAGTGTGTTATCAGTGCTACTTCATCACAAATCCAAAACACAGCCCTATACCAGCTATTATGAAGAAAAACTATTCCAGCTATAACCAGTGCTCATGGAGATAAATTGGAGCAATAGATGAATTGCCAAATTCTAGCCTAGTATCTGTGGGTTTGTGAATGAGATCAACTGTCGTAATAATATCATGTTTCATTTTCTTTGGTCTGTTTATTCAGTTATTTTATTTCCTGTATTTCCTGTGATTTCCTTAGATTTTAATACGGAAACATTGAAAAGTACTGTGTTGAGTGAGTGATTATCCAACTACTATGAAGGAATATGGGCAGATGCATTAGAAAAATGTAACATGATAAAGATATATGTACAATATTACAAGTTCTTATTTATATAGGAAAATGCATTTTTAACAAACTTTTTTTTTTCTCAATTCCTTGACAACTTTCTTAGAACTTCTTCAACTATACCAGAATTTGAGACAGAAATCCAATATCTATGCCACAGACCAAGGAAGTGGTTGGTTTTCAGATTTGTTTTTTGTAGCTCCACAGCATGGCTAATACTTCAGGACAGAAATAAGAGATACTTTTAACTGGCAAGGAGCTGGTACAGATGAAGCTTAGTTTCACAATATCTTTTTAATGGCAAAATTATATGAATAAAAATTACTTTTATACAATAAATCAAAGAGCACTTTAAGATCAATATTATTAAACATGCTTTTTAGGTACAATTTCCCTTTAGGTAACAGATAATGTCTTTTTTTAAAAAAAAATAAAAAAGAAAGACAAAAAACCATCAGAAAGTAAAAGAAGCAGAGACAGGATGGAAATTTCTACTTAATGGTCAAAAGAGTCATTGGTCAATAAGTATTAGCACATGCAAACCCACATACTTTATATTCGAGTTCCCTAACAAAGGCGTAGTAACTAAATGTTGTTGCAGTAGTCCACTGCTTTGTTGCTGCTGCTGGGAGTTAAATAATGAAAATAAATGCATTCTTTTTTTCTCCATAGCCCTGATAATCTCTCTCACGGCAGACACTTAAACGTTCACTTTTAATTCTATAACCTGTTTTATACAGTCTCATCTCAAGCAAATGGCTGAGTTCCTGCTCAATAACATTAAAAACACCTGAAAGAGCTTTCCAGTTTATATATCTACAATTCTTTTACTTCCTGAGACATTAAATATTTACAGCTTGAAGGCACTAAAGTTTATTTGGATCATTTGTTAAAGTGGAGAATGTCTCTGGAGAATCTGGAAACTGCCCAAGGTAAGACTGTATGATCAGTTTTGCAGTGTTTGTTATCGCTGTGAAATTGCTTCAGGGGAGTGTTTTCACCGAGAGTGAAGTTGGCAAAGCCAAGAGTGAACAAAGTGACAACAAATACAAAGTTCATTCTGCAAGAATGACCTGTGAGTTAAACATTAGATTTGATGGAACAACTCTGAGATACTTTAATTAGTATGCTAATTAAGTAAGGTGTGTGGCTTGTGTAAACATACAGGGGTTTAACAGTAAGTTTTGCAGAAGGCATGAATAACTGCACATACATTTATGACAAGATAAGATTGTGTGATGGCATAAATGATACAGTGCATGGCCACAAGCTTGCCAGGTCAAGCTTATATGAAAAGTAGCTGTATTGCAATTGTTAGACTTAGTACAGAATGTAATGTCATTAACTGGAAAAAAAGAAGCTAGATAAAACAGCATAAACCACTAATGTTGAAGTAATGTTTTTTTGAAGTTGAATTTGACTCCAGGAGAATAAATGAACTTATCAGGCATCACTGTGGTTAACAGTGGCAAATTAAAATAAATCTGAACTCCCCAAATGGTCTATATATACATATGTGTTAATAACTTATTTTACAAACCTCTTCAAAGAAGAGCCAAAGAGCATAAGATGGTGTATAAAATGATGAAACTTATTCCAGACGTAAATGTTCAGCTTTCTGATGCAGAACAGAAAGATCTCAGCATACGCACTGTCAAAGAATATGAGGAGAAAGGCAGCGCGAGTAGGACTAAAGCTATCGCTGAGATTCTATTACCAAGTTACAAATCAATATCTTGATTTTGCAGGTGCTGAAACAGTTATATTCTGTCTCTTTTGTATATGATGTAATCTGTTAGACTCCTATAAAAAAAATAAAATTGTAGTCTCCTCTTTCCAAAAACAGAACTGAAGATGCTATCAAAGGCAGATTTCATATTCCTTAAGAGGAAAAATTGGATCATCATAGAAAAGAATTCTGTAAATTGTCTTTGTTATGTAGGTTAGACATAAAGTTTAAGTTCTAACTCTGTTAGACTGCATAAAAGAAATTTGTAAGAGTCCTTACTGTCCTTGTTCAAGAAGCGTCCTCTCAGAGAAGCTGCTAATTCAGAAGATCAAAGTCTAACAGTAAGAAATACTGTTCAGATTTCTGAATTCTGACAAGTAAGTTGGGTGACTCACTCTTGGAGTCTCAGCTTGATAATTTTATTTTCCTGTTCTATTTTGTGATACTGTTTCCACTCACAATTATTCTATAAAAAGAATTTTTATTTTTCTCCCAGAATTTCCCTGCTAGTTCCCATGAAATGGGAAAGACCTACCTTGGCTTATTTTGTGAGGTAATAATGTGCTATTAAATTCCCACAGATCAGATACTGTTCGGTGGTGTGGTGGTTTTTTACAAATAATTTATTTTCTTTAAAAATCGTTAAAGGCTTTCCTATAAATTCTTCACCACACCTACAATATTGAGAAAGGCTTTTTTTTTGCATTTTACATGGAGGACTATTGTTCTGATGATGTATGAGTTTAAGTGTCACTGCCTTTATGATGAATAACACTAGGCAACACTGCTGAAGTGATGGATAACAGAAAGAGCCATTGCTCTGATGATGTATTCTAGTAAGGGGACAATCCTGATGTAAAATACATAATAACAGCAAGTTGCTTGGAGTTATCTATCATCACAGCAATAATTGTCAACGCTATATACTCTATTGGTGGCACTGGTCTGACAGTACATAGTATGAAATAAAATCACTTTACAGACATGTCTTGGATCCCATTTTTTTGCATAAAATAGGGATGAAATGGGGAAACCTAATCCCTGTTTTGTGGGTTTGTTCTGTTTTTGAAAGCAAGTCTTTCTTAAACAATGGAGCTGTAAAAATTAGATACCGTTGGTTAGTAACTCTGCTGTCAGTGTCTCCAAAATTAAGCACTGTCTAGAATATGCAAATAAATCATGCTTTTCTGTTGATAAAATGATGCTTCTGGCACTGCTTGTCTTATCACAGAATATATTTCAGAAAAACAATGCACAGAATATGGTTGGTTTTCTGTTGTCATCCGTGGCTGCACTATCTAGTGAACCGTAGACCGAGGGACTACAGCCATAGAACTATGCTGTTGTAACAGCATCATGAACATTCAGCTTCAGCCATGGAATTTTGTTAGATTTTAAAGATGCATTTTGTCTTCATATGGAATATTTTGATAAATATTTGCAAGAATGTGCAAATGAAGTTATTATACAGACCAAAATATGAAACTCAGGATGGACGTGCTTACATTACAGCTTTGCTATATAATTAACAGTGAGACTGAACTAAGATGTGAGCAGGCAGGAACTACATTTGCCTAATGATAAGGTGATGATGAAAAGGATAGATGTAAAGTCATAGCTCATGACTCAATGATATTCATGAAAATCAGCTTCTTGATGTGGTATTCACATTCCAGAAAGAATGAGAAACTTACTTGAGAATTACACTGTAAAACTTCGTCACTGGGACATCCATGTTATGTTAGATGGGGTGCTTTATCTATTTTTGTAATAGCTAATTCCGAACTATTAGATGGTGTAACATGAAGGCAAAAACTGTTGATCATGAAGAAATGTGACAGGAAGAAGCTGATTATAATTACATTTTGCCTTGCAGATTAAGATTTTACACTCAAATGCAATTGTTTCCAGTTCTTAAATGAGACTAAGCAATGTTTTCAGTCTAATCTGATGTTATAACTTCAAAATAAACAGTAAATTCATTTTATAGGAAGAAAAATAGACTTATTCAAATAATACATGACAAGTGTGTTTTTAATCTCCAAAGTTTATCTTTCAGAGGACAGGCTAAGAAACCAACACATCATTTCTCTTATACATCCTACTGTATTTTGTAACAAGCATTTCCACCCCCATTTCCTTGTAGGTACCTTTGAGAAAAATACATGTGAGATTTCTAATTCAGAGGATTATTTCTCTGATCAATAAATCAAAGACAGAACTTCCATTGACTTCACTAGATAAGGTGATAAGGTCCCAAAAGACTTATGCAAATACAGTGCTGTAAAAATACCAAGAAAGTTCTACGATGAAGCAGTCTAATTTATGACTGACAGGGCTGATTGTGGACTGTAGCTTTGGATGAGAGATGAATAGTTTCATTCGTCTTATTGTATAAATCTTGATACAAAATTTAGAAACATCCCTTCCTCCCAGAAATCCTCAAATAGTTTCAGTTAGGTGATTTCAGTATCAGAAAAGCTGAGAAAAGAATGGAAATTTTGGAGAAAAGAATCCAGAAGCTGATAACACTGGCTTCTGTAGAAAAGTGTGGGGCTTTTTCTTCCTTAGAAAAGATTAATGAATGAGAAGAGCTATAAGCTTTTTGAAGAACTAGAATGATAAAGAGGACAAAGTATGACACATGGGATCTAAACAACAGATCTTGGAAGGCAGGGCTGGCCACTTGGGAAGAATATAAGGCTGTTGTCCGAGGATGTAGGGAGGCAACTAGGACAGCAAAGGCCTCCCTAGAATTGAACCTGGCGAGAGGGGTCCAGGACAACAGGAAGAGCTTTTTCAAATACGTGGCAGATAAAACTAACACCAGAGGCAATGTAGGCCCACTGATGAATGAGGTGGGTGCCTTGGTGACGGAAGATACAGAGAAGGCAGAGTTACTGAATGCCTTCTTTGCCTCTGTCTACTCTGCCGGAGGCTGTCCTGAGGAGCCCCGTTCCCCTGAGGCCCCAGAGGAAGTCAGGCAGTGGAGGAGTTTGCTTTAGTCGATGAGGACTGGGTTAGGGACCAATTAAGCAATCTGGACATCCATAAATCCATGGGTCCAGACGGGATGCACCCACGGGTGCTGAGGGAGCTGGCTGATGTCATTGCTAGAGCACTCTCCATCATCTTTGCCAAGTCTTGGGAGGCGGGAGAGGTGCCTGAGGACTGGAGGGAAGCAAATGTCACTCCAGTCTTCAAAAAGGGCAAGAAGGAGGACCCGGGTAACTATAGACCGGTCAGCCTCACCACCATCCCTGGGAAAGTGATGGAACGACTTATCCTTGGTGCCATCTCAAGGCATATCAGGGATAAGAGGGTCATTAGAGACAGTCAACATGGCTTCACCAAAGGGAAGTCGTGCTTGACTAACCTCATAGCCTTTTATGAGGATATAACAAGGTGGATAGATGATGGCAGAGCGGTGGATGTGGTCTACCTTGACTTCAGTAAAGCATTTGACACAGTTTCCCACAGCATCCTTGCTGCTAAACTGAGGAAGTGTGGTCTAGACTCTCGGGTAATGAGGTGGACTGTGAACCGGCTAAGGGGAAGAAGCCAAAGAGTTGTGGTCAATGGGGCAGAGTCTGGTTGGAGGCCTGTATCCAGTGGAGTCCCTCAAGGGTCGGTACTGGGACCAGTATTATTCAATATATTCATCGATGACTTGGATGAGGGACTAGAGAGTACTATCAGCAAGTTTGCTGATGACACCAAGCTGGGAGGAGTGGCTGACACACCAGCAGGCTGTGCTGCCATCCAGCGAGACCTGGACAGGCTGGAGCGTTGGGCGGGGAAAAATTTAATGAAATATAACAAGGGTAAATGTAGGGTCTTGCATCTGGGTAGAACAACCCCAGGTTCCAGTATAAGTTGGGGAATGACTTATTAGAGAGTAGTGTAGGGGAAAGGGACCTGGGAGTCTTGGTGGACAGCAGGATGACCATGAGCCAGCACTGTGCCCTTGTGGCCAGGAAGGCCAATGGCATCCTGGGGTGTATTAGAAGGGGAGTGGTTAGTAGGTCAAGAGAGGTTCTCCTTCCCCTCTACTCTGCCCTGGTGAGACCCCATCTGGACTACTGTGTCCAGTTCTGGGACCCTCAGCTCAAGAAAGACAGGGAACTGCTGGAGAGAGTCCAGCACAGGGCAACTAGGATGGTTAGGGGAGTGGAGCATCTCCCTTATTAGGAAAGGTTGAGGGGGCTGCGGCTCTTTAGTTTGGAGAAGAGGAGGCTGAAGGGTGACCTCATTAATGTTTACAAATATATCAAGGGGGAGTGTCACGAGGATGGAGCCAGGCTCTTCTCGGTGGCAACCACTGATAGGACAAGGGGTAATGGGCTGAAACTGGAACATAAGAGGTTCCGCTTAAACTCGAGAAGAAACTTCTTCTCAGTGAGGGTGACGGAGCCCTGGAACAGGCTGCCCAGAGAGGCTGTGGAGTCTCCTTCTCTGGAGACATTCAAGACCTGCCTGGACATGTTCCTGTGTGGCATAGTCTAGGCATTCCTGCTCTGGCAGGGGATTGGACTTGATGATCTTTCGAGGTCCCTTCCAATCCTAACATTCTATGATTCTATGATTCTATGAACAACAATGAATGAAATTGAGGTAAAACTTCTTAAGACTGACAGCCAGATGCTAAAATGTTACTGGCACTAACCCACACCATAGCTATAGCTATGATTTACACTACCAGAAAGGCACAGTTAATTTAAGAAAAAAACAAACAATGTAGACTGCTTTATATTCACAAATCAACTTTTCTATCATGGCAGCCATCGATCAATGCTGTTTAATAAGCATGGTTGTTTAAAAAGATAGGTTATGGCATAAGGTATCACTTTCCTTTTCATGTTTAATCTATTGTAGTCTAGGACTTGATGCAGTAGCTTCTAGAGTAAATTAATCCTGTAAGGAAGATAGAGATGAGGATGAATACTTTATATATATTTTTATTTATATTATATATATATATAATATATATATCAAGTCATGAGATTACAAAATGCATTCTGTTGCTGGGACAAGTTGTAGCTCTTCAAACTGTGAATGGGCAGCATAGGTGATCTACAGAATCCTTTGAAGATATCTAAAGGATGATCTAAAATAATACCTTTCACACCCACTTGTAAAGACATGGTTACAAAGATTTTGGAAAAGTGTTTTCTGCCTTGAATAATGCACAATGAATTGAAGCAGAGACTTCAGAATGTCTCTGATGTGAAATGACATCACAAAAAGAGATTCTCAAATCCTGAAAACTTACTACTTGATCTCAGCCACATAACATCATAAACATTTCCAAGTACTTCTGCTCAGCCCGAGTAACAAAAGACTGGGTACTTTAGCTTTATGACATGGGCCAGATAAAGTACAAACTGCATCAAATGGTTAAAAATACTTTTTTGAAGTCTTTTTAAATTTTTACTGCATACAAGTTATAAATGACTGGAAACAAGCATTCTTAGCAAAAACGAAAACAAACATATTTATCTCATTAGGTGTTTAGCTTTCAAGTCACTTTTTTGCTTTCACATTTGCTTGTTATGTCCATAGGCATTTAAATATTAAAAAAACCCCCACATTCATCTAGGTATAAATGTTCCAGTTATTATACTGCGGCACTATTAATTTATGTTACATTACTTAAAAATGTAATTTCTTTAAGAATTTAAAAACAAAGAATTCTTATTGGTTGAAAATCTACTGTGGCCCAGCTTCTATTGCTCATAAGGCAAAGATAGACTATCAAATTTTAAGCAGTTATGGGACTTTGGATGCTTTTCTTATGGTAATATTTATGAACTTCAGTTAAAAATAAGAAAATAATTATTTTAGGCCTTCTGCAAGGGATATATAGACCATAGGTAATTGTTGAAGCTTATTTTATTCTTTTTGCGTCTTTTTTACAAACTTCTTATATTTGCATTCTTACATTTGCTATTGTAAATATTTTTTTTTTTAAATAAAAGTGAATACAGCCAAGTGTGCATAGGTCTGTCCAAAACAGCTTGAGGAATTAAAGTCTGGTTTTTATTCCAGTGATTTAAATCAAGGGTGTTATGCAGTATTTGGTTTCTGATAGACCATAACGAAGACTTTGTGGAAGAAAGTTCAGAGAAACTTTGATTCCAGTGGACACCTCCTCAGTAAATGATTTATCCACTCAGATATGAGTTATAGCAAAAAGTGATACATTGAAGGTCAATTACTACTCCTGTAATGCTTTGTGTCAAGTGCAAGATTATGAAAAATATATTAGGCTCAAATGTTGGTGAAAAAGCGACCTACATCAGGTTGATATTTAACTGTTTTGTATGATTTGGCCTGTTCAGGAGACTGATGGACAAAGTTCCCTTGGGAGGCGACCCTGAAGGATACAGAAGTCCAGGAAGGCTGGACATACTTCAGAGGGAAGTCTTAATGCACAGGAGCAGGCTGTCCCTGGAGTGCTGAAAATGGAGTTGGCAGGGAAGGAGACCAGCCTGCCTAAATAGGGACCTTTGGTTGGACCTGAAGAACAAAAGGACAGTTCATGACCTTTGAAGGAGGGGGCAGGTCTCTCATGAAGACTACAAAGATGTAGTGAAGCTACGCAGGAGAAAATTAGGAGAGCCAACTGCAGCTAGAGCTCAACCTAGCTACAGCTACTAAGGATAATAAATTTTTTTTTCTGTTAGTTCATTGACAACAAAAGGAAGACTAGGGAAAACCTCCATTCTTTATTAGATGCAGAGGAGAACATAGTGAACAAGGATGGGCAAAAGGCTGAGGTGCTCAATACCTACTTTGCCTCAGTCTTGAACAGTAGATCTAAATGTTACCCAGACACCCAGCCTCATAAGCTACTTACCTTTTAACAAAGAATTACCCTTTTAAGCCTTTTATTCAGTCAGGCTAGTCCCTGCCCTCGAGAAGGTTTCTTATACCCTGAGGGCACAGCTAACAGCTGTTTAACGTTCTTTAAAATCCCCGCGCCCCTGAGGGTGGCTCCGCCCACGCAATGTCGGGTGTATGCCCTGGAGCTGCCGGTGCTGGCCACCGTAGCCGGCTTAAAAGAAAAGCCCCCCTAAGAGCTTTTTTCAGCCTTTTTTTGCTTAGATTCCTTCTCCAGTGCAGTCTTACCTGCTCTGAAGCTGGTCTCGACAGCAAATCCTAGGAGGACAGGCTGAGAGAGTTGGGCCTGTTCAGCCTGGAGAAGAAAAGGCTCCGGGGAGACCTTACAGCAGCCTTCAAATAGCTGAAGGGGCCAGAGGAAAGCTGGGGAGGGGCTGTTTACAAGGATGTTGTCGTGGGTTGACCCTGGCCAGCCGCCAGGTACCCACACAGCTGCTCTCTCACTCCCCCTTCACTGCTAAACAGGGGGAGAAAATATTTCCAAGGGTTCAGGGTTTGAGATAAAGACAGGGAGATCACTCTCATTTACCTTCCCGGGAAAAACAGACTCAGTTTTGGAGAAATTAGGTACATTTATTAAAAGAACTAATCAGAGAGGAGTAGTGAGAAGTGAGAAAGAACAAACGGGTCTTACAAACAGAACACCTTCCCCTCATCCCTCCCTTCTTCCCGGGCTTAACACCAATCCCAGTTTCTCCACCTCCTCCCCCCGAGCGCCACAGGGTGACAGGGAATGGGGGTTGCGGTCAGTTCATCCGACGTTGGTTTCACTGCTTCTTCACTCCGGGGGAGGACTCTTCACTCTTCCTCAGAGCCATTGTGGGGTCCCTCTCACGGGAGACAAGCTTCACGTTCTCTTCTCTGATGTAAGTCATCCCACGAAGGGCAATTCATCACAAACTGCCCAATGCGAGACACCTCACGAGGGGCAGCCACCCCTTGTGAGTCTGAGGCACAGTCCTTCGGGGGAAACTGCTCCAGCGTGAGCCACCTGCAGCGTCCCAAAAGTCCCACCGGCCAACCTGCTCCAGCGTGGGCATTCCCTCTTCCACGGGCTACAGGTTCCAGCAGCGACCCACTCCGATGCGGGCTTCCCACGGGCTACAGTCCCCTTTCAGGCATCCACCCACACGGCGTGGAGTCCTCGGTGGACATCTACGCGGTGATCCTCACGGTGGACATCTGTACCTCGCCCATGGGCTGCAGGGGGACAACCCGCTTCACCATGGTCTTCACCACAGACCCAGGGGGCTCTCTGCTCCAGTGCCCGGAGCTCATCCTCCCCCCACTCCTTCTTCACTGACCTTGCTGTCTGCACAGATTCTCACTCCTCCATCTCTGTGCCAGCTGTTGTGGCACAGTTCTTTTCCCCGTTCTTAAATATGTTTTTCACAGAGGCGTTCCTCTGCTATCACTTTGCTGATAGGCTCAGCCTTGGCCAGCGGCGGGTCCGTCTTTGGAGCTGGCTGGCATTGGCTCTATCAAACTTGGGGAGCTTCTAGCAGCTTCTTGTAGAAGCCACCCTGCAGCTCCAACCCCTGCCGCCAAAATCTGGCCAGGCCAAACCAAAACAGGTGTGTAGTGATAGGATGAGGGGCGATGGTTATAGAGTGAAGCAGCGGAGTTTTAGATTAGGCATTAGGAAGAGTTTGTGGGGAGGCTGGGAACGAGATGGCCTTTAAAGTTCCAACCCAGACCATTCTCTGGTTCTGCAGGCTCTGAGGCACCTCAGTGTCAGCCAGCACCTGGCAGGCACACGGCGGGGACATCAGGGCAGCACATCTTGCTTGTCCTCTGTAGCTCTGAGGGCACGGTGATGGGGACGAGCCCATGTGCCTTGCTTGAGGTGCCGAGGGCACCTGGGTGGCAAAGCCCTCAGCGTTCACCCGGTGGCCACCAGCACTGGACCGCCACAACAGGCTGCAGGCCCTCCAGAGCCCCCCACGCTGTCCCTGCAGGGACCCACCAGCAACCTTCCCTGCTCCGCACCCCCCTCGCCAGGCAGGGAAGCACCGACACCGCTCGGTACAAGGCACGGAGCTTTTGTCCGTGGTCCCAGCAAGCTCTGACCCCACACCAGCCTGTCCTTTGCCAAGCCCCGGGCGGAGTGGCCAGAGAGTCCAGAGCACTGTGCTCTAGAGTGCTGTGCTCCAGGCTGATGCTTTGTCTCTTGTCCTGGTTTGAGCTAAAAACCCCAATCCTGTTTAGTGCTTTTTACTTTCCAATTTAGCCTCTTCTCAAAGGCTGCACATTCTGAAGTTAGCAGCATGTTTTTGCAGACAGTGTGTGCTGCTAGCAGTGATAACACCTGATGTTTACAGTTACTGCCTGGGAGAGGGATGCAGAAAGGCTCTGGCTTGTGGTTATTCCTGTAGTGACCAAGGCCATTGCTGACTCCCGATTTCCCGAATCCAGCTCCCTGGTATCTACCGCTGAGCCTGGGGCTTCCCCAGTGCCGCCTGCTCTGCACCGTCAGTGGGGATTGCTGTTGGGGGGGGAGGGTTGGGTTCAATATCAGGATGGGGCCCGAGTTAAGGATGTTATCAAGAAGCTTCCTGGTCTGGTCAAACCCACGGACTATTACCCGCTTTTGGTTATGCAGATCGTAATGATGAGATAGTAGAGAGACGGTCAGAAGCAATCAAAAGGGACTTTGGGGCACTGGGGCGGATGCTAGAAGGATCATGCGCACAGGTTGTGTTTGCCTCTATTCCTTCAATTACGAGGAAAAATAGTGGTAGGTTTGACAAAGTGGAGCAGATTAATACTTGGCTAAAGGGGTGGTGCCAGCGGTCTTGCTTTGGATTTTTTAACCATGGGGAGATCTACAGGGCATCTGGTCTACTGAAACAAGGTGGGGCTCAAATGACACAAAGGGAAAACAGGATCCTTGGTCACGAGCTGGCGGGACTCATAGAGCATTCTTTAAACTAGATATGAAGGGGGATGGGGTCATAGCTGGGATTGCAGCGGGGCAGTGTTCTAGAACTTATGAGGACCAGGTGGCCTTCCTTCCCCCTAGGGTGAGATCAGTGTGCCCAGCTTGCTCCCTGAAATGCTTATACACCAATGCGCCCACATGGGGAATAAGCAGGAGGAGCTAGAAACCTGGGTTTGGGCAGGAGATTATGATCTGGTGGCAATTACAGAGACATGGTGGGACAGCTCACATGACTGGAATGTGGTCATGGGTGGCTATGTCCTTTTCAGGAAAGACAGGCCAGCCAGGCGAGGTGGTGGAGTCGCTCTTTACGTGAAAGAGCAACTACAATGTCTTGAATACCATGCAGGCATGGAGGAGGAGCAAGCTGAGAGTGTATGGGTTAGAATTAAGGGGCAGGCTGGCAGGAGAGATACTGTTGTGGGTGTCTATTACAGGCCACCAGATCAGGCTGAGGAAGTTGATGAGGCCTTCTACAGGCAGCTGAGAGCGGTCTCACAATAACAGGCCCTGGTTGTCGTGGGGAATTTTAACTTCCCTGATATCTGCTGGAAGGACAACTCAGCCAGCCAGCCACAGTCCAGGAGGTTCCTCCAGTGCATCGACGATAATTTTCTGATGCAAATGGTGGAGGAGCTGACTAGGAGAGGAGCACTGCTGGACCTCATCCTCACTAACAAGGAGGATCTGGTTGAAGCAGTAAAGGTTGAGGGCTGCCTTGGCTGCAGTGACCATGAAATGGTGGAGTTCAGGATCTCATGTAGCAGGAACAAAATAGCAAGCAGAATTGCAACGCTGGACTTTACCAAGGCAAACTTTGGATTTTTCAAGCAATTACTCGAGAAAATCCCATGGGCAAGGCTGTTTGAAGGTAAAGGGGCCCAAGACAGTTGGTTAGCGTTCAGGGACTCTTCTACCGTGCTCAAGATCAGAGCATCCCGACACGTAGGAAGTCAAAGAAGGGAGCCAGGAGACCTGCGTGGCTAAACAGGGATCTGCTGGGTAAGCTCAAGGGCAAGAGGAGAATTTACAGATCTTGGAAGGCGGGACTGGCCACTTGGGAAGAATATAAGGCTGTTGTCCGAGGATGTAGGGAGGCAACTAGGACAGCAAAGGCCTCCCTAGAATTAAACCTGGCGAGAGGGGTCAAGGCCAACAGGAAGAGCTTTTTCAAATACGTGGCAGATAAAACTAACACCAGAGGCAATGTAGGCCCACTGATGAATGAGGTGGGTGCCTTGGTGACAGATGATACAGAGAAGGCAGAGTTACTGAATGCCTTCTTTGCCTCTGTCTACTCTGCCGGAGGCTGTCCTGAGGAGCCCCGTTCCCCTGAGGCCCCAGAGGAAGTCAGGGCAGTGGAGGAGTTTGCTTTAGTCGATGAGGACTGGGTTAGGGACCAATTAAGCAATCTGGATATCCATAAATCCATGGGTCCAGACGGGATGCATCCACGGGTGCTGAGGGAGCTGGCCGATGTCATTGCTAGAGCACTCTCCATCATCTTTGCCAAGTCTTGGGGACGGGAGAGGTGCCTGAGGACTGGAGGGAAGCAAATGTCACTCCAGTCTTCAAAAAGGGCAAGAAGGAGGACCCGGGTAACTATAGACCGGTCAGCCTCACCTCCATCCCTGGGAAAGTGATGGAACGACTTATCCTTGGTGCCATCTCAAGGCATATCAGGGATAAGAGGGTCATTAGAGACAGTCAACATGGCTTCACCAAAGGGAAGTCGTGCTTGACTAACCTCATAGCCTTTTATGAGGATATAACAAGGTGGATAGATGATGGCGAGCGGTGGATGTGGTCTACCTTGACTTCAGTAAAGCATTTGACACAGTCTCCCACAGCATCCTTGCTGCTAAACTGAGGAAGTGTGGTCTAGACTCTCGGGTAGTGAGGTGGACTGTGAACTGGCTAAGGGGAAGAAGCCAAAGAGTTGTGGTCAATGGGGCGGAGTCTGGTTGGAGGCCTGTATCCAGTGGAGTCCCTCAAGGGTCGGTACTGGGACCAGTATTATTCAATATATTCATCAATGATTTGGATGAGGGACTAGAGAGTACTATCAGCAAGTTTGCTGATGACACCAAGCTGGGAGGAATGGCTGACATGCCAGAAGACTGTGCTGCCATCCAGTGAGACCTGGACAGGCTGGAGCATTGGGCGGGGAAAAATTTAATGAAATATAACAAGGGTAAATGTAGAGTCTTGCATCTGGGTAGGAACAACCCCAGGTTCCAGTATAAGTTGGGGAATGACTTATTAGAGAGTAGTGTAGGGGAAAGGGACCTGGGAGTCTTGGTGGTCAGCAGGATGACCATGAGCCAGCACTGTGCCCTTGTGGCCAGGAAGGCCAATGGCATCCTGGGGTGTATTAGAAGGGGAGTAGTTAGTAGGTCAAGAGAGGTCCTCCTTCCCCTCTACTCTGCCCTGGTGAGACCCCATCTGGAATATTGTGTCCAGTTCTGGGCCCCTCAGTTCAGGAAAGACAGGGAACTGCTGGAGAGAGTCCAGCACATGGCAACTAGGATGGTTAGGGGAGTGGAGCATCTCCCTTATGAGAAAAGACTGAAGGAGCTGGGGCTCTTTAGTTTGGAGTAGACTGAGGGGTGACCTCATTAATGTTTACAAATATATCAAGGGTGAGTGTCACGAGGATGGAGCCAGGCTCTTCTCGGTGATAACCACTGATAATGGGTAATGGGCTGAAACTGGAACATAAGAGGTTCCGCTTAAACTCGAGAAGAAACTTCTTCTCAGTGAGGGTGAAGGAACACTGGAACGGGCTGCCCAGAGAGGCTGTGGAGTCTCCTTCTCTGGAGACATTCAAGACCTGCCTGAACACGTTCCTGTGTGGCATAATCTAGGCATTCCTGCTCTGGCAGGGGGATTGGACTTGATGATCTTTCGAGGTCCCTTCCAATCCCTAACATTCTATGATTTTATGATTATATATAGTTGTACGTAGTTCTTTATTTTTATCATTTCACTATTATTCCCGTTATTGTTTCAGTAAAGCCATTCTAGTTTTTCTTTCGTAACCTGAAAGTCTCTCTGCCTCATTCCCTTTTCCTTCCCGTCTGTGGGGGGAGAGGGGGTTTAGCAGCCGGCCCAGCCAGAACTGACAACATCTCTGCTTGAGTAGAGCCCATGCTGGGGGGTGAGCGCCGCCTCATCCGTGGCCTCCGCAGGCATAAGCTCAGCGCTTGTAGGTTGTGCCAGAACTTCTTCTTTTGACATCCGAGGATGAGGAGTGTCTGAGCCGCCAGGGAGGAAACCAGGGGGCTGGGGTCTTGAATGTCTTCAAGGACTGTGGGGACAAAGGAGCAGAGGTGAGGTGACAGCCCTGTGTCCCCTCCAGGCAGGGCATGTCGCACCTCGGGATTCCAAGGGGCAGGGGGGAGCCAGGGGACAGGTGGCTCGGCTGGAGGCTGCTGGTCAGAATATCCCCTCCAGAAACATGCCCCTCCCGAGAGGTGCTGGCAGCAGAGCCTCCCTGGCCTGGGATGGGGGGATCTCCGTGCTGGGCTCCTTCCTCCTCCCTGCTGCCCTCACTCACCCTCTCTGACAAACTCTCTGTCCTCGTGCCTATCCACGTGCCGTCCGATGAGCCCTGGGAACACATGGAATGTTGGGGACCCTGCTGTCCGCCGGGGAGCCCTGCTACCCGGCCCGCCCGGCCACACAGCTCCCCAGGGGGCTGACCCTGGGTGCAACATAACGGAGGGGTGGATGAGGCTTCTGCCCGCCCCACCTGCACAGGCAGGGATGGGAGGGGTGAAGGGGTGCCCCACAGGTCCTGCACTTGGATGCAGCGACCCTGGGAGGGGGAGCTGATGGCTCACCAATTAACCTGACAGCCTCCAGCCGCAGGGTCTCCTGCGGGTTCTGCAGTAGGTCTTGATCTTGCTCAGGTAGTCCCTGGCCCTGCTCCTGTCCCTGGCCAGCTAGAGAGAGGAGAATGGCACAGGGGTTGGCACAGAGCTCCTCCCCAGCCAGGCCGTGCCTTCGCCCAGGGACAAGGACAGCCTGGAGCAGAGCCTGCTCTGGGAGGGTGTGTGCAGCCACTTACCAGGCACTCGGCGATCCTCCATGCCTGCGCAGTCTCAGCCAGCTGCGCCAACTGCCTCCACTTCAAGAACCGGCCAGCCTGGGTGAGGGCTTCCTGGGAGGCCTGATGAGCAGCAGAGATGCCTTCGCTGGGGCGCAGAACTCTGTGTCTCCCTTCTTGGCAGGACTCAGAGTCTGTCCCAGCCCGTGCAAGGAAGGTGCACTAGCTGCTGCCACCAGGTGCGGCACCTCAGGGGAAGAGCAGGGCAGCCACCTGCTCTGGCTGGAAGCCCAGCAGGGCTTCAGCGTTTTGGCCTTGGTGGCCTCCAGACACTGCGGACCTGTAGCTCAGGCTCTGGGGCTGCAGAGACCCAGGCAAGGGGCCGTGTGGAGGGAGCTGTCTGGGAAGGGGACCTGCCTCGCCACCCCTCTGGGCAGCAGGAGGAGAAAGGCAGCAGTGGGCAGGAAAGGGGGCTCTGCCTAGAGAGAAAGGGACTAGGCACCAGGGACTGCTCTTGCTTAGACTTGCCGAAAGCCTCGCAAGATGGACTCATGGTGACCTACATTTGCAGGGTCCAGTGTCAGCATTGCCCTGCCCAAAGGAGCAGTCAGGTTAAGAATCCCACCTTGGCCACGCTCTTGGCCTCGTCATGCAGATGAAGGAGCAGTGACAGCAGGTTGTCCCACACCTTCGCCTTCATCAGCTGTTTTGCGCCGCCCACCACAAACCCCATTGCGTCTTGGAAGAGACGGATGGAGAGCTCCGCACGGTGTCTGACTCCTGGAAGAGGAGAGGAGGAGGAGGGAGAACCTGAGCCCCAAGCCGTAGCGAGCAAGGGCTGATGTCCCCAGAACAGCCGCAGGCAGCCCCTCTCCAAAAGAGAGTGCAGAGCTGCTGAGGGCAGCATTGGGTCTGGGGACTGCAGGGCCCAGGGGCTGTGGTGGCAGGCGTGGGTGGAGGTGCCCAATGAGGAGGGCATGGGGCTCTCCCTCAGCCTTACATCATCAAAGAGCGGCCCGAGCGTTTTGACCAGCAGCAGGGCGACAAAGCTGGCATCTTCCCTCTTCAGCAGCCGGAGCATGTTGCTGAGCACCGGTAGGGCCACGACAGTGGCATCGCTGTCATCATTCTCCAGCTCCTTACGATGTCTGGCAGCAGGACGAGGGTTTCCCCTGCCTGTGTGAGACACGCCACCCCTTGTTGTAAAGCAGCGTCCGAATTGCAGGGACAACAACCCCTTCTGTGAACACCAGCCTCCCCAGTGGCTTCTCAGGAGGCAGCGTGGGTTGTGAGGGAAAGGTCCCAACAGATGGCACTCATGGGCATGGTCATGGGAAGAGCCATGGGGCAAGGGGCCAAGGAGAAGGCAGCAGAGCTGGCAGCAGCCGGCACAGCTCCCGATGCCCAGAGAAGCCCAAGCTGCTGTGTCACCTTCCACCCACCGCTCCACCCTGGGCTGCTGTGCTAGCCGTCCTTGCTGCCCCCTACTCACCATGTTGGGCCTCTCGGTGAGCCTGAGGATGGCCCTGAGCACCAGGCTGTGCATCTCTGTGTACGGTCTCTGCAGATATCTGTGGAAGATTTGCAGGGCACGGCGCAGCTCTTCACGGAGGAGGTCAGCACAGTCCAGCATCTGAAACACACGCAACGGGAGCTGGCACAGTGTGGTGCTGGCTCCAACCATCAGCTCAGGGCGAGGATGCCGGAGCGAGACCAAGCCCATATGGGGGTGGCAGGGACTGGAGAGAGCCCCCGTGCTCCACACCGCACCGGTTGCTCATCAGCTCCTCCACGGTACCACACGCAGCCCAGCCGCAGGCCCGGCTCCCTCTGCAGCGGTGGGCATGGGAGAGCTAAGCGCTGGGGGAGCTTGGAGCGGTGCTGTCAGGCTCACCTCGATGAAGAAGACCATGGCGATCACCTCCCAGGCCAGATGCTCATCACTGAGGAGTTTTGCCAGATGGCAGAACATGGTGGAGCGCAGGGGTCTGGGGAGATTCTTCATCTCCCTGGCAGGGGGGAAAGAGCCACCATCAGGCCTGAACCAGGCAGGTGCATCTCTTTGGTGTTTGCACCAGTCTGCAGTCCTTTCTCCGAGCAACAGGGACACCCTGCCCTCAGCCCTAGGGGAGTGGGTGGCGTGGGGTGCCTGGTCCCCGAGCAGCGAGGAGAAGGGGTCTCTCACCTGGCCACGATCTGCACTCCCGTCAGGTGGCTGTGGGTTATGAGCAGGGCATCCCAGCCACCCTGCGCCTCGATGGCCAGTGCCTGGCTCTCCATGCCCGCCTGGCAGAGCAGCTCTCTCATGGCCTGCACTGCAGCCCTGCACAGGGAAAAATGCTCAGCTGCCACCAGGACCCCCGGCTTGGCTCCAAGTGGTGGCAGGGATGAGAGGACAGGGATGGAGCACCTGACGGGTCCGGGCTGCCTCTCTTGCTGCTGCAACAACATGACCTCCAGTTCCCATGTTCTCATCTTCCTGGTGAACGACACTTGGAAAGCAGCGCCAGGAAGAGCTGGGGGAAATTTGCCACTGCCGCCTGCAGGAAGTGGTGCTGCAGCAGGATCTTGCTTACTGTGGTGGCTGCCTGCAGAAAACACCCGGACACTGAGATGACCCTGTGCCCCTCGGGAAGTCGGGGCTTGGGGTGGGCAGTGAAGGGCAGGGTGTCCCCAGGCAGCTGAGAGCAGCCCCAGAGCTCACGAGGCCTCGTCTGGCAACTCACGGCCATGGAGAGGATGCGTGGGTTTCCTTGAGGGAGGACGAGGTCTTCCACAGTGACATGTTGATCATCAGCCGACCAGCTCCTGCAGCACCTTCTCCGCAGCCAGGGGCTCGGAGACCATCGGCCCCCACATGCGCACGGCGAGGCTGTGGGGACGTAGGGCTCTGTCAGTGGGGACATCCTGGAGGATGACCAGGCTGAAGTCCCTCAGGAGGGTCTTGGGGCCCTTCTCCCAGTGTGAGAGGAGCCCCAAAGGCTGGGTGGCCGCGTACCAGCTGCACGTCGGGGAGAACTGCAGGAGGTCAGCTACCACCTCCTGGGTATTTGCCTGTCAGAGTTAGCAAGGCCCTGTCCAGGCAGTTGAGGGCCACCACCGCCCTAACAGAGGGTAGCGTTTCGTAGATGGCCTCCATGATGTTCGCCACCTGTAGGGGAGACGCCAGTGGGAGTGGGGATGCCAGCAGGGCACGTGTGGCCCTTTCCCCAGCTGCTGCTGGGAGCTGCTTCCGTTCCCGTCGTGGTGTGCCAGCGTTAAGATGGTGGCAGTGCTGGCCAGGCACAGGGCGGGGGGAGGAAGGGTCCCTCGGTGGGCTGGAGCACCAGTCGTGCCACCCCCAGGCTACTCACCTTTGTCGGCCTTAAGTTGGTGTCCTCCACAAGGACGCGCACCATGTAGGTGGCCATGGTGACAGTGCGGACACTTGGGGATGTGAGGTTCTTAATGGCCACGATGATGATGTCTGCCCAGTGAACGGGCAGGAGATATTTCCTGAACATCTGCAGGATGAAGGAGAGGACCTAGAGCATCACCCAGAGCACCTTGGCTGTGCGGGGAGAGTGGGACGCAGAGCCAA